>CM033623.1:3988523-4606523 GCA_019453435.1 Rhinogobius similis
ATTTAAAGAAGTGAATCTCCCATTTTTCAAGGCACACCAGACAAAACCTCAAGGCACACTCCTGTTTCCCGACACACTGATTGAAAACAGAGGCTCGAGGGCATCTCACGTTTTAGAAGTCGAAATAATGTATCTACTGAAAGCATGCATTAGTACATCTGTGAGACAGTCCCTCGTCAGGATCTGTAAATGGTCACATTTATACAGCTCTTTTTGACTTTCAAAGCATTTTACGCCAAGGAACCACTCACATATTCACACACACATTCACAGACCAGTGCACGCAGACACTGGGGGCGAGGGGGGATAAGTGTCTTTCCCAAGGGCACAACAGAAGTCTCTGTTGGTGCTTGGATTGAACTGCCAGCCTGTGGGCCAGTGGCCACTCAACCGGGGCTGGGATGTGAATAAGTCTTTAGGCGTGATCCTTGACTTTCTTGTTAGTTTTATTTCTTTTATTCTATATTTCAAAAGGACAAATATTATGCATTACTATTTTTATTTTGACATCTCGTGTTTTAGAACTAAAAATAAAATGATAGTAAAATAAAAATAAAATGAAAGTAAAATAAAAGAACTAGATAACTTTATCACTGCCTTGTTACACGCCATAGAAACTTAGCTTTGGCGTCATCTATTGGCAGCAGAAGGAATTACACAAATTTGAAAAACATGCTAGCTTTCATGCCAGCCGTGTGTTCGAGCTGTGATGCCTTTCTAATGATTGTGATTAGATGATAGAAATATTCAGAACAAGCCTGACAATGATTTATCGGCTTGAACACAGAGCAAACACGGAAAAATGTCACTCGTCGTGGGAATAGTGTTTTTGACGGTCGGACGGAGGAGGAGTTTCTAACCAGGATTCATCAAACTTGGGTGACTGAAGCTAAATGCAACTCCAGGTATGTTTTTGATGATGAAACATTGTTAGAACAGGGTTAAAAGCTAAAAAAAATAAGTTAAAAAAAAGCTAATAATAAAAAAAAAAATTAAATGCATAATATTTGTCCTTTAATGTAAATAAACTTGTAAATAGGTGACGTTGGTGAATGTGGCGCAACTCTCATTTAATAAGAATTGTCTGCATAAGAGAGTGTTGTGAATCTGGCATAGAGTTCTCTCAGCATCTTCTGTAAATGGAAGTTAAGAACGCATTCATGAATGAGGCCCAATGTTAAAACTAAGTTAAAAGTTCTAAAAAGTACCTTTTGCTCAGTGTCCTTTAATAAAATTGACTTTTCTGATAAACAATTGCAAGCTTAGTCTCAGTACTTTCTGCTGTAGGAAGCAAGTATAAGAGTAGTCAAAGATAAGAACAATTATCATGTTTCAGTTTGCACAGAGGAAAGATTAAATTAGATTACTTGTGCATTAGTCAAACAAAATAACTCTCTAGACATAGCCCTGAAATATAATAAAAGCAAAACTATCACAAACACAGTCTTTAGTCCTTTCTCCAACTCACTATTTTCCCTTATGCTTTTGTTACCTCCAAACACGAATTACTTAAGTACCCTCCTAAAGCATCTTTATACTTTTTAAAAGTGGACTTCCGTGCGGAGAAAGCTTGAAATGTCCTCAGTTCTTTTCAAACATTTTAAATAAAAGACACCACAAAGGGAGAAGGTATCAATAATTGACGCTGTGATGGTCGGGAGGTTTGTTGTCTTCAGATTTCTCCAGCGGTGTATGGGAGATGAACCCATGTTTATTGAGGCTTCATACAAAGACACTGCAGCGTGACATAACATGTTTATCCATATGTTCCTGTGGAGATCTCCTGGGTCTCCTAAGCCCTCAGCAGAGCCATGAACTTGTTCTTCTTAACACTGGGCTTGTAAACACTATGCAACAATGGCACACTTAATGTTTCTGCAGTAGTTTTCGTTTGCGGGGAGCGTAGGAGGGGCATGACTACACCTATTTGGTTCCCTCATCAAAAACATACCTGGAGTTGTATTATGCTTCTTTCACGCTTGTTTGATGAATCCTTAGTAAGTCCTTTCCCTCTGAGCCTCAGAAAATGGCTTGATTCCTGCCATATTTAACGGCAAATCATGTTCATGCCATCTGTGCGCATAAGCCGTGCGTTTTCAAGTGACATTTCACTGGAACGTGCAGCAGATTTTCATTTACATGTTTTTATTTATAGAAAATGTCTATGTGACCTTTTAGAACCTACATGAATCACTTACTTAGTTCCAGGCAACTAGTACCGTATTTTCCGCACTATAAGGCGCACCGGATTATAAGGCGCACCTTCAATGAATGGCCTATTTGAAAACTTTGTTCATATATAAGGCGCATAGAATAGAAGCTACAGTAGTGGCTGTGGTTGCGTAGTTGCGGCTCAGTATTGATCCATATATAAAGCGCACTGGATTATAAGGCGCACTGTCAGTTTTTTGAGAAAATTGAAAGCTTTTAGGTGCGCCTTATAGTGCGGAAAATACGGTAACTTTGATTTCTCCCACCTCCATTTTACAGTAACATAACACTGATAATGACCACTATTGGTTTTGAGTGGTTTACCGCCACAGAAACAATTTAAACGTTAGTTACAAGTCAAAGCTGACAATTTTCAGATATTTAACATTAAGATGGAGATCAGCAGTAGCCTAATTGTTTAGTTAATAAATAAATTAATTAATTAATTGTGTGTTAATATTGTTTACATTAATTCTATTGGACGTTGGCATTCATAATGTTCAAATGGGAAATTACCGACTTCTCAGTTGGCTGGAACACACCATTAGAGTCTTAATTTTCAGAATAATCACTAATCAACTAAGTACAGGGATGTGGGCGGGGATAGAGGGTAGTTGAAAATGGGGCTTTTCTAAGCACAACAATAGAGGATTAACTGAAACATGCAGGAATCAATCAAAATGCAACTTTGAGTGAACTAATGATGAGGAAACACACCTGCAACAAGGTTAAAATCTCATTAAAGGGGATTTTGCATAATATGTCACCTTTAAGAGATGCCAAAGCAAAGATACAAGAGCATGTTTAAAGGCCAATAACAATACAAATATTGCATAATATTTGTCCTTTAAATGCATGTTTAAACCATCAGAACAATGGGCTCTTAAAGCTCATCATTTTCACTTGACACATAGAGGGAATACTGTTGCATATGAATCAGATATCTACACTTATATCATCGTAAGTACTCCTTACTTTTACTTCCCGTATTTTTAAACTTTTGTTTTCAAATTGTCTTCTCAAACTGACACTTGAGTGGTGCAAAAATCATTCCGCTAAACGAATTAGAAAAACATGAAAACCTGTCTTATGCACTTAAGTTTTGGCTATGAACCAAAAAGAAAGAAAAATAACAAAACCCTTGATACGTTGGGTGATTTTGCAAAGTAATTTCATGCGATTCTTTGGATTTCAAACTAGCTAAACAAAGCAGCTTTCAAAGGATGTAACTGAAGTGGTTGGAATCCCATTAACACCTCAACTCAAATGAAACAAAATCGTCAAAGCCGAAATGAATAAGGGGGAGGAAAAAAACGTGCAGAAATATAAACTTGGACATAGCTTGACATCATTTTTCGAGAGCGCTGCGGTGCTGCCGAGGTGCTCCGGATTATTTCAGTTGGAGTCTATTTTCACCGGACGTTGCAATCCTCCGCAACCTTTTTTCCTACATTAAATGGTTTGTTACCCAGCAGTTACACCGCAGTCGCAGAAACTCAGGGTGCACTCTAAGCGAGGCCTAAGAAGTTGCGTTTTGTCATAGTGGATTTAAAAAAATAAGAATAGCAGCACAACTATTTGCTAAGAATGTGTTTGATGATCTCTTGGGACTTAAAACAGCTTTGTTAGTCTTTGTCTTGCACCAAATTAGCTAGAATACTGTTCATTGACTATAGTTTTTAATAATAATTAACTTCCTGCTAAACATGTCCATAACCTCAAGACTCCTGGATAGGGTTTGGGCTATTTGTAAATGGATTTTTAGTTTTTTAAGTGACAGATCTCAAAAGGTTAAAACGCATGACTGTTTATCTAATGAAGCTTGTGTGAGCACTGGTTGCCCTCAAGTCCAGTGCTTTTCACTCTTTATACTTCCCATGAGAGTGATTTCATTGTTAAAAATATACTCATTAGTCTCGTCAATGACAATGATGAATCACATTACAGAGCACAGGTACAGAATGTTGTTGAGTGGAGCAAAGAAGGCAGCCTCCTACGGAACTCACGTGAATAGCCGTAACAACTGTCATGACTCTAACTCTGAAGTGCAAATTGTGGAAGAGTGTACATTTTTGGCCTGAGGCTTTTTATTGATTTGTGCGAGAACTAAAACACAAGTAGGATTGTAAAGAAGGCCCGTCACCATCTTTTCTTTTTGCGCAAAATTCTCGAAGATCTTGCTGGACTTTGATCGCTGCATCATTGAAAGTCTTATTGTTTAGTATTAGTATTTAGTGTATTAGGCTGTGGTTCGCTAACATTGCAGCCAAAGAGTGAAAAGCTTTGAACAATTTGCTCTGCTATGCTAAAAAAGAAAATTGAAAATATGAATTGTGACTTTCCTGTTCTTGAGGCTCTTCACAAATAGACTCTTAAGCAGAGTCCTTTGTGTCTACGTTATGCAAAACATCTTGTCATACTAAAAGCTTTTAGCCACAAACCATCAGTTCAAAGTGCATTGTTCAAGCTTCTAACACTGTCCTTGTTTTTTTTGTTTTTTCGTCTTTTTCAGTTTGCTTATTTCAAAGTGTCAAAAGTGTTTTGTTTTGTAGTTGTTTTTACTGGTTTGAGCACTTTGAGCTTTTTGCACATGTTTGTCCAATGTGGATTTAGACTGCAAATAAAGTAAACTAAAGCTAAACCAGCAAGGATGTCACGCCACAGGTTCAGTTGTTCACTTGCTGTTTGATTACATTTTTGCACTCCACCAGGGAAAGACTAGTGGCTTTCTATGTTTGCTATTGATACCTCGGTCTTCCTGAGTCTGCAGAAGCTCCTGATTAGAGATCTGCAGAAGAATCCCCAGGCATCTCCAATGGCACTGAAGAATGTCCGAGACAAAATGTCCTCACAGGTCAATAAAGTCATTAGGGGAAGAAAAAAAAATCTTAAATCCTTCCAGGTCATGTTTGTACCACACCACCTTTTTCAACATGTTTCTTTCAAAGGTTCTACATTTGCTGTTTTAAGAGGTAATCTGTATGTTCTATTAAGTCTATTTGTGGTAAAACAACACTCATGAAAGTTAAATCTTCTTTTAAAGGTAACATTTGTATTTATGATTTTATTTATTTAATTTGCGAGGGGGTCCACAACACAACAAAGTACAAAAAAAAAGACAAAAATAAGAGAAAAATAACAGCAACAACAAACATATACAACCATCATTTATAATTTAGTAAATCATTGACATAAGCATCAGAAAACACATTCTTACATCAGAAATACAGTAGAGTTGTTTTCAAAGACAGGAGCAGGTTGTTTGTAGATGTTTAAGAACTGATGCCTTAAATTGTACTCTACACCCCAGACACTTCCTCCAGCTCCTCTAGGGGGCCTCCAAGGCGTTCCCGGACACGGAGAGACATAGTCCCTCCCTAGTCCCGCTCTTCCTTAGAGTGGGTATGTCCCTGTACCCAGAATGCCTCTCTCAGGAATCCAGGAGGCTTTGGAACAGATGCCCGAGCCACATCAGCTGCTCCTCTCGACGTGGAGGAGCAGCGGCTCTACTCTCTAAGGCAGTGATTCTCAATCTGTGCTCTGCGGTCATCAGGTGGTCCGCCAGCACCCCCTAGTGGTCCGTTCAAAATAATATTACATTTTATTAAATTGTTCCTTAAATTAATACTTTTTACTTTTTGTAGAACTTTATTTGACCTACACATATTGTATGGAAAATAATTCTAGTCAGTTCAGCTCTTAATTAATTTGCTTTCTCTACAACACGACACAAGATGGATATTCCACTCTAAAAGTCACCGCGCAGTGAGAGCGCAGCTTTAACTCTCCGTAAATTGATTGTCCAGCTTCTGATTTGCATTTGACTGACGCACAGAACGACCCTTTTGTTAAAGCTCCGACATGGGACCAGTTGAATGTGAAAACCGCAAGTCAAAATCCAAACAGTGAGCCGCGGGCAAAGAGAAACTATCGCTGACCCTGCACCAGGAGTGTGTGGCGTGCAATGGCAGCTGTTTGTCTGGGACACACTCAGGGCACGGGAAGGAGGCGCACATCAGCCTCACAACGGCACCGCCAGCCCACGGGATTGGACAAAAGAGCACGGAGACAGGCACGGAGGAGCAAAGTGGGGGAATTCACGGCATTATATGGAGAGATACGGCACATGCACACGGGGTGAAACCACAGAGCACGGAGACAGACATGGTGGTGGACAGCACAGAGGAGGGAGAGGACCAAGAGAAGGAGAGGAGCAGGAGGAGGAGCAAGTGAGACACAGAAGGAGAGGAGCAGGAGGAGGAGCAAGTGAGACACAGAGGAGGGAGAGGAGCAGGAGGAGGAGCAGGTGGGACACAGAGGAGGGAGAGGAGCAGGAGGAGGAGCAGGTGAGACACAGAGGAGGGAGAGGAGCAGGAGGAGGAGCAGGTGAGACACAGAGGAGGGAGAGGAGCAGGAGGAGGAGCAGGTAAGACACAGAGGAGGGAGAGGAGCAGGAGGAGGAGCAGGTGGGACACAGAGGAGGGAGAGGAGCAGGAGGAGGAGCAGGTGGGACACAGAGGAGGGAGAGGGAGCAGGAGGGAGGAGCAGGTGAGACACAGAGGAGGGAGAGGGAGCAGGAGGAGGAGCAGGTGAGACACAGAGGAGGGAGAGGAGCAGGAGGAGGAGCAGGTGGGACACAGAGGAGGGAGAGGAGCAGGAGGGGGAGCAGGTGAGACACAGAGGAGGGAGAGGAGCAGGAGGAGGAGCAGGTGGGACACAGAGGAGGGAGAGGAGCAGGAGGAGGAGCAGGTGAGACACAGAGGAGGGAGAGGAGCAGGAGGAGGAGCAGGTGGGACACAGGAGGGCGAGGAGGAGCAGGTGGGACACAGAGGAGGGAGAGGAGCAGGAGGGAGGGAGCAGGTGAGACACAGAAGGAGAGGAGCAGGAGGAGGAGCAGGTGAGACACAGAGGAGGGAGAGGAGCAGGAGGAGGAGCAGGTGAGACACAGAGGAGGGAGAGGAGCAGGTGAGAGACAGAGGAGGAGCAGGTGGGACACAGGAGGGAGAGGAGGAGCAGGTGGGACACAGAGGAGGGAGAGGAGCAGGAGGAGGAGCAGGTGAGACACAGAGGAGGGAGAGGAGCATGAGGAGGAGCAGGTGGGACACAGAGGAGGGAGAGGAGCAGGAGGAGGAGCAGGTGAGACACAGAGGAGGGAGAGGAGCAGGAGGAGGAGCAGGTGAGACACAGAAGGAGAGGAGCAGGAGGAGGAGCAGGTGAGACACAGAGGAGGGAGAGGAGCAGGAGGAGGAGCAGGTGGGACACAGAGGAGGGAGAGGAGCAGGAGGGAAGCAGGTGGGACACAGAGGAGGGAGGGGAGCAGGAGGAGGAGCAGGTGGGACACAGAGGAGGGAGAGGAGCAGGAGGAGGAGCAGGTGAGACACAGAGGAGGGAGAGGAGCAGGAGGAGGAGCAGGTGAGACACAGAGGAGGGAGAGGAGCAGGAGGAGGAGCAGGTGGGACACAGAGGAGGGAGAGGAGCAGGAGGAGGAGCAGGTGAGACACAGAGGAGGGAGAGGAGCAGGAGGAGGAGCAGGTGGGACACAGAGGAGGGAGAGGAGCAGGAGGAGGAGCAGGTGAGACACAGAGGAGGGAGAGGAGCAGGAGGAGGAGCAGGTGGGACACAGAAGAGGGGGAGGAGCAGGAGGAGGAGCAGGTGGGACACAGAGGAGGGAGAGGAGCAGGAGGAGGAGCAGGTGAGACACAGAAGGAGAGGAGCAGGAGTAGGAGCAGGTGAGACACAGAGGAGGGAGAGAGGAGCAGGAGGAGGAGCAGGTGAGACACAGAGGAGGGAGAGGAGCAGGAGGAGGAGCAGGTGGGACACAGAGGAGGGAGAGGAGCAGGAGGAGGAGCAGGTGAGACACAGAGGAGGGAGAGGAGCATGAGGAGGAGCAGGTGGGACACAGAGGAGGGAGAGGAGCAGGAGGAGGAGCAGGGGAGACACAGAGGAGGGAGAGGAGCAGGAGGAGGAGCAGGTGAGACACAGAAGGAGAGGAGCAGGAGGAGGAGCAGGTGAGACACAGAGGAGGGAGAGGAGCAGGAGGAGGAGCAGGTGGGACACAGAGGAGGGAGAGGAGCATGAGGAGGAGCAGGTGGGACACAGAGGAGGGAGAGGAGCAGGAGGAGGAGCAGGTGAGACACAGAGGAGGGAGAGGAGCAGGAGGAGGAGCAGGAGGAGGAGCAGGTGAGACACAGAGGAGGGAGAGGAGCAGGAGGAGGAGCAGGTGGGACACAGAGGAGGGAGAGGAGCAGGAGGAGGAGCAGGTGGGACACAGAGGAGGGAGAGGGAGCAGGAGGAGGAGCAGGTGAGACACAGAGGAGGGAGAGGAGCAGGAGGAGCAGCAGGTGAGACACAGAAGGAGAGGAGCAGGAGGAGGAGCAGGTGGGACACAGAGGAGGGAGAGGAGCAGGAGGAGGAGCAGGTGGGACACAGAGGAGGGAGAGGAGCAGGAGGAGGAGCAGGTGAGACACAGAAGGAGAGGAGCAGGAGGAGGAGCAGGTGAGACACAGAGGAGGGAGAGGAGCAGGAGGAGGAGCAGGTGGGACACAGAGGAGGGAGAGGAGCAGGAGGAGGAGCAGGTGAGACACAGAGGAGGGAGAGGAGCAGGAGGAGGAGCAGGTGGGACACAGAGGAGGGAGAGGAGCAGGAGGAGGAGCAGGTGGGACACAGAGGAGGGAGAGGAGCAGGAGGAGGAGCAGGTGAGACACAGAGGAGGGAGAGGAGCAGGTGAGACACAGAAGGAGAGGAACAAGAGGAAGAGCAGGTGAGACACAGGGTGTGGAGTGATGTCTCCTCAGTGTTAGCTCTGTTTTTGTCTTTCAGTTATTGACCCACAGCTTTGTGAATGTGAGAGGAGGATTGTTTAAAATGCTGCACTGATGAGCCAACTGCAGATTTTATGATCAAAATAAAACCCTATTGCAGTAATCTATTTGTAAAAGAATAATCTAATAAATTCATAATTAAACATAAAATATCCTTATCTAAATCTTTGCAGGATCGGTGGTCCGCAGTTTTGTTTTCAACAGCAAAGTGGTCCTTGGTCTGAAAAAGTTTGAGAAACACTGCTCTAAATGGTAAATGGTCACATATTTATACAGCGCTTTTCCACCTTCAAGGCACTCAAAGCACTTTACATCAGGGAACCATTCACCCATTCACTCACACATTCACACACCAGTGTACACAGACACTGGGGACAAGGCGGGTTAAGTGTCTTGCCCAAGGACACAACGGCAGTATTCACCTGCGGGAGCAATTGCACCGCCAACCTGTTGGTCAGTGGATCTGACCGCTCAACCAAGGATGTTTTTTAATTTTTTCAGGAGCGGGATTTGAACCGCCGACCTTCAGATCAGAAGACAATCTCTCTGCCAACTGAGCTACTGCCGCTGAATGGAACGCCCATTCACCCTACGGAAGAAACTCATTTATACCACTTGTATCCGTGTTCTTATCCTTTCGGTCATCGCCCAAAGCCCAAGACCCTGAAATACTTGAACTCCTCCACCTTCTCCAGGACTCTCCACCCACCCGGAGAGAGAAAGCCCCCCGTTTTCCGGTCGAGAACCATGGCCATGGTTCAGACCAGTTCTCAGTGTCTTTCTAGTTGCCTTAAAGTGCATATCATAGTTTGGACTACTCATTTAATTTAACTAAAATAAATATTATTTTAAATTGTGATAAAATATGAACAAATTTGATCCCAGGTTTTGTTTTTTGTAATTTTACTTCCTGGTTGTAAATGATGAAATCACACTAGGAAATTATCTATCAAACACACTGTACACTGGGCCAAAACTAAAACAAAACAAATCTAAAGTCAGAGATGTATTTATTTATTTTTTATGTGAGCTCTTTTATTTTCTTGAAATAATGTTTCAAGGGTTAAAAAGTTGTTTATATAGTGTAAATTATGCATAACTTTTTGGATGGAGTCTCCCTGATGTGTTGTCATCATTTTGTCTTTACTTCCTGTAATTTTCAACAGATTTTTAAACTTTTCACCACAAAAGGCCTCTTGATTGGTGTAAAACTATAATTTATCTTCATAACGGGTAATAACACCAAATAAAGTCAAAATTTAACACCTTTAACGCACTTTAAGTCCACATTTGCATAGCAACTTTAGGGATGGGCGATAATAGCAAATTATTATTACAATTTTCCTGGGGCCAGAGCATGATTTCAATTTTATCACGATTTGTGTTCACGATATATTTTTCTATTGCCTGTAATAGAGCTGCACGATTTAGGAAAAATATCTGCTTGTGATTGTTCTGACCAGTGCGATTGTGATTAGCTATTTATGTTTTAATAAGAGGACTCAATTCAAATTCACATTTTAAATACAATTAATATGCCTCTTTGTTGTTTTTAGTCGTGTTTTGGTGCATTGAGTCGCGTTCGTTGATTGTAGGCTTGTTTTTGTGGCTTTGAACACATTTGTATCGCTTTTTTCGCTTGTTTCAGAACATCTTTGTACAAATCCACACTACAGTGTTAGCAGTTTTTATTCAAATCATAGCATGACATTTTGTTGTTTGTGGAAGAAACTGGCCTTTGTGATTTGCTAATTGCATCCATTAAAATTGTGACTTTGTGTGGATTTGGTTTAATTGTGCAGCTCTGGCCTTTAAGAGGTAAATAAAGTCATCTGCTCAGAGGCTTCAGAGGCTAAACAACAGGAGAAAAGTGTGTTTGAACAGACAGCTGCATTAAAGAGACAAACAGTCAATCACGATGCCACGATTTCACAAAAATTGCAGATTGTCACAGGGACGAGCTCAACATTCCATTCCATATCACCCAGCCCTAACCAGCTCTTCCACATTAAAACAAATGGATTGTTTCCCCCATGGAGCTCCATCAGTGTGCATTCCCTCAGATGCCAACTGTATCTATCGCCCTAACGTCTAAAATGTATGACTAGCCTTAAAATGTCCGTAATTAGTGCATTTGCTTAACAGTATCGACAGCCACAGTCGGTATCGATATATCATTGAGAAAGCTTTGGGTTTAGTCACAGGAGCTGGACGCCCAAAGCAAAACACTCAAACCCCCAATTTAAACGCGTGTGGTCATGATAAATGTTGCTCCGTTAAAGTGCAACCTTTTACTTCTGCACAGGAGTTGACATTTCCTTCCTACAACTTCTTTTTTCCTCCTTCTCTCTGGTAAATAAGCAGATTTTACACTTACCTGTAGTTAAGTGGCTTGCTGTCACACGTGTCCGCCTAATGCCTCGGTCCGTGCAGCACTTCCGCAGCGCCCCTCCTTCGCAGAAGCAGATGTCCACATGCAGCAGGTGTCCTTGGGCCCGATGCATTATTCTAGCCCGGCCGTGCACCTGCTCCCTGTGACACACTTCTGCGGACGCTCATTTTTCAGCGCCCGACTTCACTTTAGTAGCAGCGTTCAGCCTCCGAAGGTGAACAAATCAAAACTTGCTCATTCAGTCCGCGCCTTTTTTTCCCTGAGACAAGTGTTGAAATTGCAGTTCTGCCCAGAGTGTGTTTGTGTGGAGGGTTGGGAAAGTGGTGGGGTATTACATAGAAAGTACATGGAAAGGTAAAGCTAAAGAATAAAGCTCTCTGCAGTGGGAAAAAGGGAGTTTCGCAATAGTTTTTTTATTTGTAGACTTTCTCCGAAGTGAAGTTTGTAAAGTCTGTCGTCTGAATTTGACTCCTTTGACCCTGTACTTCGGTAATCATTTATGAGCAGTGGGCGACCTTTGTGTTGAGGGTCCATTCTTCAGATTTGAATCATGATCTTGTCAGTGTGTCTATATATAGTGGGTTGGGTCTGGTACTTGTTGGCCAAAACTTTAAAGGACAAATATAATGCAGACTGTACTTGAGTTGAGCTTTTAAACCTGTTATAACATTATTCCATCATAAAAAACATACCTGGAGTTGTGTTTAGCTTTATTCATGCTAGTTTGACAAATCCTGGTAAGAAAATTCTCTCCCCTCCGCCTGTCAAAAACACTCCTTTCTGAATTCCTCGTTGAGTGGCGTTTTTCCAATTTGTGACATGGCTCCAAGCATCTTCTGTTCTATTTTTAAAGGGAACATATTCTGCTACAGCAACTTTTTTGAGCTTTTAACCATGTTCTAACAATGTTCCATCATGCGCCTAAAGTATCATTCAGTGGCATTGACACTGTTTTGAGGAATGTTTATCAGAAAATCCTCCCCCCTCCGAGGGTCAAACACACGTCATGCCAAATACTGTCGATCCGGGACGTATTTTCGGTTTATTTGTCACTTATCCGAGAATCTTCTGCTGTTTTAAGTCCTTTCTGCCATCTAAACACAATAAATGCTACTGCTAATCATCCTTATTGCTTTTTTTTGACAGATAACTTCACTAGATTGGGGCTGGCGCTATCTACTGTGTGTACTCTAGTGTAGTGCACAAAGTGTAATTTCATACAAGGCTGATAAAAAGTGTCATTTAATGAATAAGAAACTTTTTTGTTGTTTCAAAACATGCATGTTTAAAGGCTATTCTGCAAGATAATATTTTCCTTTAAATCCATAAATCATCGTCAGACTTGCTCTGAGCATTTCTGCCATCTAAACACATTCATAACATAACTGCGCAATAACACGGCTAGCATTACAAGCAATGTGCTTTGACACATGTCAGATGTCAAAGTAAAGACAAGAGCAGTTCCACCACCGAGCAGCTTTCGATCCAGGGTCACAGAACAGAATCATGGAACTCCTACACAGGCCGTATAGATGCCTTGAAGTAAAACAGTCAAGCTAAAGAAAACCTGATGAAATAAATGCTATGACTTATAAAAACGCTAATACAGGGTGCAGTGAAAAGGTTTTGTGGATCAGTCTGTTTCCCTTGTGTCTGGGTGGGTTTCTTCTTTTCCAGTAAAATGCACCTGCTACACTTGACCAAAATACACCATAACAACACTGAAATTCTTCATTTTCTTTCATTCACATTGTAAAACATATTTCTCAAGTATGTGACGAAAAGTGACCTTTATGAATGATAAAATGAACGTAACATAAATAATGTTACACTAAATAAAAAGCACTTTACTATTTAAGTTTGCTTTTTTGGGATAAAGACAGAATTTCAGTTCTATTAAAGATGCTGTACTTGATGTTTACTGTTCTGAAGCATGAATAACAGAACGAGTTCATGTGACCATTTTACTGCATGTAATTAAGGGATATCTGTGTTGCTCCAGCACTTTAGAGTGCTTTTAATGTCAAAGCAGTGAATATTTAGGATGCTGGGACTGCATTTAAAGGACAAATATGATGCAATATTTGTATTGTTATAGGCCTTTAAACATGCTCTTGTATCTTGTCTTTCTTTTATCTTTGGTACGGTACTCTTAAATGAGCTTTTCAACTGCTCAGAAAATATGTTACTCCTACCTCCTATCCCAGCCTACATCCCTGTACTTAGTGGGGATTTTTGAAAAGTTAAGACTCCAAATGATGCATGTTGTATTCTAAAGTGTCACTTTAAAAAGATCCACTGGTGCCACTGGTGATCGAGTTCACAGCACACATGCCTGCTGTATGGAGCAGGCTGCAGAGTCGTGAGTTTGAATCCAGCTCTGACCATTTACTGTACTGCATGTCATTCCCCAGGCTCATCCCCATTTCATGCTGTACTGTCCTGTCAAGTATAGTCTACAGGACAAAAATCCACTGCCTGTGACAGTGAAATGTCACTATGAAGAGCCGAGGCTTATCGGTTCTGTAGTTTAGAACAGGAGGTCCCAGGAGGTTTGTATTACTGAGCCGTTTTAGATCAATATTGCGATTTACAATGAACAAAATGTAAAATGATTATCTACTTATGTTACAGTTCAATACAGTGCTTGTAAAAAAAAACTAAATATGTCTCCTTTAATATTGTATGTATACTTATTTTTACTTCTGAAATTGTCACATGTAATTGTTATTTTAGTTCTTACTTTTGATTATTGTGACGTGTACAATCACAATTTAGTTAAGGTCAAGCACCAGCAGCATTGAATTGTGGGCAAAATGCAGAGCACGCCTCTTCTACAAGAACAATTTAGTAAACCTTTTCCTTTCCTTAAAACTAAAGAATGTAGCACAAAATGGTATTCCCTAAAACAAATGTGTTCTGTCTATAGCACTCTGCATCTTCAAACAGCGAGGTCCCAGAGCCTCAGCGGTCGTAATCAAGGTCAAAAAGAGTCTATTTGGTCTTAAGTACGAGTCACTTTGGAAAGTGGAAGCCGCGGAGGTCAGCATCGACTGTCGGAGGCAGGTGTTAATGTGTTCGGGGAAACACCGCAGACAGGAACAGAGAAAAGCTTTTAGCAGCCAGCCTATCCCATCGGAGAACCGAATCATGCATACATTTAACTTCAAACCACAATGAACGCAAGTCATTTAATTATCTCCCCTTGAAAGAAAGAGTAATTGCGATTCTGCTTTTGTTCAAAAACCTTTAACTGTGAAGTTTTCCACCTCCAGAGATAAGGCTAGATATCATTTGTTCTACGCATGGGGGGCTGCCGAAATGAAAATATTGTCATGCATCGCCGGCATATGATTGCACCGGTTTTGGGTCATTACAGAGTTGTTAAGGCGCACTGTACGGAGAGATATGCAATCAAAAAATGAATACTTTATTTCATGCTAGATTTGAGCTGGTTTTTTCCCCGTGTCATGCACAATTGCGTCTTTCTTTGCGTCTAATTTTGTGAAGGTTCGACACGGCCCCCCCTCGGTCTGATACATATTTATGAGCGGAGAACGGCACTAAGCAGGCGACATGCTGTTACGTCCGCGCCATTTGCCCAAACGATGAGTGAATTGAGCTCAAGGCTGCCGTTAAAAGGATTCTCCGGGGTCAAGAGATTTTCAGAGGTTCAGAGACGTGACGGGGAGTATAGACTTCTACAGATCATAATAAGAATGTCAACAGAAAGGCAGTCGTTATGGTGGATGGTGTGGTGTTGTGTTGATAATGGAAATCTCTGTATGTTTGTTGTCATTGATGGCGGATTGAAAGAGTGTCTTCAAAAACGGAGTATCTAAACACTTGGATTTTGCATTTATATCTTGATTTGAGTGGAGGAATCACACGAAGTTTGGCAAAATATATTTTACCCATTTGTTTAAATTTTATTTAGGCGAGACACTGCAGGTGTATAGGAAAAAATCTTAAATTTAAAGATATCAATCTGAAACTTCTCCTGTAGTTTTCTCACATAAATTTAAGAAAAAAAAAAGTTTTTCATCATGTCATGTTTCATGTGGAAATAAGGCAATATCCTGTAAAATTCAGACTATTGAGCGCACCTGAGTATAAGCCGCACCAGCCATATTTACATATTACCGCTCTTCACTCGGCGCCTCCGACGTCTCACCATCGATTCATTGATGACGAGCTCACGAGTTTCCTTCTTTGGCTCCACATCGATTGCTTTTAACATAAAAGCTGCGTCATATACATTTCTTCGTGTGTTTTCTGTGATGATGGTGTGCGCATGATGCAAACTGACTGTTCCAAACACAGTCAAACTAGTGTATTCCTCCGTGCACTCTGTCTTTCACCCGTCTGTCCAACTCTTGCGCTTCCTGCTAGAGCGCCCCTAGAGGCCGTTCCTGTAAAAATACATAAATTAGCCACATCCCTGTATAAGCCGCAGGGTTGAAATCATGAGAAAAAACGTTACGGTATGTATAAAAATGGCCAAGAATACACATATTTGGGACAAATAAACCTGAAAAATGTATTGAACCAGGTTTACATTTCTTGGTTTTGTACACATATTAGTTACAAAAAATTTACAGAGGGGATTTTGGATATCTAGATTGTAATTACTTCCTATAATTTTCAACATATTTTTCAACTTTTCTCCACAAACAGCAACCTGTTTGGTGTAAAATTATAATTTAAATTTACAAGAAATTAAATCTAAATTAGAAAATTATCAAAACCTATCATATGCACTTTCATTTAAAAATGGACCAATTTGACAGACCTTGGTGCAAGTGGGACATTTACATAGGACAATATGTGCCTTAATTGCTTTTGATGTTTTTACTGTATTCTTTTATTGTTCTGTCTCTGATCGTGGTCTGTTTTTTGTGTGTTTTTCTGTTCTGTTTTATATGTTGAAATTGAAAAAAAGATCATTATTTACAGATGACAGTTGAAATCTCTCGTGTTCAGAGTGTCCAGATTACTACTTTTGTAACCTTTCTACAATTAAGTTATTTTTATTGGTTTGGATATTGTGTTTTAGCTGTGCAGCATCCCCGGGAATCTTCTTATGGATCCTGATTGATCGAGAAATATTAAAACTGCACTATGAAAGGTCCATTCCGGGTTCAGATATGACCTGTCACCTGCTTGTCTCCATGGAGATCGATACATTTAATCCCAAACTGGGGCATTCCAGGAAAAATAACAGAGGTTAAGCACAGACATTGTTTTTATCTGAAAGTGCCCCTCAACATTCCAACTGAGTGGCAGAATTATGTTTCTTTCGGGGGGTTTTTTGACAGATTTTTGCCCATAGAGCTTTTCTTTTGCTCAAATGAACTTTAAACAGCAAATTGAAAACTGATAGTAGTTTCCGTTGTCGCTCCAACAATGCAGATGTTGCTAGCTTGTTTGCTTATGGACGTTGGAGATTTAGGATACTTTAACTGACGCACAACAATTCATTTTCTCAACAGTTGGACTCAGAAACATGTTATTTAAGGAGAGAAAGGTCATGAGTTCAACCAGGGCCATTTGGAGGCCCTAAACGACATTGTGTCTGTGGCCCACCACACAGTTTAAATAAATTGACTTGAAAATGGAATATTATTAAATAAAGACAAGAAAGCAGGAGTGGGATGGGGAGAAAAAGTGATTCGGGATTACTGGCATACATTTTTTTTGTTACAACTAGAAATAGGCGTGTGTAAAGGGGGATTGAGGGCCATTCCCCCAAGAAAAAATGTAATAAATCACAAGCCAGGTCCAGTATTCAGGTGCATGTTAGATTTGATCAAATCATCTATTTGAATAATTTTAATTTTCAAATCAAATCAAATCAATTTATTTTTATAATGCCCAAAATCACAACAACAGTTGCCTCGATGGGCCACAGGTAAAAGCGTTCAGATAACTGTCCCAGAATGCCCCTGTCCTTTGACCCTCCTTCGCGGCGAGGAAAAACTACAAAAAACCCCATGGGACAAAGTAGAAACCTCGGGGAGAACCACAGTGAAGGAGAGATCCTACTCCCACGGACGGACAGGCTGCAGATTAACTAGGACTGACGCATCCACTTGGACTGTGGAGCCAGAACCACTCAAGAGGGAGGTGGCTTTAAAGAGTTCCTCCAGGCGGACGAGGAGCAGTCCACCAGTGTAGAGAGATCCTCCAGCAGGAGATGAGGAACAGTTCATCTAAAGTAGAAGGAGTTCGTCCAGGCAGACGAGGTGTGGCTAATCCAGCTGTCCAGGCGGGTGGTGCATAGATCGTCCCAGACAGGTGGGGTGGGGGTCCACTGAGCAGCCGCCGCAGTGTCTGACACAGTCTCCACTCCCCGGGGGAAGTGGAGAGAAAGAGAAACATGTGAACAGCAATGAACAGACTGCAGTTGAAGTAATATTAAATATTGTTGATAGGTAAAGTAGGAAGAACCAGAGGATAGTGTTCAAGCTGCCATACTTCCCCCAGCAGAATTGCTCCAAGGGCAGCGTTAGGCTAAACTGTAGGTTTTTATTTCTGTTCCTAACTGGCCTGACCATAAGCTATTTCAAAGAGGAACGTTTTGAGCCTGGTCTTAAATGTAGAGACTGTGTCGGCCTCTTTTACATGAACAGGGAGCTGGTTCCATAACATAGGAGCTTGGTAGCTAAATGCTCGACCTCCTACTGTGCTTTTAGAGACTCTGGGGACTAACAATAGTCCAGCATTTTGAGAACGAAGAGCTCTGTTTGGATGGTACGCTACTATTGCATCTTTGAGGTAGGATGGGGCCATATTGTTTAAAGCTTTATAAGTCAGGAGGAGGATTTTTAAATTTGATTCTAAACTCAACAGGAAGCCAGTGAAGAGACTCCAACACTGGTGAAATATGATCTCTTTTTCTAGTACCTGTTAATAATCTTGCTGCTGCATTTTGAACCAGTTGAAAGCTTCTTATAGAGCTTTTAGGACACGCTGTAAGCAGAGCGTTACAATAGTCTAATCTGGATGTGACAAATGCATGGATGAGTTTTTCGGCATCATCTCTGGGCAGGATTTTTCTAATTTTGGCTATGTTACGCAAATGAAAGTAGGCTGTTTTACAGGCTTGATTTATATGAGCTTTGAACGAGAGATCTTGGTCAAATAGGACCCCAAGGTTTCTTACAGTAGAGCTGGGGGCTACAGTGATATTGTCCAGAGAAACTATCTGGTCAGATAAGGAGTCTCGCAGGTGCTTAGGGCCCAGCAGAATGACCTCGGTTTTTTCAGGGTTAAGGAGCAGATAATTAAGAGTCATCCAAGTTTTTATGTCTTTCACGAGGCACTAAGTCTGTCTACTTGATGCGCTCTGATCAGGTTTCATTGATAAATACAGCTGAGTGTCATCTGCATAGCAGTGGAAGTTAATGCCATGCTTTCTGATGATCATACCTAAGGGCAGCATATAAAGAGTGAACAGAACTGGACCGAGTACTGAACCCGCGCACAATCGTGAGGTTACATTAGAACATGGGGAAGATCTCTGGTTTACATTAACAAACTGGTACCTATCAGATAGATAGGATTTAAACCAGCTAAGGGGCGGTTCCACTGACACCTGCATCACATTCTAACCTCTGCAGTAGAATGTTGTGGTCGATGGTGTCAAACGCTGCGCTGAGGTCCAACAGAATCAGAATTGAGACCTGTCCATCATCAGCAGCTAATAACAGATCATTTGTGACTTTAACTAGTGCAGTTTCAGTGCTGTGGTATGCACGGAACCCTGACTGAAAAACTTCAAATAAATTATTGTCCTGCAGGTGGCGATAAAAGCTGTTTAATCACAATTCTTTCAAGGATTTTAGAGACAAAGGGCAGATTAGAAATAGGTCTATAGTTTGCCAGTATGTCGGGGTCTAGATTAGGCTTTTTCAAAAGTGGTTTAATCACTGCATATTTGAAGGACTGAGTGACATAACCGCTTTCTAGTGAAGTATTTATTATATTAAGAATGGGATTTATAATTAGGGGGAGAATTTCTTTGAGGAGTCTACTTGGGATTGGGTCTAAAATACAAGTTGATGTTTTGGAGGACATAATGACTGAAGTTATCTCTTCCTGATCAACAGCAGTGAACCTATCTAGTATTACTGAAGGATTTGAATGGGACACTAGCTTTGCAGTCTGGGCTTGCTCAGTACTGATAGTGGGAGTAATTGCATTTAGTTTATCTCTAATAGTTGTGATTTTGCTGTTAAAGAATAGAAGGAAGTCATTGCAGCTTAGAGTAACTGGTATTGAGGGTTTTACTGCGCTGTGACAGTTTGTCAGCCTGGCTACAGTGCTGAAGAGAAATCTAGAGTTATTTTTATTTACTTCTATTAAATTTGAATAATATCTGGTTTGAGCCTTACGCAGAGCCTGCTTATAAGACAGAAGGCAAGTTTTCCATTCTTTCAGGGATTCTTCTGTGCGGCGTAAGGATCTCTCTAGTTTTCTTACCCTTTGTTTGTGAGAACGTAGTTCTTTATTGTACCAGGGGGAGGCTCGTTTTGGCCTGATTACTTTCTGTTTAAGTGGAGCTGCAACATCAAGAGCAGATTTTAGAGAGTTGACCATTGAGTCAACAGAGTTATCAATAGCACTGGGGCTGGTGCTGTTAACGACAGGATCACATGACATAATATTAAATATTGGTTCTATTATTTCTCTGAACTTTAAAATAGATTTTTCAGATATTGTCCTTTTCATTATAGTTTTAGTCTGAGGAGCTGGATAGTCCTTAAGAATAAACTGAAAGGTAATTAGGAAGTGATCTGACATTATTGGGTTTTGGGGGAAGACATTAAGGTCACTAATCTCTATTCCATAAGTTAGAACCAGGTCCAGAGTGTGCTGGTGACTGTGGGTTGGTTCATTTACATTTTGAGTGAAACCAATGCTGTCTAATAAAGCGCTAAAGGCATTACTGAGGCAATTATTTTCATTCACATGAATGTTGAAATCCCCAACCACCACGATATTTTCCCAGTCTAATACTAAATTTGATAGGAAGTCAAAGAATTCTGTTAAGAACAATGAATAAGGACCAGGAGGTCGATAGATTATTATGAACAGAACAGCTTTTTGGTTTCTCCAGTTTGGGCAGGTGATTGATAGGATAAGGCTTTCAAATGAGGAAGACTCATTATTAATTTTGTTAATTTTAGGACTCAGGAGTAAACTAGAATGTGAAATTACTGCCACCCCACCTCTCGGCCTGAGCTCCTGGCAGCTTGAAAGTTAACATGACTCTGTGGGGTGGCCTCATTTAATCTGACATAATCATCTTGTTGAAGCCAAGTTTCAGTTAAAGCTAAAAGATCAATATTATAATCGTTAATTAATTCATTAACTAAAAGTGATTTGGAGGAAATTGACCTAATGTTTAGCAATCCACAGTTTACATGCTTATTTATTAGTTTATTTGTATCATGTGTAGGGATTATTTGTATTAAGTTATTTGGTCTGACACCTAAATTATCTGTATTTGGATCTGACTTATTGGCGTTATTTACACGAGGGACACGCACAGTCTCTATTTGCTTTGACTCTGAACACTTGATCTGTGACAGTGCGGGCGAGAGCTTAGCGACAGAGAAGAGACTCTGCACCCGGGACTCATATTTAGAGCGTCACTTTAGGCGACTAAGGCTATCGGCCAAATTCCGAACTAAAATGAGCCCGGGCTTTCCCCAGAACGCATTCCAATTGTCAACAAAGACTACGTTGTTTTGGGGGCACCAACTAGACAACCAGCAGTTGAATGCTGAAAAGCGGCTGTACATTTCAGCATTTTACATTTTGATTTGTCTCTTTCATGGTCTCTTTCTGGTCCAGATTTTCAGAACATGTGGCCCCCCTATTGGTTGTGCCCCTGAACATTTGCTTGTTGTTTATGCCCTTGATTTTCAACCAGTGCGCCGGGGAACACTAGTGTGCCTTTAGGTTTTGCCAGGTGTGCCTTGAGAAAATGTCCAGTTTGAGTTCACAGATTCACAAATGTGGATTTAATGAACTTATAGACCTTTTTTGAGTGTTCTGAGCAACATTTTCACCAAAAAAAGAACGCGAAACCATCACTATTACCAAATTTAAAAAAAACTAGACAGTGCAACAGACATTATTTGTCTCATTATATATAATATTTTTAACTAAATGGTCTGATTTGGTAATATTTTAGTGGTAGGTGGCACGCTGTGGTAGCTTTTAAACCCAAAACATGTGCCACAACTCAAAAAAGGTTGAAAAACACTGGTTTATGCTGCGGGCCGGCCCTGAGTTCAACTGTGTGTGATCCCAAAGTTTGTTTCAGTCATAAATGTGAGCATAGCTGCATCTGGTTTACTTGATTTTCTTTTTTTAGACGTCGGGTACAAATGTAATAGTTAACAGAGTTGTAGATTCTTATATTTGTTGTTAGACTGTGGCGTCTCTTTCACTTTTTTATTGTGTTTCGAGCTTTCACGGGAACAAAATGTCATCACTCACCATTGACTCTCATGCGTTTTTGCCACTCAGAACGTTGTCAGCGCACCAGACCTCCAAATGTATTAAAAGGAAAAATATATATGCATAAATCTTCGCCATTATCAATCTTTTCCTCACAGCCTCAAAAAATAAGACGCTCAGATCCCTCCAATTACCTTATTGCCTGCTCTTCCTGCGGAGCCTATGTGATCCGCTGATACATATTCTTTGAAGCTGAATTTATTTAAGTGACTTCCAGAAATAACCCCTGCATGCATCGCAATAAATAATTCTGTCAGCCCCGGTTACCATCAAACAAGAACAATAACCAAAATGTCTGCCCAGAGGAGTGGAAGACAGGCTACGAATCCCTATTATCATAATGACACGGAACGCTAAATGTGACAACCTAAACCTCCTCCTTGTGATGAGAGACTTGCAAATCTGATTTTTTTTCCCTCTCCTGTTGTGACATTTTGATATTTCTACGTTTTTTTTTCCCCGACGTGGTTTGAATTTTCCGTGTCATTTGTCACAGGGACGCGTCGAAATTGAGTGTAGCACATGCGCGAGATGAAGCGGGCTCTTGTAGATAAATGTGCTGGTTTGATTTCAGGCGGCGTGTCGGGACAGGCAGGTGCGACGGAAAACAGCCGCTCACTCTCCGAGATGGTGGCAAAGTGGAGCCGAGAGGAAGAGGAGGGGGGAATTCGGTGCCACAGAAACAGAAAGAGCGACGGAAATCTCAAAATAAAAGAGACGTCAAATTAAAGTCAATGTAACTCACCGGTGTTGGGCAAGTTCCTGAAGAAAAGTTCTGGTTATCCGTTAATTCTCCCCCAAAGTAACAAAGTAAGTAACTATTCAATTACCAACAAAGTCCTCCAAAAATGAACTCAATGCCGCTCTTCAAGTAAAAAGTAAACCTTGTCTTTCCAGTAAATGTAGGGTCACCTCCACAGAGTTCGAAAGCACCAAAACAGACAAACATGGTACAGTCACGACAAGCAGGACAAACCGTCACCTTTACGCAGCGGACACAAGGCCAAACCACGCCTCTACCAAACACACACATAACATAACACACACACGCACACTACACGACAGTGCTTACGCTTTTAAAACCAGAGCTGAACTGTATTATGCATTTTTGTGTTGTTTTTAGTCTTTAAAACATGCTCTTGAGTGCTTTTAATTTGCCATCTCATTTTTTGAAACAAACAAAAAAAGGTATGTTAAGTTGACATATTAAGAGGCGTAATTTCAATCAAACAGCAGATGCTCTACAGCAGGCATATCCAAACTAAGGCCCAGGGGCCAAATGCGGCCCTTGAACCGATTTTTCTTTAAGTACTTTTTTTAATTTTTACAGCAAATTTAAAATTTTCTACACTTCTAACCTAAATACCTAACATTTTGATGCGACACAGAGCTGATATTTTAACAACTATAGACCGGTATCTAACTTACCATTTTTAAGCAAAATTTTAGAAAAACTTGTTTTTACTCAGCTTCATTATTTTTTAAACTCACACAATTTTTTGAGAAATATCAGTCTGGTTTTAGGGTAAACCACAGTACCGAGACAGCCTTGACAAAGATTTTAAATGATTTCAGACTAAATTATGATTCTAAACAGGTGACAGTGTTGGTACTACTGGATCTGAGCGCTGCCTTTGATACAGTAGACCACACTATTCTTTTAAACAGACTGAAGCACCTGGTGGGCCTCTCTGGTACTGTGCACAAATGGTTTACTTCTTATCTCAAAGACAGAACATTTATGGTAAGTTTAGATACCTGCTCCTCCAAGGTCCATAAAATCCCATGTGGTGTGCCCCAGGGTTTGATTTTAGGTCCTGTGCTTTTTAACCTGTACATGCTCCCTCTTGGTGGTGTCATCAGGAGACATGGAGTCAACTTCCACAGTTATGCTGATGATACGCAGCTTTACATCTCCATGTCTCCTGATGACACCAGGCCAATGGATGCTCTATTTAACTGCATTTTAGACATCAAATCCTGGATGGCAAAAAACTTTCTTCAGCTTAACCAGGACAAAAGTGAGGTTTTAGTCATCGGTCCTGAGGCCCAGAGAGAGAAACTTTTATCCAAACTGCAAGCACAATCTCTTAATCCATCAGCACAAGTAAAAAACCTGGGTGTTATCTTTGACTCTGAGCTCACTTTTATTCCACACATCAAGAACATTACAAAAATAGGTTTTTATCACTTAAAGAACAGCCAGAGTCCGCCCCATTCTCTCTCGGGCCAACACGGAGACCCTGATGCTTTTATCTCCAGTCGTATAGACTACTGTATTGCCCTGCTCTCTGGTCTTCCCAAAAAGAGTATTGCAGATTTGCAATTATTTCAAAATTCAGCAGTGCGTGTCCTGACTAAGACCAGGGGGCGGGGCCACATTACACCGGTTTTAAAATCTCTGCATTGGCTCCCCGTGTGTTTCAGGATCGATTTTAAGATTCTTTTACTGGTTTATAAATGTCTTAATGGTCTTGGGCCTTCTTATCTTTCAGAACTGCTTTTACCATATGAACCCTCGCGGCCCCTGCGCTCCTCCGGCAGCCGGCTCCTAGTCATTCCCAAAGTCAGGACACACTCTCACGGCGAGGCATCCTTCCAGTACGGCCCTCGTCTGTGGAACGGCCTGAGGAGAACCTCAGGGCCGCAGAGAACGTTCAGGTTTTTAAGAGCAGGCTCAAGACCCACCTTTTTAGCTTAGCTTTTGATTAATATTTATTATTTAATTTGTTTAATCTTACTTATATAACTTATTTATTTATTCTATCTATTTATTTATTGTGTTTACCTATTTTAGCTTCATTATTATATATATATGTATTTAGTCTTCCTCTTTTTTCCACCCATTTATTTATTTCCCCATATTTATTTATTCTTTTATTCATTTTAGACTCTCCAGTGTTTCCTCCGAGGGCCCCTCTGTACTGGGAGCGGTGGTCGGCTGTGGCTGCTGGGCTCTGGCTCATGGGCCCCTGGGGGAGGTTTGGTGTGAGCCTCGTCTCCTCTGGGCCCTGAGTCTGCGTCCTGTCGCCATGGGCGACCTTGCTCCTGGTGCAGACTGCTCCTCCGATGGTGCTTCCTCAACTGGCTTATCTGTACTCAGTCTCGTGCGTGTGTGTGTGCGTGTCTGAGTGTGCACGTGTGTGAGCATTTGTGTGTGAGCATGTGCACGCTTGTCTTTGTGTGTGTGATTGTCTAGATGGGTTGTTTGGTCATGTGGGTTGGGCGGAGGGGAGGCTTCGGTGGATTGTGGGCATGTGGCAATGTTTTTAATGCACTGTAAAGCACTTTGCGTTACATTTTATATGTATGAAAAGCGCTTTATAAATAAAATTTGATTGATTGATTGATTGATTGATATAAAGGCACTGAGACTGAATTTAGGTGTGGAGGAACTTAAACATCAGATAAATGCAACTTTTTTGAACGTTTCATGACTGATTTGTGGCCCTCTGCTTGGCCTATATTTCAATATGTGGCCCTCGATGGAAAAAGTTTGGATACCCCTGCTCTACAGCTACGTTTTGACTGGTTCTGAACCCCCGGAACGGTTCACTGTGGAGTATAAGCTTTGTCTCACACTCAGAGTACCCTAACTTGAGTTTCAGCTAAATAAATGGGTTTACCAGTCACATATTGTCAATTATTACAATTCTATTTTTTGTTTTAATTATATGTATGATCCAAGGTTCCCCAAGAAGATGCTAAATTTACAACTAATGACACTTTTTTTAATTCATTTAAAAGTCCATTTCATTTTCTTTTAAAACCTGAAACCATGAGCAGCTCACATCACCTAAACACGTTTTCTTGATAAATAAAATCGTACCTGTATTATACTTTCAATCAGAAGGGCAATCTCAGCGATTCCCAAAAAGACTTTTAGTAATAAGTTTGTGCCACAGCTTCTCCGCCATATTTTTCTACATTTATTTCACTTCTCTGCACCTCTACGTCACGTCTAAACTTCTCTTTATGTAATCCTTTGGGTTTGGATTGTGACGCGTTATGCCTCAGAAACAGAGCTAAAGTGTTCTAGCTTGGTTTTGCGGTCTGCCGTTGCATCAAATAAAGTTGTCATCGCTGGAAAAATGACGGTTTGTCACCAGATCATATCAGTCTTTGGTGAGGAATGGTTCTCTTCTGTTTATTTCAGCTTTTTGCCGTTTCAATAATGAAACGATCAGGCAAAGCAATCTCCATGGAGACAAAAAGTGTAATTGTAGTTTTGGTTATGGAAGTAGACATACATCAACTGTAATCATCGTTGCTCTATTTTTGTTCAAATAGAAAATAATAACATGTTGGCAAATAATAACCTAATGTATCAGGATGAAAGTGTATGTATGTATGGACCCTTGTAAGTTTGTGAACAAAAAGATTCTAAATTCGGAGTGGAGGCAAAAGTGAAGTGATTTCACTGGAGAAACTGGGATTTAACTCCAGAATACTCCCAAAACTCCCAAAATATGAAAAATTGAGATCATTTTTGAAGATGAAAAGCACTCAGACACATGTGAGTGACATCGGAGCTGTTTTTATTATTGTATTTTACATTCTGTTTTAGGAGCGTATGATAAACTCTTTGCATTTTTGATGAAGGAACAATCCAGATTTAAGGGTTTTACTGGAAAAATACTCACAGAAATGTTGAACCCACAATAAATTTTCATTTTATCTAGAAATATATTAGATACTATTCCATAAATGAGATTCTTTTGAAGCTAAAATACAATTTTAAGACTAGAAATTGTATTCTGTCTATTGTTTGTTCTAGAGAAGCAAACTAGCTGACATTTCTAGTCCGGAAATTCAAATCTGTTTCTCCAACACAAACACTTAAAACCAGAAGAATTTAGATCTAATGTGAGAGAATCATTAAACAATTTACAGTCAACTTAATTTTGCCTCCAGTCGCCTCCATTGTGAAATTTTGATGACATCACATTTTAAAGGGTCTATTGAGATGAAACTCGAGTAAACATGATATATTCAATGTAAGAATAATATTACTATTTGTTTATTCATATAGATAACCAAACAACCCACTCACATGGTCACACGCACACACACATACATGGTCAGTTTCTGTGTTTCCAAGGAGACGTGCCTTGCTTCGGGGCTGTGGCATCTGTCAGCAGAAGCTCTGTCCATGGGGGCAGAGGATGTGACCTTAAGTGTTTGACCTTTGAACTCTTCCACAGGGTCACCGCTGACACTGTAGATACCGGCAGCAGTAAGAGGAGTACGAACACGATCATTCAGGAATTAGATGACATTTTTTGTTAAGCGATGGCGTCACACAAAGCATATTTTCTCTTCTGGGTCCTATGCGTCTGTGAGCGGATTATTTTGATGGAATAAAGTAAATCTGTGTTGTCCCACAGATATATTGTAAAAGCAGCTCTGTCAGACCGTTGTATGTTGTCTGCGGTTGACTATAGAATGTTTTATTGTCCGAAAAATAGTACAAGTGCGCCGTTATGCTAGTTATTGTTAACTTTACTGTAACGGTAAACTCTGCTCTGAAAGTTGTGGAAAGCACTTACAAACTCATTGGATTGAATAATTTGGATGATTAGACTGAAGTAAGTTAGCAATAATTTTGGACAGTTTATGTTGAGCTAACTCAGGTTTTCATGCTTTTTTATTAACGAAACAGTAGCTAATAACATGGTAATGCACCTTTAAGAATGCCCGTCTGCCTAATTCTTCCTTTTATATGTCTTAAATGTACCATTTCTACAAGACTTCTCCACAAGAAGTCTTTGTTACAAGAGTAAAAAGAGTTAATTAACGTTGCCACAAATGGAACATATGCTGTTAGCTGAACATAAACTCACCTTATCAATGCAGGCCACTTATTCTTTATTCTTATCCAATGGAAATCAATGAAAGGAAAGCTTCTCTGTCCTGTTTGTATTGATTGCATTTGAACAAAACTGAGCCCAGACTGTGTCAAAAACAAAACAAAATCCGCTGTGAAATTGCGTACCCCGGAAGTGATGAATACGCCGTGTTCTGTCTGGTAAAATACAAAAATTATTCAAAAAACAAATCAGTTCTACAAGCCAGAGAATTGAAATAAATTCAGAAAAAGCTGACGAGAAGTTGTTTTTTCTTCTAGCTTCATTCTAGCTTTAGCCACGTCTCACAGCTACAAACTTAGAATTACTAAATGTCTTTTCGAATTGCTGAGATCCTCATGATTAAAAAGTACACCTCAGCTACAATTTAGATGACATTAGTTATGTTTGGGTGACATCAGTTGCTTACGTAGCAGACATGCCTTTTGATCAGACCCTCGAGCAAGATATAATTAAAAAAAAAAGATATTGCCTATATTGTCTGCAAAAGTAACCAATCAGAAAAGCATTAGGCGGATGGAGAGACTTTCCTGACGTTTCATTGGTGTAGTAGACATGCACTCTGATCCTCTGTGTGAAAGCAAGTGGATTTATTTATGGTTATTTGGTGAGTCTTTGTGATGGAGATAAAAACCGACGACAACAGCGAGAGTGCCACGTGTTTGGAGGTTACAGATCGTTAAGAAGACATGAGTTGATGTGATACAGCCGTCTACTTTCTCAGAAGTGCAGCTCTTTTGTGGTCCAGCTCTGGTTTCACACATGCACCGGTGCTGCTGTGTACTGAGCATATGTGTGTTCTCGTATCAGCTTGTGTTTGGTAAATGTGCTGCATAAAGGTGACAGTTTGTCCTGTGTTCGTGACTCTACAGCTGATGTGTGTCTGTTTTGGTGCGTGGAGCTCTGTGGAGGAGAACAAACCGAAGGTCAAGACGCTGAAAAGCATTTTTTAAACTGAAAAATAATACATATAGCTTTATCAGAGCGAACTCTCTGTTGAAGACAACCAAGCAAGCAACCAATATAACAATTTTAAGCACTTTTGTTTCACCTATTTTTCCATAATATTAAGTGGATAGGAGTTTTTTGCTGAATGACTTTAAATTTGTATATTAGCCTACAATTCAAATATATGTTTAGCTTTTGGCGCAACAAAGCTAAAAATATATGTTATAGATATTCCTGTTTCGTACAGCAATGAGTTAACATTGTTTGACTCAGACTGGGGTTACAATGGTTACAATGCAAACTTTTAACAATCATTAATAGTTTACTAAATTATATCTTGTCCAACCTAAATTGAAATGACATTACTAAGTGTCTTACATGGAATAAGGTTTTTGCTGTTCCATAAACAGTAGGGCGGTGTATTGTAACTGGGAACTTCTCTGTGAAGGTGTTTGTGGTCATCAGTAAACCAGGTTATATTTCACTGCTGGTACGTAAATATCTAACTCTGGAGTGGCATTGATGATTCGGAGGAAAAATGAGGGATACTATATCAGTTCAGTTTAACTTTTGGGGGTGAATAGTTACACAAAAACGCAGTTACTAACGAAATTACTTTTTTGGGAGAAGTAACAAATAACTATAACTAATTTCTTTTTTGAAGGTACTTACTCAACACTGGAAATGTGGCATCAAACGACCAATAAAAGTAAATAAAAGAAGCTGCTGGGTCAGAAATGGTACATACATTTATCACACTACATTGCATCTTAAACTCTCCATTGGTTGAATATTAAAGTCTATTCACCTTATTCCGGAAGTTGCCGTACGCGCCGCCGTCTTGTTTCCGTTGTATTAGTTTACATGGCGCAGTCGAGCTCAACAGAAAATAAGTTCTACACGGACTAAAAAGCCGTTTTCAGACTGACCAGGAAATCGGTGCGTTGTTGACTTGTTGTTGCACGTGTTCATTAAACATTTTACACAAATCAATCTACTTTATGTAGCATTTTAGCTGCAAGACTTTTCCCTCGTTCGTCATTAGCTTTAACGGAGTTCTCGTCAAACGGAAGTGCGTTTACAACAAAAGTGCAAAAACGGCAAAAGTGGAATAAGGTCAATATGACAGGTCAGACGACACATTTCACCAAAACATAGTGAACATGATTATATTTTAAAAATGTACTAAACATTTTGCCCATTTGTGCCCAGTTTGACAGTTTTTGCGAGGTCTATAATGTTACTTCCTGGTTGAACACGGGCAGCAAATGTGACATCGACAGAGGCAATTCCACAACTGTTACCTAGCAACCAAGCCATGGGACGCGCCTGAGGCGAGACCGAGAGTGGAGCACAGCGAGACCGCGGATTAACCTGGAATCTGGAACCAGCGCTTGAACTGGGCGATCTTTGGCAGGACGTTACTGGTTTGAATCCATAGTTGGAGTGGAAGCGGGAGAAGGAGAAAATGGAAGGAAACGATTGACTGTAATGGAGAGCTGCACGGACCGGCCCAGCGGAATACGACTGAACTAAGGCCTGGCGGGGCATGAGCTCTGCCTCCAGTGAGTGTGTGCACGAAATAACGAACACTGGTGTGTGTGACCGGGAAGCTTAAATAGAGTAGTCACCGGAAGGGGCGTGGATGAGGTGTGGTCCTGCTCAGATATCGACTTATCTCCATTTTGAAAACAAGGGCCAAAATCCAGATACTTTGCACAATAGTTATGAATTGACAATAAATAATACCCGATAACGCCTTTATTTTATTGAATAATGACGCAGCTGTCATAAAAATGTGACAGTTGCGCGTAAATTGTCTCTGTATTTTCAATGGCACGTCGCTTTTTGATGACATCACAGAGGGATTCCATTTTAGAACTCAGCGCTACTTCCTGTCATTTTAAACTTTTATCTTGCTAAATTTCCTCACAAACTGCATCTTGATTGCTGTAAAACTATCTCCCTCCCACCAAACTAAGTCAGAATTAGACAAACATGAGAATGTGTCATATAGACTTTAAGCTCGCTGGAAAATGCAACATATTGTAGTTTTCGGTGGTAATAGTAAAGTAGTATTGCTTTCTATAAACCCAATCAATACAACACACTGCTACTATATATTTTATTCTGGTATACCAAGTCAAAAAAGTGTTTAAATGGGTTGTCTTGCTGGATTCTTTTCACCATAACACGTTGAAATCTCTGCCAGCGTTGAAGATCGAGCCATGCTTGCTGTACTTAATCCGTTAAACTTCCCTGGTTGTGCGGGTGCCAGTGGGTGCCGAATGATTTAAGAGTTTTTGAGTGATGGAGCAGATGATGCAGTCCTTGTTTTGGAGCGACACGTCACTCTCTTTCTCAAAAACTCATTTAGAAATCCATCTCTCCAGCGCTCCTTCAGTGTTAGCTGCCAGAGCACAAACATACACTATTTCACAGGAGTTGCACCAGTCCACAGTCCCACGCTCTCCAGGGTTTTCATTAGCTCTCCAAACAGAACAATCTGAAGAAAGTTACTTAAGGAACACACATTGTGCTTATTTTATGGTATTTAGTAATGCAGTGTCAGATATGGAGATCATTAGCTTACATTTTGTTCTGTATAAACAGCAATAACAAAAGAAACAGGGCCGCTGATTTCCTTTTCAAAATGTGTAGCTGACTGAGCTGCTGGCCCTGCCTCTTCATAACAGTGATTTTCTCACATTTCTAAACATTCAAAATGTCTGTTTATTTCAGTTATTTGTTTAATCTGCCCTGTCTTTTTGGACAGAATTCTTCTTTCAGCATCATTTATTCTGTTTCTCGGTGCCATCAGATGCTGTCACTCATCCTTCCATCAAATCCTTTCGCTTTCCACTCATCAGTTTTAGTCATAAAAACTACATTTTCTTCACAAAAATAATATCCAGGACAAGCTTTACTCAACTGGGATCCCATTTTGATTTTCAGATATCACTAAATTAAAATCACTAATCACTAAATTAAAAATACAATTAATTGTTATGTAAATAGTCAGACTATTTTCAGAATTTTAGAAAATCCTTAAAGAACATAGGAGTTTATTATGGATAGGAGTTTTTTATCCATAATAAACTAAATGGACATCTGTTTCTCTGCTACACTTTAGTTTAGGCGCCATCTACTGGCTGCATAGGGCTTACACAGTTTAGTTATTACTGAAGGCACTGGGTGAGATGCTAATCATGCTAGCAGTTGCAGTGATTGTGTTTTAGATGGCAGAAATGCTCAGAACGAGTCTGAGGATGAATGAAGCTAAATGCAACTCCTGGTATGTTTTTATGAAATTGTTAGAACATGATAAAAGCTCAAAAAAGTCTATAGCATAATATGTGTTCTTTAAGTGACGGGACACATACTGTGCAAAATTGTCTTTTTTAAAGCTGGGGTATCTGACCTCTCTTTTTGTAAATTAGTAAATTTTGTGTTTTTCCCGAAAAAGTATCTTTAAAAAGCAGCACGTTATGACAAAAACAAGACTCAACCCAGAAGTATGAGCTGAAAGCTGCGCTCTGATTGGCTGTGCTTGGGGAGGTCAGCACCAGCTTCACTTTGCCGTCTGAAAAAAGCTGTTCTAAAGCTGAGCTCGTACCTGAAATTGAATGCTTTTGGATATAAACATGTTCCAAAGGGTTTGTGTGAGCGAGCAACTTACATTAACAACAGAAAAACACAGAGAACAGAACACGACACAGAGGGCAAACAAAAGAGTTCATCCTTCCATCCATCCAAATAAGTTACGGCACATTGTCAAACATAAACATGCCATTTAGTCCAGAGTTTGTCAAATAAGTAACATTTTACCTCATTAAACGTCTTTGTAAATCCGTGTGGTGATTGTAAATGTATTTTCAGCGTTTGAAACCCCGTCGCCCCCTGCTGTCTCTGTGCGGAAAACCAGCCTTGCAACTTTCCTGACACCGACCCAAAGACAACTCTGCTGAGAAACCCTGGTTATTTGTAAAATGTTTTTGTATGTGTTTGTACTTCAAGAAAAAGGGAAAAAAAAGCTATTGCATTTTTTTACTGGCAGTGTATTTTCACAAGAGAGCTGCAGGGGGAGCTCTGTTGCTGAAGTTACATAGTTCTGCTTTAAGTCTGAATGTCTTTTTTTCCCCCCATTTTTTAAATTGACGAGTATTATGTCCAGTTCTTAATCGATGGTTCAGTTGGTGCCATCCATTTTTTCATGATGGCCTTTTCCCCTGTAGCCAGAAGCGCGTTCCAAAGGTATCCATTTATTGTGTCCATGGTAGGAGTTTTGAGGCATCTTTTTAGTAGTTCATGTTAATAAAGTAATAACGTGGCTTCTGACTTCTGTTTTTCCCCAAGATGTATCGTAAAAGCATCAAGTGAAAATGAGACCACAACGCTTTCTTTTCATCTAGCGTTTTATTTTCTGAGAAGGAGGAAGTCATTAGCCATTAGCATGCTAATGTTTGTTAGCTATACATGGGACGGCAAAACTCACTCTGGGCTCAGAGACTCGTGAAAAAACCCATGACCGTGAATATTTAGGATGCTGGGACTGTATTAGTTAAGTGAGTGATACACGTGACTGATGTAAAGACTTGGAAACAAACGTTATTTTTTTTTTTTCCCCTCCCTTTTCTCTCCCTCCCTCTCTCCCGTCACCCTCCATTCCCTCCCCATATGTCTGTGCTAGTGTGGTGCATTAAAAACAAAATGCATGAGTGCAAGATGCGTAAGGGAGGTACGCCTTTTTTATTTTTAACTTTATTTATTTATTTATTTATTTTAATATACACACACACACATCCACACACACACACACACACACACACACACACACACACACACACACACACACACACACACACACACACACACACACACACACACCCACATACCCACACACACACTCACACCCACCCTCACACCCACACACACACATAATTATAAGAGTTAAAGATATGAATAACGATAATAATAACAATAATAGTAACAATAACAATAGTGATGAATTAATTAATGATAAGGAGAGTAATGTAGGTGAAGTATAAGTAGAGTTAAGAGAAAATAGAGGGGAAGAAGAGAGTGACCAGCAGAGAGAGAATGCAAGACGGTTTTATGCGGTGGCAGTGTGTAGTATTGTTGTAAGTGGTAACCAGAAGGAGAGGGGTTCTTGTGAATTTTCAGTTGAAATAAAGTCATTAAGAGGGTTTTTCCAAATGGTAATGTTTACGTTTGACCTTGATTTCCAGTTCATGAGGATAGTTTTCTTAGCGATGGTTAGGGCTATGAGGAGCACGTTTGTATTTGTGTCTGTGATATTGATCTCCGAGTAAGCAGATGGAGGGGGACATTGGGATGTGGCAGCTCATAGATGACGATAATGATGATACGACTGCTTTCCAAAACTGTTTGATGGGTGAACAGTGCCAAAAAGCGTGAATGTATGTGTCTGGTGTGTTCTCTGTACAGTGAGTGCAAGTGTCTGATGAAAAACCCATTTTAAACATTCTGTGACCGGTGTAGTGAGTTCTGTGTAGGATTTTGTATTGTATAAGTTGTGTTTTTTGTCATGGAGTAAATGTTTTCAAGTATTTGAGCCCAGGAGCAGGCATCAAGAGTGAACCCCAGATCCTTTTCCCATTTGCTCTGAGGGGGTCTCGTCTGACTGCACTATTATTTTGTATATTTTGGAGAGACGATTTTTTGTTGTGTTGATCTTAATAATATCTCTCTTTTCAAGTCTCAAAACAGTAAAAATCTGCTACAACCCCTTTAATCTCAGTCCAACACTGTATTTCTGAGCAATAAGACAGTCCCACAACACATGGTTAGAGTGGGCCACCTGGTAACCAAAGTTTCTGTAGTAGTTAGTATTTCCCTGTGAACAGTTAGCACTTTGACATTATAAAACGTTATAACACGGGATATATTTTCCTAACAAAATATGTGATATTTTCAAGTCCATAAATCACTGCCAGACTCATTTTGAGCATTTCTACCCTCAAATTGTGTTCTACTGCATGTTTGTATTAGCAGGATAAGATTTTGTGATTTTGTAGTCAGATATACTACCACAAATGTCTGGAATTTCACCTTCAAAACTGAAGACATCGCATAATAAATAAAACCTCAGTGTATTTCATGCTTGCCTAATCCCCTCCTCTATGCTATAGAGGTGCATTCTGGGACATCACCCTCTCTTTTCCTTTTAGATGAAGAAATGAAAAGCACCCCGAGTGTCTCCTCTAAACAGTGCACAGTCAGGACATTATCCAGTTACTGCTGAAAAAAAAACACCCCCAAAAACCACACCACTCCCAAAATGTCAACACGGCACTGAAAAATAAGTCTTCACGCCTCCAAAAATCGACTTTCCGCTGACAAAACCACTTCTGCAGGTTTGGACTGAGAGGTCTGTCTGACTGCACAATGTCGACTCCGGTGCAGGGCTAAAGCTAACTCCGGGTTCATGGAGGTCTGGTGTCACTGAAGATAAATTGTGGCCACACACTTAGCTTTAAAACGTCTTGTGACCGTCAGAGCGGTTTGTCTTCACATTTTGGAAAACTGGCCAATTGTTAGGCTTCTCTGATCTTTTATTTTATTATTTCTTTCATATTTTTGACAATATGTTCATAAATAGATGCTCAAAATGCTACACTTTTTTCAGCCCTGCCCCCTTCTGACTGTTTATGTTGGTTTATTCCTGTAAATGAGTGTCTGGTCAGTGGTTTTCTCTCACGAAATTCAGATGGGCATGATTGACAGGTGGATTAGCTAATCAAGGACATGCATGGTCCGTCTGTATCAAAACAAATATGGCTGCATATGAAGAAAAAAGAAAAAAAAAATCTCTCCGGCTGAAAATCATGGATTTATGGAGATGAATTTAGCCCTCTTGCTCTCTTGGTTTGAGCTATGCACATTTGGTCAAAGAGCGATGATCAAATGTTATATCAGGAAAATTACTTAATACTTTTTTTTTTTTTTGCATAAATTGTATATTAGGTAATGTTTTGGACCACCAATGAAAGTTTCATAGCGATGAAAAAAATAATAAAGAGATGTGGCCAAATGGACCTGAAAGTAGAGGGAGGGTTAATGCTCCAGACTGCTGAGGTGTCTGGGAAAAACAGACTTCTACAGACCCACACCTCTCACCAAACCTGACCTGCTCCAGAGCTAGTGTAATATATTTGAATCACTTTGTAAGTTTTTTTTGTTTTTTTTTTGATAGGGACAATGCACATTAATGAACATCAGTATAAAACAGATGTAAATATGCCGGATTATAGCTACAAAGCTAATTTTCATCCGTAGTCCCTAGGCAGGCAAATACATAAAAAATTACAACATGCAACACAAATACAAGGAAAAGTTGTCTAATGGGTCTAATGAGTCTAATGGTCACATGACTGGTTTGTTTTCAGCCATAGTTTGTGTTGAGTTTTAAAGCTGATCAGTGTAGGACTCTCCGTGTGTGCAGAGGAAGACTGTTCAGAGGTTAGTGGCCCTCACTGAGAGAGTGTTCAGGCTTTCAGGACCCGTGCGGGGCCTTGCATTAGGTGTACACCCTGTTAAAGGCTAGGGGTCCATGCGTTTGTCTGATTCATTTGTTGGCTTTTCAATTAGTGATTGACAGTCTCACCTATGGAAAATAAGGGAAATAAAACAAGGTCCAAACTTGACTGGTTAGTCTAAAACATTACAAATGTCCAATGATAAATCTGCTGTTTGCAGATGATGAAATTGTGATGGAACATTACTTGTTCATTCATTCTTTGACTGGGAACTGCACTTTCAGCAGCTGTACTTTTGTCACCAGCCTGTTCTGCTCAAAGTGCCTTTCCTCTGCTAATGCCTTCGACTCGGACATTCAAAAGGGTTTGTCAGACAGACACACAGAGGGCAGAGCAAAAATATGAAATTACATTTTTCTGTTTCTGTCTCTTTAGAGGCTAGAGTGGTAGAGTGGCATTGTCAGCTTAATAAGTATTATAGTCTGTCAAAATGTCACAGAGGAGAGAAGAATTTGTCCTCACATTCGGGACATGAGAGGTTTCCAAAGCATTTCTAATCCACAATGACACTCGAAGCTCATTGGATCATTCTCAAGGACTTTTACAAGACACTAATAATGTAACGATGGTGGAAACTACTAAGGACAAAAATCATAACTGGAGAAATGTATGAAGGTTTCTTACAGTCAAATGTGTGCTCATTTTTATATGTTATTATATTTATTTTAATAATTATTTTGTTTTTTTGCAGTACTTTTCTCCACCACCTGCTTGTCTCATTGAGATGTTACTTTCCCTGGAATGCGCAAACATATGACATTAAACTTATCCATCTAGGAATTATTCAAATGCAGGTGTTTAGATCCAAACAAACCTTGAAAAACATGCATTCTTACTGTGAGGGCGTGAGCGGAGTCCCCTCTTGTCTTCACTGAGATGGATACATTTAAAGTCATATGGAGGGAAAAGCATGTGGTGGACTCTCGACTAGAGTTAGGCAAGGCAAGGCAAGTTTATTTGTAGAGCACAATTCATACACAAGGCAATTCAAAGTGCTTTACATAACAGGAAAAATTGCATTAAAATCACAAAGTTGATAGTAGGTAGTGCACCTTTTTAGTAAAGGATCTGTTCTCTTTTGAAAATGTAAAAGTACCCACTGGTAAAACAGAATCATTAGATTTAATTTTAATTCATACTAAATGTATTGAGTTTAAGGCCCAGATTAGGACCTCCAAACAATCTGATCGGTCCTGCAGCCCATCTTCCAAACATTTATTTATTATTTTTTGTTTACTGGTTTAATTCTGTCTTAGTACTAGTGGCTTGGTTTCAGTTTTGCCCTTGTTTAATCCTGCTTTAGACCTGGTTTGGTTTTGGGATAGTCCTGGTTCAGACCCGGTTGGTCTTGTCATAGTTCATTTTGGTTCAGTTCTGGATTGGCAAATTTGGAGATTCATGTTGAGATAAACATTTTGTATTCTACTTTTCCACAAAATTTTATATAGCAGCTATTTATATAGCAGTTGGGCGAATTTTGTACAACTCCCAGTTTGGTCAAAGTGATGGTGTGTTGTGCACCTTCAGCCCAGAGGCCACGGCCCTCCAAAAAAAACTGTTGAGTAGGACTGGTGTACATGATGTTTTACTGGTTTTATCTTCTGCCCTCTTTTGCAGACGTTTTACATGTTTGCCTCAAGTTGCTTCACTTAAAAACACCTCATTTGCCTGAAAAAACCCTTGAGCAATAACCCATTCATTATTAACTATTTCTTTTTACATCAATAAAATGAGATTTCTTTGGCAAGGTCTCATCAAAAGACTCGACAGAAGGAGAATAGTGCTGGGAAAGTTAGTTAAAGGTGCACTATGTAACTTCTCTGTTGGAGATGTTATTTAGTTACTTTATGGCATTAAATGTAACTATCTCCATGGAGACAAGCAGGTGATGCCAAGTTACATGTCGGATCTGTGGAGATGCGATCCAGCTCACTATAAGACTGCGTGTTTTTCAAGGGATTTTTGAGCATTAAAACCAACTCTAATGGAATAAAGGTGATTAATGCAAAATATATCATAATAATAATACTACAAATGCTGTAGTGTGAAACATTTCACACAAAGCAATAACATCTCCAGGTGGCAGACCCCACCAGAGGAAAGTCAAATAGTGCTAACTACTTCTACTTTGATAAATTCAACAAGACATATTGTGCTTTTTACTACTATATGGTTTGACATTTTTTTGACATTTTAAATCAAAATAATGGTGTAAAATGATTTAAACTTAGCTAGTAATTAAAATAATTCCTTACTAAATAAAAAAACCTTACTTCCGTGTTTCCACCGGCCCCTTTAAAGCAGAACTCAGTAACTTCAGCAACAGAGCTCCCCCTGCAGGTCTCTTGTGAACGTAGTGAACGTACACTCCCAGTAAAATGACAGCAAAAGATTTATTTTTCTTTTTTTTCCCTTCCTTTGGGTCGGCGTCAGAAAATGTATCAAGGCTGGTTTTCCGCTCAGAGACAGCAGGGGAAGACAGCGGGAGCTTCAAACACCCCGAAAATACATTTACAACCAACACACTTATGAAGACGTTTAATAAGGTAAAATTGTTGCTTAGTTCTACTTTAAGGCTGTGATATCTGGATAAATTATTGCTCACTTAAACCTGTCTAATACAAAAGCAAACTGCTGGTGTTCGGCTGAAAGGGCAGCCACAGCTTTCACAAAGGTCAGATACCTTTTTTTTAACCTTTTGTCATATCATAAACTTTTTTTCTGGAGCTTCCCTTTTGTCTGCAGAGTGGCTGAGCACTTCCTTAGAGCTCAGGCACACGACAAAACAGCCCCCACGACAGGCTGCAAGGGGTTCTTCATCCCCAGGACATAAAAAATTGTATTCACCAATTTTTTTTTTATTTTGCTGTGTAGTAGTATTTGGTCATTTATCAATGATTTCATTGGCCTCTGATGCTCACCCAGTAAAGTCAACATCAACCTGGTTCTCTCCTCCGGCCTGGATATGAGTGCACAGGTAGAGGTCTGAACAGAGTCACTGCAGAAGGTGTGGTTGTGTGGGTTTATGTGGAGGTTATAGCCTGAAACGTTTAGGTGTCAGCAGTACTCACTCAGCCAGACGCACACTCCAGACACACGTACAACGGAGACCTGTTTAATCCACAGCTCGTGAACCATGAGACCTGCTCCTGTCCAGACTCCACCTGGACAGCTGGTGTTCATTTGGAGTAAAGACGGCTGTTGTGCTTAGAGCAGGCGGGCGCAGACACCTCTCTCAGATCCCGGTCATATTTTGTATGCTGCACTCATTGTGACTGTCTCACAAAACAGATTAGGTTTAACTGCCATAGTCCTGCCATGAACAACCACGCGTCCTGGTGCGGCAGGCCTTTCGCCGCATTCGGAGAGGAGCGCGCACCACAAGCGCATCACATCAAGATATGCAGTCTAATGCCGGCTTTAGAGGGGGAAAAAGACTCCAGAAGCTGGAGGTATTGTTCCGGCAAGGAGCATGTTCAAGGCCAACTCCGAGCACAATTACACAGGATTTGGGAGTCTGTCTGAGACAAGCATGAGTGTGTGCCTCCCCTCGTGTAAAACATAAATGTGTCTTTGTTACACCTGACCATCACATGGTGTGAAAAGGAGGATTATTGGACAGGATCGGGCTCCACGCTTCACAATCTGTTTCCAGTGATCATCACCTCTGCAGCCAGTGTATCTGGTGCACACCGCTGATCCCTAAACACTTCCAACTCTTTATGCTCACAATTTTTAGACACATCACCCATGTATTGCACACAATAATCAAATCTGCCTGGAGGAGAGCCCAAATCACTCCTGACCCTCCCGGTGTGGGAGTCAGCTGTGGGCAGAGGCCAATGAAATCATTGAGAAATTACCAAATGTCACTATACAGTTTAAAAAATACAACACAAAACAGAAAAAATAAAACACAAGTATTGTTTTAAACAATGTATCTAGTATAACACAAGAGTTTCAACCACAGTGAAGTTTACTTGTGCATTTTGCATTACTGCTAGGTCACCTTCAGGTGTCCTCCAGGCGCTCATCAGATTTAAACTTAAATAAAGGTGAATTAAATACAGACACGTGGCTTCGAGGCTGTATTTCAGTATTTCATTTTTCAATTTTGGGAACAAATTTGGTTGTAATTCGACCGGTTAATCAAAACAAAAAACACATTTTTGTTGCATTTGTTTTTATTTTGAAATTAAAAATCTATTGAACGAATCATACGTGGCTTCGTGTATAACCTATTAAAGGAAAAAAAAAAACAGCACAGGCGTGTGGATAGTCAGAGTCTTGAATGCAGGAGAATAAAGACCACTCAAAGATGCATGAATCACTCCAAAGGCTTTTAAAAGTCGCTTTAGCATAATATGTGTCCTTTAGATAAATAAAAAACAGTACTAATCTAATAATCTAAGCAGCAAGGACAGTTTAGCTGTTGGACTCTACAAAACGCTCCTACAAAACACCACAAAATGAATCTTTTAGTCTTAAGTCCCACAATGCATACTTTCACTTTAAGGTCAACAGTATTTCTCTTCTGCACATGTGGGACCCTCCTAAAAAAAACAAACCAGGCCTTCAATTCCCTGAGCCAAACAGCAAATGTCAGATTGAGCTTGAAAATCCGTTCAAAGGGGACTAGAGTGGCGGGCGCGTGCTGAGCTGCCCAGGGCACGTGTGGGTCCCTGTGCAGTCAGTCAGCGGCTAAATGCAGTCCAATAACCTCTGCTACAGCTTCAGTGCCGCGCCGTCCTTGACAAGTCTGCAGGGTGTGGACGTCCAGACTCATTCTACAACAACAGGGTTTTCTAGTTGTCTAATAAATAGCCTAATTACTATCAGTGTTTATATTGGTTATATATAGTCCACTAAAGAGATCTAAAGATTTGAATCAACTCATTTTGTTCACAGTTCATAAATGTGTGAAACCACAGTTGTTGCTTTTCTTCTAATTACTACCCGTCTAATAATAATAAAAGTGTCAAAAAGAACGGACTAATTAAGTGCATTGCTATTAATTTACATTTTTTACAGCAGTATATCTGAGAGACTTCTCTGAGTGCATTTTTATGGTTAAATAGTCATTCTTAAACACGGATTTCTCTACTTTTGGCTAAAGAAATTCCAATATAGTCTCAGGTCCAGATTCATGTCCAACTTTATTGTCCTCAGAGGTAAATTCGCCTTGGGCTCACGCTGCTGCAGGTCACATTACAAACAAGCACCACGCACACACCATGGCAACAGTCCCTGGTCTGCGCTCTTACACACAACACATATGGCCACGCTTTAACAGTAATGCACCACCTCAGTGTAGTGCACCTGCCCGGTTTGAATAAATGATAATAAAATAAATTCAAACGATGTCGGATGTGTATTTGTTCATCACAACTAATTGTACACCTACTCTATTTAACTTTTGCTCCTGCTGTGAAGTCTGTTTTGTAAAATAGTCCTATATTTAATTAGATCTTGTACAGCGGAGCAATTTTTTTTTCATTTTAAGTCGTTTTATTTCAAACCTGCATGCAGTTTACAACACAGATTCACATCATTCACATACAATTGCCTGCTTTGAAAGGGGGATGGTGGAAGCTTTCACTTTTTAGAAATCCAACCCCCCACTCAACTCCACTTACATATCATTACAAAAATAGTATTGTATAATAGATACAACATGCAACATACAACGTACATTATACATCAAAACAACATATAACATACAACATATCAGAATCAGAATCAGAAAGCGGTTTATTGCCATTGTCAGTGAAATTCACAAACATAGGAACTTGCTTCGGCGTAGGTGCAACATACATACATATATAACATACAACAACACAAGGACAAGCCCAGACACTCACTAACCTCCACCTCAGCCAAGGCAAGGCAAGTTTATTTGTAGAGCACAATTCATACACAAGGCAATTCAAAGTGCTTTACGTAACAGGAAAAGTTGCATTAAAATCACAAAACACAAACACACAGAATCATTTTAAAATAAAGCGCTTTAAAAGAGAAGAGTGCAGATAGATCTTTCAGTCGTTTGCACATCTAAACAGAACTGTTTTTAGCCTGGATTTAAACATTGTCAGAGTGGAGGCCTGTCTCACATCTTCAGGGAGACTGTTCCTGTCCCTCCTCATCTACACTCTCACTGCTGAAGGCATCACTCTCTTCCTGATACTTTTCCATTGTCTCTTTTTTAAACATTTGTTTAAACTGTACAAGATTTAAACAATTTTTCATTTCCTCCACCAACCCATTCCACAAAATAACCCCCCGCACTGAAATACACATTGATTTGAAAGTAGTTCTTACCTGTGGTTGATAAAATGTATCGCTACCTCTAAGATTAAATTTGTGATAAGCATCTCGTTCTGAAAAGACATTTTGAATGCTGACTGGAAGAGAGGATTTTGATGCCTTAAACATAATTTGAGCTGTTTTGTAATTGATTAAATCATATAATTTTAATTCACAAATTTTATGAAAAGTTGATTGGTATGACCGTTGTAGGGGACTCTGTAGACAATTGTAATAGCTTTTTTTTTGGAGAGTAACAGATTTGTCTTATAACAGTTTCCCCAAACTTCTAGTCTAATTTGCATTCGAAGTGCACTGTAGAGCTTTTCTGTTCGCTGGTCTGCTTCCTTCTCTGTGGAGGCGTTATTGTTTTACCTTGAATGTTCCACAGTAGGCATTAAATATAGCTTGCATTTTTTTCATTACAGACACATTTATCGCTCAAATCCACCCTTAATCCACTGCATTCGTACTGTGGGCAGGCTCACCTCTCCACAGATCTGACCTGTAACTAGGCCTCGTGGGGCCTTTCGTCTCCATGGAGATATGCCACACTGTGGAACATTCCGGGCAGGGGAGACAAGCACCTCCGCCAAGTTAGTGCACCTTTAAAATCTGAACCTTCCACGATAAAACACAATACTGCAGATACTTCAGTCTGCTCCAGCTGAAGGTTAGATGTTATTTCTTTCATAATTTTGGAGGACAATATTCATTCAGTTCATTGATCACAATCTAAACCAAAGCCTGTCTCCTCCTCCTGCTCTTCTATTGCTGTTGTCTGTTTTCTTATCGTTTTAATAACCAACACTAAAGTTCTGACAGGTTGATAAAGGTCTGATTTAGTCATATTACAGACTGTAAAACATGAATGAAACAGTCAGAAAAGGCCTGTCGTTATTAATCGCTAATTATACTTGCGGTGAATTAATCAGCTGTTATTAACGTCATCAGCGGTTTGAAACTTTAGCCATTTGTATTTAAATGATCCTTGAATGGACTGAGACGGAATAAAACATCTTGAAGAGCTAAAAATCCCCTGTTTGGTTTGGCGGAGGTCAGGCCGTGGCTCTGCTTCCTCCTCTGCCCTGCAAACTGAGCACAAGCACCGCACCTCTGCCCCTCCTGCTCTGGACCACAGAGGAGGCGGAGACTCACGGAGCACAGGGTTCACTTAAAATAAGGGCGTCTAATGGTAATTTGCACCATGAGCAAATATTGAAACGGTCAGATTTGATGATGTGATGAGGGGCTGCTCTGAAAAGTGGGGGGACAAATCACTTATTTTCAAAAGTGGTGATGTATCTGAGACATGGGAAACGGGACACTTATTTAAGGGATTGTTCTTTATTTATTTTTAGTAAAAGTACAGATATAATGTAAAAGGTCAAGGTCAAGGTCATCTTTATTATAGCACCTTGTACAATAATAAGACATTATCCCAAAGTGCTGGACAACAACAATAAAACAACACAATATTAAAAACACAAAATTTCCACACTTCAGGTCAAAATGAGCCCTCTGTGCACTGTCAGCATCCAATTATAGTGTTTTCTTCTTCACAAAGAAGTGCAATTTTAATATGCAAATATTTTTTAGCTTTACCGTAAACTCTAGCTCTAGCTTCTGAAAATTGAAGACTTAGGATGCCTGAAATGCGGCACAAGGAGTAAGATAAGAGATAAGATAAGATAAGATAAGATAAGATAAGATAAGATAAGATAAGATAAGATAAGATAAGAGATCCTTTATTTGTCCCACAATGGGGAAATTCCAATGCTGCAACACACAGTTTAGAACAGGAATGAATGAAATAGGCACATGCAATAAAAATAGAATAAATAATTACTAAACATGGTAATAAAAATACAATATAAAGTATAAAGTGCACACTCTTATTTACAGTAGGTGGCTGTCTGGGAATAGATAGTAAATGGCAAATAAAGTGGCTTAAGTGTATTGTTATATACAGTAAGTGACTATAGTGAGGTAAAAGTGTATTAATAGTATGTTAAATTATATTGCAACAGTAATAACACGCTTATAAGACTAAATCAGGTACAGCACCTTTTCAGTTTAGTGGCTCATGCTCTCATTGAAATTACATAGTTCAGGTATTCTGTTTAAAAACACTGGAAGGGTCTATTGTGTTTCAAAATTTTGATGAAAAAAAAAAAATCCATATTTTGAAGAAATGCTTGCTCTGCAGTGAAAACAAAAGAGAGACAATGCTATTGATTGCCATTCCTTTAAACCATTATATAATGTTGTTCCTCATCAAAACATGGAGTTGTATTTTGCTGCATTCACACTTGTTTCACTAATCTTGTTTATGTGGTTGTTTTGCTCTGAGCCTCAGAAAACACTTTGTTTAAATTGTCCCCAGATGTTGAATAATGTCTATTGCTGTGTGTTGTTATGCAAATTAGATCACATGGCCATAAGCCTTCAGTTTTTAAAGTGTGTTTTCCAAATATAAGTATTCGTTTATGTTCCAAAACCTAAAATACAGAAAAAAGCATGTTGAGGGGCCAATAAAGACAGAAATAAAGCCTGGTATGCCTTCTTTAATCTCACTCCAAAGATAGAAGCAGCCCTGGTATCCCACTGCCAATCAAGCTCCAAGTTTTCATTTTTTATTTATATCTTGTCAGGGTCGCGGTTTTCCCTGGGATACGCCTTAGTGGCTCCTCAGCTGTCAGACTGGATTGAGGTTCCAAGCCTCGTCAGGACATTATGAATCATACATTAAGATACAATGAGCTGCACACGCGCTGCTTGTTAAGATACTAGTTAGAGTGATAGCGCTTGCCAAATCTGCAAACAGGCTGACTGTGTGCATGTCGGCAACTGTCGAGGGATATTTTTATGTAGAACACGGATATGTGAATGTATGTGGGTGAGAATAATAAGGGCTTGGATTTGTTTAGCAAATTTCAAGTCAGACAAGCTCCTCAAAGTGGTACAGTGGGTCATTTACATTCACAGACTTGGTTGTGATAAGCTTATTCGACAGCCATAGCTGCCTGAAGAGAAAGATTTTAATTGTGTATATTTTTATTATTTTTAACATGACGAAAAGATTTTGAAGTTGATAAGTTCTCAGCTGACTTTCCAGGAACTATGACTCACTTCCAGTGTAAAAAATTTATGAAATTGCCGGATGTGAGAGCCTACACCGTGCTATTGCATTATGTCTTATTGTTCATTTATATCAAAATTTGTTTCGAGGACAGAAAAAGACCAGACACAGAATTAATTCTAATGACATTATTGGTGGGTGATGTGAAGCTTTGAGGCAATTAGAGGAACAGCTATGGAACACCAAATAAACTACAAAACACTGGCAAGATATTCCCACAAGATGAGTGAGGATGAGGCTGAGGAATATGTTAAAAAAGTCCAATGAGAAACAGGAAAGGGGGCTGGTAGATTACTGCTTAACTGTTACTGCCATTTATTTTGGACTCTCTCCAATAGAAGTTGAAAAGCTTGGATACAAGTACTGCATCATGACCTTCCTTTTTGACCAGAATGGAACAACAAAAACATGGCAGGGGCTGACAGTGTTATCAGTCAGGACTCATGAGGCCACCAGTTTAGCACAGAGCAGTGCTTTCAATGAAGAGAATGTTAAAATGCACTTCAACAACAAGAGGAGGTTATGACAAGGTACAAGTTTGAACCCCAGTCCATCTGGAATATAGATGAAACTCAAGCAAGTACAAGCAAGTGGAATCTTTGACCGCCGAGGAGAGGGGGACCCTGGCTCCCCGTGTATGGGCCATCCAGGGCCAAGCTGCACCAAAGTCATGTCTGCTTCTCCTAGACACTCACCCTTCACACCTCTGTCGCAGCTATTCCAAAGAAGGATTTCCAAAGCAATCCTTTGCCTGCCACCTTGATCGACCCCCCAATCCTGATCCAACCTCAGCACTAGACCAGTTCACCCCAGCAACAGTGGATGAAGTCATGCTTACTGGACAAGCATTTTTATGTGTGATGAATTATGTGTGCACACCTGAACTGGTCGTCTACCTTTGTTACAATCTGACACTGATCAGTTTTATGTATTGTTACTTTTGTTCCCATTTAATTGTTGGATTTGTTTTACAGAATAAGTAGAACTTTTAAAATTGTAAGCAGAGAATACCAATTAAACAGAATCCAGCATTAATATTACATCGTAATTACATGGTTTTGTGTTTATAGTAGTGCTGTCAAATGATTAATGTCAAATGAAATTAAAAAATAATCTGATTAATCACACATCATTAATCATGATTAATTGCATCATGGGCTTTTTCAAGCGTTATTTTTACATATTATAACATGTATTTTTTAAAGTATTTTTGCACATCTGAAAATTAAATCATTTCATTATTTCAGAAATCTAAATACATTATTTAAAAGCCCAACTAATGAAGTCTAGACTTTGCATTTCATGTTGAATCTGTGGCTCATGTTTCATGTAAATCTAGGCTACATGACCAAACCATAGGTTTAATGGATTAAGGGCCCTCGTAGACTCATAGAACAATAGTTACACATAGGTAACTGACATGTATGGAGACAGATGGAGCTGGTGTTGGTCTGGTGTCTCTGCTCTGTAATATTTTGGTGACATTTTCCAAGTTAGGTCAGGTCCAGTTAACTTGCTTTCTTGCTCTCTTCACGGAGCACACACGGCTCGACACGTGATCGCCACCGTGTGCTTGGTTTGTTGCGGAGTAAGTAAGCCACACCGCTCTCTGCTGCTCCAGGCTCGTAAACATCAGCCGCCGAGTGATCTGTGCTCATCTACGTAAGGACTAATGGATTATCTGTGTAAAATGAACTCAGTGATTACAGCTGCTCCTGTTCCTTCATCCTCAGGTAAAGCCGTCATCTAAAGCAGACCCCGAAAATAAAAATAATTCACATTCGCGACCCCCAAACATAAAAAATAGGCGACATACAAAGTGATAAATTAGCTTTATATCTAATGTTTGATTTTATTTTGAGAATATAGCCAACAAATAGGAATCTACATTTACCACTGCATTTGAAGGGTGTTAAGCCTTGTTTAACACTAATGTATCAATTTGTCCCATCATTTGGGGACCCCTAGAAATCATTTCGCGACCCCCATTGGGGTTCCGACCCCTAGTTTGAGAACCACTGATCTAAAGAGTGTGATTAATCCGTGTCAATTTGTGACTAATGCGTGAGTTAATGCACTGGTTGTGTTGTTGTTTTTTTTTGCCTGGAAGATCCAGAATGATACCCCTCTGTATTTTTATACAGATCAGTCTGGTCACTGATTTCATCTCTGCCAGTTCAGATGGGTGTGATAGACAGGTGGATTAGCCCATCAGGAACACGCATGGTCCGTCCACATTAAAATAAACATGGCTGCTTATGGCGGAAAAAGACTGGGGGGGGGGAAATAACGCTTTCAAGGGGTTCAACAAGTTTCAAGTTTGATTTTCTTGGGGACTGAGACAGTACTGTTTCCCCGGGGCCCAGAGCGGGTAGAGGCCCTCATAAACGTGATGTTTTTTTTTGTAACTTGTATTTTTCAACGCTTTAATCAATTTTTTTTGTTGTAATGAAATGCATTGTGGTTGAGTAAAGTCCTTGAGAGACTAAATACAATTACACGTTGTAATGGGCGAGTCACCCATCCAGAGGAAAATCGTTTCGAATCGTTTACGAATAAAACTAGTCATTATAATTTGCAGATAGTGTATTTTCTTATAGTGATAATATGTTGGTAGGACTTTGTGAAACTGCTCTGGTAATTATTGCAAATGCAGAAGTTCTTTTGTATCATCATATAAGCTGTTCGCTACACATCTTAAGTGTATGTAGTGTAATTTGTCGCAGAGGTGAATTAAAAAATAACTATAATAACCAAAATTGTTGGGATAAATAAATCATATACAAAATTATGTATTGGGGGCCCACCAAGAATATCTGTACCGGGGGCCCAGAAGTTGGTGCTCTGCCCTGCTTGTAAATGATAAATGACCCGTGAGCGCCTTTGTTTCACATGCATCACCGAAAAAAACAAATCTGAGCACAGTAAGCGCAGTGGAGAGCACAATGACCAGACTCACTCAGTTTTCACCTGCACTGATTGCAGAATATGATGGATGATTCAATCTGTGTACCTGAGTGAAAATTAATGTTAGGACCTAAATTAAGATGAGACACTGCAGGTGAATAGGAAAAACTCTTAAATTTAAAGATATCAATTGTAAACTTCTCCTGTAGTTTACTCACATAATTGTAAGAAAAAAATGTATTACAAGTTTTTCATCATGTCATGTTTTCATATAGAAATAAGGCAATTTATATGTAAAAACGGCCTTAATTGCAAATATGTGGGACATATAAACCTGAAAAATGGACAGAGCCAGGTTTAAATTTCTTAGTTAATTTTGTACACATTAAAACTTCACTGAGAGGATTTTGGGTATCTTATTTAGTTTTTGAGTAAACTATAGTAAACAATTTAACTGACAATTGTCCGAAAAATTCTAATTTTGCTTCATGTTTTTTACTTAAAACTTCAATAAATACATTTTAGAATTAGATGGCAAAAAATCTGTACATTTCATCAAAATCTTGTTGAGTCCAAGACTGTAAAGTTTGTTGTGTGTAGGAGCTACTTTAAGTGGTGATCTTGAAAAATGCATTTGGAGAAACGGGCCGTTGAAGTTACAATGTCGCATAGAAAGCTATGGATGAAGTGGACTAAATGAAATAATAAAACATCTGTAGAAGCAGATTGGACAAGTATTGTTGTTTCCACATGAAAGCTGATGTGCAGAGAGAGCAAACTGACAAAAAAAAAAATTGGAAAAAAAAAAAAATCCCTGTATTGTTTCACCTTAAATTGTTTATTTTTCTTTTTTTTCTGCTTAATATTCTTGCAATTTACTCGCAGTCACATTTTTCTTTTTCTTTTTTTTACCACAGATTTGACCAGAGGATTTTTCTTGTGTTTGAATGTTGAGTGAAGTTTCGGATGAAAGTAAAAAACTGAGACAACCAACCTAGTCTCTTCATCTACTCCCTTAGGTCAGTATAAATTGTAGCTCCTCAGACCAGTACTTCCAGACTGACAGTAGCTTCCGGACCGCAGCAGGACCGCCTTGATGTGAAAAACATTGACCAGATGACTACCTTTGAAACTTTTCCTTCCGTCGGTCAAATAAACCATAACATCCACAACAACTAGCAACTGCAGCTGTTAAATAATTTTCCTAGATGTCTAAACTGGGTTGCTGAACTTGTAAGTCAGTGTCCATTAAGTGTTTATAAATGCGTGGACCTAATTGCTTCAGGGCTCCTTTTGTGTTCCTCATTTCCTCTTGGTTTTGCAGGTTTCCTCTGAGTTTGCTAACGAGAGCGTCAGTGCTTGAGCCTGGAGGTCTCCACATGAGGCCCGTCTCATTAAAACACAGCCCTGGACTCAGCTTTAGAGTTCAGAGCCAGAGGAAAGACCACAACTCATCATCATTCAAGTCAATTAATCTGAGAAGCATCAGAAAAGGCTGGAGGAGGTCATTACTGAGGCAAGAAATAATAGTGGCCATTATTATACAGTATTTTCATTAGGATTTTTAGCTAGTCAGGGTTTGGATTTAGTTCTGGTTTAGACTGTCTTTAGAGCTGAAACAGACCAATTATAGTTGCGGCGTTCGCATGTTTTGGCATGGGCGCTGTGAAGTTTAATAATGTCAAATAAAAATATCGTTGAGAAATTATTTTTGTGCAGAGAAAAGCCTTACGAATGTTGATGTTTGATACCAGCTTCAACTAGTGCGTGCAGTTCTTTTGTCTTAAAGAAATCATCTTTGTTACTGGTGGTCCATTTTTTCTAAAACCGAACGACGATTAAGCCCATCCTTAAAGGAGAGCTATTTTGCAAAATGAACTTTTAGGATATTTAAACCATGTTATAATTGTTCCCCCTTGTCATTAAACTGCTCGAAAATGTATTTCGAGTGATTCATGCATGTTTGAGTAACCTTTATTCTTCAAAAACAACAAGACTCTATTGTTCCGTCCAGATTTTACTGCTCCCCAGATTTCTGCCCACTGTTCTTCACTTACTTCGTTCTGCAATTTTATTTTCTTAAACGGTGACACATGCAAGATTCGTCAGCGTTGTGAGTTTGGTTCAAATGAAAGAAAAAAAAAATCTTCTGATCTCTGTCATGAACAGCAGCTCTTCAGATGTAAGCAGACTTTGTTTTTTTAATTAAGTTGTATTAAATCAACATTCCAATTTCAAAAGTCCAAAATATAAGATAATGATCCACGGGTATGGTTGATTGGAACTATGTAGAAGACAGCAGCACAGGTCTTCTTCAAACCTAGTGTCTGAATGTAAAAATGCAGAAGACGATTACGATCTCCTTGATAGAAAGTGGTCGATCCTTGACAACCAATGCCCACTCCACAACTTTTGATGAGCAAACAATCCTAAAGGAAATTAACATTTGCTACCACTGTTGTTCCTCGGCCAGCCACATGGCAAAAGTCTGTAACGCAAACATACAATAGGAAGAGTGTAAAAGCATCCAGCACATCACAGCTCCATGGAACGCTCCAACTCCAGACACAGCAACGTGGGGAGACCGCACTCAAGCCAACAACCAAATGCACCAGAATCTGTGGAAAAGTTTTACATTCTGTTCCAAAATCTGCCTGGTAGAAATGTATTCTGCTGGGCACAAAGGGAAAGCACTTCAGGAGCAAAGCAATTATAGATCCTTAGCAAAGACAGAACTCTTCAGCGTTAACACAGACAGGCAAAGCAAGCTAACTGCTTCATTGATTCTTAGATGGGAAAACCAGCTTTCTTCATTTATCCAAGTGTGACATACTTCTAGATTATTGATCTAAAATCTCTACACCAGAAGTTACAAAACCCCGCATTTACCTCGAACACTTGGTACACAAGATTCCTGCTTCAGACCGATAAGATGCAATACTGGTCCTCCTCGACAGCGACATCCCAAGAGTGCCCAAGGTCAGAGAACACTACAGAAGCCCCAGAACGCTCCCTACACCCAAGCTTTGAACTTGGCGGGGTCATAATAGCTGAGATCTGCCAAGATCTGCTCACATGCCAAGCAACGTCACTGAGTACCACTTACCTCTGTGGTAATCAATGACCGCTCATCTCTCCTGGTCTCCGGCCCCAACACATTCTTTGTCCACTCCTTTTTCACCTCAGACTCAAATCTGTACAAGACAGTTTAATAGCGTAATGGTAGTATTTCAAGCTGAAATGAATCCCGCCGATCATTCAGTGCAGTACGGGCCGGCCTCACTCAAGTGCCGTAAGTGGGTCACTGGACAGGACTTCTTAATGAAAAGTGATCGAAAGGCAACCTCCTCAACCTGACAATTTGAAACTTGTGGAATCTGCTAGAGGTTTGCATTTATATATTTGTTATGTACAGCTTTTCATTCAACACTTTCCTGGGAGTTCATTAGAGCAACTATTTGCGGTCTTCTACTACTGTTAATATCATCCAAGGTACAAGGGTTCAAATCCCACTGGGGGAGCTATGAAGTGCTGGATTTTTTTTTTTTTACAAAATAACTTAAATTTGGGCTGTTTTCATCAACATTCTAGTAGAAACAAAAGCAGGGAGCGCTTCAAGGTCCTTTGGTATAAAATATGTAAAAAAAAGAGTGGTGCTCTTCAAAGACTTGCGATAATTTAATTAAAAAGAGCAAAAAAGCACCCTTCGATGTGGCATGGAAGCGAGTAAAGAGTCCGAGGCACTCTGATTAATTAAAAGTCCTTTATTAAAGCAAGGGACACCAACTGCAAGGCCATCTTCAGGGCATATGTCTTATTAAAAGAACACCAGGTGTGCTAAATAAATGACACATCACATAGCTGAGGACTTCACATGAGCAACACAAGAGCAAAAACAGACTAAATCTAAACAGACAACCAATCACAATAGCCAAGTAGGAAAAAAATGCGAAATGATATGAGGTAGAATATGTCTATATGATGACAACATACAATACATACACTTGGCAACAATAAATAAAGAACACGACACACTGTCAGAGCAAAAAGGAACTACAACCTAAATAAGAGTATATATAGAAATGACACAGGAGATCCATGGACCATAGACCCTAAAGCTCACAACATCCACCACAAAAAGAAAAGTAACATCGAGCCTGGGGAACGCCATAGCACCAAGCTTTTCAGTCCTAAAAGGCTCTTTTTGGGCAAGCATTTTTTACCCTATCACCACCCCTAGGAGTCTGTGGAATTACCTCAACGTTCACTGTTTCTGCCACTATAATCACTGTTATATAAGTGTTATGTCTAAACGTAAGTCTTATATCTAAATTCTACATGTTATGGTCCACATGATTATGGTCATAAATGTCATATAAATGTTATGTCTAAATGTAAGTGTTGTATCTAAATTCTAAATGTTATGTCAAAATGAAAATGTTATAGAATTGTTGCGTCTAAATCTAAATGTTACATCTAAACTTTAATCTTATGTCTGAATCTAAATGTTATATTTAAATGTTATGTGTAAATGTAAATGTTATGTCTAAATGTTGTCTAAATATAAATGTTATATAAATATTATCCATCCATCCATCCATCTTCTTCCACTTATCCGGGGCCGGGTCGCGGGGGCAGCAGTCTGAGCAGAGACTCCCAGACTTCCTTCACCCCAGACACTTCCTCCAGCTCCTCCGGGGGGGCGGTGCAAAGAGATCCGGGCAGTGGTCTGCTGTCAGTAGATCCAAGATGGCGCCGCTGACGGATGCCCTGGCGTTTTGGTGCGCTCTATGTTGTTTGTTTTTGTGCGTTAATCGTGTGTCCGCGTGCTCTTACACCCGTGAAGAGCTCTTAAACATCAAAACTTCTGCCCCCACGGACTTATTTCCAGTTTTAGTGTCTGCTGCAGACTTAGCGCTAGTTTGGCCAAAGAGCGAGAGACGCCGCAGAAGAGGAAAGCGCGCGGGGCTCTCGTGGCGCCGAACGCCGGCGCGCCAGACGCCTTACCTGGGATTTTCTCTCCAACGTCCGCCACTCAGCAACAAGATGGACGAACTGGCGCTGCTGATGAAGAGGAACAGAGACTTTTCTTCGTCTTCTGTTTTGTGTTTCACGGAGACGTGGCTCAGCGAGTCGATCCCGGACTGCGCGCTCCATTTGGAGGGATTCCAGCTCCTCCGCGACAGAACAAAGGGATCTCTCCGGGAAAAACAAAAGGCGGTGGAGTCTGTTTCTTCATCAACAACGCTTGGTGCTCTGATGTGACTGTGATCTCCAAACTCTGCTCTCCTGATCTGGAATATCTCTTCATTAACTGTAAACCATTCTACTCTCCACGGAGTTCGCTTCATTCATTCTCGCCGCTGTTTACATCCCGCCATGCGCGAACGTACCACGAGGCACAGCGCGTGTTAGCGGAGCGGGTTTTGAATACACGGAGCAGGACTTCCCGGACTCTTGCTGATCATCCTCGGGGATTTTAACAAGGGTAATCTCAGCCAGGAACTACCAAAGTACAGACAGTTTATTAAATGCCCGACCAGAGAGCAGAACACGCTGGATCATTGTTACACTACAGGTAGTGGGTCCTTCCGCTGTTCCGTGCTGCCCTAGGGCTCAGATCACGCCATGATCCACCTGATCCCCACGCACAGACAGAGAGGCTGAAGCTCTCCAAACCTGTAGTGAGGACTTCTAAGAAGTGGACCAGCGAGGCAGTGGAGGAACTACGCTACGCTGCTTGACATTACAGACTGGGATGTGTTCTAAACTGCCACGGATGGTTTGGATGAGTACACGGACACTGTGACGTCATACATCCAGTTCTGTGAGGACAGTATCATCCCCACACGCACCAGGGTGATTTATAACAATGACAAGCCCTGGTTCACACCCAAAACTGAGGCAGCTCAGGCAGCAGAAGGAGGCAGCTTTCAGAGCAGGGGACAGAGAGAGCTACAAAGGTGCTAAGTACAGATTTAGCAGGGAGGTGTCTAGAGCTAGATCTCTGTACAACACGCGCCTAAAGCAGTCTTTCTCTGCTAACAACGCCTCGGCGGTTTGGAGGGGACTTAGGCAGATCACCAACTACAAGCCCAAAGCCCCCATGCTGCTGGCGACCAGAAACTCGCTGAACAGCTCGCCTCCTTCTATTCAATACGACCAAATCTCAACCCCTCCCCACCTATCTCACTACAATAGACATTTCTGCCAACCACACCCCGGGTCCCCCACCTCCCCACTGGCCTTTCACTACACAGGGACAATGTAAGGAAACAGTTTCGAAGTCCAACCCCTGGAAAGCTGCTGGACCAGACGGTGTCTCCCCGCCACCCTGAGACACTGTGCGAGACGAGCTGACTCCTGTCTTCACAGACATTTTTAACACCTCCCTGGAGTCATGCCATGTCCCAGCCTGCTTCAAGTCGTCCATCATCGTCCCCTGTTCCCAAGAAGCCCCGGATCACTGGACTTAATGACTTCGGGCCTGTGGCTCGGACGCCTGTCGTCATGAAGTCCTTTGAGCGCCTGGTCCTGCCCCATCTCAAGTCCTTCACCTCCTCCGCCCTGGACCCACTGCAGTTCGCCTACAGAGCCAACAGATCTGTAGACGACGCCATCAACCTGGCCCTCCACTTCATCCTGAAGCATCTGGACTCCCGGGAACCTACGCCCAGGTCCTGTTTGTGGACTTCAGCTCTGCATTCAACACCATCATCCCTGCTCTGCTCCAGGACAAGCTCTCTCAGCTCCACGTGCCTGACTCCATCTGCAGGTGGATCACTGACTTCCTGACGGACCGGAGGCAGTGCGTGCGGCTGGGGAAGAATGTCTCAGAGACTCGGACTATCAACACAGGAACTCCACAGGGCTGTGTACTTTCTCCTCTGCTCTTCTCCCTATACACCAACTGCTGCAACTCCAGCCACGACTCTGTAAAACTGATCAAGTTTGCAGGCGACACCACCCTCATCGGACTCATCTGGGACGGTGATGAGTCTGTCTACAGGAGGGAGGTGGACCGGCTGGTGTCCTGGTGCAGCACCAACAACCTGGAGCTCAACGCCCAGAAGACAGTGGAGATGATCGTGGACTTCAGGAAAGTCTCAGCCCCCCTGCCCCCCCTCGCCCTGACAGACTCTCCCATCACCACCGTGGGACTCTTTCCGCTTCTCGCACCACCATCACTCAAGACCTCAAGTGGGAGCCGACCATCAGCTCCATCATCAAGAAGGCCCAGCAGAGGATAAATTCCCTGCGGCAGCTGAGGAAAGCCAAGCTGCCGGGCGCAGATGATGGTGCAGTTCTACACGCCATCATCGGGTCCATCCTCACCTCCTCCATCACCGTGGTACGCTGGAGCCACAGCCAGGGACAAACAGAGACTACAGCGCATTGTGCGCTCTGCTGAGAAGGTGATCGGCTGCAGCCTTCCATCTGTCCAGGACCTGTACGCCTCCAGGACTCGGGACGAGCAGGTCGGATCACAGCTGACCCTACTCACCCTGGACACGGACTATTTGAGCCACTCCCTCGGGCAGGAGGCCACGGTCCATCCGACCAGAACCTCCGCCACAAGAACAGTTTCTTTCCCTCTGCCGTTGGACTCATGAACACTTTGTAACACCTGTCACTTCAACAATAATACTATTTAAGAACAATCTATTTGCACTACTCATTTGCACATTGCACTATCTGCCAACTGTACATTCTGTATATAGTCTATCTTAGTCTATTTTATTCTTAATTTTATGCATGCCTTTTTATATATTTTTTATATTTTATCCTTTGCTTTATGTTGCACCTACGCCGAAGCAAGTTCCTACGTTTGTGAATTTCACTGACAATGGCAATAAACAATTTCTGATTCTGATTCTGATTCTGATTCTGAAGGCGGGGGCCTCGACGACCGGATCTCCGGACACAGAAACTATAAATATTATGTTATATCTAAATGTTACGTCTAAATGTTACGTCTAAATCTAAATATTACATAAATGTTACGCCTAAATCAAAATGTTACATTTATGTTGCATCTAAATCTAAATGTTACATAAATGCTACGTCTAAACTCGCATACATTTAATTGTAATATTAATGTTATCTTGAAACATAAATGTTATGTCTAAGTCTAAATGTCATGTAAATGTAAACGTTACGTCTAAATGTAAAAGTTATATCTAAAACTACATTTTATACATTACTTCAATGACCATGACAGGTAATTGCTTCACACACTGGGAATGACTTGCCATTGGATATATATATTTTTTGTTTGTTTCTTAACGATAATTACAATATTATAATATCTTCTTATCCGAGTGACAAGAGGAGCTCATTATTAGCAGGCATAAAATCACACTGGACATCTTCTACTGCCTCATTTCCATGTTATTTGGCTGTTAAAAACCTTTGGCAGTAGGCCTAGAGCTCGGGGATCTGGTCAGTGAAATTGCAAGTGTGCGTCGTGGTGGGGCTATGCAGCGAGTCCAGTCTTCCGTGACAAGGACAAAACAACACATCAGGCCTTGGGGTGTTTTCGCACTTGCCACGTTTGGTTCAGTTCAAATGAATTCCACCGCCGTGCCTCTGATATGAGTAAATGTAAGAGAAGACCAAAAAGCAGAGGAAAAAGGTGGGTCATCCCTGCGAACTGAAGCTGGATAAACTGAAATGGAATGAACAGATTAGCAGATTAAGTAGATAGGTGTTGACCCAATTTCGCCTCACATTTGATTCCTGGACTGTCAGGATTCTTGGGGATTGGATGGGGTTCCTCTGGGTGCTCCAGCTTCACCCTAAATCTAAAGGTTATCTTGAATTTAAACCTAAACATTATATCTAAATCTAAATGGTATATAAATGTAATGCCTAAATCTTAATTCTATATCTAAATGTAAATGTTATGATAAAATCTAAATGTTATGATAAAATCTAATGTTATGATAAAATCTAAATGTAATGTCTAAATGTAAATGTCATATAAATCTAAATGTTATATAAATATTACATCTAAATGTAAATGTTATATAAATGTTATGTGTAAATCTAAATGTTATACCTAAATGTTATGCCTAAATCTAAATGTTATATATCCAAATGTTATATATAAATGATATATCTTAATCTAAATGTTACATGTATTTAAATACTTTATTTAAATCTAAATGTTATATATAAATCTTATTGTTATATCTAAATCAAAACATTATATCTAAGTTGAAAAGTTGTCTCTGGAATGGTATATTTAAACGTGAACCCATTATGTTTTACTGTTGCAAGTGACTAAACTGATGGAAGTTGAAACAAAACAAAAAACAAAACAAAAAAGCTAAATTATGTATTGACAAATTTAATTTAATGATCATTTAGTCTAAATGATTGGACTTATATGTTATAACTTCGTTTGAATTGTGTGAAATCCCTGGAGAATGCCATAAGAATTCCTCCAAATGACCAAAGAAAGCGGGGAAAGAGAGGTCTGTACAAAAACCAACCCGTCTGTCAGAAAAAAAACTGTATATATTACGTGGAATCACAAGAAGATTATAAGGTTTTCAGAGGCACTAAGGCATTAGTATGTACTCTTTATACGCCACCATTAGGTAACATAATCTGAAAAATGGCATTAACTTCTTTTGTTATGCTTATCAATGAAACCTGACCAGACTTAGTGCCTGAAGGACATAAAAGCCTGGATGACACTTAATTATCTTGACCCTGAATAAACCGAGGTTGCGTCAGGTCCTCAATGTCTGTAAGACTCTTTACCAAATAGTCGCACTGGACATTGTCAGTGTAGCCTCAAGTTCTACTGCATGTACTGTCATGCCAAATATAAATCAATCCTGTAAACCAACATCTTAACATAGCCAAAATCAGAAAGATCTTGCCTAAAAGGTATGCTGAAAAACTCCAGATTAGACAATTATAACACCCTGTTTGCAGCGTGTCTTAAATGCTCTATAAAAAGCTTTCCACTGGTTCTAAATGCAGCAGCAAGACTATTAACAGGAACTAAAAGAAGAGAGTACATAACACCATTGATAGATTTAGCATCGGTGACAGATAAAGAGCTATTTTCTCTCCGTTCTGACTTTAAACTAAGTTATGAATTATGTCAATACTGTATATCTTAATTGATTCTTGATTTATCTTCTATCTTGGTCATTTTTTGCAAACTTTAACACTGATTATTTGCATCAACGCTGGTCCTATCACACCAAAATAAAGACTGGGACAGAGTGGGACAACTGCTCAAAGATACCCAACTTTCCAGAGCTTGAATGAGGCGTAACCCTTTCGTGCCCAAATATAAAGATGTATTATAAAATCTCACAAAATTGTTGTTCACGTGCACAAAGTCTCGTGCCAAATGGACCTCGCAAGATTTCATTCCACCCCCAGTAAATATAGGACACAGAGCCTTAATTATAAATGCACAAACTTTACAAGTCCAGATCATACTAGGGGTACATGTCAAAATAATAAGTAATGCAATTGACACTTTTTTCTTCACTGGGGATGTCAATACTACTATTACCATACTTTTCTTCTGCAAAAGCAAAGGAACTTACTTTCCTAAATCTCAATTAAATCAAAACCTGTAGCGGCAGAGCTCATTATTTGCGGTTTAGCAATAAAATAGAGCACAACATTTTCTTTTTAGGTCCAAATCTCGCCATGCACCTGCTCCACGGACACGCTAACACTTTGGAGTTTCAACATTAATGTAACACATGAAACATTTTTAAAGTTCATTTGAAAGTTCAGAGCATAATTTTCTTTTACTCCTCTCCCCTGGCTGCTTCCTTTGTGTCGGCTGTGCTCATTTCAGGTCCCTGTGTGGTTTCTTTGTCCTTTTGCACATTTTAGTCTCAGAAATGCACTAATGGTTTTGGGAGGATGGAACATTGGATACAGAGTTGCAGACTGACGCTTTAAGGTACTGAATGAATCCTAAAGAAAAGGGTGTTTGTGATGTTCATTGGCAAATACAGGAATCTACAGTTTCTGCTCCGTTTTACTAAATAATACAAATCAAGCTAGAAATTCTCTATGTTGCAAAGAGATACAAATTAGGTTTGATTTCTTAACAGCATACATAAATAGAATAATGTCTAAAGGAATATTTGCTAAGCTAAGAGCGGAACAGTCCATTGCCATATTTTGGCTGACCTTGAGCCCTCAGACCGGTTTGCCAAGCAGCGCTTTGGGACGGTTCTTTTAATGGTGGAGTGCATTTCCATTTTGGCTCCGGGTCCAAAGGCAGAGCCCTGCTACACGAGCAACTGACGTCATCCAAACATAACATGTTTTCTCAATAAATAAAATCATGCCTGAATTATACGTTTTAAACATGAGGAAAATCTTACAAAAAGTTTAAAGGTCCCATATTCTGCTATTTTGCCCTTTACACAGTCTATTCTAAGGGCTTTGTTGATAAAATTTTGCGTTGTGCAATATCCATAACATAACAGTTTCCAAAAAAACACCCATTTCTTGGACTGGCCCCCCTCCTTGCAAAAGCAAACGACTCACTCTGAGATCTGACCCCCCCGAACAGAGAGCAGGCTGCCTCCCCCGCCCAACTCGCGCGCCTCCCCCGCCCAACTCGTGCCGAAGCCTAGAGCGGAGATGTTGCGCATGCGCCGTGTGCTCCGGTAAACAGCGATACACAAACACGGGAATAAACATTTTATCCGTCCTAACGGTGCGTCGTGCTGAGTCCTACGTCCTGGATCTGACCTGGAGTTTGACGTGCTCCAGGACCTCGACGACGGACGTTGCCGTTTGGTAAATAACAAGCTATCTCTTCGATCTGTCGTATCCATCGTGTAATTACTGTGTAGCATTAGCATTAGCTGGTTTTATTCTGCGGCTGCGCGCTTCCCGGAGGCGTGGCTTAAACACCGTGTCATCCTGGTGAAGCCGCGTCATCCATGGGATGAGCCCCCGTCTGCCTGCTCAGCCGAGGGGGACAAAAAAGACAGTTCTCTAGCGAAAACATGCGGGAATCAATCAAAAAACCACTTTGGGCACAACATACGAGGCCCAAATAGCACTGTAGGAAGGTTAAAACCTGTGAAAAGTCGATTTAGCATGTTATGGGACCTTTAAGTGTGTATTGCTGTGAGACGTGGCTAAAACAAACTGTTTGGTTTATCGTCAGCTTTTTTTGCATCTATTTCACGTCTCTGCATGGCCTCTACACTGCGTTTGAATGAGTGTGTTAGATGTATTGTGCTCTGGAAAAATACTTTTTTTTGGTCTTGACGTGGGTGCTGTGCGTCAGTAAACAGGAAACCACTGATGCTAAAGTATGTGTGTTGTATTGCTAAGTCTGACAGTTCAACATATAAACTTATCATCACTGGAAATACAGCAGTTTATCACGAGATCAAGTTATTATTTTCTGTTTATATGTTCTTTTTGCCTTTTTTTTTTCACCTGAGTCTAAGTTCTCTCTTGTCAAATCATCTCGCTCAAAAGGTTTCCATGAGCTGCGTCAAGCCGGACCAGTTTGGAAGCTAGAACCTCAGAGAGTCCGCTTTGTATTTCTTTAAGCAGAACTAAGTAACTTCAGCGGTTTATCACGAGATCAAGTAATTATTTTCTGTTTATATCTTCTTTTTGCCTTTTTTTTTCACCTGAGTCTGAGTTCTCTCTTGTCAAATCATCTCGCTCAAAAGGTTTCCGTGAGCTGCGTCAAGCCGGACCAGTTTGGAAGCTAGAACCTCGGAGAGTCCGCTTTGGATCGCGTTAAGCAGAACTAAGTAACTTCAGTGACAGAGCTCCCCCTGCAGCTCTCTTGTGAAAATACACTGCCAGTAAAAAGATTTACTATTTTCTAAGTCAAAATGGCATCTCCCAGCGCAGTGATAAAACATGACATGTCAAACAAGACACTCAAGAGCAGGTTTAAAGGCTAAACATAATAAAATGCATAATATTTTTTCCTTTAATAAAACAAAAGCCACCTAAAGTCAGTGTAAACCTTTTATGCGATATAACGATATTCAGCATTTCCAACTCCTGTTACTTTGCGATTCATCAAACGCACGTTAAAAATAAGGGAAGTGGAACGCGGTTAATGTTATGTGTTCTTTTTTACAGTGCAGCAGTGAACTCTGAAACCCCATCTCTAAACAGTACATGACACACAATTGCGTACGCCTCATTCATATGCGCGTGGCGTTGAGCTCAATCACTGAACCGTCACTGCTTATGATGTGATAATCTACTCTTTAATCCTGCACTAACTCACTGTCAGTCCACTCTCTGTTTGCAGAAATGCATGCTGGGAAAACCTCCAAACACACAGCCTATCGGGGGGAGTCTGAACAGGCAAATTAGAGGCATTAATCACACAGGACAAAAGGACACTTCCACAATGTCACCCGGGTTTATCTCCAATGTCAGGTCTCCTTCACAACCGCTGCCATTTTGTTTCCCACGACAGTGATTAATAGTCAAGACCATGGGTTTGGAGGACTGGTGCTATTCAGTGTTGGCGAGTTTAATATGCGGCCCTTACCTTCTCTGTTCCAAGTGTTATTTCGGTCGAGAGACTGGACACTTTACACTTGAGGTTTTCCTCAGTTAAAAAGACTTGAGTTTTTGAGTAGTTTTAACAAGTTTGATTTTATTGGCTTTGTAGGACTCTAGATCCTGGGTCACCAAACGATGAACTCTGTCCAAAGCCAAGTGCTGTCCCGTCTGGACTGAACCTCTGACATGAAACTTCGACTTACAGCTGCATTTCTCTACTTTCTTGTCATAAATTACCGTTTTCTTTCCCCTCAAAAAGTGTATTTTAAATCAAACTGCAGCAAGCTGTCTTCTTAATTAGAATAGTTTTGTTGTTTTCTTTTATATCACACAATCGGTAAGAGATGACAAAGTGGTTCATGATGGCAGAGCAGTTAGAGCTCCTGCCTCTTAATTAGGAGATTGTGGGTTCGAATGTCGGACCAGACCAACATCACACGGTCTCTCTGGGTGGAGTTTGCATGTTCTCCCTGTGTTACTGTGGGTTTTCTCCGGCTTCCTCCCACCGTCCAAACACATGCATGTGGATGTGAATTGGAAACTCATTCCTGTCCAGGGTCTGAGGCCCAAAGTCACCTGTGACCCCTAACAGGAACAAGCGCTAGAAAATGAATGAACAAAGGAGATGATGTGACTACCTTTACATGTTTCGACGGTAGCTTCAGCCTTTGTCAGATGCTTCTGATAAAATAAAAACAAGCTGTTTTTATCGAATTAGAAAACATTTTATCTTTTGCAAACTGTAAGAAAGACCCGTATGAGTCACTTTATGATGCTTTGGGATGAGAGATGATTGGCTGTTCCAGGGTGATCCACCCTGCTTCACTCTTGTGTCTGAAAAATCTGTTCTAAAGCTGTGTGGCCAAAAAAAAAGCATTTGTTTGGTTGGGCAAAAATATTTGTGAGAGCTAAAGACAAATTTAGATTTAAATATATACTTCCTGAAAATCAATATCTGAGCTTTAACCCGGTAGCCTCTCATTCACCGGGAGCACAGCGGTGCTCTGTACGTCAATCACCAGCAGCACGGCTGTCAGAAACTTTAACAGCATGCAGTGATCAGTCGTGATGTCTGTTATTATCTGACTAAATTATAAATAATGCTGTGTGCTGACTGATAAGAGAACCGTCTTTGCAACAGAAGTTTACCACAGCTTTAGAGCGCCGACAGAAGATAGAGGAGCTCATATTGCACAGCACACATGGATTTAGTAGAAAACTTTACATTTTGGAGTATCTTGAACATACTTTTGTAGCTAAAAAGAAAGCAAGACGATCTCCATTGCCAGTTTTAAACATCCAGACAGTGGCACTGCCATCATTCGGCACATTATAGATCACTTGTTTTACAAAAAGATCTGATTTGACAATGTTTTATTAGGTCGTGTGCCGTGATATCTTTACAAAGTAAAATGGAGCCATACCTCAAATAAAGGTTGAGCATAATTTATTTCATTTACTTGAGTATCATTCATTTATTGTTTAGTTAGTTTAATTAATTTATTTATATATATACTGTCAAATTATCTGCCAATGGTAAAAAAAATTCTTGAGAGTAGTGGAGAAATATGTGCCTGTACTTGCCTAGGACTAAAGTAAGGACTAACTTTATTTCATCTTCTATTTCTTTCTTTTTCCTTTCTTATTGTAGATGCCAAATCAAAACATCCAGCATAATGACTGTGGGGCAGTCAGGTGAAGAGTTACCTTTGTGATGTATTTTGAAAAACGCCACAATTGGTCTTTTAAACATTATTATTATGGATATGTCATGCTTTGCAGTTTAAGGCCTGTCTATTTGTTCTGTGTTCCTTTGCTTTATTATCTGACGGTGTTTTCTTTCTGAGTGCAACACGGTGCACAAAATCAACAAAAAGCTGTTGGTAATTTTATCACGGTGCATTTTCAAGGTTCAAAAGAGTCTCGCAGTAAACAAACAGCACATTTAACAGCAACTTTTAATGATTTATCTTTTGAGTCAATGTTTGAGTCAAGATTTTGAGTTTGACTTCAGGGAATGAAACGTGAGTTGTTTTTTTCTGTAGTTATCTGATCAAAATTGAACTTTTTTTGCTTGTGTTTGCTATAGTTTAGTAGCCAAGACGACACATATTTCCTGTTACGTACAAAGTCATGTAGTCTTCGGTCTTGCTTTATCTGCAAGAGTTCTGATGGTCGTGGTTAGCAAGTGGTGGTTTATTTGAGGTGAGACATTTTTCAATTTAAAACATATTTCTGAAACTTTTTTTAAACAAGACATATCGTGTAAGGGTTATGTTTGAATGTATTTGACATGTACATTTACTTTTAAAAGCTTGTTATAATAGATTTTGTATTTAGAGTGATCCGTGCATGTTTGAGTCATTTTCCTCCTCCTGCGTTCGACGTCATTGCTCTGACTAATCCCGTTTTCCCTGAACCCTGACACACGTCCATCACGACGAACTAACTTTTTTTAAAAATTGGGATTTTAAAAAAGATGTAGGATTCAACAGCGTCCTCTAGCCATTTTTGCACAAACCCTCACATCTTTCACACGCTGCTGTGATCTGCACTTCTCCACAGCCTGGTCCGGCAGAGCGCTGCTTTGTTGTGAGGAGGTTTACAGTGACGTGATGTAAAGGGGCAGAAATCAGCGCTGCGGGCTCCAACCGAGAAGGAAACGGACTTGTTCCTTTTAGTAAGTATAAAATAAAGATTCATATATAGCAGTCAAAACATGGCCCGTATGCTCTCTTGAATAGGACAGTATTCACCTTATTCCAGAAGTTGCCTTACGCGCCGCCGTCTTGTTTCTGTTGTATTACTTTACACGGAGCAGACAAGCTCAACAGAAAATAAGTTCTACATGGACTAAAAAGCCGTTTTCAGACTGACCAGGAAATCGGTGCGTTGCTGACTTGTTGTTGCTCGTGTTCATTAAACATTTTACACAAATCAACCTACTTTATGTAACATTTTAGCGTCAGACTTTTCCCTCGTTCATCATTAGCTTTAACGGAGTTCTCGTCAAACGGAAGTGCGTTTACAACAAAAGTGCAAAAAACGGCAAAAGTGGGCGGGGCAGAATAAGGTCAATAGTGTGAAAAAATAGTGTTAATTTAATTGATCTGTTTAATTGGTCAGGACAGTACACGTTAATGAACATGCAACTCTGGACTAGTTTTCATCCGTTGTTCTGCATTGACTTTCACAAACACACTCTCATTCACACACCTATTGTACTTGTTTTTAGTGGCATTTATGTTAATGTTAATAGTGCCTTAAGAGCAACAATATGTAACTTTCTGGAGGCTGAACACATGAAACCATAGAAGGTAAATCCAACTTTTATGCCATACTGTGGAATATTATAGCAAAAGGAACAACATTTCTATGGAATCAAGCAGCAGGATTTTTTCTTATCCTTAGAAGAAAATCCTAAGTTAGTACTTAAAAGAAGACAGAATACATTTTCCAAATGTAAGCAGCTGGAGACTCCTCCAGGCCAAGAGTCAGATTTGTGGAGATGCAACCCTCACCCGTGCAGTGCAATAAAAGCAACTACAAATTTAAAACATGCATTTGCAAGTCTATTTAAGGCTGAAAAGTAACATATTCGGGCTTTAAACTCCACATCTTTAAATATTTTTTAAAAATCTAATTTTGAAAAAAACACATTTCAGAACCACAGCAAGCTGTTTTGAATTACATGTTCCAAAGAAATGGAGAAAACATATTTTACACAAAAATGAATGTGATAAGATTGGCTGAAAACATAATTGGTGCAGGTGGGGCTGTAAGGTCGCTAACATTTTTGCATTTAGGCCATCTTTCTCTATCGATTCCCATAGTGTTATTCTACAATTCTTTCACCGCGTAACATTTGTGAAATTTCCTTTTTTGACCTTTTAACCATGCTATAACATTGTTCCCTCATAAAAAACACACCCGGAGTTGTATTTAGCTTCGTTCATGCTTCTTTGATGAATCCTGTTAAGTAAGTCCTCTCCCCTTTGAGCCTCACAAACACACATTTTCCTAGATTTGTGACATCATAGGTCGAGCTCTTAGATCCTCTGCACCGTTTTTAAGACTCGGATTCCAATTTGATGACATTTCCGACATCAAATTGCACTTTTTTCAACTATGTGCCATGCAGTTTGTTTATATCCACTTTGTAATTCACTCTGCTGCCAGTAGATGGAGCTCTAACTAAATTCCTCATGTGAGAAATACTTGTCTCACTGAGAGAAAATAATGTTTGCTTTTAGTAGATACATTATTTTAATACTAAAACATGAGATGCCAGAGCAAATGTACTCAAGAGCATGTTTAAATGACAACAACAACATAAACAATGGATAGTATTTGTTCTTAATTGTCGTACATTTTGAAATTCACAGCCGCAGTTTGAACACAGACCCTGGATCGCCAAACCATACATATTTTCCTGTCTATAAACACTCCCCAGGCTAGATTTATTCGTATATTGTCCGTCCTTCGATGCTACGATGCTAGTGTGCTATCCAAGGACGTGTGACTGTGCGCTTACAATGGCATGTGCCCCTGAATCATGGTAGCGCGCGGCTAATGGCTTATTACAGCTGCGCATGCTAAATTAAACATTACGACATCGATAAATGTTGCATGGCATTAACCTGACAGAGCTTCATAAATATTGTGCATATTCTCTGCAGCCTCCACCTGCCTTACCCCAGGGCTTCTTACAGTCAACGACAACATACACCAGGATTATACTCACGCTACAGAAATGACAATTGCGGTTTTATTTTTTGTGACGATTGTCTGTCTATATGCACGTTTCAGCCTTTTCTAAGAAGACTGACAATGCCGTTTTTCTAGTGTTTACATGTGTAGATTGTAATTAGTGTTGGAAAGATTACTTTATTTTAGCTAGAAAATACCGCCATTAAAGGACACACATTCTGCTGCAAAATTTACTTTTTTTTTTTAGCTTTTAACCGTGTTCTAACAATGTTCTGTCATCAAAAGCATACCCGGAGTAGCATTCAGTTGCATTCACGCTGTTTTGAGGAATGTTCATCAGAAAATCCTCCCCTCTGAGCATGAAACACACTTCCTGGAAACTCCTTCTATCCGGGACGTATTTTCGGATCATCTACGTCACTTATCAGAGAATATTCCACTGTTTTTAGTCCATAAATCATCGCTAAACTCGTTCTGAGCATTTCTGCCGTCTAAACACGATAACTGCTACTGCTAACTCGCATCATAAGTTAGCGCTGAAAAGAAGTTAACTAGTTTGAATATTGCAATGATGCCATCTGCTGGCTGGAAGCACTAAGTGTAATTTCATAGTGAGTGATAACACAGGTCATAGAATGAATAAGAAACTTTTTTTTTCTGTTAAAACATTCATTCATTCATTTTCTACCGCTTGTCGTGGGTGACTGGAGCCTATCCCAGTAACTTTGGGCCTTATGTTTTAAAACATGACATGGCAAACTTAAGGAACTCAAGAGCATGTTTAAAGGCTAACAGCAATATGAAAATGCTGAATATTTTTCCCTTAAAGTCTATTTTGCATTGTATGTCATTACACCGTCCAATCCGAGTACTGTAATTTGAAAATGTATTTATTTTATCGACAAAAACAGAAAAATCTAATCATTTTTTCCTCTTTCTTGGTTTTGAACAAAGAGTACATGGACTCGTTACCCAAAAAAAGTAAAAAGTTGCATTTAGTTTTTGTGTATTTTAGTAGCAGTACTTCAAAATCAGACCACTGTGTGCTGTCTGCATCTAGCTAACTTCTTAAATCAGCGCTCTGACCCAGCCCTACACTCCCTCTCACGCTGAGGTCTGTGGATCAGAGGCTGCTGATGGTTGACACACAGAGGAGACCGATCCTTCCAGCCTGTGGCTCCCAGACTTTGGAACGATCTTCCACTCTCCCAGCACTCATTAGACTCTGTTAACTCTTTCAGAAGCAAACTCAAAACTTTCTTTTTTGCTCAGACATTTTAACTTCAGCAGATTAAAGGACTGATTTTCATGTCATATTGTTGTATGTATTTTAACTTTTTTGTTGTTGTGAAGCACTTCTTTGTCTGTGAAAGGTGCTATATAAATCAGAATCAGAAATGGTTTATTGCCATTGTTAGTGATCAAAATTCACAAACATAGGAACTTGCTTCGGCGTAAGGTGCAACACAAAACAATGAATAAAATATAATAAAATATATAAAAGAGGCATGCATAAAATTAAGAATAAAATAGACTAAGATAGATAGACTAAGAATATATACAGAAATGTACAGTTGGCAGATGCAAATGTGTAGTGCAAATAGATAGTTCTTATATAACATATTGTTAAAGTGACAGGTGTTACAGAGTGTTCATGAGTCCAACGGCAGAGGGAAAGAAACTGTTCTTGTGGCGGGAGGTTCTGGTCCAGATGGACCGTAGCCTCCTGCCCGAGGGAAGTGGCTCAAATAGTCCATGTCCAGGGTGAGAAGGGTCAGCTGTGATCCAACCTGCTCGTCCCCGAGTCCTGGAGACGTACAGGTCCTGGACAGATGGAAGGCTGCAGCCGATCACCTTCTCAGCAGAGCGCACAATGCGCTGTAGTCTCTGTTTGTCCCTGGCTGTGGCTCCAGCGTACCACACGGTGATGGAGGAGGTGAGGATGGACTCAATGATGGCTGTGTAGAACTGCACCATCATCTGTGCCGGCAGCTTGGCTTTCCTCAGAAAGCAGCAGAAGTACATCCTCTGCTAGGCCTGACTGATGATGGAGCTGATGGTCGGCTCCCACTTGAGGTCCTGAGTGATGGTGGTGCCAAGGAAGCAGAAAGAGTCCACGGTGGTGATGAGAGAGTCTGTCAGGCGAGGGGGCAGGGCTGAGACTTTCCTGAAGTCCACGATCATCTCCACTGTCTTCTGGGCGTTGAGCTCCAGGTTGTTGTCGCTGCACCAGGACACCAGCCGGTTCACCTCCCTGAGTCCGATGAGGGTGGTGTCGTCTGCAAACTTGATCAGTTTTACAGAGTCGTGGCTGGGGGTGCAGCAGTTGGTGTACAGGGAGAAGAGCAGAGGAGAAAGTACACAGCCCTGTGGAGTTCCTGTGTTGATAGTCCGAGTCTCTGAGACATTCTTCCCCAACTGCACGCACTGCCTCTGGTCCGTCAGGAAGTCAGTGATCCACCTGCAGATGGAGTCAGGCACGTTGAGCTGAGAGAGCTTGTCCTGGAGCAGAGCAGGGATGATGGTGTTGAATGCAGAGCTGAAGTCCACAAACAGGACCCTGGCGTAGGTTCCCGGGGAGTCCAGATGCTGCAGGATGAAGTGGAGGGCCAGGTTGATGGCGTCGTCTACAGATCTGTTGGCTCTGAAGGCGAACTGCAGTGGGTCCAGGGCGGGGGAGGTGAGGGTGAAAATAAAAATAAACTTTACTTGCTTTCTAGCTAACTATAAAACATATTAAAGGAGACCTGTTGTGCACAATTGACTTTTAGGCAGAGCTGGCTAGAGTATCCTAAAAATCCTACAGTAAGAGTAAATTTACTTCTACAAAATAATTACGTAAAGGTTCAAAATAGTGGTACTAGAAATTAGGGCTGCACGATTTAAATTTCCTTTCCATGTATAAAGGATTAAGTACTCAACTCTTACTTTAAAATCTAGTTGCTTAGGTACAAATATACACACATATTTGAAGAGATATTTGGAGTGTTAAAACCTGGAGTTGCTTTGTCCATTACCCTGCAAATCATAAAAATACATTACTGAGGCATTTTAAACATTTCATTCACCTTCCTTTATGTTAGCATGAAAAAACTGGGCTTTGACAGTAAAACACAAAAGTATTTGTGGAAACTATTACTCAAGAGTAACTGCAGACTGTGCAGTAGACCCCGCACACACCAAACTGTGCAGTCTTGGACAAGATTTTGACGAAATGTACAGAAGGATTTTTTTTATATCTAATTCTAAAACTGATTTCTTGAAGTTTTAGGTAAAAAAAACGAGCTAAAGAGGTGAAATTTTAATGTTTAGGACTATTTTCAGTCCAATCTAATTTACTTAAAAACGAAATATGAAATCCCCTCTGTACATTTTTTTGTAACTAATATGTGTACAAAATGAACCAAGAAATGTAAACCTGGTTCTGTCCATTTTTCAGATTTAAACATCCCAATTATATGCAATTTTGGCAGTTTTTACACATAAAATGCCTTATTTCTATGTGAAAACATTTTATGATGAAAAAATAAAAAATTTTCTTACATTTACGAGATTTCTTTCCTACTCACCTGCAGTGTGCAGTGTTAAGAGTGCTGTTACTTAAATAACATATTACTCAGGTAGGAGTAAAAGTGTCTGAATGTTACTCAAAGAAGTACAATTTCTTGAAAAAGTTGTTCAAGTAAATGTAACTGAGTCATTTTAAATGAGTACTACCCAGCTTTACTTTTAGGAGCTTTTGACCATATTATACCTGTTCCCACATTGAACAGGTATAATAAATAAACATTGATACCTGTAAACCACATTGCACTGCAGCTCTCCAAAGGCGGCGTATCGTAAAGAAGCTGGAGCAATAAGCAGATTCTCATTTTTATGAACTGGTTTTAGATCAATATTGTGATTCAAAATGTAAAAATAAAAAAGGTCACACGCTCTAACTCTTCATTGGAGCACTTTTAGCACTGATTACAGCACATGTACACTGTAAGCTTCTGTAGTGTCAAAAGAGTTCCACTCAGTGTTGCATTCATTTTTCACCAAGAGTATGACCCTGCTAAAGCCTTCTCCCAAAGATTCTCAATGGGTTTAAGATCTGGAACAAACCTGGACTCATCAGACCACATCACCTTCCTTCTTTAAGCTCCCTACCAAATTTACCCTTTTTTCCAGTTTGCCTCACAGATTATTGGTTTTCTTAAGGCCGCACAGTCTTTCGGGGCCAATCCCTTGAGTTCTCTTTGCATTAGTCTTGTTGTTACTCTCACAATTAAACATAGCCCTGAGTTCTACAGTTGTTTTTCTCCTGTTAAACCATTTCGTCAAATGTATCATTCAGGATCTTCTCCGTCCACAGTTCTTCCTGAAAGACAATGGTTCCCCGATATCTTTCCAGTTTTTTAATATTGTGTTGTAAGCCAATGTTAGTAGTTTGTGCTTCTCCTAAGATTTTTTTTCTTTGCTTGATTCCAATGATCTGACCCTTCTCAAACTGACACCTTTTCCACGACTAAAGGATTTGTCTCTCCACATCTGTTACAGAAATAAGAAGCCACTCTCTGCATCAGTTGGATCTAAGTACCATGTTGGAGCTGAAAGACAATCACTTATGTTGCAATTATCCTACAGGAGGCCCTATTTGTTCAGTTGGATCCAGGTGGCAACTTTTTTTTTGTTGAATATAATGATCCACTTGTGTTAGATTAGAATTATATTGAAGTTAAAAGCACAATAGATCTTATTTAAAGAACACTTGTTAGAAAGAGCTATGTGCACCGCAAAAAATGAATTTCTGGATGAGTTAAAATGTCTTGATTTACTTATATTAATCTTAATTTCAGATGTTTTGACTGGTTAAGATTTGTTAAGACTGTTTATTTGCTGGAACTAGATTGTTTTACCTTTTTCAACGGTTTCTGACTTGACTTGTTTCAATACATTTCTGCATATATCAAGCTAAATGATCTGCCAATGGGTTAAGATAATTTTACTGACCTCATTGGCAAATTTCTTTTATTATTTTAAGATAAATTATCGCATAATCAGTAGCTTAAAAACTGTGAAATATTCTGTGTGACATAAGCAATTACATCTAAATGAGTTAAAACTACTCAAATCCAGATCAAAATCATAAATTCAAGTCATTTTAAACTAGACTAGATTTCATTTTTTGCTGTGCGTCACGATATGATGCATTGGGGTCAGGGCTGAGGGTGGTCCACACAGCTTCAGGACCATACAGCTCCATCTGCCAAGAAGCTGCTGTAAAGCTGTACTGGAGGCCAAAAAATGTATGCATTTGAATATTAATCATCAGTCAGTAATGTAAGAGCGAGGAAGTTTAACAGCTCCTTTCACGGTTGGAAAATCAAGATCAATTTAATGGTACTTTTTGCTATGACTATCTTAAAGTACATGTGACAGGATTTCATGTTTTTCTAAGTTTATCTTTGTTTGCTGGGAAATGTTTGTAACAGTTTACATCAGTTTGTGGAAAAAACATCACAAAAAAAGTCAAGATTTTGTAGTAACATAATGATTTAGTAAAATGAGGGGTCTAATCCAGTGGTTCCCAAACAGGGTCATGACCCCCGGGCGTCGAGAGGAGTAAGCTGGGGGTCGCAAGATGATTTCAAGATCTAATTTTAATACATTTGACACTGTATTTGCTCTATTTTTTTAAAAATTAAAAACAGTTTCATTTAGTGACATAGGGTCCAATAAAACAATATTTTTTTTAAATAACCAATATTAAATGTGATTTAACCCCCTTTGACAATAGAAATGATTGCTATGGTTATTTTCATCTCTTTATTTGGGGGGTCTCAGCCAGAAAAGTTTGGGAACCGCTGGTCTAATCTGTCCTATGCACTTTTAAGGACATGCCTCGATCAAAAAATATAATTCGTTTTGAGTCCATTGGTTCCCTAAAAAATCATAATTTTTCCCACAAGTTGCCACGGTTTTGAACTTAATTTGAACTTTTCAGAACATTTATGTTGAAGCCCCCATATACTTCTCACTCGTAGAGTTATAAAAAGATGATAAAGATGAGTTCAAAACGTAACATCAAAAGTGCACTATCCAGAGTCTAAAAGGTCGGGCTTTCTTCAGTAAAATATTAATGTCAATGTATATTTCAGTCCTTGATATAACCAACATATTGGCCTAAACTTGCAAAGAAGATATTTTTAATGATGTAAAAACAGAACACAACCAAAGAGAAAACAGGGAATAAAAATAACTAAAATGCAGCCAGATATACTAATATTAATAAGGCACACATTGTCCACATAAAATGCTCCACGTCTTTCAAATGTATCTATTTTCAAATGAAGTCCAAATGGGATTTTTGTCTGTTATGATTTCAGTCCAGTCCTTAATTGTTGGTGCAGTTTGTGCCATCCATTTCTTTCCGAGGGCCTTCTTTCCCACTGCCAAAATATGCACCAAAGGTATCCATTTATTGTGTCCATGGCAGGAGTTTGAGGCCCAAATGCATAGTTCTGAAATCGTCTTTAGTGCTTTGTTAACTACTCAGTCCTATATAATTCTGTGCAATAGGACAGTACCAAAACACTTGGTAATAATGGACCAGCTGGCAATCATAGTTTATTAGCAGCTTGTATTTCCCTGTGAATAGTGGGCCCTTTGACATGACTGGAAAAAAAAAACAACTCTCCAGTGGTATGACTATTTCAAAGTGCATATGACAGGTTTTCATGTTCTTCATAGTTCAGTCAAGTGGCATTTTTGAGGAAAAAAGTTGAACAGAAGTTACAAGAAGCTATAAAAATACAAAAAGAAGCGCTGAATTCTAAAGCGGGGTCTCTCTACTTGTCATTCTAAAGGTAATTTCACAACAAGCAACGTATTTTTCAGGCAGTTTCAAAATTCGTTCAACAAAATTAAGGTTTTATTTAACTATAGACCCTTTTCACGTTAGCATCTGGCTAGTTCCGGTTACCGTAAGAAGCGTGGATTGTCAAATCTCACTCCATTCATGCTGGGACTTAGCCGAGTCTTGGAGGAAATAATCTAATTTTAAAAGATATGACGAAGAAAGAGCAAGTAACAGCTGGATAATCACTGGCAAAAGGTTAAAACCTTTACGTACAATGTAAATATGTCACCGGAGAAAGCTGTGTCTTTGTCACAAAGCTAAAGGCTAACACAAATTAAATATAAACCAGACAAAATTGATTTTAAAAAAAGTACATGTTTTTGTTAGTTCAGTTTGTGTTATTATCACATTGTAAATTAAATTAAATTAGGTTAGCATTAGCTTGGAGACAAAAACACAACATTCTATAAAACACAGGTGAAGTATTTCTACCGTACGTACAGGTCTTAACATACTACCGGTGAGTTTTCTGCTGTTTCCCGGACTCCGTTTGGTTTTCAGTGATTAGTGATTTATTTTAGCGAGACTCGGCTAATTCCCCATAAGAATGAATGGAGCAGGAAGTGAAGCTCGCACGTGTACGGTGAACCAGACGGTGGGTTTCGTGAAAAGGGTCCATTATGCAATTTACACAGGTTTTGGCCCCTGTTAACATTATGGTTGCTAGGTAACAGGTATCATGACCTCTACGTCTGTCACATCTGCTGGCCATGTCCAACCAGGAAGTATTTAATAAGATGACTATGATTCAGTCAAATGAGTAGTCTAACCTGTCAAATGCACTTCAAGTATAGTCAAACCGGACCTGCGGCAATCAAAACTATCAATTCAAAGGTGTACTAGGCACGTGTAACCAGTACACAGGAAATATGAACAAAATCAGATCAAAATATTGGTTCAAGGAGTGGAGTTCGAGGGAGGAGTGGTACAATAATAACACAGACAGAAATAAGGTGCAGTTGGTACCATATATTGATAGTGAAGCAAATATATATATACAATGATGAAACCCCAATATTTACAGTCTGCAGATAATAGTTTAAAGCTGGAGTGCACTTCCAGATAGGGAGAGGATCCACCGGAAATAAGATGAACAATAATGAAACACAGTTCAAGGCGATATCAGTTTTCCCCCTGATGTTGAACCAGTATTGGTAACAGTTCACAGTTAGAACACAGGAAAGCGCCCAGTTTATAATTGACAGGGCGCAACAAAAAGTCCAACACGCCACGTGAGTTTCAATTGTCCATGTAAATAAATGTCCATAGGCTAGAAGCCTTAAAGTGCGGTGTGCATGTTTGGAAAGGTATGGGAACAGGGCTGCCAGAGCCTCCTACCAGACCAGCAGAGGCGCTTGGTTGTTCTGCTCCAAGCCAGTAGTTCTTAGCTCACCATCGGTTTGGTCTCCAAACAGGAAAACCTGGCCTGTATAATGTAAACAGGACCATATTTCAATATAAACATTCACTAGCTAGATACATTCATTTCTGTGCACACAATCATTAATACATCCAAATTACTCCATTTGCAACAATAGAATAGTTAAACATTTCCCACATTACTGAATTAAAGTGCATTGAGCTAAAACACATCTACAACACATTCTTACAACCATAAACAACATTACCAAACTTCATATCATATAATCTTAGTGCTCTCTGGTCTTCCCAAAAAGAGTATTGCAGTTTTGCAGTTATTACAAAACTCAGCAGCGCGTGTCCTGACTAAGACCAGGGGGCGGGACCACATTACACCGGTTTTAAAATCACTGCATTGGCTCCCCGTGTGTTTCAGGATCGATTTTAAGGTTCTTTTACTGGTTTATAAATGTCTTAATGGTCTTGGGCCTTCTTATCTTTCAGAACTGCTTTTACCATATGAACCCTCGCGGCCCCTGCGCTCCTCCTTGGGCCCCTGCGCTCCTCCGGCAGCCGGCTCCTAGTCATTCCCAAAGTCAGGACACACACACACGGCGAGGCGTCTTTCCAGTCCTACGGCCCTCGTCTGTGGAACGGCCTGAGGAGAACCTCAGGGCCGCAGAGAACGTTCAGGTTTTTAAAAGCAGGCTCAAGACCCACCTTTTTAGCCTAGCTTTTGATTAATATTTAATTTATGTATTTGTTATATTTATTCTTCCTATTTATTATGTTTACTTATTTTAGGTTTACTATTTTATATGTATTAATTTCCAAGTTTTACTCTAGTTCTATTTATTAATTACCCATATTTATTTATTTATTCTTTTATCAATTTTAGGCTCTCCAGTGTTTCCTCTGAGGGGCCCTCTGTACTGGTAGCAGGCGACGCTCTGCTCCTGGTGCAGACGGCTCCTCTGATGATGCTTCTTCAACTGGTGTATTTGTACTCAGCCTCTTGTACCTTAGAGTGTGTGTGTGTGTGTGTGTGTGTGTGTGTGTGTCTTTGTGTGTGTGTGTGTGTGTGTGTGTGTCTTTGTGTGTGTGTGTGTGTGTGTGTGTGTGTGTGTGTGTGTGTGTGTGTGTGTGTGTGTGTGTGTGTGTGTGTGTGTGTGTGTCCTTGCTTAGGCCAATTTTGGGGACATGAGTCAGAATACACACCAGTAGATTGGGGACCCAAATCCAAATGGGGACAAAAACCATGGTCCCCAATTAGATTTCATTGAAAATGCTATCTCCAAGCTCTAAAATACATTTCCCTCTTAAAATCTCAACTGTCCCTAAAAGTGACTTATTTCAGTTTTTTGTGTGTGTGTGTGATTTCAAAACTGCCCCCCCACTCAATTTGTGTATCCTCAACATTTCCTGGTGGTTGTGTGTGGAATTGCACATGTCCCCAAATGGAGGTTGTGTGTAACGTCAGACCTGTGTTTACACCAGAATAGAAGTCCCAATTCAACAGTTTGAACAGCAGCCAGATCCAAACGTGTTTTCTTCTATGATCTGATGGATCTGTGTTACTTTACATCAATTAGACCAAGCCAAAATTTGCAGTGTTGGGCCACCTGTGTTGAAATGGCAAGCACAAGGGGAAAAGGGCGGAGCAAACTTAGAAAGTAACACGGGAAAACAACATGATTGGCGGGAAATGTTTGCTCCTCCTAATTAATCGTAGAAAGGGTTTCAGGGGTTGTCATCCAGACACTGTTTGAAGATTGAGACGTTTCGACTTTTATCCAAAAGTCATTGTCAATCAGAGAGCTGGTATTGGAACTCGGTCTTATATGCTCCTCTAAGTACTGGGAGTCCTGCCCACAGGGAGGAATCACTGAACGCCTGTCTTTGTTTGGAAAATTGTTTGTCTAGTGTCACCTGAAACTTGATAATTGGCCTGCCTTTGTTAGTTTAATAGTTGGCCTTGCCCAGTATTAAACTAACAAAGGCAGAATTAAACTAACAAAGGCAGAATTCTGGAGAATTTTGGGCAAGGTACCTTAGATCTGGTACAGGAGCTTGAGAATACAGCCAGGAAATTAGCAAACAACAGAAAGCACCTCCGGTTTAACTTGAGGTGTAGACAGAGTAACATAATTCCGAGGAGCCTACAGATCAAATCCCCAGTTAAAGGACACAGAGCAGAGAAGATTTGGAGAAGAAATCTGATGCAGATGCTTAGTGAAAGATTTAGGGAGAACAACACCAAAACAGATAAACTGAGGTACAGAATGGAAATTATTCAGAAGAAACTTATGAGCATTGTCCCTGAAGATATTCTCAGAAGAGTGTTAGATTTTACACAGATCGCACAGGGAGCACAGCACAAGAAAAGTAAGGAACAACAAATCAAGAAGTTCTCCTCACTTTTGGAAAAGATCAACACTAGTAAAGATCAGCATAACAAGAGGTTAGGGACAGCCCAAGGTGAGACAAGTATTAACAGGAAGAGCTGGATCAAAAACCTTTCTCAGGCAGAAATAGAAGTTTTTTTTCCAAAGGACTCAATTTCTCAGTCACCACCAACCATATCCCAACAACAGACTACATCACAGCCACAGAGACAGGCATCTGTTAAGGCATTGAGACTGAATGTAGATGTGGTGGTGTTTAAAAGATCAGATAAATGCAACTTTTTTTAACGTTTCGCGATTGATTTGTGGCCCTCCGCTTGGTCTATATTTCAATATGTGGCCCTCGCTGGAAAATGTTTGGACACCCCTATTATAGACTGTGTACAGAAGCTTGAGAAGGAGGAGTTGATTGACAGGCCTCTGTACTACTGTACTGTACTGTACGACTGTATCCTGGTGAAGCCATTCCATGTATTTATGGCCTTCCCAAAATCCACAATGAGAATGTCCCATGGTGTGTAGCACGGACTCCATCACATACAATGTAGCTAAACACTTGACCACCATCTTGGCTCGGTTAGTGGGAAACTCAGAACATTGTGTGGAAAACACACAGCACTTTGTGAGCAAAGTGAGACACCTCGAATGGACCCAAATGACGTTATGGTCTCGTATGATGTGGTGTTTCCCCTTTCACTTGTATTCCAACCTCGGAGGCAGTGGCAGCAGTGAGGATGCGACTACAGGAGAACTCTATCCTACCGGAAAGGACCAAACTCACACCTGAACACATCTGCCAATTATTGGATCTGCCTTAACACAACTCACTTCCAATTCAGGGGACACTTTTACAGACAGATCCACAGCTGTGCTATGGGCTCTCCGGTCTCCCCGATCGTAACTCAACCTTTAAATGGAACACTTTGAGAGGAAGGCTCTGACCTCCTTCCTGGGCACACCTCTAGCCTCTGGCTGCGTTACGTGGATGATACCTTTGTGATAATCAAGACACAAGAGCTGGAAACGTTCTCTGAGCATATCAGTGGGTTGGATGTATACATCAAGTTCACCCGAGAAGATGCTACGGACAACCGGTTGGCGTTTCTTGATTGCTCCACAATCAGAGAGGAGGAAGGCAGCCTTCAGACAGAACTGTACAGGAAACCCAGAACACAGACAGGACTTATTGTTCGGGTCTAACCACCCACTGCAGCACAAGTTGGGAGTGATCAGGACACTACAACACAGAGCCCATGAAGTACCCACCAGCTCAGAGAGGAGAAAGAAGGAGGAAGAACACGTCCAACGCGCCCTCTCAGGGTGTGGTTATCCCAACTGGGCCTTTAACAAAGTCAGAAGAGCCAAGAAACAGGACAAAAAGGATAAAGATCCTAGCAGGAGGGGGGTCTCTATCCCCTATGTCTCGGGCCTGTCTGAGAAGTTTCAAAGGATTTTTAGACAACACGACATCCCTGTTTATTTCAAACCTGGCAACACACTTAAACAGAAACTGGTCCTACCGAAAGACAAGAGGCCGACAGAGAAACAGAGCAATGTAGTTTATTTGATAGAGTGCAGTGAGGACAGTTGTAAAGAACGTTACATAGGAGAGACCAAACAGCCACTGCACAAAAGGCTGTACCAACATAGAAGATCTACCTCTACGGGACCGCAAAGTGCAGTCCATCTGCACCTAAAAGCTACAAACCACTCGTTTGAGGACAGTGAGGTGAAGATATTGAGCAGAGAGAAGAACTGGTTTGAAAGAGGGGTAAAGGAGGCTATTTTTGTCAAAAGAGAGAATCCGTCTCTAAACAGGAATGGGGTTTAAGATTTAATTTGGCTAAGATTTATGACAGCCTCCTAACACCTTGGTCCAAATCAATAGGCCAGTCAAATGCTAATGAGGTCATCAGCAGTGATGAGGGATCAACAGCCATCAATAGAAAAATAGATATAAGACAATAATAGATCTTAGCCACAGGTGAAACTGGGCAGGGCCAACTATTAAACTAACAAAGGCAGGCCAATTATCAAGTTTCAGGTGACACTAGACAAACAATTTTCCAAACAAAGACAGGCGTTCAGTGACTCCTCCCTGGGGGCAGGACTCTACTTAGAGGAGCATATAAGCCACAGTTCCCATACCAGCTCTCTGATTGACAATAACTTTGGGATAAAAGTCGAAACGTCTCGATCTTCAAACAGCGTCCGGATGACAACCCCTGAAACCCTTTCTACGATGAACCACACCTGGACAAATGAGGGTTTACATCGACGCCTCCTAATTAAGCTCCTGTTCCCATGAGAAGAAAACTTAAACCACACCATTTCAAGGTAAGGAAACGTTAAAAGTTTGTTTTAAATTAAAGCTATAAACATAATTACATCATTAAAGCATTTTACAATGTGGAGCAACATGTTTAATATAAAAGGAAGATAAAATGCTCTGGCAAATGTGGATCTACAGGCCTTCATCCAAATCCATCAGCACATTGTGCTAGCAAGTAGCAAGTAGCAATTGCTACGATAGCTTATTGAAAACATGCAAGCTACTAAGCCAGCTATAAGTCTTTGTCTTTAAACCTTACATTTGCCTGAGATGTTTTTTGGGTTGGGACTTTTCTATAAATAATTCAATTTGGAATGTGAAAAAAATAAATACATATGCACTTGCACATGTGGATGTACATGCCATGATTCAAATTAACAAACAATTTGCAATTGCTAAGTTAGCTGTTTTACCATTACTACTTATCTTGAACAATGCTTTTTGCATTTTTTTAAAGGGTGTGATCATTTGGAGCCCTGAAAGACTTTACTTTGGATGAAGAAATGACACATAACTACGGGGATGCTGAGGCCATGGCGTAAGGAGGTAGGTATTCACCTTATTCCATGCCCACTTTTGCCTCTTTTCGCTCCGTAACAGCACATCCAGTTTATCAGGATCTCGGTGGTGGATGAGGGAAAAGTCTTACTGCTAAAACATTATATAAAGTAGATTGATTTGTGTAAAATGTTCGCGAGCCACAATATGTCACATGCACCGATTTCCTGGGCCTGAAGCGGCTTTTTAGGTCGAGTAGAACTTATTTTTTACTGAGCTCGTCTTCCCCGTGTAACAGGAAAATAGACGCCCGCAGCAGATTCTAGAATAAGGTTATTATACGTAACTTTATGTTGTCAGTTTGTTACAGTTTCTTGTCTTGGCTCCAGGTAACTCAAAAGTGTAAATGACTGAGCTACAGCTGCTAATACCAATCATGAGATAAGGCTTTGTTCATTAACAGTGCATCTTAGAGCTCCTGAGTATCTGCTATAGTGCAGGGCCAGGCCATATGCACTTCAATGACTGTCCCCAAATAGTCCCCATTCGAGTGTGAATGTGTGTGATGTCCCCAAAAATTATGTTCTATCAATAATATTAATGTCAATGAACTCGGATAAACAGCTGTCCCCCATTAGTCCATCGTCAAGTGTGTAATGTGTGCGATGTCCCTCAAAGTCCCAATTAAAACTGTGATGTTATACAAGTTTAAAATCAGCCCTATTATTATGGTATGAACACTTTAAATGTATTTCAATCATGTTTCAGGAGGAGTTCTTCACTGTTGCTGCTGAGACCAGAGACATCAACAAACCACAGGTGAGTCGTAATACTGAGAGGCAACAATAAAGAAACTTCCTGAATGTTTTGACTATTATAAATATTTTATATGCAAAGAAAAGCTGCACTACAATCCCCAGCAAAACCACTGACACACTATGGCTTAATTTTGCACATGTCTTCAAAAATATATTTGTCCTGGCTGCCCAAATTCTCATTACTGCATCGGCCCATGACTGACTGTCCCCAGTTGGTCCCCATTCGAGTGTGTGAGTGTGTACAATGTCCCCAAAAGTCCTGTCCTATTAGTGTTACTATTGCTAAGGAGTTGACATAGAAGACGGTCCCCAGTTGGTCCCCATTCGAGTGTGTGAGTGTGTACAATGTCCCCAAAAGTCTGGGCAAAAAATGGTGGTGTTATTGCATATACAATTTTATTTTGCATAAGCATTGTTGATATATAGGCAAATTAATTACAATTCTATTTCAGGAGCAGTTCCTCCCTGATGTTGCTGATGAGACGAGGGACATTGGCAAACCACAGGTATGAGTCTCAATATTGACTGGTAACTGGAAATCCACTCCAGTCTGGAGTTACAATTGTACTGTTCCATAGACTGTATAAAAACCTGGACATCCCGAGCTGCTGCCGCCACGTTCCAAACAGGAAGTATCCATGGAGGCTGTTCTGGCTCCTTCAAGCCGAGCTCCATTCTCTTTCTATTGGGACATTAGTGTCTTTACTCTGAAACGGCTTCTGTCAAACTCACATGTGGAACCAAACTTACTCACTCCACATGATCCTGTGTTTTGATTAAAGTTATGTTCTTCACAAATCAACTTATTACAATAATAACTGACCAATCAGGTGCTTCCTTTTCCAGGGTCGGTTTCGCCATGTTAGCAACAGGTTTGATTGACAGCTAGCGCCACACGTTGTCGCCGTCTCCTCCTACCGAGGGGTGGAAACCGTTAACAACCTCGCTCCTGATTGGTCCGTGTGGTTACCAAGATACGCACTTGGATTTCCAAATATGGAGTATGGCTCCACTTTAGCCGCTTATAACTGCTAGCTCCCCTTAAGCCGCTAAAACTGCTAGCTCCACAATAACCACTATAACATTTAGCTGCGATGAGCTTCATTTGGCTGGAGTCAAACGCTACGACATCGTCCAGTGATTTTTCTACGGTCTATGTACTGTCCCCAGTAAACCACTGGACACACTGTGGCTTCATTTGAACTGATTACTTATCCTTTCCTTTCTCTGACACATCTTTCTCTCTCCAGCGAACATCTACTCCTGACATCACTGAGAGCACCAAAATCAGGTAAGAGTTGGTTTTACAAAAGACAATCAATTAATGTGTATATTTGTGTCTTCTACATTACATCATCTGCAGTAGATTATTTACATAAAATACCTTGATTGTCCCCAGTTGGTCTCCATTATAGTGCACAGGTGTGTATTACGTCCCCAATAGGTCTTGTCCTCTGAGTATTACTATTGTTACATGGCTCAGTTAAACAACTGTCCCCAATTGGTCCCCATTCGAGTGTGTGAGTGTGTATGATGTCCCCAAAAGTCCTGTCCTATCAGTATTACTATTGTTACATTGATCAGTTAAACAACTGTCCCCAGTTGGTCCCCATTCGAGTGTGTGAGTGTATACAATGTCCCCAAAAGTCTTGTCCTATAAGTATTACTATTGTTAAATTGTTCAGCTAAACAACTGACCCCAAATGGTCCCCTATTCGAAAGTGTGTGAGTGTGTATGATGTCCCCAAAAGTCCTGTCCTATCAGTATTACTATTGTTACATTGATCAGTTAAACAACTGTCCCCAGTTGGTCCCCATTCGAGTGTGTCAGTGTATACAATGTCCCCAAAAGTCCTGTCCTATCAGTATTACTATTGTTACATTGATCAGTTAAACAACTGTCCCCAGTTGGTCCCCATTCGAGTGTGTCAGTGTGTATGATGTCCCCAAAAGTCCTGTCCCTATCAGTATTACCATTGTTACATTGATCAGTTAAACAACTGTCCCCAGTTGGTCCCCATTCGAGAGTGTGAGTGTGTATGATGTCCCCAAAAGTCCTGTCCTATCAGTATTACTATTGTTCTGGGGTTGACATAGAAGACGGTCCCCAGTTGGTCCCCATTCGAGTGTGTGAGTGTGTATGATGTCCCCAAAAGTCCTGTCCTATCAGTATTAATATTGCTAAGGGCTTCAAATAACTAACTGTCCCCAATTAGTTCCCATCCCAGTGTGTAAGTGTGTTTAATGTCCTCAAAAGTCAACTCTTACTTATGAGTCTGTATTGAATGGCAGTATTTCTTTGTATATTGTTATTGTGTTATTGTGTTATTGTTGCCAGGAAGAGCTTGAGACAGACAGCCCAAGAATCAAGAATCGTTTTTCAAGAAAATACCTGAAGAATTGGATAAAACCACAGACTGCAGTGATGTTTGCTTCTATTCCTCACTCACTGACAAGAAGTTAATCAGAGACAGAGGAGGACATTATCAACGACAAGAAATGCCAGACTATCCACTTTAACACAGAGTCCAAGAAAGTACAGTCCTGATACCCCCAAAAAGACAAAGGTCCCACAGCTCCAACACTCAAGATCAACCTTCAGATTCCTTTGTCAAAGTAGCCACCTTCAAAAAAAGAAATACAAAGAGACTCATGAAAAAGATTTTCAGGGGGTTGTCATCCGGACTGTTTTTGAAAATCAAGACTTTCAACTTCCATCCAGAAGTCATTATCAATCAGTGAGTGAACCTTTTTTGTTGCTGTCCAATGTCCCAAGAACTCAAAAGATGACACCAAACCATAATTTGCCCACAACACTCAGGTGGTCAAGGAGGGAAATGAGTTTTGGAGTCAAGGTTGTAGAATAGAGCGCATTTTACCCAAACACAGAGCTGCCATATGCTGTAGAACATAGACAGTGGGAGGAGTCACCCCTAGTGTACACTGACTCCAGTCCGGTAGCAGACGCCTGTCACACCAGCTCTGGTTCACTGCGGTCTGTTTTTGATGAAAGCCACATAGATTTACCTGGTTTCGCGCAAGAAACACTCGTCAAATGATGAAAGCTGCACCAGATGCTGTGGCGTCCGGCAAAAGTAGACTTCTTGTGGATTCTTTCCTCAAACCTGCGCCCAGAGCTCAGAGGTCGGTGTAACACAAGCATTGATTTTAAGCACTTTCTAAGTCTTGTGGGACCTGCGTGGGCCCCAAAGCCGGACCGGAGTCAGTGTGCATCAGGGGTTAAACATTATTTAAGAACCCGGATGACCTATGTACAGTATCCTGTATATCTGTTCATTCATTCATTTCATTCATTTTCTACCGCTTATTCCCGTTAGGGGTCGCGGGTGACTGGAGCCTATCCCGCGACCTGGGGATATCTGTTCAATCGATCAAAAACATACTTGTAAGGTATGCACTTATTTAGCAGTTTATTTTTATATTTTGGAATATAACAATTGAAAGAAATTATAAAAATGCTTGTGGTTTGATACCATTTTAATTCATGATTATGTTGATTGCGTTGGTTTTGTTGGTTTCATGTACCATTTAAACTGGCACATGAAACATTGTTTGTCATTATTCTGAAGTTACTTGTATAAAATATGGTTTATAACATATTTACTAAGTTTTTATGACAAAAGAAATAAAGACCTCAAACTGGACATTTATGAGTTTGTGTATGTGTCCTCAAAATGCACCTTAAAATTCTTTGTCCCCAATGTGAAGGTTAAAAAACTCATGGGACACAAGTTGTGAAAAAGTACAATCTGAGGTGATTTTGTGAATCTGGAGAGTCAAATGAAAAAAATGGCTCTGACAGAATCTTTCTAACTCATTCAGAAAGGGTAGTCCCCAAAGGGGGGGTTCTAGGTTTGCGACCCCAAAATGCCTCTAAGCGAGTATACATGTGTGTGTGTGTGTGTGTGTGTGTGTGTGTGTGTGTGTGTGTGTGTGTGTGTGTGTGTGCGTGTGTGTGTGTGTGTGTGTGTGTGTGTTTGCTTGGCTGGTGGGAGGAGGCTGGGTGGGAAATGGTCATGTATGGGAATGTTTTTAATGCACTGTAAAGCACTTTGTGTTACATGCTATGTATGAAAAGTGCTTTATAAATAAAGTTTGATTTGATTTGAATTAAATATAAATAAAACACTTGAAATAAACATGCTCGAGTGCCGGCATTAGCACACTATAGCTAGATGTGACGTAGCCAGTCCATAGTAGTGCATTGACAGGTGCTAATGCTAACAGTAAATAAACAGACTCACCAAATCCCTTCAAATGTGGCGCACCACACGGCCAACGTGTCCCGCCCCTGCGCTGGTTGGTGTCTAAAGGTGAATAATTTAGCAACAGGCATTAGATTATGATTTAGACGGAAGCACGACGTGAAAGGGATGAAAGCGCTGACGCACAGATAACTATCAATCAAGGCCTAAATATACATTTTTATAACAAATTTTCTCCTGGGTTACACACGGGTCGACTGGTTCACTTTAGAGCAGAGGACCAGCCTATTTGGGTCCGAAGAGGGCTGAGGGGTACTGGCTCCACTAGCTCACTTTTGGCCCCTGGAATACAAAACAAAAACAAAACAACAAAAACAGATTTAAACAGGAAAAATCATCCTCACCAGACGCTGACATGACCTAGTGATAAACCACTGTATTTCCAGTGATAATAAGTTTATTTGTTGAGCCGACAGCAAAACAAAGCTAGTGTATGTTTGCATCAGCTGAATCCCTCTGTGATGTCATCAAAAAAACAACGTTCCACTGAAAATACAGCTGCAATTTACACACAACAGACACATTGAAAAACTGTGAAAGACAAAAAACAAAAATCTTAAATATGACTACGTTTTAGTAACTGTATAGTCTAACCTGTCATATAGACTTTAAAATGCTGAGGCTTTGCACAGAAATGAAAATAAATGCAGAAGAGACATTACTAAACGCTTGCTGAAATCGCCCCTATGAAGAAAAAGGATAATTTGGGTGCGCTTTAGATTTGATTTATTAAGAAAGCCCGATTTATGGTTGGGTGGCGTCCGCTGGTGACACAGACCCCTGCGAGTCTGGACCTCGGATGGAAACGGAGCCCAGCTTTAACAGAAACAGCCTAAGATGTTCCAAAGTGAACCGTGTGGGAGACCAGGGCCGCAGTGAGAGCACAGCTTATCAAACCTCTGTACTGGGTGCTTCCATACTGCGGCTAACCGAGTGTTCAATGTTAGCAATACAAAATATATAACATTTAATTTTGCTTAAACAATAATTAAAGCTAAACTTCATAACTGGGTCCTATGGTTGTTGATCGTGTCCTTTTTTTTCTTTTCTCTTTCTTTCTTTATCACAATTCGTCTTGACTCCTTAGATATCTTTGCTTTTCCCTCTTCTTAGCCTGCCACGGTTTGAGAACTACTTGAAGAGCTTTTATGTGGAAACCTTCATATATTTCTTTTTAAAATTCTCACTTGTCAAGCTATAAAAACATGATAAAGATGAGTTCATAACTCTTACAACTCATATTTAAATTTCAAGTGCGTACTCAGCATCTACAAGGCCAAGCTTTTTTTCCATAAGCTATTAATGTCAAAATTAAGTACATGTATATTTCTAAGTCCTTGACGTAACTATGGGATTGACCTAAACTTGTAAAGAAGTAGATCTTATTTAAATTCTTCAGAAATGTGTCATACAGAAAATGAAATATACCAAGCTGAAAGTGCAGGCTTCTATATTTGCTGTTTATTCATGTGGACAATGCACAATTACACTGAGCCGGACAGAGACAAAGTAGTAGTAGTACTGCACTGTTGCTAAAAATGCAATAAAATATAGTATAATTACAGGTAAAAGAGTACTGGTCCAAGAAATGAGGGGAAACTACTGGTCAAACATTAAAGCTGGGCAATCTTTTATAAATGGAGGTTTCAGACAAGTACTGAGGTTTAGGTGCCCAATGACGATCTCCAATCATTTCCTGCCAGACATGTGACCTGTACACCACCAGCGGCCATCTTGATTCTGGTCACTAATGTAAACTGTATCTGCATAAACTGTTCAAACATCAGAACAGTCCTGATCTTTACTGTCAGCTGGGGTTCTGATAATTAGACAACACTTGACATCGCACAAAAGCTGCATTTGTAAATGTAAACGTGGCTTTGCTATGAGTTATGTAGAAAATGCTAATAAATGGTTAGCATTGATCAAACATAATGGACTCCAAGAAATCTTCGAACAACTGAAATATGAGTTGTGTCTGAAACATTCCTTGTGTTTGGTAATAGTGCCACACTAAATATTAAGTTTTTTGTGTAGTTTTGAGATGGATGCTAGTCTGATGCAGGGGCGGAGCACCAAATTCTGGGCCCCAAGCCCTTCTTGGTGGGTCGCTAATGCAAAATTCTGTATATGATTTATTTATCCCAGCAAATTCATAAGTTATTATTATTATTTTTTCTACTTTTGCTTGAATATACACCCTAGTTTAAACATACACCTAACAAGAACTTGCATGGGCCACCAGGAAACCCATACCCTCCGATGTAGTATTTTATTGCCATGCACTTTAATCAAAAAAGTATTTAAGTGTATTTATTTGCATCTGTAAATAGCATTTATTATTAGAAACTTATATTGTGTATACACTGACTTAAATGTTTTGAAACTAGCTAGTTTATTGGTTATTTGAATGTTTTATTTATGCATGGTCCTGTCTGTTAAATACAGGCCAGGTGCGCCCAGTCGGGTATGAAACACGATGGCGAGCTAAGACCAGCCTAAAACCAGAACCTGAACAGTCAACACAACAATACAGTCTGCTGCGGTCTGGTAGGGTCTGTGTGCAGCCGAGTCCCTCCCACACACACCATTTCACCTGCTCCAATTTTCAACTTCATAAAAAGCGCTGATGGACAATTACACGAACTTACAGTCAAATCATATGGACACTTCACAATAAGTCACATTTGAGAATTCTGAATGAGCCACAGTTTTCTTGTGGGAACTTTATTGGACTATTGATTGTATTCATTTGTTGTTGGTTGATTGACCTATTCATGGGTAAAAACACTTTTGTCTAACTGAGAATTATTGCTATTTGATATCTGCAGATTTGTAAATATTTGGGTTTATGTTGTATGTCATTTATCACTGTCACTGTTAATATACGGCACCAGCCACAAAACCCAAATCGTTGTCTGTGTTTTATTACTGCCACGCACCTCCGAGTCGGTCCTACTCTTCTCATCTGGACTATTTACAATTACAACTTAAGAAAACACATTTTTTTCTGGCATTCCAACACATATGCTACACATGTCTCTGTGTTAACCCTGTGACGAGCTGGCCCCTGTCCAGCACCCCGCCTAAGGCCCAAAGTCACTGCGACAGGCTCCTGCAACTCCTAACGGGAACAAACAGTAAAAAATGAGAAAAAAAGAAAACATGGATTGGGTCTTTAAAAAAAAAAAAGTAATTTGAATTGAGAACTGAAAATGTTAGAAAATGCGGATGAAATCGACAGATCTGCTGGAAACCCCATAAAATACATTTGATTTAAGCTGGTTAAGTGTCTTGCTAATCAGAGAACAGAAACTAACTTTATATTGCAGGTTATTCCTGCCTTATTTAACCTCCTGTGTGGAGGTGTGGGGTAATACTTACAAAACAAATATCCAGCCTAGAACTATTTTGCAGTAAAAGGTCACCAGTGAACATAGACATTTCTGTTGTTACAGATGAGAGTGCTAAAATTTGCTGATTTGATCCATTTTAAAACAGCCATACTGTATAAAGGAAGAAATAAATTACTAACTTGTCATCTTCAGAATTTGTTTTCAGACAGAGAGAGAAAATACAACCTCAAATTTTAAAGTGCAACGTGTAAGAACCACAATGAAAACCTTCAATGTGTCAATCTGTGACGTTAAGTTATTGAATAGTTTGCCCAAGAACATAAGCATAATAAGCAATGTTGTAACATTCAGCAATTTAAAACACATACAAAAAAATCTTGTTTCGAGGAATACAGCAAAGAGGAGATTTTTCCCATGTGTTCAAACAAATGAAAAGAATGTTTTAGTTGTGTGTAACTGTGACTTCAGTGATGAGCCTGCATACACATATATTTATAAATGTTGGGTAGGGCTGGATAAGCTGTGCTTCTCCCAACTCCATGAAAGTGTGGTGCTTTTTGTTTAATTTATGTACATGGACGTTGTTTCCATGTGGCAACTGGATGAATTTCAATTTTAATAAAAATAATTGACTAAATTCAACAATGACATTTGTTTCAAAATAGAAGAAATGAATACATTGCCTTTTGTGGCATTAGAGAAGAATGGTCAAAAGTGTTACATGTGTTGCACATTGTTTGCAACAACTGCCCTGTAACTGACAGTGTCCAAGACAGATTTCCTGTTATGGTGCATTATCACCCTAAGACTAGAGGATTTTGAAATCTTTAGCAATTTGATGTGTGCAGACCACAGACATGAGGCCATTTTGCAACAAGTATTTGTCCCACACTGAAGGACAGTAACAATTTAGTCATTTTCAGTAAAAGTTTTGATTCAAGGGGAGGAGCTATGATAGAACAGAGTCACATGATCGAGCAGGGTGTGTAATGAAAACAGACAAGGAGACAACAGAGACAAGTGAGTGTCAGCTGCTTTTACAAACGTTGTTATCCTCACACTACCCTTGGGTGCTTCTACCTATCTTGCACACTCTCACTACCCCAGGACCCCGGGGCGGGTCCTTGACAGTCGGGTCTCATTTCTGTTCCATTTATGTGCCGCTGTTGTTTATACCATTTGGGGATGTGTTTTACTAGAGTGGTTTACATCTTTACATGTTATATGAGGATAGGTATTTACAGGGAATATGAAAAAGACCCACAGGAGCGATGTGTTCACCGGAGAGTTTAATGTCTTACAGGCATGTAGCGTTGTATAATAATTGTAACATTTGTACAAACTCTGTGTTGGTGTCGTCTGCAATATCCATACACTTAAAGCTGATCACAAACATCGTTTGAATCTAACGATTTGAGGTTTTAGAGCTGTGTTCTGACAAATCATTGTAACAGAACTGCACTGACCCCACAGAGGAGTGCCAGGACAAATAAATCGTTCACCAGAAGTGCTACAGGGCCACGCCTTCCTAACACTGTGGAGAAGCAAATCAAGCTTAAAGATGGTGTACCTGATTTTTACTGTTTTAAAAACGTAAAAAAACAGAACTAGTTCATTTTAAACTGTTTGCAGTGGTCCACATGTGTTCAGTATTCTAATGCTGGGATTTCAAAACTATGGGCCCTCTGACCATTTTGTTGGCCCTCAAGCTTCCAGCTAAATTGACCCAAATGACCAAAAGTAGTACTTGTGCTGTAAATTAGGAACCATTCTGCTATCCTAAGCTATAACAAACATGATACAGACCTGAAATGAATGTTCCAAGCTTTGAGGTGTAGTGGCTCATCAAAACAACGGCAAACGCAAAATTCTGAATGATTCCCATCATTGCCGTGTCATCTGTGGCCCTTTGTCTGTGGCCCTCTTGGCATGCTTCACGATTCTTGCTTCTCCAGCGAACAAAACAGTCTATAATTAAATACAGAAAGACCACAGTGAGTTCGTTCTGACCCTGAGCTTATTACAAAGAAAGGAACAAAATAGATTTTACTTTATTACATACAAAAAGTAAATAAATAAATTGGGTACAGCTCCTTCAAAGTTGGGCTAATAATCCTCTAGTGTGCAGCCAGCCTTAGTGCGCGGGGTTAACAATCCAGTGGTTCAAAGTCAGCTGCAGGCCCTTTAAGTTATTCTGAATTTGTGCCTTTCTCTCTTTTATTCCAACTTATCCAATAATAGCTCGCGCCTCCTCCTGTGTTTTGCTAATGCTCTCGAATTACATTAACGACCATTAAACACCCTCCAATTCCCCAAATTATCTTTCAAGTATTTTTAATTAGCAAGCTCTCCGCAACATCTTGCACCTTCAGCAGATGGATGCTCATGTCAGCCAATTTAAACTCCTGGCAATTAGACATTCCTATTTTAGTCCCAAGTTTCCCTCAGTCTAGAATTTGTGTTTTTTTCCCCCCGTTATTCCATAGAGGCTTTGACTTACAGGTGGTGAAGGGCTTAGCAGAGAACTGAGCCAATTTCGGGAGCTAAAGTGGCTCTCCTTGAAAGGTTAACACATCAAACGAGAGTCCCCAATGAGTTTTTTAATGGCTGTGTGCACACTCCGCTCCTAAATGACACCATTCACAGGATACATGCGGTAATATGACATGACTGCAGACTGTAGCCAACAAGAACAAGCACTATTCATTAGCGGGAGGCATAACATAATATTAACTGTGCCTGGTGCTTGTGGGACTGCAGTGGCTTTGCGGTAAAAGGGAGGGTATTGTTGTTGAGCAAACATGACACCGTTTCTAACCAGCGGAAGTGACATTAGCTGCTACTGTACCGCAGTGCTGTGAAATATCATAATAAGGAGGTCCAGGAAGTGATTTAGACAGGTTTTGTAAAAGAGATTATTAGGTGGTGGGCCGGGAGCATCTGTCTGCTAATTCTCCATTGCGGGAGGACACACAATTCAACATTAAGTAGCACAGTGCTTTTTCAACCTTTATTCAGTCCTGGCACACTTTTTTCACGCCTTTTAGAAACAAAGATGTGTAATGTAGCAAATATTGTCTATGTCAGTGTCTAAATTTGGCTTTGGTGACTGTTTTACTTTCCTTTGGGGACAGAGAGTTTACCTGGACAGCCCAAAATTGTAACTTGTTCAGTTAAATCCATGTGTACATTTGGGCACACATGGGAATACTTCAAGGCACACAAGTGTTTTCTGGCACGCTATATTTTTCTCTGTGTGATCCGCTTTGTCGCCACTCCAGTTTCTTGCACTCTCTTGCTCGCACTCGTCAACTTTTCAGCCATGAACCAATGATTTTAACTGAGAACCAATCAGAGAGCAGCGGCGCAGAGCTGATCAATCACAACACAAACAAAGCCTGAGCGCTTTGCAGAGGCTGGAGAGAGTCTTTATATAACGCCAGTGTGAGAAGAAGGTGAACGCTTCTTTCAAGGTGTTTTACAAATGACAAAGCAGCAATCTTCTATTACCTAGCAGATGTTTATGTTCAGAAAGATTTCCTAACGCGATTGTGCAGCGCGCATGTTTGACAAAACAGTTGCAACTTTAGGCATTACGCCTTGCTAGGGTTCTGGCCCCAAAAATATCCGATGAAAAGAATAACTTTAAACACTTTTTCCTACTTTGGGGGCGGGTTTGACCTGTGAGTGACTGCAAATGAGACAGCAAATCTTGATGCTAAATGTAACCTGTAGCCATGCCCTCGGCCACCGCATGTCAACAACAACACTGCTCTCGCTTCCGCTCTGTGTGCGGGGAGGGCGTTGTATTGTTGCATCAGAGGCGTGGGCCTGAGTGGACCCGCCCCCCTCCTGAAAGGCTGTGATGTGCCATGGTGAACGGTGAGAGCCAAATTCCAACTGCCAAATTCAAATGTCGCAGGCAGTACAGGAAGTGTTTCAGAAACTAAAGTTTGGTTTTTAACAACTTTGCACAAAAATGTCAAAATAATGCCAGAAATGTGTAGATAACTATAAAAGACCCATTATACAGAAAAGTTATTTTGTAATTTAGCTACTCTTTAAAGGACACATATTCTGCTTCAGTGAATTTTTTGAGATTTTAACCATGTTCTAACAAGCATCATCAAAAATATGCCTTAAGTTTGCATTCACGCTGTTTTGAGGAATGTTTATTAGAAAATCCTCCCCCCTCCTACCTTGAAAAACACTTCTGTCTGAACTTCCTGGTTCTGGGACGTATTTTCAGACTTCATACATCACTTATCCGAGTATCTTCTGCTGTTTTAAGTCCTTAAATCATTGCCAGGCTTGTTCTGAGCATTTCTGCCGTCTAAACACGATCACTGCTGCTGCTAGCTTGATAACTGCCTTTAGCACGTTCACTGATAGAAATAATATAGCTAAGCACTTGGCGCTATTTAGTGGCTGGATGTACTCAGCATGACAAAGGCTTATATAACCTGTCATTTAAACAATAATAAACTTTTTTTGTTTCAGAACATGAGATGACAAATTTAAGGTACTCAAGAGCATATTTAAAGGCTGATAACAATATGAATTAAAGCCGCAAAGCGGCGATGGTGGCTCGTCGCTACGACCGCCTTCCCACGCGGCCTCGGACGGTCCAAAACCACCCCAGTGCATCGTCCTCCTCCTCTGAGCGTCACTCGGGCCCCGTGACCCCTCCCCACGCTCACGCCGAGTGGCGTCCCTATAGAAGTGCATTGGCGGGCGCTGCTCTCTAAAAGTGGCGAAACCGTCCAAAACACGGCTTCGATGTAATTGACTTTTTCGATCGGAATGCTCTAAATAATGCGTCTGCTGAGTTTCACTGACTTTGCTCGAAATAATTTTGGCCTCTCCATAGACTTGTGCCATGTCTCATAGGAAATGCATGGGGAATGCGGCCCCCAGGCCAAACGATCCAAAATAGGACATCGGTGTATTTGACTTTTTTGCAACGTTTGGCACTCAAAATCAGATTCCAAGATTTTGTGGCAATCCGAAAATGTTGTTACTTTTACATGACCAGCAGGGGGCGCTATAGTGAAAAGTGCTCACATGCTCCTGAGTCTGTTCCGTTTAATATTTGATTCGGCATCTGTGGTTACAGTTTGTGCTCTGTACGGCAATGCCTATGGCTAGGAGAATAATTTTAATAAACAGTAAATTAAGGCGATTTATGCGATGGCTAACCACGGCTATACCCAGAACGCTATCATGAAAACTTGGTTTTAATCGAATTTCAATGCGTCCAGATCAGGAGCGTGTATGTTAGACTGATCTAGGCCCAAAAACCTTGGACCCTTTTTGCAATGGAAAAAAAACTTAAAGTGGCGCTAAAATTAAATTCAATATGGTCACCTTGCCGTTATTCTAAGCACTGCGCACCATTATGTTTTAGGTCATCTTTATGTGTACTATCACTGTGGCAAATTTCATAGGCCTCCTCCAAAATAAAGGCATCTCCCCTTTCCATAGGCCTGACCCAACTGGTGGCGCTGTAGAGGCTGTATTTGAGTTGCATGTAAAATGGTGTTATGGGACATTCATGTTCCTTAAAAGGAGTCACTGTATTAAGTTTGGTGGCTGTTACTCACTGTTTAGTGGCTTTTTGCTCCATCTTTGAGTGATGAGAGTCAGGCTCCCATAGAGAATGAATAGGACCTCAGGAGGGCCCTAGAGGCAAAAGTGTGAAGAATAGGGCATGGGTCCTATTGACTTTTTTGCTTCTTATAAAGCAAATAATCATCTCCCAAGATTTGGTGTCAATCGGACAATCTGGACACTTTTAACTGAACTGTAGGGGCGCTATAGTGATTCGTGGTCCTGTGCTCCTAGTCTATTTTGTGTAGTATTTAATTCTCCATCATTGGTGGCAATTTGGACTCTGTAGGTCCAGGTTGCATGTGTCTTTGAGGAGCACGCCAAGAAACAGGAAATAGAGGCGATTTTTCACAGGAAGTCATGACTAAACCGCACGAGATAGGCCCAAAAAAATGGCAGATTATTAAATTCCAATCTGTCTTGATTAGGCACGTGTACGTTAGACCAATGTCGGCCAAAAAACCTAGGACAAGTTCTCAATGGAAAACAAAAAGTTAAAGTGGCGTTTAAAATGAAAATCAATATGGCCGCCTTGTCGTTGGTCTGATGACTGAGCACCAATTATGTTTTAAGGTGATTTTTATGTGTACTATCACTGTGCCAAATTTTATGGGCCTCCTCCAAAGTAAATGTGTCTCCCTCTCCATAGGCCTCACCCAAAAGGTGGCGCTGTAGAGGCAGTTTTTTCGTTTCAGGGAAAAGATGGTTATGACCCATTAATGTCCCTTAAAAGGAGTCACTGTATTGAGTTTGGTGGCTGTACCATAGGTTTTAGTTGTTTTTTATTGCAGCCTTGTGTTTAGAGTCCGACTCCCATAGACAATGAATGGGAGCTCTGGAGGGCTCTAGAGGCAAAATTATGAAGAATAGACCATGGGTCTCATTGACTTTTTTGCATCTTATTAAGCGAAGAATCATATCCCCAAATTTGGTGTCAATCGGACAGGCTTGCAGCTTTTAACTGAACTGTAGGGGGCGCTATAGTGATTCGTGGTCCTATGCTCCCTAGTCTATTGTGTGTAGTATTTAATTGTCCATCATTGGTGGCAATTTGGACTCTGTGGGTCCAGTCCATGTGCCTTTGAGGAGCACGCAGATAAACAGGAAATAGAGGCGATTTTTCACAGGAAGTCATGACTAAACCACACGAGATAGGCCAAAAAAAGTGGCAGATTATTAAATTTCAATGTGTCCCGATCGCATAAATGTATGCCAGACCCACGTGTGGAAAAACCCCTAGTCCATGGTCTCCGTCAAAAAAAAAAGTCAAACTGGCGTGGCGACTTCGGTCCAATATGGCCGCCGTGCGCTGGTCCGAGGGCCGCGCCCAATGTCATGTTTTGCTCGGTTCACTGTTCTCTATCACTGCCCGAGTTTAGGCACGCCGGGCAAAATTTGCTCGTCCCATTTCCCATAGGGGTCCGATTCGGGCCGGTGCTGCTCGTTCGGTTCGGGTCGGACGCTCGAGACGCACGAAATACGAAATTTTTTCCGGGCCGATCGCGACTATACCCCCATTGAAGACTTTTTCGTGCATGTTTACTGGGTCAAAAGGGCCGAAAGAGTAAGAAATGTGAAGAGAGTCCGACTCCCATAGACAATGAATGGAGCTCTGGAGGGCTCTAGAGGCAAAAATGTGAAAAATAGGCTATGGGTCTCATTGGTTTTTCTGATCAGGAGGCCGTCTAGGAATTGTCTGCAAATTTTCACTAATAAAAGTCAAAGTAAGTTTTTTTCCCCATTGTAATTTAGTGCGCCTACAGGTGGCGCCGTAGGGTTGATTGTTATTGTGCGCATATAAATGGATTCAGCAGCTTTATGTTTACGTGTTTCAAATTTCATGTCGATCGAGTATGCATGTGCGCAGCAGGAGCTATTTAAATGATTTGGTGAGTACTCTTTGCGCCCTGGTGGCCAACGGTGATAAATGCACCATATCGCTAATTCATTTTTTTCATGGCGCCCTGCACTGGACATATTCCCAAGTTTCGTCCAAATCGGACAAAGTCGATGTTTGACTTAATAGGTAGGGCGCTAGCGAGTACTTTTAATTTATTTTTTAATGCATTACATTCAGATCATAATTACGCACTCGTGACTGAAATTACAGCTCTGTCAGTCCAAGCGTGTAGGCGTGACATGCGACATCGGAAAACAGGAAGCGAAAGGTGTTCGTCGATGGCGAGCCACGCAGCGAGACCATTTGAGATATCCGAAAAAGTGGCAGATTATTAAATTTCAATGTGTCCCGATCGCATAAATGTATGCAGACTCCACGCCGGGCAAAAGCCCTAGTCCATGTTCTCCGCTCAAAAAAGTCAAACTGGCGTGGCGACTTCGTCCAATATGGCCGCCGTGGCGCTTGGTCCGAGGGCCGCGCCCAATGTCATGTTTTGCTCGGGTCACTGTTCTCTATCACTGCTCCGAGTTTCGTAAGGCTGTCAAGGCAAAATTTGCTCGCCCCATTTCCCATAGGGGTCCGATTCGGGCCGGTGCTGCCTGCTCGTTCGGCCGGACGCCTCGAGACACCTAAATACGTAAATTTTTTCCGGCCGATCGCGACTATACCCCCATTGAAGACTTTTCGTGCATGTTTACTGGGTCAAAAAGGGCCGCGAAGAGTAAGAAAACGGACGAAATAAGAATAAGCAATAAACGGACGAAACACAATGTCCCTCGCCAGTTTACTGGCTCGGGCCAAAAATGCTGAATAGTTTTTCCTTTAAATAGAATTAGCGGAAAGTCCAAAATAGTGGATTTATCTCATAAAGTCAGGTACTACACTATTTATGGACTACTATTCATCACGTTGTTTATTTAACTTGGATTTTACGTTGATGAAGAAAGCTTTTTTTGCCTCAAATGGAAAACTTTCCTGTCCAACCTACTTTACAGCGTGACTCTAAACTCTAAGAGTGTTTTATTCATGACCAGAACTGAACACTAAAACAGTGTTTACAGGAGATTTCATTTAGTCGTGTTGTGCATAGTTCAAAGGCCTGTCGCTGCTCTGTTTACTCTTGTACTGTGGGCTAATTGTGACTCATACAGTAAAAAAAAAACAAAAAAAACAACTGGAGCACATTGAAAAAAAGAAAAATTAAAACCATGCATCCCTAATCCAGAAATGTGCTTTTCCACAACCTCAATTCAAACAAGAACTATTGACAATAACTGTGCTTGAGTAAAAAACACATCACTTTTCATCAGGGGCAACTTAGTAACAAGAATCCTTCACTCATCCTCTCTGCCAGAGTCTTCCCCATCGAGGACATAAAAAGTGTGGCAGTATGGCTTTCACAGGGCCGTGACAGCTGCTCCGGCAGGCAGCCCCGTCGCCTCCAGCCCTGTCAGCCCTCGCACTTTTGGGCCCGAGCCAGCGACATTTTACCACAGCGAGGAGACAGCCGGCCCACCACTGCTCATTACAGGGAGACAGTGAGCTTTTGGGCCGCCATGACAGTTCTCTACCCGGAGCTGTCGCCTCGCCACACCCCCGGGCTTGTGCTCAGCTCCGGTATGGACCTCGATTAGACCGGCTGGAGTCAGACTGTAGACCTGGTAAAATGGAACGTAAACATGTCAAAATACTATTGTGTTTTGGCTCTCAGGGCAATTATCCAATCAATAAGCAGTTACTAGTTGCTCTTGTGTTGTCGCCTGTCTGCCAAAACTTTGTCCAGTTTCAAGTCTTTAGTGTTCGGATTGATTATGAAAGAATGACCATGATCCATAGATTTCAGAATGATGAAAATTATTAGGACAATTAACAGTTTAACTAAATATTATTTCTTTTGACTGGGAAAACATTCTTAAAATGTTGTATATAACAGAAAGCTAGTGAAGATTGAGGTATGACTCTAGGTTAGCTCATGCTTTTGACCGTTGCAGGCTTTTTACCATGCATGCTATGTTCTATACATTTACGAGATTAGCATGATTGGGTGAGCAGGGAAACCGACGAGAAACTAACAGCCCCAACAGTCCAGGATTTTCTGTGTAAGAAGTAGTCGAATGGATACACCGTGCGCCTTCAAATCCTTATGTTCAAGTCCTGACTCTGACACATCGAACTACGTTGCACTGTACCTAGTCTGTGTCTCACTTTGGTTGGACAGTTCCTATATCCAGTTTTTGTCTCACTTTGGTTGGCCAGTTCCTTTATCTAGTTTGCTTCTCACTTTTGCCAGCCAGCTCAGATATCTACTTTGGTTTGCCACATCCTTTAGCTAGTTTGATTCTGACTTCAGTTGGCCACATCTTGTATCTAGTTTGTGTCTCACTTTGGTTGGTCAGCATCTATCTCTAGTTTGTAACTCACTTTGATTGGCCAGATTAGATATGTAGTTCTCACTTTGTTTGGACAGTTCCTATTGATTCTTACTTCAGTTAGCCAGATCCTTTATCGAGGTGGAGTCTTACTTTGGTTGGCTAGACCCTAAATCTAGTTTGCGTCTCACTTTGGTTGGCCCAGATCAGAAATTTAGTTTGCGTCTCACTTTGGTTGGACAGTTGAGTCTTACTTCAGTTAGCCAGATCCTTTATCTAGTTTGCTTCTCACTTTGGTGGCTAGATCAGGAATTTAGTTTGTGTCTCACTTTGGTTGACCAGCTCCTATAGTTATTTTACAACTCACTTTGGTCGGCTGCATCCTTTAGCTAATTACACTCTCACTTTGGTTGGCCGGTTCCTATATCAAATTTGATTCGAACTTCAATTGGCCAGATTCTTTATCTAGTTTGCATATCACTTTTGGTTGGCCAGATCAGAAATTTATTTTGCATCTCAATTTGGTTGGCCAGATCCTTTATCTAGTTTGCTTCTCACTTTGGGGGTTAGATCAGAAATTTAGTTTACGACTCACTTTGTTGGGCACATCCTTTAGCTAATTTGCTTCTCACTTTGGTTGGACAGTTCCTATACCGAGGTTTTGTCTCACTTTGGTTGTGTAGATCAGAAATTTATTTTGCATCTCAATTTGGTTGGCCAGATCCTTTATCTAGTTTGCTTCTCACTTTGATTGGTCAGTTCCTATATCTAGTTTGATTCTTACTTCAGTTGGCAAGATCCTTTATCTAGTTTGCGTCTCACTTTGCTTGCACAGATTAGAAATAAAGTGTGCATCTCAGTTTGATCGGCCAGATCCTTTATCTAGTTAGCGTCTCACTTTTCTTCGCCAAATCCTATATCTAGTTTGCTCCTCACCTCGGTTAGCCACTTCCTATATCTACTTCGTGTCTCACTTTGGTTGGCCAACTTCTGTATCTTTTCGTCACAACTAAAGCCAGTTTGCCGTAAACCCAAAAAGACTCTCTGAGATGTGATATGTCCTGGCAAGTTTTATACCAGCAGCATGTACCGGGCATGCACTGGTAATTCTACATGAATATATTAATGGAACATGTCTTGTCCAACAGTGCTCATTATTTGGACACAGTGAGCGTTTGGGCGGCCATGACAGTTCTTCCTCCCCCTCCCCAGGCTCGGTGCGTGGTGGTGGAGCCTGGTGCTATGGTTGAGGTTGTGGCAGTTAATTAGAGTGACTCCACAATCCTTCCTGGTCCTATATTAGTCTAAGGTTTAGTATTTTCGGCATGGTGGCAGAGTGGTTGGCACGCTTAAGTCGCGGCAAGAAGGTTCAAGGTTTGAGTCCCTGGCTGCCAGTGCCGTTCTCTGTGGAGAATGTGATGTCGCTTCAGGCAATCCTGTTTCCCCATTGAGCTAAAATTATGCACAATGGAAAAATCATCTGCTCTACTTTAAAGTAATTACACCTTAGGCCTCATTACAGCATGAACAAAGACTAATTCATAATGAACAATTTTTTTTTTAAAGAATGATTCAGGCTTTCTCACTACTTCATTAAGGCAAGATGCTACAGGCAAAACTTTTTGTTGTTGTTGTTGCTGTTTTCCTTTTAAATTTTTAGTTTTTTGGTCAGTTTCCTCTCTCAACATACGGGTTTTCATGTGGAAACAACAAAGTCGTCCAATCTGCTCCTAAATATGTTTTATTATTTCATTTAATCCATTTTCACTTTCATTGACAGATTCCTCTGGGAATTTCAAAGTCCGTTTTCAAATCCATTTTTCTCCCACAAAGACATCACACACACAAAGACAATCAACCTTAAAGTAGCTCCTACACATACTAAAGTTTACAGTCTTGTACTGAACAAGATTTTGACAGAACGTACAGGAGGATTTGTTGATATGTAATTCTAAGCCTGATTTATTCAAGTTTTAAGTCTAAAAAATGAGGTGAAATTTGAATTTTTAGGGCAATTTTCAGTCAGAGCTAGTTTACTCTTTTACTTTAAATGAAATAAGACATCAAAAAACCCCTTTGTGCATTTTTTCCCAAGTAATATGTGCACAAAATGAACAAATGAAATGTAAACCTGGTTCCGTCTATTTGTCAGGAGGTTACCAAATCATCCAACAACAGTTGCCCATCGAGGCAACTGTTGTTGTGATTTTGGGCATTATAAAAATAAACTGATTTGATTTGATTTGAAGTACTCCTGACCAGCTGCGTTGAAGAATGGAGGGTCAAATGCAGAGGACAAATATTACTTAAATATTACCAAAAAAACATTCTGAAAAAAAAGGTACATAATGTGGCATATACATACAACTGTGACAGATTCTGTAAATGTGGCAATGGGGACTGTCTGCCCAGGCCACTCCAAAATGGTGAATGATTCGATTACATGCATTAAGACACCAGCCTTAAAGCACACTGGTTGAAAATCAAACAGTTAAAGGACAAATATTATGCATTATTTGTTCTGTTATTGGCCTTCAAACCTGCTCTTGAGTGTCTTTACTTTGACATCTCGTGTGTTAGAACTAAAAATAAAAGGTTTTACAAAAAATATATAGCTTTTGCGTCTCCCAAGGCTGTGCCAGAGTAACTTAGCTTTGGCTCCATTTACTGGCTAAAATGCACCTTGCTACTTATGCTAGCCATGTTTCTCCTTGTTGGCGCGGTTAGAATGATCAAGCTTAGATGGAAAAATGCTGCTGTCTGATGTTATTGGGCAGTCGGCACCAGTGATGGCCTTAATTTGGGTCGGGGATCGCCCAGTGTCTTGACAGTGTGAACACCTGACAGAAAATGACACTGAATCTGCATTTTTGCACAGATTTGGGCTTTTAAAGACATGTGGTCCTAAAAACTATTGTTATCTATTGTTCTCAATAGAATGTTTACTCAAACTTCTTTTTTGTCTCATTCCCATTTCATGTTGCTTACTGAAGCTCTACTTGGAACCTTGTTAAGATCCAACCATGCATAATGTGACTTTTACCATTTATTCAACTAGTCTTAAACTTTTGATCGGGACTGTACATGGACCTAAAAAGAGCAGTAGATTCTCAGAGTCATGTCCCACATCAAAAAAAACACAGAGGGGCAGAAGTGTTTTTGACGCTCGGAGGGAGAGAATTTTCTAACCAGGATTCATCAAACTAGCGTGAATGAAGCTAAACACCACTCCAGTTATGTTTTTGACGACGGAACAATGTTAGAACATGGTTAAAAGCCTTAAGGTATACTTTATTGACCTATCCTTTAAGAACTACATTAGCTGGAGTATTTGAAAATAAAATAGTCCTATCACTAGTTGACTCTTTCCCTGCTCCCGTGTTCCCTCCATGCCCCTAGGCCTGTTGCTGGGCTCCGCTCGGTGCTATGGCGGGGTCCTGACAGTAAATTAGGTGACAGCACAACCGGAGCTACAACCCGCCCAAGTCATCATCGCCAACACCTTGTCTTGTTCAATATATTTCATACTCTTTCTGACCACAATGCAGTGGTGCGGCAGGACATTTCTGAATTTAATTGCTCCGTGACTGTCGCGAAAAGGCAGGAGAGGGGACAGAGACACGGGAACACGACGCACCAGGCCGTCCGATCACGGAGAGGAGGAGGAGGTAAATAGAATGTGAAGGGTTGGGTGAATGTGAGCTGTCACAACGAGGCAGACGCGACCACGCTCTTCGCCAGAAATGAAACTCTGACAGATTTAGAGAATACTGTTTGAAATTTGCATTGAGAAAGACTGTCCAAAAGTCAAGAGTGTCAAGGCACTAGCAAAAATAGAAACATTCGCATTTTGATTTCCAACAATAAGAGTTTTCCAGAAAATAGCGCCATAGGTTTAATTTAGGGATAAGTTAGAGTTCACGCAATGAATCGTTTTGTCAAAAAGTTCAACTCATTTTCAATCCATTTTTTTTTTATGCATGTAGTTTCTAGCTGAGCTAGAACTGAGCATTTCTGCCTTCTAAACACGATCACTACAACTGCTTTGCTATGTTTATCTTAGAAGATAGATAAACATAGCATAAACAAGATGCTATGCAGCCAGTAGATGGCGCCTAAACTCTGTAAGTGCCATGGGAATGTGCAGAGATACAGATGTTAATTTTGTTTTTTATAAACATTCTTTTTTAGTTCTTAAACATGAGATGCCCAACTCAAGTTACTCAAGAGCACGATTAAGGGTTATAAATTTTTTTTAAAAAGACTTTGCCTTTAATTTTGTTCAAGATATGTTTGATTGATATGTTTTTGCAACACAATCGCTTGGAATTTCCTGAATGCAAGATTGATGTGTTTAATGCAATACTACTACTACTACTACTACTACTACTACTACTACTACTACTACTACTACTACTACTACTACTACTACTACTACTACTACTTCTTATAATAATAATCCTAATCACCAATAGCCAATCATGAATCTGTGCTAGTTTGGCCTCTGCAGCTCATGAGTCTGGAATTCTGGAGGAGAAGGATCTGAACATGTGAGAAGGACAAACACTTGGATGTGTTTCTCTGCAGATGAAGGCAACATGGGTTCAGTCGTGTTTCTTTTTTTCTTTTTCTTTGGACTGTGGATTACATATAGCTCCTTTAAAAATATCATGCCCGAGAAGAATTTGACTTTTGGAATACATTTACACATTTACTATAATCCACAAGTACAATTTTACGCTCTTGCTGAATAACGCTTTGTGATAATTTAACTTTTAGCACATATTTGCATGCAATTTCAAAAAAGTTTGATCACAATGGTTGGCAGCGAATTTATGGTGGAGAAAGTTAGAATTTTGGAGCAGGTTGTGGTAGACCAACTGTTGTCAATGAATGAACTAACCTTTTGGGATCTGTTATTGGTAATTTCAATTAAAAGAAGATAATCCCCTCTGATGGTTGGTAAACGGCTGGGGCCAGTCGAGCGGGGCTTCAGCTAATGAGAAACCAGGGATTGTTTTGGAGGACAGTTTTGGAAAGATGTGTCGTTGGCAAAGCTCTAGTCTTGAGGAAACAGGCCCATCCTCCTAGAGTATTTGGCGTCGGCGAAGATGGGAAGTGACTCCGCAAAGTACGTTTAAGGAGAGCAGCCATCTGTTAAACACACACGCAGGTAGCAGGTGGTCAGCAACAAAGAAAGTGCTGATGAGAAACAAAAAGTAAGATTCCAGCGCAAATGTCTATGTTCTTGTCACATTTTAATATTGAACGATAAGACAAGCGTTTACCGTCCATATTTGAACGGCCATGTGAGGCGAGACACTGCGGGTGAACAGGAAAAAAGCTTAAATTTAAAGATATCAATTGTAAACTGTAGTTTACTCACATAAATGTAAGAAAAAAATGTATGTAATGTATGTAAGTTTTTCATCAGGTCATGTTTTCATGTAGAAATAGGGCATTTTATGTGAAAAAAATACACATATTTGAGACACCTGAAAAATGGACAGAAACAGGTTTATATTTCTTTGTTCATTTTGTACACATATTAGTTATTAAAAACATTTACAGAATTCTTATTTAGTTTTTGATTAAACTGGATTGAATGGGAAATTGACCTAAAAATTCTGATTTTGCCTCTTTTTATTACTTAAAACTTCAATAAATTAGTTTTAGAATTCAATATAAAAAAATCCTTCTGTAAATTTAGTCAAAATCATGTTGACTATAAGATTGTAAAGTCTGGTGTGTGCAGGATCTACTTTAAGGCTAATGTTTATGACCCGAGGGGAGAAAAATGTATTTTAAGAAAACAGCCTTTGAAGTTACAATGTCCCAGAGAAATCTATGGATGAAGTAGATTCAGTGGAATGAAGTAGATTCAGTGCTCTTTAGGAGCAGATTGGACAAGTTTGACGTTTCCACATGAAAGCCGATATGTTGAGAGCGCAAACTGACCAAAAAAACAAAAACTTGTTTTGGCTGTAGTGTCTCTCCCCCAATTTAAAGTGTAAAATTGTCATATACAAGTTTTATTCCACCAAATGAAGTCAAAACTAGAAAATAATAAAAACATATACACTTTAAGTTTTATTACAAACTTTAGTGAACAAAAAGTGTAGGAACTTGCTTCAGTGACAGGGGCAACATGAAACAATGCATAATAACAATAAAGAGGTTAAAAAAATAAATAAGGTGTTATTTAAGGGAAGGGATTTAATGGAAGGATGAGTGACAGCAGTCTTGTGGCATTAAGAAACAGAATAAATTATGCTGAAAAAAGAATTCTGTCCAAAAACACAATTAGAACAGGTTTTCGATGATCATGACTCCAATCAAACATTATTTGAATGACTCTCCCTCGTAAGCACTCTTGAACAATGACGATTCAGACTTGTATTTGAAGATCTAAGGACAAGAATTGGACTCAATTTGGATTACTTTACACGAACTCCAACAAAAAGGACTCGAGCAACAGAACAACACCGGCCCCAGCCACATTGAAGGACGGCCCAAACGACAAACATTTTCAAAATCTCGTCTAAATGAATCAACTTTCTGTTAAAGTCTTGTCGCTCCGATCGCTGTATCTACCCTTCGTTATCTGAACACGATCTGATGTTGTTGGGGTTGTTTCCGATCTTGTCTCGCTGCGTGCCATTGTTTTTGTCGTTAACAGATGTTCTTGATGAAGTTATCGGCCAGACTGTAAGACAACGCTAATCAAAATCATCTTAATCCAATTTACGCTCATAAAGAACGCAGCGTGGAGGCCGTCAAATGTGCTTAATGTGCTAACACAGAGATAAGAACGCAATCAAGGCTGCAACCCTGTCCCGCCTGTCAAAGGGAATGATAAATGATAGTAATATTAGAAGCATATAGATTTAATTCATGCATATGCTTCAGTTATGAATCACCTGACAATACGTTTGGGCTTAAATGGAAAATGATGATAAAACTATATATTTGGAAAGATAATTTGCATTAGCACACAGAACAAAATGAAATCTAGACCAGTTTAAAATGACTTGAATTAATCATTTTGATCTGGATTTGAGAAGGTTTGACTCAATGAGATGTAATTGCTGATGTGATGCAGAATATTTCACGGGTTTCAAGATATTTTTGACTGATTATTCGACAATTTAGCTTAAAAAAAGGAAATTAATTTGCCAGTGGGGCAAGTGCAATTTTCTTAACCCATTGGCAGATAATTTGACTTGAAGTAAGAGGTAATGTATTGAAACAAGTCAGAAACGGATTGAAACAAGTAAAACAATCTAGTTCCATTCAAAATATATAGTCAAAATATCCAATATTTAGATTAATATCCCGAAATCTAGACATCTATCTTAACTCATCTCAAAATTCCTTTTTGCATGTGTTTTGGGATTGTCCTGTAGCCCAGAATATTGAATTAAAATCAACAAAGCACCACAGAAAGTTTTTGACATTGCCGTTCCTCTTGATTTCACAGGGTTTCCGCGTAGCATCAAAAGTTATTACATGGATTTTGACAAAAATAAGGCCTTAGATTGCATTAAAAATCATCAAATTCAAAACCCACAGGCATTAAATCTGAAAAAAAAAACATTTTGACAAAAATGTATCTACGAGAATAAAGAATAAACATAATAAAATAAGAGAAAATAATTATCGTCTCCCCTGAAGCGTTGTATCAGAAGTACGTGTTCATGACAGTAATTTTACTTTGAAATTTAACATTCAATATATTTTGAATCCCAGATGTATGGGACGCCCCACATGTTACACCAACAACACCCAAACAAAAACAGAAAAAAAAATGTAAGAGACCCGACAGAAAAGTTACAGAAAATCACAGTTAATGACGAGGGGCCTGGACTTAATTTTTGCCTTGGGCCCCAGAATTCCTAGGTCTGCCACTGCATAAGAGCACTGAGCTCCTGATGACACTGTTGAGGCCGGTGGCACTGCACGGCTGTGAGGCTTAAGAATAATATACATCAAACTTATATAGCCATGTTTTGGACACTCAAAGACGCTTTACAATACAAAAACAATGTAAAAAGATAAACTCAGGTGTGGAAATCAAGGAAGTTCAAGTTTGGGTGAGTTTTTAGCTGTGATTTGAAGTTCCGTATTGTGTCCGAGCTCCTGGTGGGTTGTGGGAGTGAGTTCCAGAGGGGTTTTGTTCTGATGATGGGAGTGAGGAGGTTGGTGTCGGCTGATCTGAGGCGGCAGGTGGGGCAGCGCTGATGGAGGAGATAAGAGGGGCCCTGGTTATGAAGGGATTTGTATGCAGGGATGTTTGACTGGGGGGGGTAAAGGGGAGTGGTTTCCCCGGGGCCCACAGCAGGGAAGGGCCCTCAAAAACATGTGAGAAATGTGTCCAACGCTTTTGAAATACGACTGAACCGGGACTAAACCAGGACTAAGCCAGGTCTAAACCAGGACTAAATCAGGATTAAACAAGGACTAAACCAAGACTAAACCAGGACTAAACCAGGTCTAAAACAGGACTAAACCAGGTCTAAAACAGGACTAATCCAGGACTAAACCAGGTCTAAATCTAAATCAGGACTGATCCAGGACTAAATCAAAATTAAACCAGGTCTAAACCAAGACTAAACCAGGACTAAACTAGGATTAAACCAGGACTAAACCAGGACTGAGCCAAGATTAAACTAGGACTAATCCAGGACTAATCCAGGACTAAACCAGGACTGAACCAGGACTGGTTCAGGACCAAGATTAAACTAGGACTAAACCAGGACTAATCCAGGAATAAACCAGGACTAATCCAGGACTAATCCAGGATTTGAACCAGGATTGAACCAGGACTAAACCAGGATTAAACCAGGATTATACCAGGACTAAACCAGGACTAAACCAGGACTAAACCAGGACTAAACCAGGATTAACCCAGGACTAAACCAGGACTACTGTAGCTGCCCTTTAAACATGCTCTTGAGTACCTTGGCGTCTCATGGTTGATAACAACAACAACAAAGGTTCAAATAAAAAGAGAGCTGGGCTCTATGCACCGACAGTAGACGGGAAATCATATATTTGAGCTGACGAAATGTCTGAGGAATGGAAACGAAACAGGCTAATGTAGTCGAGCAGTTGTAATGATTATGATTTGACGGCAGAAATGCTCTGGTAGAAATGAGTCTGGTAATGATTTATGGACTTAAAAACAGCACAGAAGATTGTCAGTCAGACGGGAGAAGATTTTCTAACCAGGATTCATCAGACTGGCGTGAATGAAGCTATATGTAAGTATATTTTTGATGGCAGAACATTGTTAGAACATGGTTTAAAGAACAAAAAAGTCACTATAGCAGAATATGAGTCCTTTATAGTTCTATTCAGATATTGTGAGCTGTTAGTAGAGAGCTGTTTTATTTGTGTACCTGCAAAAACATGTATTATGTAAAAGCGAAGGTTGGAACACAAGTGTTTTATCCTTGGACGATCCTTTGAAATCGACTGAGAGATTGCATTTGTAGAGATAGTTACTAAAGACTTTGAACCACATCAAAACACTCCAAACTTCAGCTCTGGAAAATGCTCTTTGGAGTCTCAGATACTTGACCTCGCTACTAACTGGCAGGTGACTTGTTCCGATGTTCATCTCAATTATACATTCATTTTTGTTTGTCTCTGTCTTTTTAATCAATGCATTTAACACATTTAAGAAAGCTACTGCACTGTAAAATGTTTAATGCTGTATGAATGTTACATTTGAAAGGACTGAACAATTCATTTAAAAAGCACATTTTGGATGAAATTAGAAAATTGCTTCAGTTATTTTTGGATACGATGGACAGTACCTCATTACAAATTCTGACGTTACTTTATTGACTAGATTTTGAGGCAATTGTACTTATATAAACCAGTACTTGAAATACAGTGTCCTACTAATACAGAGTATAATACTGTGGCATGTAATTATTATTTGTTACATTTTAAATAATAAAAGTTACTGCGTTCCAGACGTCTCTATTCAGTAATCTCCCTGCTAGATCCCCTCCTTTAAATACAGACAAACACTGCATCGCCTTATCTGATTACCTTTAGGTCAGAAAATAACCTAATTCAACATTTGAATAGTTTTCTATAAATGACGTATCTGAAATGCTACTAAAATGTAGTTAATGATATTGACAGAGGCAGGTACAGGTCCTGATCTCCCACTCCTCTTGCAAACCTCCCCTCGCCACCTTAACCACACCTCTAATGACCCAAGAGCCCTATTTACACAGGCCTATCCCAGCACTGCTATGTGTCTCTGCTCTGTCCACAGAGACAGACATACAGGCCGTGGTTATTAGTCAGAATGGATTATGAACTCACCATTCATGAGGGGACTACACCCAGAGATCTGTGAGCTGTCGTGGTCCTGCTAGCCCTAACCCACGCTGTTCTGTGCACGCATGTCTCCCAGCAGACCCAGCATGGTCAGCCTGGGACAGACCGTGAAGAGGAAAGGACCGCCTTCCAATAATATGACAAGAAATCCAGGATTTTTCACCTTTACTTGTCATCCATCCCTGGCACTTCACCTTCTGCCTTTCTTGGATTCCAGTGATCTCTTGGATCCCGGATACTGAAAACATCGCATTCATGTAAGAATCTTCAATCCTGGAGATCCAGAAGGCGTGGACAACCTTCTAGCTAAAGAGGCGGCTGAAGGGCACATGATTATTTGTAAGCATGTTTTAGACCACAGAGGGAGAATGCTCTTCTTCAGGAGCAAAGGTCATCCATGTCTGGCTTCACATATGGTGTTGCCTTATACTATGGTGTCGTCCTCAGACATCCCAATATTTTCTTAAAGTTCCCCACACCCATCCACGTCCAACTATTGCAAGCAAGGACCTCCTGATTTATGTGTTGATTTATGTGTCTTTGTACTGTTATGTTCTTAGAAACCCAAGTTCTGTATTTAGTACTCATTATGCACGCCTACTTTTTACCTAATTTACATGAAGGTATATCTGGCCTGTTCCTTTGTTCAACCTTTGTGAGGAGCGACTGAAGGACCGTGAGTCACCCTGATCGATCAGTAAAGGCCTTTTATAACTTCTACCTGAGTCCTGGTCCTTTGTACTTCACGTCACCTAATTACATTATTCAAGTATCTGTCTTCACAATTTGCCTTCAACTCCTCCGGTAATGATCCACTTTTCCTTAGAGAAGCAGAAAAGATGGATTCTAAATTCTGGTTTAGCAAACACTGTCAAGTAATCCTTAGTTTGTCTGGCATATCTCCCTTTTCTTACTCCACCCACTCATTTTGGGGGTCCTCAGTCAGCTGGGGCATTCACCGAAGCCCCCATTCTGAGTCTGAGTATCAGTATTTCTTGCATACATTTCTTTTGTATGTTAAGCTTACGGTTAAGGTCCACTTTATTGTCCCGTAAGAAAATGTGTCCTTCGCATTTGACCCATCCTTCAGTTGTAGTGGGCACCCATCTCCAGTTCCGAGATACAGACACACACACACACGCTTATTCAATAACACAATTATTATAATACGAATCTCACCCAACTTAGCTTCTGCTTTCCTCAAACGGCCTTTCTCACAAACCGCTGATAGCATCAAATGGTCATATTAGAGTCCCTTGTGGGAGCTGCAATTTGGTGTGCGAGGCTCCGAGCATGTTCAATTGCCGTCATCTTTTTCTTTCTCTTTTAAAACCAGGAAACGGGAGCATCTTCTTCTTTGCATAATTTCCTGAAAGTATATTCCCGTATTTTAATGCTGCTTTTAAACGCGACGTCAGTTTCTGTTTTCAGGTCAGCACCGAGGAGGCCGTCTGAGGAGGAGAGTGGGAATAAAGTTTGACTACTTTAGACTGTGTAGAGAGTGAAAGTGAAATTTCTCCAAGTTAATTTGTAATTACGCATTTAAATGTACATGTTTGACTCTTGACCGCATTTAGCATCATTTATAGAACAAAATATATGCACTAAATGTTTTATGCAAGAAGTTCCTTTCCTTATCATTGACCCGGCCATGTGTCATCAGCCATGACAAGGACTGACCGGTCAGCAGGAAAGGAGACATTGTGCTTCCTTTTACAGCTCCTTCAGCAGATGAACCTCAGGAGCGTCCTTATGTTGAAGCATCCAACAACCCACTGCACGGATACATTTCAAATACAGCCGAACAATTATAAAATTATCTGCATTAATGATCTTAACTTTAAAATCATATTGACCTTATTCTGCCCCGCCCACTTTTGCCGTTTTTTGCACTTTTGTTGTAAACGCACTTCTGTTTGACGAGAACTCCGTTAAAGCTAATGACGAACGAGGGAAAAGTCTCGCCGCTAAAATGTTACATAAAGTAGATTGATTTGTGTAAAATGTTTAATGAACACGAGCAACAACAAGTCAACAACGCAACGATTTCCTGTGCGGGCTGAAAACGGCTTTTAAGCCACGTAGAACTTATTTTCTGTTGAGCTCGTCTGCTCCATGTGAACTACAACGGAAACAAGACGGCGGCGCGTAAGGCAGCTGGAATAAGGTGAATAAAGTATAACTGTATTAGAGTCACACCCGCTGGTTGGATGTTACTACAGTATGTTTAATGCAACTTTATGCACGTTCGTTTACTTAAGCCAATTGCTAATTTGCATAATTTACACAAGATTGAATAGAACTGCTCCGTTTGCTGCAGCTGACGATTTAAGGACAGGATTTAGTGGAATATTTGCTCTTTCTGTCAGTGGTAAGTCTGTAAGTTTTGTTTTAAAATGTGTTCTGTGCATTGACTTTTATTGCAGACGTGCTTCTTGTTGTTTTTGCTTTCTTGAGATTACACTGCTGTAGGTTTAGTGCAATTCTTAATTTAAAAGGAGAACGGACGATTGTACCTTATTAAACATCTTAATCACGGTGTGCGGTGTCTGCGGTGTAAAACTATGGAATAGTCTTGGGGAACAGCACAAACAATGCAAAAACATTCACAAATTTAAAAGCATGCATAAACATGATATTCTCACAGTATAAAACTGAGTACGAACTGCAAAGGTGTCAGACAATTATCAGCCAGTGCTATACTACATGTAAAATTGTATATGTATATATGTATGTATGTGTGTGTGTATATATATATATATATTTTTTTTTTTTTCTCTTTCCTTTTTTCCTACTTGATAGCTTGGCTTGGAAATATATTATGTAATAGGAATTATAATGAATTTTGTTTTGTAACACTTATCTTAGTGTATACGTGGGTCGTTAGCAGTTTGACGTAAAAGATGTATGTACAGGAAGCATATTAAAATATTTATTTAATAAATTGTGTGCAAGGGGTGGGATTTAATAAGTATTACTTCATCCCACTCCTTTTCGAGCAAAGATAATTAAGAAAATCTTGAGGTATTCAAGTATTTATTTGTTAATTTAAAACATGTTTTCTTTTGTCTTGCTTTTTCTTTTTTTGTTATATTTAATGAATGGCTTTATGTACATTACAAGAAATCTACATGATTGATTCATTGCTCGAATAAAATATTCTCCATAAAATATTCTCCATCATGTTTACCTTTCACCGTGGCCAACATCGACCCATAGACTTTTCTTTCCCAACACTCTTACGACACCCGACCACCACTTTGCATTGGTGGCTAAAATGTTAGCAAATGATTATTTAAGGTGAAACGCTGCAGGGGAATAGGAAAAAATCTTAAATTTAAATATATCAATTGTAAACTTCCCCTGTAGTTTACTCACCCAGTTTTTCATCATGTCATGTTAGAAATAAGGCATTTTATGTGTAAATGCCCATATTTGGGACATTTATTTCTGTAAAATTGACAATTTTTTGGTTAATTTTGTACACATATTAGTCACAAAATAATTACAGAGGGGATTTTAGATTTCTTATTTAGTTTTCAAGTAAACTAGACTGGACTGAAAATTGTCCTAAAAATTCAAATTTTGCCACATGTTTTTGACTTAAAACTTCATCCATCCATCCATCCATCCATCTTCTTCCGCTTATCCGGGACCGGGTCGCGGGGGCAGCAGTCTAAGCAGGGACTCCCAGACTTCCTTCACCCCAGACACTTCCTCTAGCTCCTCCGGAGGGATCCCAAGGCGTTCCCAGGCCAGCCGAGAGACATAGTCCCTCCAGCGTGTCCTGGGTCTACCCCAAGGCCGCCTCCCGGTGGGACATGCCCAGAACACCTCCCAAGGGAGGCGTCCAGGAGGCATCCGGAACAGATGCCCGAGCCACCTCAGCTGGCTCCTCTCGACGTGGAGGAGCAGCGGCTCTACTCCGAGATCCTCCCGTGTGACTTCAATAAATCAGTTTTAGAATTAGATATCAAAAAATCCTTCTACGTTATGTCAAAATCTTGCTGAGTCCAGATTGTACAGTTTGGTGTAGGATCTACTTTAAGGTTGATCTTTGTGGGAAAAAACGTAAGGTTAGTATTAGGTCTAGGAATAGTTAGGCTAGCTTTTTGAGCTTTAAACCATGTTCTAACAATGTTCCGTCATCAAAAACATACCTGGAGTTACATTTAGCTTCATTCACACCATTTTGAGGAATGTGGTTTGAATATCCTCTCCGAGAGTCAGAAGAACTTCCTGCTGATCTCCCTCAATCTGTGACATTTTTCCTGACATGCATACGCTGGTTTAAGTCCTTAAATCATCTCCAGACTTGTTCGTCTAAACACGATAACTGCTGCTGTTAGCTTGACAGTCATTTCACTCACGTACAGTTACTTGTGTTTCTTTATGTACTGTTGCGATGAAAACATTGTTTGTAAAAATGAATTATTCCTTAGTCCTTCGATCCAAACTCAGCACCAAAAGCATCCAAACTTCCCCAAAAGAGTCTCCACACTGCTCGGTCCTCAGCTGCAACGACAATGGGGTTGTCCTTCAGGGGGTCACATCTTTAACATCTTAATTGTTTTTTTTTTTTTTTTTTTTTTTTTTTAATAGTTGCAGCATAGGGTCAACATTCAAAAACGATGTACAGTAGATATGAAACAAATCAATAACATAACAAAAAATAAGAGTGCAGTTTGTTTTATGTTTTTTTTACTTTTTAATTGTAGGAATAAAACTATAATTGGATCCATGGCGGATTAACAATATTACTCTGGTTAAGATTTGGACGTAAAATGGTCGTAGGGACATTTGGAATTGATATAAGCTGCAATGCACGACTAAAAACAATTTGGGGGAATTTTTACAGACATGAATGATTTACACGGGGCTAGAAACACACAGACAATACTCGTAATTATTACAATTCAGGAAGGAAAAATAAATCCCGTCCGAATAGGGCTTATGAAATAACTCTGAAGATTGGAAATTAGGGCTAAGCCAAGTTTGATGTAGGAATACACCATTGTCATTGTGTTTTAACTGAGAAATTACTCAAAGAAGAGCAAAAATGTGAAACAAAAGCTCTAAATGAAGTAAACACAAGTGAAATACTACTTAAACATGTTAAATGCCTGAATATTGTTAGATTTTAATATGTTTACACTGTTAAAGTAGTAACCAGTCAACTAAATGTGAATAAGTTACACTTTATGTCTGTAAGACTGCAGCTTTTTCACATTTTTTCATCATTATTTTTTCTTCACTGGACTGTAGTGACTTATTTTTATGAGTTGATATATCATGAAGAACGCATAATGGAGATAAAAGTATAATCCAATACTGTACATGCAAATAAATATTCAGAAAATAAATGATGACTGTGCCATTTTGAAGCTTTTCTATAAGCAGCACACTAATGGCACTTTGTAATGTGCGTGTGAATAAATAATAATAAAATACAGCGCTATATCGCCTCATTCAGGAGCCACTTAACCACAGGGGCCTCTTTACTGCACAGTGGAAGCTTTTTATAAACCTGCATGATTCTGAAATGATCCCAGCTGCAGGTTTAATGAATTGGATTTGGCCTATTAGTACAGTCTCATTTCCAACATTATCATTTTACCTCGAGGGGTACACTGTTGCTTTTACTACTTCCAGAAATTTTATTAACAAAGTAATATTAACAAAGAGGTAAATTGTGGTGTTGTGCTCATTAGCGTCTGTAACTCACTCTCCTAATATAATAAATAGCCTGTATAGTTATTGAACACTACCTGATGGTTTCATACCACTTTAAGAAGGATCTTGTCTGAAGTTGAGTGGGATTGGGCCGGGTTAGTACTTGGACAAGCCTCGTCTAGTGTGGGACTGGTGTGTGAGTGACTGGTGAGGGGCTGATGGCACAGACTGGCAGCCTCTTTTCCATCAGTCTGCCCCAGGGTGCAGCCAAGGCACCAGCAGTAGACTGGAGTGAAAAAATAATGCCACGCAAAGAAAGTCGTTTAAAGGGCCTTCCTGATCTAGTCGACTGCATGCTGGCTCCTCCCACTTGCCAGTGTCAAGTTATTGTGCAGCTCCCCTACTTGAAAAAGGTCATAACTTCATATAACTTCAAATTTGTATCACGTTTAACTTTTAGTTCATTTCGTCATAACTTAGTGACTAAATTAAGAAGGTAATTTTAAAGCATTTTAAAGCATAACCTTTTAGACCAATGTTTAGCCAATATTCACTGTGCATTGTAATCCATAAGCCATTTACCATTTCAATTAAACCAACAAAATGCATGTGAAGTGAAATTCGTATTTTAAACTGTTTATTTGTAAAATAGCATTTGAACCAGAGCCTCAGTCAGTTCCAGCTTGCATCAACAGTAGCACATTTTGTTGTCTTTCACTATTGTAGAAAGTTCTGCAGTTTAAAAAGTCCACTTTGAGGTTAAACCACTGAAAGCTTTTCTTTTCTTCTGAGCCTTTGGCTCTATGCTCCGTGCTGTGTGGCTTGTGAATGAATAAAGTTCGTCATATTAGGAGGAACAGGTAGAAACATTGTAATTCTGGCCTTGGCTTGACCTGGCCCTGCAGCTGGACTGGTGAGTGGAGGGAGGGCTCGCAGGCAGTGGGACTAAACACTTATTATGCATTATTTGTATTGTTATGTCCTTTAAACACTGCAAGTAAAGCATTTTGACAGCCGTAATTCAATGATTTAATATTAAAAAACAGCACCGTGGATTTCAGAGACCTACCCATGACGTCTTTGTGAGGCTCAGAGGGAGAGGACTTACTAAACAAGACTTATCAAACAAGCCTGACTGAAGCTAAACCAACTAAACTAAACTAACTAGAATCTACATATATATTTCATAATTTACTAATTGCTGTATTTTAATTACAAACATTTCTAAACATTTGTGTCCTTACTACTGAAATAAAGGGTAATCAATATTATAAATGAGTAATGAAAGATTTTATGAATCAGCTTCCTGCCGTCATCACTCCTTTTCATATCAGGGTTATTGTTTTCTTGTTTAGTCTGTTTCGTAATACATTGTGTCAACCCCCAAAACTGAACGGAATGAAAAGTCAATTCAGTGGTTATACTGTTATATCCTTTTTTAAGATTCTTCTGGCCCAACGACTTTATTGACAGTTGAAGCATGAGATGGGGGGTTTAGACACACGCCAACTGGTCGAGGACTGGAATCAAACCAACCACCACCAGCAAGCTCTCAGTGGTTCAACTTTAAGCCAGACATTTAGATTTTGCATTGCATCTCTACTCTCTTTGCCCTCGTGTTTTTTCGGCCGGCGCAGCAGCAGTCAAAGCTGTGCCGCTCGTGGCACCAAGGCGCTGTCAGGGTGATTGACAGCGCTTGTTTCTCCTGCTCCTGATTGAGATCCCGGCGTGTTGTGCCAACCAGCTGTGCGTGGCGAAAACATTCAATTATTAGACCCAGCGTTCCCCCGAGCCCTGGTCCGACCGGCGCGTTTTAATGAGGGACACACCGAACTACTTCCACCGCGCCGTCCTTGCCGCTAACCTTTATGCAGAGTAGATGATCTCTTGACACGGAGAACAACGGCTGCCAACGCGACACATCCGGCGAGGTGCGGTCTCGAAAGGCTCGGCTGAAGCGTTTGCGTGCAGTGAGCGGGACAGAAGGCGGAGCAGGTGGAGTAGGGGACCTCGCTGACCGGTGTCAACCCCGTCGCCCCCGCTGTCAAGTCAGCGTCTGAAATAGGAGCTCGTTCTGTCGATTCGGCCATTTGTAATTTGCGTCTCCAAAGCCCTTGACAGACTGCGGGTTTTTTTGTAATCAGAATTCTTGCACGTCCAACTGTGCAGAAATGGTCTTGGCTTGTATTAAAATGGCATGCTTCTATCCAGTTTTGGTCTTGGTTAATAGTATAGACAACAAGACGTTATTTTTTTATAGAGAGAATTTTCCTTTTCCGTTTGACACACTCTTGTTTCATGTTGTTGTCGTGTTTCCGCTGGTTGGCTTTGGAGTGGATCCTACCCTCCCGTTTGAGCAACCCAAAGCTGACACTGAGAAGTACTAAATTCTGAAGTGGTCTGGCTCTCTTTGGCTCGCGGCACGCTTTGGCTGCACACCACAGCGAGATGATTGGACAAGACAAAAAGCGAATATAAAGAAAGTGCAAAACAATCACCATGTGCTCTTTTAATCTTGTGATAAAGCTGTATTTCCGAGAAGGGTCTGGCTGCAGCAGATGGGAGGCGCGCGTTGAGTGGAAGTCCACTAGCTCCACATCCGGTTTGGTTTAATACTCAATTATCGACCTCTAAACCAAACCCTAACCTTATCCTTAGACCTGTAGCTATCTAAATTACTAATATTATCCACTTTTCTATAAATGTATTTCGTTTTTTACCACTGATATGACAGAGAACGACTGGAGCTGGACTGGACTGTCTTCTATTTCCAGTGATGGGAGCACTGACATGCTTAGTGGAACAAAGCTATCGCACGTTAGCAACAGCGGTTTCCTGTTTTGTGGACGCACGGCACTCACATCAATGCATTTTTTAAAGAGATTTTACAATGCGGTCAAGAGGGGCATAAAAGTGAAAGAAATGCAGAAAAAGCAATAAACTGGAAGTAGTTATTTTTACTCAAGCATTAGCCTTTTGTGAATTGCTGAGATCAGCGTTATGATATAGTTTAATTTAGGTACGATTTACATTTTATTTATTGATACTCTTTGGTGACGTCAGTTGCTTGTAGCAGACCCCTGCCCCACGATGCAGAGCCAGGTTCTCAGTATTGAAACGCAGGCCGCCATCAACCTAACCGAGCCGAAGACGTCCAAAATGAACCAGAGCCAGTCAAAACGGGCTATTACAAGTACTGCACTAGATCTGAGTCAAAGTTTTGGTCAGGAGTACACTACACTCACCTCACTGCATGTTAAATTCGATGAGTGATCCAAAGCACTCAGCGCAAACCTGGATATAAAGCGTAACAGTTCATACACTGTTTGTCCAAAATAAAAGTTACCGCAGGAAATAAAGGTCACATGCGCTGCTATTTTGTTGAACTGCCTTTAGCTTTGGTTGCAGTACACTTTCACTGCGCCATAAACTTCTGCAATGTCAAAGGATTATTTTCCACCCAGTGTTCCATAAATATTTCACCAAGATCTTGTTGTGTCGATGTAGAGTATGACACTGTGCATAACCTTGTCCAGCACATCCCAAAGATTCCCAATAGGTTTTAGGGGTTTCTGATTTTAATGCAATTTTTCCAGTTTTTCCCAAGAGTTTCTGGCTGCAGACCTTAATCCAGAGTCGCCAGCCCCGCAGACCTTAACCAAAAGGCGCCTTAACCCACAGGTCCGGAAGTACACATTGCGCGGATGAAAATGAAAAAAAAAAAAAAAGGTTATGCCGCAATATTACTTTTTACTAACCTAAGTAAGAGGTTAGTAAAAATATGTGTAGAAAATCAGAAAACATTCAAACTGAATGAAAGATTGACAGTTATGGAAATATTGAAAACACTGCAAATAAAAATATTGAACATTATAATCAGAAAATTAAAAAAAAAAACTTTATTGAAAAACTTAAAAACTTGAATGAAAGAGTACATGCATTACTACACTCATTCATCTCATTACATTCACACAAAAAAACAAAGCCCCTCCCATCCACCACTTCTTCATAAAATGTCCGCGTCTTCCACACAAACAAATAAGATTTTAAAAAGCTCCAACTCCTCCTCGTGTTCTTCATTGTCAGATTCCAGTCTCATCTTTATTGACAATGGATCTATATCTACAAATTCACATTAAATTTGCGATTAACAGTAAACTTCACCCCCTAGTTTTTCATAACATGTTACTTAAAACTCCACTTCAACGCCATTAACACTATATTTAAAAACACTTGACGTTATAATACAAGTTTGATTCAAACACATACAATTAGAAGCAATAACGTGAAGAGCGTGTGGTGCTATAATATCTAAATATCCACTTCACAGCACGAGACAAATTCTAATCATCACATTTTGTTAAGATAAATCAGCAGAGAGACAAATATTTCATTTAGTTTCTACCTAGTTCTAAATTAACAAGAGGAATGATTGAATTAAAAACATAAGGTGCCGTGTGTGTTGATATTGGTTATTTTTGACACATCCGGGCTCTGGCAGGGACCTCTGGGTTAAGGTACGGGTCACGTGGGCGCCTCCTGGTTAAGGTCTGCGGAGAGGCCACTCTGGATTAAGGTCGGCAGCCAGACGCCTCTCTTTTTTCATTTTGTGTAAAGCAGTTTGAATTGCTTTGTGTACAAATTGCGCTCTACAAATAAACCTGCCTTGCCTTGCGATCTGGACTAAAAGTGATGCCTGCTCTTGGACCACAATGTGAACCATGAATCCTGTCATCTTGGAATCAGGGAAGAAGAAATCTATTGATGAAATAACCTGGTCATTCAGGATGGTCAGGTCGTCAGCTAATGTCATTCTTTGGGCACATAGTGTAACCTGACCGACTGCAGCCTCCTCAGATCATAACCCCGCCCCCACAGGCTTGTAACCAGGAGACACTGGGCATGATGGGAGCATCACTTCACCTGCCTCCACGACCAGTTTTTCTTCAAAGATGATGGTTCCCCACTATCCTTCCAGTTTTTAATAATGTATTGGACAGTTCTTAAGCTTTTTCTTAGTAGTTTGGATTTTACTTGAGATGTTTTCTTTGCTTTGTGCCAATGATTTGACTCTACTCAAACACACTGACATCTTTTCCACGAACACAGTATTTGTCGTTCCACATGACTCTTTCAGAAATGAGAAGCCACTCACTGAATCAGGTGGGTTTAAGTACCGTGTTGCAGCTGAAAGACGATCCCCGACGCAGCAATTGTCCAATAGGAGGCTCATACCTATTTGCTTGTGGCGATTTTTTTTTTTTTTTTTAGACTGGCAGTGCAGTTAAGCAGTTTCAACTAAGCAGAACTCTCCCAGATTCATCCATGCTTGCAAACATTGCGCTCTTGATGCCAGACACTTAACCAACTGTATAAAACATTACGAAATCTTACCAGAACATCAAAAGCACCATTGTGGTAAACAGTGAACAAACTTGTACTTGCTGGCGAGTAGTAATAATATAATTGTGCATAGATAAAGTACTGATAAAACTCTTATAATGTCCAGTACACTCCAGCAATACACTCCAAACAGATGTTCTTGATGACATACAGTATTTTGGGAATGCCTCAAAAGCTTTGGTCAATTAACTTTCCCTCTCACATTTTACATATACTTTGGCATCTACACTGACATTCTGACAATGTAATAAATTACTGTGAATAAAACGTTTATCGTGTCACTATGTCGTGCTTATTATTGTTATAAGAACTTGTCTTGATGTGCCCATGTTCTGTACATCTTATAATTACCCTGCCACTCTTGCTTTGGTTTAGGCCATAAGCTGACAGTGGGAAGTTGTGGAACAATGACACTTGAAAGACTGGAGTAAATTAAACGCCACATCAGTCCATGGAGGATTTGGAGACCGTTATGCCCTGGACAAGTGCGCTAGCGTTAAAGTGTCTGAGAAACGACACTAACTGTATACATTAGTGGACCCAATCCCCATGAAAACAATTATAAGGGGCTTGTTTTTAGATTTGCAGTTTCTTTGCTCATATAAACGCACTCATTCATTCACCAGTGGAAACAGGTTGGACGATTAAATAAGATTAGCCTTTATTCTAAGGAGAAATTCATGCTGGACAAAAAATGGCTATGAAGACACACCAAAACCTACTTATCTACTCCAATTACCAAGAACATACAACATCTACCCAGAAGCAGCAGTTACCGTGTGTAAACTTGACAATATTCAATACAGTCTGACTCTCCTTTCAGAATGAATCCATAGCTTCCAGTCTGAGGCAGCTAAAAATGGCATCCAGTCCTGATGCTAAAAATATATACTCCACAGCACAGCAGTCTAAAAAACGTATTAAATAACCCCAAAACTACTAATAAGTTAGCTTCAGGTGAGACACTGCAGGTGAATAGGAAAAAATCTTTAAAAAATATATATGAATTTGAATCTTCTTCCGTAGTTTACTCACATAAATGTAAGAAAAAATGTATTACAAGCTTTTATGTTTAGGTATGTTTTCATATAGCAATAAGGCATTTTGTGTGTAAAAACTGCCAAAATGTCATTATATGTTATATTTGTGAACTTTAAATCTGAAAAATGGACAGAACCAGGTTTTGACCAGGTCATTTCCTTGGTTCATTTTGTGGGGAAAAAATGGCTCTGAAGATTCTTTTCAAGTTTGTGGTCTGTGCCTTTTATTTAATGTATATAAATTGAAAGAGATGAGAAAAGATTCAGTCAAATTTAGAATTTGTGGTTTTAGTTTAATTGTCGGATGTGTTTTACCCAAGGACACAATGACCTGGTCCATCTGCAGCCTGTCCGTGCGTGAGGGTAGGATCTCTCCTTCACTGTGGTTCTCCCCGAGGTTTATACTTTTTCCCCAAAAGTTTTTTTTTTTGTAGTTTTTCCTTGTCGAGTAGGAGGGTCAAAGACAGAGGATGCTCTGGGACAGTTATCCATTTGCAAAATTCTTTTGAACATTGTTTATTTAAACTGCTTTTCTACTTGTTGCCCATCGAGGCAGCTGTTATGATTTAGGCACTATATAAATTAACTAAATTGTACCGATTTGAATTGCCAGTACAGTTTAGACAAGCACTCTAACCACAGAGCTATTGCTGTCCCAGTGCGGCACCTGCTATTTCCAATGGTCTCCCATCCAAGTACTAACCAGGCCCAACCCTGCTTAACTTCTGAGATCAGATGAGATTGGACTTTCTCAAGGTGGTTTGTCTTTTTTCTTTTCTTTTTTTCTGTAGTTGCTTTGGTAGTGAGTAGCTAGCTTGTTGGACACATTACATCTGCCCACAACAGTGAATTTCACACAAACTCCAACAGTTTATTCAAGAAAAGAAAGGTTTCATGTTCAATGGCATATGATCCCAAAGTACTTATCAGTAATCTAAAAACGTGTCTAGTGTGCCACATTATACACTAGTGTTTCCTGGTTCTATTTGAAATGTTGTTCACACGGTCATAATGTTGGCATTTTTTTAATGAAAGTGTATATCCTCTGGGACGTTCAGTAATGATGATATACTGTAAATGTTGTGTTCTGGGTTCAATGGAATTCTCGCCTCATTGACAATATGGCATTGTGCGGAATAAAGCACACTCATTTATAAAAAGTCCAACAATTCATTCTTCATCGTTGCTTTAGTTTTCTTATGATTCAAGCCGTTGTCATGTGATGATAAGAGTATATCCATGATCTCTGATGCTGGTCAAAGAATTCCTTCTCTCTCCTCTCACCAGTCTGTGCTGAGCCGCAGAGCAGAAGCCAGCGGGGGATTCTGAAGGGATGTCTGGGCTCAGGACCCGGCGTGTTGTGGTGTGACCGCCCGGTTCCGCCTGAGGCAACGTAAATCTCACCCAATCCTGCGGGAGGTCCCACTCGAAACAGGTCTCAACTTTGAACAATAGGCTACCCTTTTTTTTTTAACTCCACAAAACAATAATGTGATAATGCCACAATTTATGGGGCTGTACCTGATTTTTTTCATTAAATAAAGTACAATTTGATTTGCACCAGAACAAACAACAAACAAACAAAGAAACACAGCTTTTAGGGTAAAACTGTAACAACTGTCTGCATGTAATTATAAAGTATTTATATTGGCCACAAACCAGGAAATAACGCTGATGCCCAGTTAGCGCTAGTTGCTGTTAACAATGGCGTGATGGCAAAACTCTGCTCTGAAAGTTATGAAACGCATAGATTAACTCATCACAGTACTGTAAGTATAGCCCCTTTAACAATCCCATAGACCCCAACTGATGCAGATCGCTTTGCTGCGGCATCCTCACAAGAAAAAGAAAACAATTTTCTCATTGTCTTTTCTAATCTACCCACCATTATCATTTTGGACCCTGCAACATGCAATTAGCAAAACAAATCACATCCATCCAAATGAAGCTCTTGTTTTTATCCAGTACATGCTTTCTCTAGTGCTCACATTTCTCATAAATGTCTCATTACATTTCCATATTAGGATCCATTCCACAGCTCGCTGACTCTTCTCATATTAGACTTTCCCAACTCTTGAAATTAAAACTTAGCGTCCTCCTTTTAGCATTCCCATTCCTCACAGGGACCTCGTACTAATCCAGAGACGGCAGGATTTCTGTCCCCTGGAGGAGTGTGTCATCGAAGTCATTTGAATAATATTAAGTTGGCTAAAGAGGGCCCTAATGGGGAAACGAAATCCAATCGCAAAGACCGAACAGAGCCGTGACAGAAACGCAACTAATTTAGGGAGCTATTAAGTGTTTCCAAAATCTTTGCCATTTTGGGCGTCAAGGCAATTCATCTGTGTGCACAGTTTGACTATTTTTGACAATGAATGCCAGGATCTTTGTCTATGTGCATCTTGAATCTTCTCATCTAAAAAAAGCTGTGCATGTCATGAAAAACCATGCTTAGGTGCAAGTTTGGTGGTCAACTGGATAGCACACATGCCTACCATGTGCAGCAAGCCACAATGTCGAGCATAAAGCGTGGCATTCTTTCGTCCCACAATTTATCAATGCTCTTAAAGGTGCTGCACTTTTTTTCTTACTTAAAACTAGATCATTTTAAATTCATTGCTCATCTAATATTTAATAACAATAATAATAATAATAATAATAATAATAATAATAATATTCTTATTCAACATTAAAGAGTTTATAAGCGTGCTTGACAACTTTTAGAGCCCAGAGCAGAGTTCATGGTCACCGCAAAGCTAACAATCATTAGCCTGCTACTTGAAGAGGAAAACGCTCTATAATTAGACACAAACAGTACACAGCCGTCTCACTTTGACCCTAAAATACCTTTAAAAATATCTGAAATAAAGTATTTTAATTAATTACATGAAAGAATCCTGATCTTGATACTATTTTTTACTGTTTTGAAACGTGAAAAACAGAACTAGTTCATGTCTTCGTTTACGTGTAATAAAGTAAAACCTGTATTGCCCCAGCACAAATATTATGTAAAAGCATCTATCTGAGTGAAAATGAGACCACAGCACTTTTTCTTTACCTGTTTAGAAAGTGTTTTATTCAATGAGAAGCAGGAAGTATAATGTTATAAGCTTTACTGTGACGACAAAACTTGAAAAGTGCTTATAAACTCATGGCGGTGAATAGTTAGGAAGCTGGGACTGCATTAGGAAAGTGAGTGACACGAGTGACTTTAAGAATAAACTAGTTCTGTTTTATACATTTCAAAACAGTAAAAAATTAGGTACTGCGCCTTTAATACTTCATTTGTGGAGTTTTAGTTCAAGAGGGAGAAGTGTAACAACATAGTATTTTGCATATTTTCCGTTTAGTGCAAATGAAATGTACTGTACACACTTGGATCTTGTATGGAGCCTAATAAAGGTGTTTGGATGTAAACAGCCTGAGTGCAATTACGAGGAATTAACATCATTATCTCAAGGACCGGGACTAACAGCATTCTTTGTTTGAAGCTTATGTTCTGAGGGATTAGACGTATGATGCTTTTGAAAGAAAAAGAAAAAAAGTGCAAATGCAAATTGATGTTTGCTGGGGGTTGGTTACCATGACAGTAAACTACATTAACATGAGGTAACAGCCACATGTGTTTGAAGGAAAACTTAAAGTCCATATGACAGGCTAGACTAACATTTCACAAAAACCTTAGTGAGCTGCCGGCTGTAGCCAATGGGCCGTACACGCTAGCGCATATTAGCCTTTAGCGGCTAGCTTGATTTTCTTGGTTGTGCAACCTGGAAGTGACCGATCAGAGCAAGAGCTGCTAGAGCGGAGCAGCGCGAAACAGTGCGAGCCAAAGCTAAAGATTAAAAAGCTATTTAAAGAAAAAAACGGAAGGATTTTGAACCGGAAAATAAGTTCATGATCTGAAAATAGGTAAAAATTTAAATAAAATTTGAGCTGTGAAAGCTGGTGGTCCCTGTCAACCGAACACAAGCAGAAAACAGGTGAGTGCAGGGACTGAGAGGCTTTTTATGGTCGCTTTAGCATTTTTAGTCGACGATGTCTTCCGTGCTGGAGAGACACGCGCTACAAATGTGCTGCTGCGATTGGAATGCCCCACAGTTGTTGGGTTATCTAATGCGCCTACTGCTTTGGCTCAGACCCTCAAGATCATACTGGGGTCCACTGCTCCCGACAGGTCGCCCCAGCTGTCTTGACGGATGGGTCAAACGTAGTTGCGCGGATAATAATAAAGTCTACCTCACGCGTAATTTCACTTTTGTTTATCCATAACCCAGTCCTGCTTTTTCAAATCCCCATTCAATCTCCCCTTTGTTTTGGTCTGCAGAGGAGCTGAATGAGTTTGCGGTGCAGAAGCAGAGGCCTGTATAATAAGCGTGTCAGTCTGTGCGTCCTACGGCCCACGTACCTCTCCCGTGGCTCCATTGTTTGCAGCCGGCCGCTTGGATCCTTGACATTTCCACTTTATTCCTGGCTTCTCTTTTAGTTTCTGTGCCTGTCCCCACTCGGCACATACGAGTGTGGTGGCTCTTTGGGGATTATTTTACACCAATTTAACATGTCAAATGTGAGAATATTCAAACCGCGCCGGAGTAGGCAGGTTTTCTCGGGCTTAAAATGGCAAGTCGGAAAGCACGGTATATGTTCGAATTTTACGTTAAACAGATCCTTTTAAGAAATCGGAAAACCATGTCGGTGCGAAAGCAGTATAAACATCATGTTTTTCTTCAGCAAATGACATTGCCCGGCCAAAAAAAAGAAGAAAAAAAACGGTCACACGTGTAAATATTTGGTACAGCACGCCTTACAGATTCTCAAAGGGGTTAAGATCTGGGGTCTTATTTATAAAGCTTGCATATGTACAAAAATGTTGTGTACGAGACTTTCAGCATCAAGTTTGTGATCTATCAAACGACAACTTGAAGAGGAAATGAGCGGTTATGTCCAAAAATTCTGAGCTTTTTGCGCTGGGGCTTTCATAGACGAGGGAGAAAACGATTGGAGCCCGGGGAGACGAGACATGAGCGTGTTAGAGGCCGTTTTTGGAAGCTTGTGTTAAGTCCTTATGTACTTTTTTAGTAAGAATTCCATGTTAAGTTTTATAAATGAGACCTCTGGACTCTGTGGCGGTCGATCCATGTGTGAAAATGATGCCGCGTGTTCCTGAACCGCTCTGTCACAATGTAAGCCATGAATCCTGACATCGTCATCTTGGAATCAGTGAAGAAGGAAACCATTGATGAAATAGCCTGGTCATTCAGGATGTTCAGGCTCGGCTGATCTTATTCGTTGGGCACATAGTGTTGCTTAATCAGAATCAGAAATGTTTTTATTGCCATTGTCGGTGAACGAAATCCACAAACTAGGAATTTACTTTGGCGGTAAGGTGCAACATACAACAATCAATCAATTTATTTGTTCCTTTCATGAAAATGATTGTCAAGCATGGAGAATATACAATGTAATAGCATAAAAATTGCGTTTAAGCTTAACAGAAAGTATAATCTTTGGTAAAGCATGTACTATTTCTGTAGATAAAATGAAAAACTATTGTGGGGTCGACATTTTCTGTAAGTACTTGTCCAGTAACATGTAGAAATCAGGATTTTGCCTTCATCAAAAAGGCAAAGTGTCATCATAATCTCCAATTAAATCAATTCATGATGCAAAATACAACTGTAAATGTGTTTAAAGGGCTCTGATGACGCTTTTACTTTGACAAAACCACCTGGATTTTTCCAAGGCTAAATCTCAGTTTTTCCAATGACATTATGTTTCTCATCCATTCATCCTCCATTCCGTAATTTAGAATGTTTGTGTTAACATTTTTTTAAAGGTCTGTACAGAAAACAGACAATTTAAACAACAGATCATTGACACTGACGGAACACAACTAATTTAAGAAGCCCAGTAAGACACCTTAAAAGACTCTACAGATCCAAAAGAGATGAGATGGATTGCACTAGGAATAAAAGAATGTTTAAATCGGTTTGTTTTGCCCCCTGGGAAGCAAACACCGCTTGTTTGAGGGCAGCATCACACAGGGCAGAAGGGACAGGCTTTCTGCAGCAGCTGTTTCTCTTTCTTTCTTTCTTTTTTGGGCTAGAAGGCTTTATTATACAGGACAATTATAGCGTTAAATGGGAGGAAAGAGGTGGTGTAGACAGTTGGCAAATGAACACCTTTATCCACTGCACATTGAAGATCGAAGCAGCTGTTTTTAAAGTGCCCATGACAAGTTGGACTACTCTTTTAACTAAAATGCAGTTAAGATAAATATATTCCAAATTCAACTAAAATCTTTACACATTTTCCCCCACTTAGTTTTTTAAAAAAGTTTTTAATTTTACTTCCTGGTTGTACATGATGACGTCACACTAGGAAATTACCATAGCAACCACACTGTACACGGAGCCAAAGCTCTTCTAATGTCCGGATTTTTTTATTTACGAAAGAAAAATGTGAGCGGTGAAATGTGAAAACCTTTGTTTTGGTGAATCAATGTTTAGAAGTTTCTTTCGTGTAAATTATGCATAACCTTTGTCTCCCTAGTGTGATGTCATTGTTTTGTTTACTTTCTGAAATGTTCAACAGATATTTCAACTTTTCTCCATAAGCAGCGGCCTGATTGGCGTGAAACTATCATTTATATTTACATCAGGTATTAATGCACTAAATAAAGTCAAAATTAGAAAATCAGTTTAACCTGTCATACGCACTTTAAAGTCTTGGTGCGGCTGACCCAATGATCTGCTGGCTTCTTTCACAATTATGAACAAGCAGGTTTTGTTTTAGCAGAAAGGATACCATAAAAATAAAACATATCAAAGGTGATTAATGTCAATTCTTGTTTGGCCCGTGTGCGTCTGTTTAGGTCTTAAACCTGGATATTCTCTTACACTGCCACCTGCTGGCTTGATGCATTCCACAGGACCTGACTTTGAAATATCCTCCGCATCCGGTGGTTCGACTGTTTAACCAGTGATCCACGAGCAGGTTCAGCTCTATCCCTGAGGGCCCCCGGCTCCAGACAGCTGCCGTGGTAAAATAAAATAAGAAAAAAGGTAAGCTAATTTAACAATAACAAACAACAATAAAAACAAGAACATAGGTTACATAAAGAGCTCAGCTTCTATTAAAGGCCAGTGCAAAGAGGTGGGACTTTAGTAATGATTTAAAACTGTTCTTGACAGTTTCAACAGTGGGACTACTTTTATTTTCTGCCAGCAATTTTCTGTCCCAGAGGAAAGGCTTGTGGGACACCAGAGTGACTTAGCTTTGGCTCCATCTTCTGGCTGCAGAGGCAATTACACACCTTTTAAAAGCACATTACTTGTTATGCTAGACATGTTATTTAGCAGTCACACAGTTGTAATGATTGTGATTAGACGGCAGAAATGCTCAGTCTGGCGATGATTTATGATTCTTCTAGCCACGTCACACATCGAAGGAATTCAGAATGGAGTGTTTTTGATGGTCAGAGGGAGAGGATGCATCAAACTAGCGTGAATGAAGCTAAATGCCACTCCAAATTTGTGATTTGGCCAAAAAGGACACTTATTGTTAAGTGTAGCGTTATTTGTTTGACTTCAATGATGAGAATTAATAGGATTCAAAAGTTTGTTGAATAAAAACAAGAAGCAAAACACAAATTCAACCAAAATGTTGCCAAAGTTATGATTTTTTAATGCTGACCGTAAATTACTAACAATAAGAACTGAAGATTCTGCTGTAGTTGGTTAAGGGTCAGAAAAATCAGAAACACTGGATATTTTTTCTGCTTACAAATGAGTAAGTAATTGAAATTCGTTCTCTGCATTTCATTCATCATTCTTCAGACATCATCAGACTGCTTATTCTTCCCAAGTTCAGATGGATGTGAAAAGCAGATTCACAAACAGGAAAAACGCATGGTCTGTTTCTTACAAAATAAAACACAAAACCCAAAAATACAGCATGCATTTCTCCTGGATTAACAGATGGTGCAGAAGGGCCAAATGCAGAGGACAAATAATCTTACAGGAACAACAATCTAAAATCTCACCAAAAATAGATTAAACACTTAAAGTCCTCATTTAAAAACTTCAAGTGCTCATTTAAAGAAAAATATTATGCATTTTTTGTGTTGTTTTTATCCTTTAAACATGCTTTTGAGTACCTTAAATTTTCCATCTCATGTTTTTAAACAAAACAAAAAAAAGTTTATTATGGAATAAATGAAAGGATTTGTCTGCTGTTTGCAATGACACATACTGAGTGCATCCAGCCAGCAGATGGCGCCTAGTGCTATACACAATTTAGTTATGTTAGAACTTTACGAGACGCTATGATGCGGTTACCAGTGGCAGTTATCGTGTTTAGACATCAAAAATGCTCAAAACAAATCTGGTGATGATTTAACGACTTAAAACAGCAAACATCTTTGTTTTTGTTGAATTCATGGGTCAATGTCAAGGGTCAAAAAAGTTGTTCATTTTGTGTAAATCTATCTATAACCTTTGAATGGAACACGTCTGAGTCTTGCACTTTTCTCCACAAACAGCTGCTTGATTGGTGTAAAACTATAATTCATATTTACAACAGGTATCAATGCACCAAACAAAGTCAAAATCTGACAATCGTAAAAACTTGCCATATGCACTAGAAGCGCCATACATTTCAGCTCATCATTTGTGTCCGTGCAGCGTGTCTTTTGTGCCCGGACCAACTCTTACTGAATGTTCTCAAATCAATGCCGCAGCTCTGTTTCCCGTGTATCCCTGGGTTAGATGTTGTTGATGCTCACAGATTTGCTTGACTGACTCCATGTTCATATAATGTGTTCCGATTTCAAAATCTCTCCCTTGCTTTCCACGGGGGAAAAGGCCAGTGGTAAGAAATGCCCCAACAGATCGATAGCAATAGATTATGAATTGATTTAAAGCACTCCTCGTCTCCCTCGGCAACCAGCTAAGGTGTAAAAAAACATAAAAATATGAATTTCAGCAGTCAGGCTTTCCACATGAATGAATAGTGATGGAGTTGTATTGTATTTGTGTTTTTGAGGAGGAAATGTAGCGGAAATGCTCAAGGGACACAACCAAGTGTACTGCATTTTTCGCATTATTGATCTTTTTGTTTGCCTTAAATATTGATAGTTGGTTTATGTTTACATTTGAGCGTTGATTTTCAAGTCATTTCAGAATACAGATATTTCAATTTACAAGGGAACGCCCAAAGTAGGCACGAGGAGGCAAATATTAATAATGGCCATATATTAACATTGTTCCATCATCAAAAACATACCTGGAGTTGTATTTAACTTCATTCAAGACGTATTGATTACTTAAAGATGACCTATTGTGCTTTTGTCTTCTATCTTGCACCCATTATGTTATATTTTGGACATCTTAAAGGAAAAATATTCTGCATTTTAAGCATGCTCTTGAGTGCCTTAAATTTACCATCTCATGGTTTTCATGTATTAAAACAATTCATGTTATGAGCTGTGGTATCAGTCGCCAGCGCTATATATACAATCTAGTGAAGTTAGCTCTGTAAGGACTTCATTGTGCGGATTAGCTGCAGCAGTTACCATGTTTAGACAGCGATGGAGGATTTAAGGACTAAAAACCGCAGAAGATTCTCTGATAAGTGACGAATGAAGTCTGAAAATATGTCAAAAAATCCCGGAAGTTCAGCAGGAAGTGTTTTTGACGCTCAGATGGGGAGGATATTCTAATGAACATTCCTCACAACAGCATGAATGCAACTGAATGCTACTTTAGGTATGTTTTTGATGACGGAACATTGTTAGAACATGGTTAAAGGCTCAAAAAAGTCACTGTAGCAGAACATGTGTCTTTTAAATTACAATATTGATCTAAAATGACTTAATTACTATTTTGTGCCAAAGTGGCTACACGATGCTGACGACTCCTACGTGCAGTAAGTAAAGAGTAAAGAGCAGTGGGCATGTATTTAGAGGAATCTGGGAAGCAGTAAACCTGGACAGACGGGGCAATAGCAGCTTGTCCGCAGGAAAATAAAGATTACTCAAACATGCATAAATCACTCTAAATGCAACTTGAAGTGGTTTAATGACAAGGGGGAACACTTATAATGTGGTTAAAAGCTCCTTTAGTTGATTTTGCATAATAAGTCTCCTTTAACCCCTTGAAGGCCTAATTTTCCTAAAACGTCTGACGAAAATGAGTCCCTATTTGAAGCTGTTCCTGAACTCTTTGGAGCACAAGCAAATGTCTGGACTCTTTGTGAAGCTGAGACGCTGTAGTTTTGAGTCGGCTCCAGACTATTATTGGAGGGGCAATAATGATATACTGGAGGGACATACAGTATGGAGAATGTACTGATCCCAGCCTTGGCAAAAGTCTCAAAAGATAATAAGATATGTATATGTCAATATGTGTCGGTCTCTCGGGTTAGGCTGTGTGCTGGGATGGCTCCTGGTTGAATATGTGTCAGTGTATATTCCCACATAGTGTCGTGTAACGTTTAAGATCATCATCGGGGGCAAGTGGGGGTCAGAGCCAACAGGTATGGCCCCAAAATCATCTCTCTGCTCCAAAGTATGGCATTAAATGTATCTATCTTGTCTTGCAGGTATTTATTTTTGAATATCTGACTTAGCCCTGGTTGTGCTATTTGTTCGTCTCCATGGAGATCGCGGAGTTGGTACCATTTATGATAACTACACCTTAATTAACCTTGATAAAACATGAATAGAAACTTAGGCAATAATGAACATATACTTTAGAAAGAGTATATGTAGTAACTACATATACTCTTAGTAACTAGGGTTAGCGCTTTGGGTGCCTATTAGGTGGAAAAGCGCTCTATAAATAAAAATTCTTCTTCTTCTTCTTCTTCTTATTAGCGTTTACTTAGCATAAGTTACTAAGCCCAAATCATTCGTAATTAAATATTTTTCCATTATGAATTAATCTTTGTTTATTCTTATTAAGGTCCTTACGTTAAGTTGAAGTTAAATGTAGTTATTATAAAGTGTTACTGATAAGTTTAATATCATACTGTGGAACATTCCAGGCAGGGCAATAACATCTCCATAAATACAAGCAGATGGCAGAACCTCCATCTATTATGCAGTGCACCTGTAATCATACCTTTTAATTATTATTCCAAAATTCCCACTTGTTTCGTGTGAGGCCAAATTTAGCTTTTCTGTCTGTCAAATCCTATTGTTTCACCGGCACCATCTTCAGAGTCACTCCCTTCACTTTTAATGATAATGAAGGCCGCACAGAGCACGAAAATGTTTCATTTGAATCCTCAGGCAGTTGACACTTTGCCATTAAAACACGCAGCGCCCAAGTGCCACAGGATGGAATGAGAAAGATAATTGCATTCAACACGTTTTGCTATTTGTCGGAATATTAGCTTCTTTGGGCAAAGTAATTGGCCGTGCCTTTTCAGCATTGTACACACTTGGCCATCATTGCTGTGCAGATTACTGCGCGGATTCTTGATAGCACGTCTCCAGTTGCTAGGAGATTTGTGTCAAAGCATTAGGAATCGGGCGTTACAGAGTGTGCACGGGGCGGATTGGGGGTGTTTGGTACTCTGCAGAATAATTAGACTTGTCATTTTAAAACCAGCGTTGACCAGTACATATAAATACAGTTTGCAACGCGTCATATTTGGGGGCGTGGTCTGTTGTGGGGGAAAAATCTCCTTTGAGTCAATAGGAAACCCATCTTTTTCACTCTTCAATATGTTTGCTGGCGAATTAGATCGATTTAAAGCACTGTTCATTCGGGTCGCATTGACACTTGGGCGACATGGTAGCGCAGCAGTTAGCATTCTCGCTTCACAGCTAGAAGGTCCTGGGTTCAACTCCAGGACAGCGCAGGACCTTTCTGTGTGGAGTTTGCATGTTCTCCCTGTGTCTGCAGTTTTCTCCAGGTGCTCTGGTTTCCCCTACCACTAAAACATGCACATTAGGCTCCTCCCCTCTGGGGCCAGGACTCCCCTGAAAAAGAGATTCTGAGTCTCAGAGGGACTTTACTGATTAAAATAAAAATCCGAGTCCCTCCTTAATGGAGGTTAACATGGCATTACCTCAGAAAAGCAAGGAAGTCCTGTAGATATTAAAATACAGCAGGCAGCATTGTGGTCGCATTTAGCCCACAGCTAATGTTAGCATTTCTGGATAACTAGACAAATTAGGGCCGTTCGACCACTTTGTTCTTCTCCATGTTTTCATGTCTGTATTTTGCTCAATATAAGTCCTCAAGTCGGCGTTTGCCCTTGTAGTTGTTTAACAGTTGGTGATTGTGATTGCTGCTGTTTTACATTGAAATGAATGGATTGTATCCCCTCACAGAGGTCCGTTTGTGGGCCTTCTCTCAGATGCTCTTCAGGTTCTAGAATTTGATGATGATGTATCTTTGATGGTGGAAACTTAATCATCATTTGTGTGGGACTGGCTCCACAAAGTTACTTTTAACTGACAATGATCTGTCTTTCGATTTGAATAGTGACAACTCTTTCTGAAGCAATTAAATAAATAAAACATTTATTTTGCTCTTGTTTATTTATCCTGATAGAGAAGATGTTGAACTCTGCGACCATAAACCAGGTCAACAAACTGTAATCTGCCATAGAATAATCCAGCTCCATGTTAAACTGTAAGCACTGTAAAATACTGTGATATCACACGAATCCAACTAATTATCCTTGTGTCCTTGAGCAAGACACCACTTCCACCTTATGAATATGTCATTAATTGTTTTAATGGCTGGGACAGTGAATGTTAAAGGAGACATCTTGCGTTGGTTTCTATGACTATCTATGACACCCGTAGTTCATTATTTTTTAATTCTGGACATTTTCATTTGATGTTAAAAATGACTAAGCGGTGCAACTGAAGCCTACATGTATCAACATTTAGGAAAAATTAATAAATAATTGGAGCACCAACTCAGTAAAGAGCAGTGGCCGTGTTTCAGGATTTGGTGAAAAGTGAAGATAGTCTGAGCGATGGCGCTGGATTGCAGGAAAATAAAAATGACAGAAACATGCATGAGTCACTCTTAATACAACTTTGAATGGGCAAATGAGAAGAATTATAAAGCTAATATTTCCTGAAGCGATTACAATGTTACAAGTCTCATGAGTAAATGAACCATAACTAGTCTAATCTAGTTTTGTGATTCCATTTGGATATTCATTTTTTTACAGTACGCTGCATAAAACATTTATCTCTCGTCTGAATCTGTCTCGGTGCTGAACACTGGGAGTGTTTTAACAGACAGCAGAAGAAAAAAGCCAAGCTGTCCTGTGGGAAATTGGCGTCACTAAAAATGCACAATGCGTGGGTGGATTGGGGTAACTTTCAAGTTGTATATATATATATAAACTTAGGTAAAAAATGGCAGAAAATTGTCTTTTGATAGAGTTTGAGAGAATAATAGTGACAGCAGAGAACTATTTCAGGGTTTCCACGAGGGATTAAAAAGAAGTCAATTCAATCCCCACACGCATTAAACCTGAAAACCAAGTATTTATCCATCAGAACAATAAAGACTACAGTTGGAAATTAGCATCTTCTACAACCTGGTGCAATGCCTCTGTCCTTGTGGTCAGTGTTTATTGTACACAGTCCATTGGGGATGACATTTCCATGGTATGATAACTGACCAAAAAATACCACGGTGAACCACTGTATCACTGTATCTATGAGAAGTGCGTGTCCATGACAGTAGTTTAATATTCAAATATATTTTGAATTCCAACTGTGTACTGGATTTAGGGAATGAAATGTTTATGAGCCAGTAGTATTGACATGATAAAAGTGTAAATGTCTTGTTTTGATGTTGATTATCACATTGAAATGATTTCCACATGTTTAAAATATTGATGATAATGATTATAATCATCATCATCATCATAGAAATGTGCTCTTTCAGAGGAACATTTAGTTTTAGACATGGTCCCCAAAGATACAACAGAAAAAGACAGATACGGTAACAGGTATTTTAATGTTATACTGCGGAACATTCCAGGCAAAGTAATAATAATAATCTCCATTGAAATACACACACATACATACATATATACAGACATATAAACATACACATAAACATACATACATATATACATATATATACACACATATATACATGCATAGTGTACACATAAATATAATCTGAATCCTTTAGCAGAGTACTGCTGTATCTTTGTTGTTGTGTTTGTAGTTTTCAGTGCATGGCTTTAAAAGCAGCCGTCTCTCTCTCGCCTCTCGACGCGTCCCTCTGCAGTGCTTAATGGTAAATAGAAGGAGAAAAAAAGCCAAGTTGCCCTGTGGGAAATTGGTGTCACTTGCTCAAATTACCCAACGCTTTGTGAATGTAAAAAGAATCATTTGCGGGTGATCACTTGCGCCGGCAGCAGGTTTGTTCTCTGCATAATTTCGTCCCTCTTTTTCTCCCGTCTCTATTGGAGGACAGTGTGCTGGAGCTAGCTGACATTTCTGGGTCAGTCCATGCTGCCAAGGCATTTTTCGGGTTCGCTGCTAAATTGAAACATGTTTTCTATTTGCGACGTAATAGCAGAATGGTTTTGAATTTACATTGAGAGGTGGTACAATGATGCCTTAAGGCGTTGTCACTATAGCCTCCTTTGTGGAGCTGTCCTTGGGTCTTTTATTTTGAGAAATACAAAAACGATGTAAGGCACTTTGACATTTAAAATGGAGTGGTTTATTTGTGGTGATTTGTAACGTTAGCATGACTTTGACAGCTTCACTTAAAATGTCCTTTATATGCATTCTGGAGATGTGAGCAGGGCCGTATGGAGCTCTGAGAGGGCCCCCTGCACCATGTGTACATGAGGCCCACACAGAGAACTGAAAGAGGCTTATACCAGGGTGAGGGGCATTCTCATCATAATGTATTTTGCAACTATAGTTTAGTTTAGTTTAGTTTAGTTTAGTTTAGTTTAGTTTAGTTTAGTCTTTATTTGAACGGACAGTGTACAGAGACATTATGCTCGTAAGACAGAGATGATCTGCACCAGATTGTAGCTAAACAGCTTATTTCCATCTGCAGTCCCTGGGGTACAATGCAAAGTAATATAAAACTGTTATTCATATTTCAATAGCAGTCACAGTGCATGTATAAAACCATACAATGCTGTTTAAAGCTTTTAAAGGGCACATATTCTGCTACTTTTTGAGCTTTTAACCATGTCCTAACAATGTTCCATCATCAAAAACATACCTGGAGTTGCATTCAGTTGCATTCACGCTGTTTTGAGGAATGTTCATAAAAAATCCGACTCCCTCCGAGCATCAAATACACTCCTTGATCTGGGACATATTTTTTAGATCATATACGTCACTTATTTGAGTATCTTTTGCTGTTTTAAGTCCTTAATTCATCACCAGACATGATCTGAGCATTTCTTCCATCTAAACACGATAACTGTTGCTAGCTTGATAATAACAAGTAGCACATTCGGCTAAAGAGAATATAGCTCAGCGATTGGCGTCAACTACTGGCTTAATTTGATGTAAATTAATATTCATTTGGCTCTTTGGTTTGATTCCGCATAACCTTATTCTGCAGTTAATTACACATTTATAAACTCCTTTGTACTGCCCAAAATGTTTGTTTGTTACATTTGTACATGAATAATTATCCTCATATGATTTATAAAGGTGTTAAGAGCTAGTTCCACATGAAATGTAGTTTGTACCAATTAGCATCGCCTTAATCACTGACAGATATGCAAATTAGCAGCTAGTTAGATGTGAAGTGAACCCTAAAATAAAGTGTTACCAAAAAATGTAAATGAGCTTGCTCAACATTCTGTTAAATACTGAAATATATGATATACTGTTCTAAATTGTGGCTTTTGTAGTTTTTATTGATTGAATGATTCTATGATTCCCTAATTCAGAACTGAATTTGCGTCATTTGGTCTGTATTGAGATTGCATCTGAAACTTGAAAATAAGATAACAAAAAATATAGTTTGTCTAGAACATGTTTAGAAGCTCAAGTAGACAGTTCAGTTAGACCAGGGCAATTTTATTTCACAGAGAGCCACATTTTTCTGATGTTTTTTGTCCTCGGGGCCAGAAATGCTTTTGAAATTTGAAAAACATGTAACATGAAAGGCTTTAACAACATCTGCTGAATCTGCTGAACTGAACCAGGACTAAACCAGGTCTGAACCAGGACTAAACCAGGTCTATACCAGGTCTAAACCAGGTCTAAACCACGACTAAACCAGCTCTAAACCAGTTCTAAGCCAGAACTTTAACCAGCACTGAACCAGGTCTAAACCAGGGATAAACCAGGACTAACCCAGGTCTAAATCGGGACTCTAACCAGCACTAAATTTTTTCAAAACCAGGTCTAAACCAGTACTAAACCAGTACTAAACCAGCACTAAACTAGGTCTAAACCAGGACTAAACCAGGTATAAACTAGGTTTAAACCAGGACTAAACAAGCACTAAACAGGACTAACCCAGCACTAAACCAGGACTAAACCAGGCAGATGGGATCAGGGCTGGATCATATTCATTGGATGGCCTGTTTTGGCCCCCAGGCCTTAAGTTCAATAGTCCTGCTTTAGACCCTTAAATCTGAATAAAACAATAGATTCAATTGATAACGTATTAACTCCCTCTTCTTGTTGCTGTTAGTGCTGTGGATTGACTCTTTGACTGTTACATCGTATGCCTTTGTAAAGCTTATATCTGCGCTCATAAAGTCGCGTACATAGTATTCCGACAACTTTAACCACAAAAGTTTTCCACTTCTTCGAAAACAGCACAGGAGTCCGTCTTGTTCAGCCTTTACTTTCAGAAAGACCTCCACGGCCAATTTTCTCACTTTGCAGTATATTCAGCCGAGTTGAAGTGCAAAGCGAACGGACAGAGGCGCGTGGACAGAGAAGCCGGCGCATGGGAGGAGAAAGGTCATCTGTCTTCAAGCTGCTCCTTTGCCTCCGCGACGACTCCAGCTAATCGAAACACTACAGAAAGAGTCGTAAAAAGCTTTTCTTCCGAGGGTCGCTAACGTGATCTAAAAAGACAACCTTCGCTGTTTGAGCTGGACGCTGTGGAGGCGGTTTGCTACCCACTGTGCGCTCTTCAATAGGTTGTACTGTATGTAATGTGCGGTTTTGTACGTTTTAAGAAAATGAAGTGGAGGACAGGTTTTGTGACGGAATTCAATGCAGAAAAGATGAATGGCTTGGTTTTTGCTTAATATATCTGCTTTTACTGCGCCTTTTCGAATGTAACAGAATGTGATTTATGAAAAGTTCATTGCCTGCAAATGAAATAAGGTCAGAGGGTCGTGATTATTTTAATGGTAGCTAAACATTGACTATATTATACGCAAAATAGCATTGAACTAAAATGTATTCATAAGTGCCATTCAGCTTAAGCACTAATTGTTGGAATGTCAGAAAATATTTATCCAATTCAACTTCATTTGTATAGTACTTATTATGAGCAATAGTTTTCAAAGTGCTGCACGTAAAAGTAAAATTAAACATTTAGCTCTAAAAGTCAGCAGTAATACATTTCAAACGAATTATAAAATCAATCAGAACAAAACAAAAAAAAACTCTGGAGTGCATTGTTAATCCCAGTCCAATATTTTTGAACAGTAGGACAGTCCCAAAACACATTGTAATGATGGGCCACATGACAGTCAGTTTCTCCTGCAGGCAGTATCTCCCTGTGAATACTGAACACTTTGACTTCTTGTTATGAAAAGACATGATGTGTTTTTGTGTGTGTGTAGCTTGAGGGTTCTGCGCAGTATCTTAGCTGTTCCTAGCACTGCGCTCTTCTGGACTGAGATGTCAGATGTCCCTCCAGGGATCTGCTGGAGCCACTCCTCCAGTTTGGGGGTCACTGCCCCGAGTGCTCCCATCACCACAGGCACCACTTTGGCCTTCACCTTCAGGCCTTCTCCAGCTCTTCTCTGAGCCCTTGGTATTTCTCTAGTTTCTCGTGTTCTTTCTCCTGATGTTGCCATCACTTGGTGTTGCCACATCAACCACAACGGCCTTCCTCTGCTCTTTAGGCACCACCACGATGTCTGGTTGGTTTGCCATTACCATCTGTCAGTCTGTATCTGGAAGTCCCACAGGATCTTCGGTCATTCTCTACCACCTTTGGAGCGGTTTCCCATTTTGACCTTGGGGTTTCAGTCCATACTCCGCACAGATGTTTCTGTACACTATGAGCCACTTGGTTATGGCGTTCCATGTATGCTTTCCCTGCAGCATCTCACGCCCTGCAGATCTGTGCTGGACTGTCTCAGGAGCTTCTTACACCCTGCAGATCTGAGCTGGACTGTCTCAGGAGCTTCTTACACCCAGCAGGTCTGTGCTGGACGGTCTCAGGAGCATCTTACACCTTGCAAGTCTGTGCTGGACTGTCTCAGGAGCATCTTACACCCTGCAGTTCTGAGCTGGACTGTCTCAGGAGCTTCTTACACCCTGCAGTTCTGAGCTGGACTGTCTCAGGAGCTTCTTACACCCTGCAGGTCTGTGCTGGACTGTCTCAGGAGCTTCTTACACCCTGCAGGTCTGTGCTGGACTGTCTCAGGAGCTTCTTACACCCTGCAGTTCTGAGCTGGACTGTCTCAGGAGCTTCTTACACCCTGCAGTTCTGAGCTGGACTGTCTCAGGAGCTTCTTACACCCTGCAGTTCTGAGCTGGACTGTCTCAGGAGCTTCTTACTAGCCACTCTTAGGATTTCTTGATATCAGCTCCGGTGGTTCATTAATATTTCAATCAATATTTCAAAGGATCATTATGGTCAGCATTTAGTTTATTGGTTGTAAAAACTCTTTTCTTCTTCTTTCAAATTATTAAAGCTTTTCATTTGATTTTCTGTATAATCTTTAAAAAAAAAAAGTTATACCTTTTGTTATCCAGACCTTAAATCTTAGGTTGGTGACAATCTATATTTTAGTTTATCTGCACATATAAATCATTTAAAATATTCAAGCTGTGGAGTAGTAAAGACAATGACAACATTGTAAAATTCTTAATAGTAAAGAAGTTTCAATGCATTTAAATACAAAACTCAGTTGTATCATAAGATTAATCGTACAATAGATGCGATAGTATTACTTGGTATCAGACTGCAGCAAAAATGACCGGGCTCACTCGTCACCAGTGTTCACAATAAGAATGCTCATGGTCAACAGGAATGTTTCAATACTATATTTTCTGTCTAAAATAGTGTCTTTCATATGGAATTTGGACATCATGAAATTGTACAACGTGAACACAACCTGTGAGAGTTCATACTTCAAAGATGGACATTACCATTTCAGACAAACTGGGGCAGCCGTCGCCAAGGGTTACAGCACCGTGGACCCTCGATTGACATTCCACTTGTGACGCTAGAGAAGTTAAACACGGCAAAGTTAGATGTGAATTTGAACAATTGAAGAACAGACACAATATGTCTCATTTATTGGCCCGAGCCAGTAAACTGGCAAGGGACATTGTTCTTCGCTGGTTTCTTGCTTATTATTACCACCGTTTTCTTACTCTTCGCGGCCCTTTTTGACCCAGTGAACATGCACGAAAAGTCTTCAATGGGGGTATAGTCGCGATCGGCCCGGAAAAAAATTTCGTATTTCGCGCGTCTCAAGAGCGTCCGACCCGGCCCGAACAAACAGCACCGGCCCGAATTGCACCCCTATGGGAAATGGGACGAGCAAATTTTTCCCGACGCGCACGAAACTCGGAGCAGTGATAGAGAACAGTGACCCGAGCAAAACATGACATTGGAGCGCGGCCCTCGGACCAAGCGCACGGCGGCCATATTGGACCGAAGTCCCCACGCCAGTTTGACTTTTTTTTTTTGACGGAGAACATGTCCTAGGGCTTTTGCCACACGTGGGTCTGGCACACATTTATGCGATCGGGACACATTGAAATTCAATAGTTCGCCGTGGCTCGCCATCGACGAACGCCTTCGTTTCCTGTTTTTCCGATCGCATGTCACGGCTACACGCTTGGACTGACAGAGCTGTAATTTCAGTCACGAGTGCGTAATTATGATCTGAATGTAATACATTAATAAAAATAAATAAAAAGTACTCGCTAGCGCCCCCTACCTATTAAGTCAAACATCGACTTTGTCCGATTTGGACGAAACTTGGGGAATATGTCCAGTGCAGGGCGCCATGAAAAAAACTGAATTAGCGATATGGTGCATTTATCACCATTGGCCACCAGGGGCGCAAAGAGTGCTCACCAAATCATTTAAATAGCTCCTGCACGCACATGCATACTCCGATCGACATGAAATTTGAAACACACGTAAACGTAAAGCTGCTGAATCCATTTATATGCACACAATAACAATCAACCCTACGGCGCCACCTGTAGGAGCGCACTAAATTACAATGGGGAGAAAAACAATTACTTTGACTTTTACTAGTGAAAATTTGCACACAATTCCTAGACGGCCTCCTGATCAGAAAAGCCAATGAGACCCATGGCCTATTCTTCACACTTTTGCCTCTAGAGCCCTCCAGAGCTCCCATTCATTGTCTATGGGAGTCTGATTCTATTCACACAAGGATTCAACAAAAAACAACTAAAACCTGCGGGACAGCCACCAAACTTAATACAGTGACTCCTGTTAAGGAAAATCAATGCCCCATAAAACCATTTTACATGCAAGTCAAATACAGCCTCTACAGCGCCACCTGTTGTGTCAGGCCTATGGAAAGGGAGATGAAATTTGGCACAGTGATAATACACATAAAGACGACCCTAAAACATAATTGGTGCGCAGTGCTTAGACAAACGACAACGCGGCCATATTGATTTTAATTTTAGACGCCACTTTAAGTTTTTTTTTTCCATTGCAAAAGGGTCCTAGGTTTTTGGGCCTAGATCAGTCTAACATACACGTTCCTGATCAGGACACATTGAAATTCAATAAAAAACCAATTTTTGGAGATATCTCTTAGGGTTTGCGCGTGACTTCCTGTCAAATATCGCCATCATTTCCTGTTTTTGTGCTTATTCCTCAGAGGCACATGGACTGTGCCTACAGAGCTCAAATTGCCACCAATGATGGAGAATTGAATATTACACAAAATAGACCAGGGAGCACAGGACCACTAATAACTATAGCGCCCCCTACAGTTCACTTAAAAGTGTCCAGATTGTCCGATTGACACCAAATTTTGGGACATGATTCTTTGCTATATAAGATGCAAAAAAGTCAATGGGACCCATGGCCTATTTTTTCACACTTTTGCCTCTAGGGCCCTCCAGAGCTCCCATGCATTCTCTATGGGAGTCAGACTGTCTTCACACAAAGAGGCAGCAAAAACCCACTAAGCAGTGAGTAACATCCACCAAACCTAATACAATGTCTACATATAAGAGACATTAATGGTTCATAACCATATTTTTCATGCAAGTCATATACAGCCTCTACAGCGCCACCTGTTGGGTCAGGCCTATGGAAAGGGAGATGCATTTAGTTTGGAGGAGGCCTATGAAATTTGGCACAGTGATAGTACACATAAAGACGACCCTAAAACATTATTTGTGCGCCGTGATCAGACAAACGGCAAGGCGGCCATATTGATTTTAATTTTAGACGCCACTTTAAGTTTTTTTTTCCATTGCAAAAGGGTCCTAGGTTTTTGGGCTAAGATCAGTCTAACATACACGCTCCTGATCAGGACGCATTGACATTTTATAATAAACCACATTTTTGGCCTGTCTCATTCAGTTTAGTCATGACTTCCTGTCAGAATTCGCCTTCACTTCCTGTATCTTAAACTTATTCTCCAAGCCACAGGCATTGCCGTACAGAGCACAAACTGTAACCACAGATGTGGAATCAAATATTAAACAGAACAGACTCAGGAGCACATGAGCACTTTTCACTATAGCGCCCCCTGCTGGTCATGTAAAAGTACCAAAATTATCGGATTTCCACGAAATCTTGGAATCTGATTTTAAGTGTCAAAAGCTGCAAATAAGTCAATTACATCGATGTCCTATTTTGGCTCGTTTGGCCTGGGGGGCCACGCATATTCCCCATGCATTTCCTATGAGACATGTCATAAGTCTATGGAGAGGCCAAAATTATTTCGAGCAAAGTCAGTGAAACTCGGCAGACGCATTATTTAGAGCATTTCGATCGAAAAAGTCAATTACATCGAAGCCGTGTTTTGAGCGGTTTTGTCACTTCTGGAGAGCAGAGCCCGCCAATGCTCTTCTCTAGGGACGCCACCCGGCGTGAGCGTGGGGAGGGGTCACGGGGGCCCGAGTGACGCTCAGAGGAGGAGGACGGTGCACCGGGGCGGTTTTGGACCGTCCGAGGCCGCGTGGGAAGGCGGTCGCGTGCTGGGCGAGGGCCACCATCGCCGCTTTGCGGCTTTAATTTCATTTCAAGTTGTTATAGTTGGTACGTGTAGAGAAGGGGGCACCAGACTTGAAGAAAGGGCAGTAATTTAAACATTTGAATCATGAAACAGGTACATTTCCTAGAACTAATGAGAGGACGAGATGTATTCTCACAAAAGAAAAAATGAATCTTTCGGGGAATTTTCAGTGGGTTGAATGGCATCTCGCCTAGATTCTGAGAATTAATCTAGTCTCTAAATATAAACAGACGCAAGACAACCTTGGAGAAAATGTAAGAGAAAATGTAAGAGAAAATGTGAGCCTATGGTGTTTTTGTATACTTTTTATACTGCCTTAATTGACCTAAAGAGATTTTTCCCACTTACTTGTTAAGTCCGATGGTATTAAAGGACATCTCTTATGTATAATTGGCTTTTTTGAGCTTTTAGCCAGGTTATAACAATGTGCATTCATCAAAAACAGACCCAGAGTTCCAGGAGTGACGTGTTTAGAACAGTTTAGAACAATGCTTGGTGCTCACCGGGGCATTCTATCACATTCAGTTGATTGGGACTGCAAATAAAGACTTATTTTGTCGTTTGTAGACAGCACAGACTCACAGTTGTTTATATGTTCATCACATTTGCTAGTGATTAATAACTATCTATCTATCTATCTATCTATCTATCTATCTAACTAGTTTTGAAAGTTCTTTTATTACTGTAGGATTTGTGGCACTTGGTGAAACAAAACAAAAGCTTTCCTGTCAAACTGTTGTCACCCATTGCCAAAATAACGCTAGATTTAAGAAACTAATATGTGCTTTTGTAGACCATTTTATCGTAAAACATGAGATATGAAAGCAAAGCTACAAGAGCATGTTCAAAAGGAAATTACAATACAAATAATGCAGAATATGTGTTTTAACCCAGCATTGTGCAGGAAGATTAAAAATATAAGGCTACAACATCATGTGCACTAAATGCCTGTGGCTATAGTTCTTATAATGTTCATTTTTTAAGTTGCTGGAATCAGTGCAAACAATTTTTCTGCTACTTGTAAAATAATAATTACTTTGGGTAAATCTCAGAAGAAACTGTCAAAGTGTCCCCACTGAATAGTCAGAAAAGTGGTACGGTAATAAGAAAATTGTGCCATTAATGAAGTTGTCAACAGAAATCATGTATTATTAGGTGAATATCACTTTGCATTCGTAACAGAGTCTGACACATGCAGTAAGAGAAGTGTAAATGACTGTCATTTGCATAAGTACATCTCACCCACAGTAAAATCTCATTTCTGCTAATGTTGAGCATAATCAGGACTAAAAAGTCAAAATTAAAATTTTAAAATCATGCAAATAGATGCATCAGAAACCTAATGTTATTCATTACGAAATAAGGTAATAGCTTCTGCTGATGCATATGCAGACAGTTACAAAGTACCATTTCAAACCGCAGCACACATTTTGAAGGTGATCAGATGGCACTTTTTCATCATTCAATTCATAGTTTGCTGTGAGCGAGATTATACAACTTTGTTTATTTGAATTTGAACGCGGTTAGATAAACGTATTAATCAGTATGCAATCTATTTAATTTGAAACATTAAATTCATAAAGTATTTGCACTTCAGGACAGAAGTAGGACACACGTTATGTAGAATGTACTTTTCAGAACTTTTAAACATTCTTCCTCATTAAAAAAACATTGTATTTAGCTTCATTCACACTTGTTTCATTAACTCTTTCTACGAGGTCTTCTCTGCTTCTTCTCTGAGCCTCACAAAGACACTCGATATAAATTTCCCATGGTATGTGACATCAAAGGTAGAAATCGGGAGGGCTCAGATGCACTGCTTTTAAGTCCATAAATCTTCAGCAGACTCGTTCTGAGCATTACTGCCTCAAATCACACTCATTACAACTGCGTGCTCGACGGGGCAAGCTAGCTTCTGTTTATTTCCACCTGTTAATGTCCTCTGCTGCCAGGTCATGTGTGGTTTTCTGTACATGTATTATTTTAAGTTTTAAAACAAGAGTATGTTTAAAGACCAATAACAATGCTAATAATGTAGAATGTGTCCTTTAAAGGTGCTGTACCTGATTTTGAAAAATGTGAAAAACAGAACTATTTCATTTTACACTGTTTGCCGTGGTACAAATGTATTGCTCACATACCTAATGCATTCAAAGCATCATAATTAATCACAGTGAAATGCTAAAGCTAACAAACATTAGCATGCCAACACCGCACTTCCTACATCACGGAGAATAAACCACTTTATAATAAGATGCAGACAGTGTACTGTAGTCTCATTTTCACGCAAAGAGCTGCTTATACTATACATCTGTAACTGGATTCAAACTGATTTGACTTTATTTTCCATTAAAACAAATTGTGTATAAATATAAAATAAAATAAACATATTTCTTTGCTAGTTTTCAGCTGAAGATGAAAATCACATTCGGTTGTTTACTCCAGTGCTGACATAGGACATGTTGGTCAAGGAGAGCACATTGATATTCTTTAGGATGAAGTGCCTGGGGAGAGAGAAGTCTAGGTGTCTCTTCTTAGCCTGATGCACTGTGACCTGACCTCGGACGAAGGTGAAGAATTTGAATCTTCTCACTTAACATTCTCAGTATCGTCCTCAGTTAACCCTCTCTCCGTCTCCTCTGCAGAAATGTCAGCCTCCTCACATTTGACATCTCCTCTTCTCCATGCGCCGTGTCTATAGGTCCAGGGAGTGATATTTTCAATAAATAAATCTGTCATACTATTGCAGAATGCATTGCGAATCAAATGTTAAAGAGAGGGTGTTACACTTATGTCGGGTATTAATTGTTAAAGGGCAAATAAGGACATTATTTGTATTGTTATTGGCCATAAACGTGCTCTTGAATATTTTTATTTTGACATCTCATGTTTTAGAACTAAAAATAAAATGTTTTTATAAAGAACAATGTAACTTTATCACTGCCTTGGGAGATGCCATGTTAACTTAGCTGTGGTTAATGATTTAAGGACTTAAAACAGCTGAAGATTCTCAGATAAGTGAAGTTTGTAGTCGGAAAATACGTCCCACATCAAGGGATTCAGCAGGAAGTGTTTTTGACAGTTGGAGGGAGAGGATGCTACCAACTAGCATTCCTCAAAATTGCGTCAATGAAGCTAAATGCAACTCGTACCACCTGAGCTCTCCTCTCTGACGCCACGCACCAGCCGGAGCAGACATGGCCACCGTGCTGCCGGTAGAAGCGTGTTTTTAGCTGGATAAAGACACTAAGTGAGCGTCGTCGCAATGACAGTGGCTAAAACTCCTGCATTAGCGTCGGTAAGTGACGGCGCGGCACTCCTATTTATAATATTTGTGTAGAGCTCATGAAAGCTAACAGGGCTAATGTTTTTAGCTTGTCGGTCGCTCCGTAAAGGGGTCGGCTGTTGTCTTTCAGGACACCTGACATGTGGACACTTCACGTGGCATTGCCGCCCGCAACCTGGTACGTGTTCCCTGTGTTTGTTGTCTCCTCATTTTCTCCGATTTCTGCATTTTAACTTCCACTAACATTAACCCTCGCCCTGCCACAATTAGAATATGGTTAAAAGAACAGAAAAAGTCACCATAGCAGAATATGTGTCCTTTAACACATATACAGTTCACAATGTTACCTTTTGTTGTTGTTTGTTTATTTGTTCCATTTCACAATAGTAAAAATCAGGTATAGCCTCTTTAATAAATGTTCAGATGGTGCTTGCTCTTTATTTTCAAAGAAATTACCACATTAATAGCGATCAATCCCTAATTAGGCTACTCACAAACGTCTTACATCCTTTTGCCAGTAATTAATCAAAGTTTGTTCTGGCCTTTCGTCCCCTTCCAAACTCCTCTCTATCTTGTCCAGCTCGCCTCTGATCGCTGCCAGACGAGATTCTCCTCTGGTCCTCTGCTATCTCTAAGTGGGTTAAAATGGGATATTTAAGGAGCGCCAACCCTGCAGAGGTTAGTTCAGACCAGACCCGGACCCTCCGTGGACCTCGCGGCTAATACATCGGCTAAATGAAAGCGCCACGTCTCAAACTCAACGTCCCGTGGTTTTTTTTTTTTTTTTTTTCAATTATTATCAGGTAAATCAATCCGAGCGGCGGCCATTTGAAACTTGACACAAAAGTAGCGACGGCCCGGTAAGTACTCGCTCAGAACGTTGGCGGTTTGGCGCGCTTCTATCTTCCGGTCGCATCTATAAATAGTATCTCCTGACAAATTGAGGTTGCGCTTATCAGAAAATTGAGATTTTCCAGCTTTGAGGTCGAGATAGGAGTGACACTTCAAAGAGCTTTTGGGCCGGGCAATGTCAGGCCATGCAGGCGCTGATGGCACAAAAAGGGGATATCGGAAATCAGGATAGGAAAAAATGTAGGGGAAAAAAAAGAAGCAGAGGAATACGGCGGGCGCGGGAGACAGCCGGTGTCAAGCGATGAGAGGAGAAATATGAGGAGTTGTCACGAAGGAGTGGTGAAAAGAGCCGAGAATCATTTTTGGGGCATAAATTACAATACATTAGCGTTGGCAGATGGAGTCAGAGATTTTTATGATGGGCTTCCATTGCAGATGTGAATAATAAATGAGCTCTCCTCGTAAACCGGCGCTTGTTCCTTGAATCCGTGCCAAAGCCGGATAATTTATCCACAATGAACAACCGCGTTCCTCATGTTTTTACAAAGCACTTAATCAGGTTTGCCAGCCCCTTTTAAATATATTTTTTAGAATATGTAGTGAAAGATACAGGAGCCGAGGAATGTTCTGCTTGAACCTGTAACTAAACCTTCATATTGAGACCACAGTTTTTCTAAACAATTTGTTTGTTTCAAATTGGAGAAATAAACATGAATAAACATTTCTGTGACTGTGCCAGCATTATCTTACAGTTCATTTTCAACTGTAGCCCCTCGGCAAGGTGCATGTACATTTAACCCTTGTGCTCTCTTTGTTTGAGCAGTGTACATTTGGTCAAAGAGCAATACACTTTACATACATACATTTTTATATCAGCAAAAAAAAAAAAAAACAACAAAAAAAAACTGCATGAATTGTATTTTAGGTGATGTTTTGGACCAGCCATAAAAGTTTCATAGTGATGAAATAAAAAAATAAAACAAAAAATCTATCTATATCTATAACAACATTCTGTAAAGCACACAGACATAAACGTGTACAGAATATAATTTTTCAACATCAATAAAATGTGAGATGACCACACAGGACTATTGTTACATGACCTGTGGCAAAAAGATGAACCTCTCTGTTGTCAAAGCATTTGAAATCAGCATCTAGATCTAAAATAGAAAAATTCCTTCACAATGGAAGCTTTTTCTCCAAGACTGAAAGGAAGACAATATGTGTCAGAAGATATTGAATGATATTCAATTATGAACGATATGTGTAATTAGAAAGTGACAGCACACAATTATTATCTCAAATTGCCAACAACCTTTCAAAGTGGTTTCACTGGTCACCAAACCAAGTCAAACTGGAGGAACGTGGGGTGCTGAGTAACAAAACTTGAGACAGTCTGGGACTTGTTCCAAGCTGGACTCGAACCCCAGCGTCCCAGGCCAAGTCCAGTGTGTCCCCAGCTCCATCAGCACTTCCCTTTGACATACGCCAAAGCAGTTTGGCAACAAGATTAAACATTGTATAACTGAAATCTTTTTTTTTGTTTTGTTTTATTAAATTGTGTAAATTATGTTTTGAAAGTTTGAAGGAGTTAAAGTTTTAAGTGTCACTTTGGATGTAGAAAATTAATTAGTGACTAATTATTGCATCAAGCAGGATTTGAACAGGGGTCTCCAGTGTTCCATGAGTTCATTGTGTCATTGTGAAAATGTAGTACCACAAAAGTACCACACTCAGGACTTGAAAACGTGTAGCGACAATAACTGCTTAAACAATCAAGGTTCAGGTTCAGACATTTCACAGACAGTATTTAAGTATTTAAACTAAAACATATATGAAAAGGTAAAGTGTTTAAAGACATTTTACGGAATAAAGTTTAAAGACTGACCCTTTACAGGAATATTTATTTCACTGGAACACTGAACACGACACAGAGCAAAACAAACAAAAGCCGGTATATATTGTCCAACGTAAATGTCCATCTTAGGCCAGAGTTTGTCAAATTGAACTGTTTTCCAATTAAGTCTGAATGTCAGTTTTTCCATTTTTCTAATGTCTATTGTTGTGTCGGTCCAGTCCTTGATCGTTGGTTCGGTTCTGTGATGACCTCTTTCCCTGCAGCCAGAAGTATGCACCAAATGTATTCATTTATTGTGTCCATAGAATACAAATTCTAATAGAATGACACACATAAAAAGTCTTTGGGTTTGGTGCTGTTGACCGGCTGTTGAAGCAGCGCTCTGACTGTTCCCGCTCACGCTGCTTGTCTGCCTCTTTCTGCTGTTAGAGGTCTTTTTGGTCGAGCTCCAACATGTTTTTTTGTTTTTGTTGTTGCACCTCCTCCTCAGACTCTTCCGTCCGCCGACACGTGGCACCACTTGAAGATTTGCTTGGCCCTTTTAACCCCTCCGGCATGGAGGCCACAAGGCAGGGGGCTGAGATTGCAGCAGACTGCCCCAGAAATCCATCAATGATGAGCCAAGAGGTGGCTTGGCCGTCCTCTGCTCCCTGGCCAGTTTTTTGCCGTTTGCAATCCCAATGTGAAAACAAACACTTTAAAAGAGTGTAGCCTGGAGGTAAAACACTAAAGGATTGCAGTGGAACGTGAACTTCCACATTAATTAATCCAACCAGGTAGAATTATTTCAATCAGGTTTGTTATTCAGTATTTAGTTTTGAGATCCCACATGATCCTGGGACGGGCCTATGTGGTCCACAAGGCCCAATTGCTGCAGGGGGAATGGGGGATTGTATCAGATGTTAAGAGGAGCACATATCAGACTGCAAATGAGGTAGTGCTGCTCAGTTATATCCAGTGCTGTGTCCCTGCCCCCCATGAAGCTAGCATTATGTTCCACTCACTGATGAACAGCTCAGTCAGCTGCCTTGTCCATATAAATGGGCATAAGATGTTGTCTTTAGGGATTTCTCTACCTAATTTAGAACATAACAAACTGTAAACACAACTGTTTGCATGTCTTACCCCATTCATTGTGTTTGGTCTTTACACATTACCTTTGGGTTACAAATGCATCCGCTGCTCCAACTACTACTAGCATTGATCGGTTTCTGTTTCTCCCTCAAAATGTCATGCTATATTATATTATTATTATTATTTATTTATGTTTTATATATTTAAAGATTATAAGTATATGTTATATTGGAGATGGACAGGCCTATTGAACAAGGTGAGTATACTTTTTCTATTTTTGAAACGTCTTGAAACGTGAAAATCTAAAATAGTTCCTTTTATAGTCTTTGCATCAGTCACATGCATCACTCGCTTTATTAATGCATTCTGAGCATCCTAAATATTCACTCCATTGAGTTAATAAGCACTTTGCACCAGTCATTAAGATGCAGAGAAAGCGCTGTGGTCTCATTTTCACTTGAATAGAGGCTTTTACTATATTTGTATCTGTATAACTGTGCTGGAACACAGACACAGGCCCTTCCAGCAGATGTACAAACAGAAAGAAGAAAAAGTCTCTGCGAGGAAACAGAACAAGATTTTAAATAAAAGTGACATTCTACAACAAACTTTGCCAACTGTTAATGGGCTCTGTGCACAGCAGCAGCTGGCTAAGCTAAGCATTAACGCTACGGCACATTTTTATTAAGTTGTTATTGTTTATATAGATAGATTTCATACTTTAATTTTCATTTTATATTTATCTTTATCCAGATTTTTTTTTTCTAATTCAAATTCAAAATTAGCCTTAGTGCTAGCGTTGAACCACAGACATCTCCATTTATCAACACAGAAGTGTCTCCGGGGAAGTGTTCTGCTGCATTCATGTGGTTTGAGCTGAAAATTGCACACGAACGCTTGAACAAGTCGGAAAAACAACAAATAAGTCGGAAAAACAACTCGAGAACTCGGGTGAGAAGCTACTGCTCGACTTCCACAACTGACGTCACCTGCTGCGGAGACCAAAGTCAGCTGATTAGCACATTATCTTAATAATCTGAGGTCATTGACTAAGGTTAATACAGTTAGGGGTTTACTGTCAGTCATTTATATCATAAGAGCAATACATTTGTGCAAAAAGAAAAAAAGACCCACTACTGTAATTAATTACAATGTATTGTTAGCTAGCTAAAGTAGCTATGATAGAATATTTTCTAAAACAAACCAGGTTTAACATTAGCTTCTTTGGGCAGGCTAACAACAGCAAATCTCCGTTAGCTCTAGCTCTGTTCAAGAGTTTTGATTATTGGTGACATCAAGACCCCAACTTGAATGGAAACCCAAAATCTCATCTGTGAAACCCGAGTTCCCGAGAACCACATGAACGCTAGAATAATCTCATGAGTAAAGTCTGTGACATGTTGTCAGTGACATCCACCTGCAGCTCACTGTTCACTGCCTGATCTTTGAGGATTTATTCATTTTAATGTGACTCTGCAGAAGCCTCACAGAAATAGAACTGGACAGGAAATACACAGTAATACAATGATCTAGCTAAAAATAAATAGCCAACGGAAATTTCCTCCACAGAGCCTATTATATTTTCTCGCACAGAACATACAGATGGTGTTAAGTCATTTCCACCAAAGCCCAACATCACCATATGAATAGTTCTTTTAAACTTGGACAACTTTTATTCCCATCTCCTTTTGCTCTTGGATACGTTAAATGCATATGTTTACCTCGCGGATAGACACGGTTTTAAAACTGTATGGGAAAAAAAATCTTCAAAACCTGAAAAAATGCATTAAACATTGAAGCCTTTTCTCCAAGTTTTTACTCTGTCCTAGCGTCTATAAATTATGCATAAAGCTCTGCTCACGCTGAAGGCTATAGGCGATCTCGCAGCCATCTTATCGGCTGACAAGTATCCAAAACATTTACTAAGCCGAGTCAGTAACCCCAGGTATGTCTAAAGAGCAGCGCATTTATATCCACTGGAAAGAAAAAAAAATGCTGCAGCAGTCGAGATAGAAGCTGGATCCGGGCTGTTGGCTCACCGTGAATCTGCACATATTGTTTTTAATGTTTAAGTTATGAGGGCAGAACTGTGAGAGGAGTGGGCGGACGTGCTGCTGTTCACATATTGGCTGGAGGATTGTTGGATTGTATATAACTCGGTGGTGAATGCGGAGCTTATGCGTTGTTCTGGTGTGAAATAATACAAAAGAGGCGTTTTCTTAATTTGTAAAAGGACTGTGCGCGAGTGTAGCAGCTGAACGGCTTGTGTATTGTCTTCGTTGTTGTTTTTATGCACATTGTTGTGGGTGAAAATGTTTATTAGATAGAAGTGTGATTCAGGGGTGAAGCGGAGGGCGCGACATTCAACGCAGATGTTGGCACAAATCATATCCTGCACGTCCTGTTTCCAACTCTTGCCACTTGAACGTTCTTGACTTCTTGACAGTAAAAGGACATCCGTCATGCAAAATTAACATTTTTGAGCATTTAACCATGTTTTAAAAATGTTCCTTCGTTAAAAACACACTGTACATGGACTTTTATTTAGTTCCAGAATCAGAATCAGAATCAGAAATTGTTTATTGCCATTGTCAGTGAAATTCACAAACGTAGGAACTTGCTTCGGCGTAGGTGCAACATAAAGCAAAGGATAAAATATAAAAAATATATAAAAAGGCATGCATAAAATTAAGAATAAAATTCTGTATATAGTCTATCTTAGTCTATTTTATTCTTAATTATTCTTCCATACACGCTTAGTGTTTTAATCCTGTCGTTAGAAGAAGTAGTACTACATTTTGCTACTTAAGTCAAAGTACAGATACAGGAGCAAACAATGACTCAAGTATCATATATAAACCTACTGAAGTGAAAGTCTTGAAGTTCATGTTTGAACTTTAAGTAAAAAGTAAAAGTAGCTCTGAGTTTTGAGAACTACTGGAGTGATATGTAGTGATCTTGATAAAGAATGGGCCTGACTTTATGTGTATGTTAATGTATGTTAAGACTAAACTTATTTTTTAGTCATGATGTCTCTATAAACAAGTGAAAAATAACCCCTCAAACCATACAGACAGTACTTTTTACTTTTCAGTCAATGTAGTGAAGTAGAAAGTATAGATATCTGTTCTCAAATGTTGTGAAGTAAAAGTTAATATACACTGTAAAAATACTGAAGTACAGACACCTAACAATTGTACTTAAATACTGCACTTTTACTTTTGCACTTTGTTACTTTAACCTGGCTCATGCCAGATTGATAAGTGTATCACTCTGAATTAGTTCTACACATTATCAATCTGGACAGACGGAAAAGTGTAACAAGCCGAGAAATCAATACATTCGGTTCAGACAAAAGCACCAACTTCTTCCTCGTCCTCAAATGCACAAAGCACTATGCACGTTTTCAAAAGCAAAATAGTCCGTAAATTTGTTGAAATGGGCCAACGGCGCCGCCATGTTTGTTTAGGTTTGTCCTTTTGACTTCCACCCAAACCACAATGCAGCGCTGTGATTGGTCCAGCACACAGCGGCTCAAACCCAACAGCGAGAGAGCGTCCAGATGAATTCTCAAGAGTTTGTGAAGTCACAAATATCGTGAGAATTCATATGGCAGAGACAGGTTAATGTTACTTTCTATTACCACTGAATCTTGTTTATGAGGTTCTTTGCCTCACAAAGCCAGCTGGTATAAAATTTCCGAGTTTTTTACGTCAGTGTGAACCCGGAAGTCTCTTGAGTTGTTAAGTCTCGCTCCGAGCATTTCTACCTTAAATCACGATTCTAGCAATTGAATACCTGTACTAGCATGTCAGGGGCTTTTGTTTAATTGCCCATGGTAATTCTTGCTGCTGCCAGTAGATGGAGCTCTAAAACAAAATCCAAAGTAAAGGCACTCAAGGGCATGTTGAAAGGCCAATAACAATACAAAGTATGCATAGTAGTTGTCATTTAAATCCTACATTAAATGAATAAAATTGCACTATGTAAGTCCATGAACATGTCATTGCCTGGAATGTTCCGTAGTATATGACACCACCAGGCCAAGTCACAGATCAGATCCATGGAGAGGCGGGCTCACTCCTGTTAAGAATGCATGTTTTTCAAGATTACTTAGCAATAAAAAGACCTCTGATTTAGTAAATTCAAGTGAGATAGGTTTAAAGTCAGACTGTCAAAGCAATAACATCACAAAGGTTACTTCATTAGATTAGATTCACCTTATTGTCTCCTGATGAGGTGCACACACTGCAAGTGCAATTCTGGAAAAAGGAAAAAATATTAACTACTGATCAAAGTCATCCACGTTTAAAGTATATTTTGGCAGCTGTGTAATATTTTTTCAAAGGCATTTTGAAGGCAAACTCTCCACTTTGATATCTGTGTTTGGCAAACTTCATTGACGCGGTTCAAAACAGTCTGGCCCTTTTGTAATATGCACAGCACCTGTTATCGGGCTGCGTTTGACTGGACCAGATAAGGCAGGAGCGCACACTGTGTCAATAGAGGTCCAGTCTATCTCGGCTGCATTCAATGGCCGCTGGCTACAGGCGCTTTGTGAAGACTCCTCTAATCTTCATCTCCATCTCTCTCTCTCTCGCTGACTGCCCCGGACGATTCAGCGCTGGCTCCAGACGTGCTCAGGCAAAGGAAACTCACCGGGCGCCTGCAGCTGGGAGATGTGTCTTACCTGCAAACATAAGCAATAGGTGCATGCATTCAGCCAGGAGGGGGTTCAGAGGGATGGAAATCTAGTACTGTTGCCGTAGCAAATAAATATTGTATCTTTTGAAAGGGGGAAGTAAAGACTGGTGTTCATTCATTCATTTTCTACCACTTATTCCTGTTAGGGGTCGCGGGTGACTGGAGCCTATCCCAGTAACTTTGGGCCTTAGGCGGGGTACACCCTGGACAGTGGCCAACTCATCGCAGGACTAAGACATGGACATTGACAGACAACCATTCACTCTCACATTCAATTCACTATGGGCAATGTAGCGTTACCAATTAACGGTAAGGGCCCTTCATACACTCACAGAACTATAGTTACACATAGGTAACTGACATGTATGGTGACCGATGGAGCTGGTATTTGTTAATTTATAACAGGGGTGTCCAAACTTTTTCCATCGAGGGCCGCATATTGAAATATAGACCAAGCAGAGGGCCACAAATCAATCATGAAACGTTAAAAAAAGCGGCATTTATCTGATGTTTCAAGTACCACCACATCTACATTCAGTCTCAGTGCCTTAATATCAGGTCTGTATTCCACCAACATGTTAGTTTTTTAGGTTAGAATTGTAGAAAATCCAAAATTTGCTGTAAAAAGTACTTCTCAGGACAATGTGGGCCAGTTCACCAGGAAGAAAAATTGGTCTGAGGGCCGCATTTGGCCCCCGGGCCTTAGTTTGGACAGATTTATAAGAACATGTTTGTCAAATCAAACTGTCTGATTAGTCGTTAACTTTTCTAACCGGCGGTGTAGGTAGAGGTGCTTTTCAAATGGTTGAGCTGTTGGGTGTACTTGCCTTTCGTTAGAGGCTAGTAAGACATCTTCTGGTCTGGACTCGGCTGTGTACTTGCACGTGGAGGCTACAGGCCGGTCCTTTGACGACAGGGACACATTCCTGTTGGATCAGAAGCCTCAATGGTTTGAAAGAGGTGTGGGGGAGGCCAAGTTTGAAAGATCTTTGAGGCCGGCCCTGAACAGACACGGAGGACTGTGCTTTCAGCCCTGAACAGACACGGAGGACTGTGCTTTCAGCTCTGAACAGACATGGAGGACTGTGCTTTCAGCTCTCTGGCCCCTGGGACAGAGCTGTGCGGAGGCTGCCCCGGGTCTTTCTTGGTGATGTCACTGGAACATCACCCACGTCTGCATCTAGTGGGACCCACAGTCACCAACTCAAGCCCTGAAGAAGCTGAAACAGATTGCACACACAAAACAAACTCTCCCGAGAACGACTGAAAACCCAATGTTTGTTACACTTTTACTAAATGCTTTCAGATCTCATCACAAGCACAGTTACTCCAGCAGCAGTCCAGCCGTTAGATTCCATCACACTGTCGTTGTGTTGATAATAATCTAAAGAGAGGTTCGTTAAGTGCCTTCTTTAATGTGAGCGGTGATGCCGGTGGGTGGTGTGCTCCGGCTATAACGAGGACAAAGACAGAGAAGAAGTTTCCTAAAGACACTAATTACCGCGAGAATGTTCTGCCGCGACACGACTCAACCAGAAACAAGCACCGACACAGAGAAATGGATTCTCACAAGAACATTATTTTCTGTTGCTGATAAATCAGGAGTTCAAAGTCTGATATACTTAAAAAACACACATTTTGCATTTTCTTAATACATGCTCTTGAGTACCTTTAGTCTGATGATAATGTGTGGACTGAAAAACAGCACAGAAGATTTTGGAGTTTTTTACTTTTGGCATCACAAATCTGAATAATTCGGAACAATTCGGTTTTTGAGGCTTTGAGGGAGAGGACTAACATTTTAGTGCAGACAACATGAAGGCGTAACTATTAGTCAACATTTTTCGATTTGACGTCTTTGGAATATGACAGTAATGATTTGTACCAAAGGCTTGTCAAGCCATTTTAAAAGGAAAAATAACACATTTACAATTCTCTTTGTCTCTTTAAAATATTAGAACACAGTAAATATTGTGGTAATATCGGACCGAGAGGTTTGGATATCAGCAAATTACACATCATATGGTATTGGAATCAGTCAAATGTTCCAATATTTCAAGGGTTTAATGGACAATTGAGTTAAAAAAAAAAAAAAAAAAAAAAAAAAAGAGATAAGCAATGAAGCTGAAGAGGTAAGTTTACATAATTGTAGAAAAAAAAAAGTAGTACAGAAAAATATTATAATGCAGACACAGGGTATTTGATTTTCACACTGCAAAATCAAAAACCCGTTGGCACATTGTTAATATTCAAATGCTTCATTGTTCAGACGTGTATAACGCTTTAAATCAACTTTTTTCAGACGACAAAGTGATACTAGGGGACCACCCAAGCACAGCCAATCAGAGTGCTGCTTTCAGCTCCTACTTCCCAGCTGACGAGACGAAAATATTATTTATTATTAGATGCCGACAATGTGCAGATTTTGTCACAAATGTACAGATTTACATAAAAAAACAAAAAAGTCTGGCATCCCAGCTTTAATTACACAAAAGTAAAAAGTTAAAGGGGGCACGTTATGCACAGTCAACTTTAATGAGCTTTTAATCTCGTTACAACCTCATTATCATTAGTTTAATCGAAGTTGTATTTTGATTGATTCCTGTATCCTGTATTTTCCTGGGGCTCAAAAGTCCTGTTTTCACCTACCCCCTATCCCCATCCATATTTCCTGTTCATATTTGTGATTATTTGAAAAATCAAGACTCCGAGTGACACATGTAGAGTTCTTAAGTGTCACGTAGACACTTTTCAAAAATGAAAACTTGTAAATTATGTGATTTGTTGCAATGAAATGTCACTATGGAGAGGCGGGGCTTGTCACTTCTGCAGTTTTGAACAGGAAGTCAATGGCGCTGTTTCTTTTACTAAGCTGTTTAAGATCTTTATTGCAGTTTACAATGACCAAAATGTATAACGATGAAGTTCCTGGAAAAAAGAATGATATATCTCCTTTAATATGTGACCTCCACACATATGTGACTTCAACTTTGCTTTAATTTGGGGACGTTGCTTTAGACTTTAATATCAACATCGGAAAATATCAGAAACTCATAACGGAGTAATAGTAAAGTGCATCAGTCAAAACTATGAAACCAAGACACAATGAAGATTAATAATTGAATTTGTTTTCCACGTGCAATAATGACATCAAGAAAGTAAGATGTCTCCTGTCTTCTTATCGGCTCTCTTTCATTTCCTGGTGGCCCTGAGAGCTGTCAGTTCAAACCTAAAACACACATCCAACGCTCTCGTCTAATTTCCTCTGTCGGTTTTTCCAATATCAGACGAAGATAGCGACGCAATTATAGCTATCGTCATGACTTTATTATGACTTTAGGTGCACTTTCATTGCTTATCAGTATTTACAGTGAGCGACAGCGTGCTTTTAATGTTTGTGCGGTTTTATTCCAAAAATGTCAACAATGCAAGGTGCGGTTTACGTTCACAAGACATCACAATATTAATATTCTATACAGTGAAAAATGTACAACTTTGTTCAAAAAGTTGATGCACATACTGTAGGATTCGACATTCAGTGCTTAATAAGACTGAAGAGTGAAAAAGTATGTTGAGTTGAATGTAAATTATTAATGTTAATTAGAAGAGAAAGTCACAAAATATTGCAGAATAAATATAGCTCTCAAGGAAATTGACCATTTCTCAATCAATGCACAAATACATTTCCTTGAAGCCATTTTAACTAGAATTGATCTTCATCTCGATGCGTTTAAACTTAAAGGGCCTGTGCCTGATTTTTACTGTTGTGAAACGGGAAAAACAAAAACTAGTCAGTGTACCCGTTGTTTTGTGTGTAATAAAGTAAAATCTATGTTGCTTCATCACAGATATATCGTAAAAGCATCTATTCGGATGAAAATGACACCACAGCACTTTCTCCGCGTCTATTTATAGAGTGTTTTATCCAACAAGAGAAGCAGGAAGTGTGCTGTTAGCATGCTAATGTTTGTTAGCTTCACTTGTGAATGTCGGTCGCACTCAGGGCTCAGAAACTCATGAAAAGGGTTTCTAAACTTACCGCAGTGAATATTTAGGATGCTGGGACTGCATTAGGAAAGTGAGAGATACATGTAACTGATGTAAAGATTTTTACATGACCTAGTTCTGTTTTTCACTTTCAGTAAAAATCTGGTACAAAGGATACTATGTTATGGATTATGTGGATTATTATTGGCTTTTAAGCAGATTTATTGTGATTTTTTTTTCAAGAACTTAAAATTGAACTATGACTTAAGTAGATCATAATTTTATCATTTTGCTCATTTTAAATCGCACTATTGATCCAATAAAGATTAAATAAAAGAAGCAGGTTTATTGACTTCCTGTTCAAACCTGCACAACTGCACTTCATAGTGACATTTCACCGTGGCAACGTGACATGCTATTTACTTTTGTTAGAACAAATTCAGAAAATTAAACAAGCAATACAAAAACATACATATACATATATAATATATAGAATCAGTTGGAAAACTGATTCTATATATTATATGTAGTATATTATTATTGTATGTATTGTATTGTATGTATTATTATATATATAATATAAATCATATAAACCCTGCACCTTTCACAAATGAACTAAAATAAAACATTTCCATTATTCTCATTCTATCCCTCCACCGTGTGAATGTTTTCTGTTATGGTTTACATTTCATTGTCTTTGACTTTTCATTGTCCATCATTATTTTCTCCTGGTACATTTTTTTAAATTTATAAATGTTCGTTCAACATATAAAGTCATAAATTGACGCATTCCAAAGCTTGACTCCATAAACTAAGACACACTGCTTTTTTAATGTTGTTCTAGTGAAAACAGTTTGGAAATATATAGTCTGCTTTGGTCTTTATCTTCTGAAACAAAAGTTAAAAAAAAAAAAGAAAAAACTTTGTACAGCTTCTGGTAGTTTTAGACCTCTACATGTGTCACTCGGAGTAGTCATTTTTCAAATGATAACAGCTAAGAACAGGGACAGGCGGGGATAGGGGGAAGGAGGAAACAGGAATTGGTTCAATGATGAGGATGCTGTTAGCACACCATCTGCTGGCAGCAAAGTGAATTACCGTGGAGAAATAAACAAAAACTAGCTTGCCCCAATATGCTAATGCACAATTTCACATCAGAAATGTTTGGCGATGATTTATGGACTTAAAATCAGCACAAGAGAACTCTGGATCCCTACGTTTAAAGCACACATGTTCTGCAACATTGACTTTTTTGAGCTTTAAACCATGTTCTAACAATGTTCTGTCATCAAAAACACACCTGAAGTAGCATTCACGCTGTTTTGAGGAATGTTTATTAGAAAATCCCCCGCCCTCAGTGCGTCAAACACACTTCCTGCTGAACTTCAGGGATTTTCTGATGTATTTTCAGATCATCTACGTCATTTATCTGAGAATAGTCCGCTGTTTTAAGTTCTTAAATCATCACTAAACTCGTATTGAGCATTTCTGCCGTCTAAACATGATAACTGTTGCAGTAAATCTAACTTCATTAGATTGTATATAGTGCTGGCTGGATGCACTCAGTAAGTCATTTCATAGTGACTGATAAAACCTGACATAGAATGAATAAGAAACCTTTTTGTTTCAAGCATGAGATGACAAATTTAAGGCACATTAACATTAAGGCATGTTCAAAGGCTAACAGCAATATGAAAAATGCAGAATATGTTTCCTTTAACATCACATATGTGGGAAATTTGAAACAGAGTGTTTTGTGAGGCTCAGCACACCTTTATCTTGGAAATAGGATATCTGAAACAAGCATGAAAGAAGCTACATTTTTTGATGAGGCAAACTTTAAGAGCATGGTTACAAACTCAAAAAAGTACATTTTGCACAATATGAATACTTTTCATTACACCATGTATATGTATGTTTTTTCCTCATCAAAAATGTACTTAGTAGTATTTTGAGTTATTCGTTAATATTTGAGTAATCTTGTACATTTGTGATTGTGAAAAAAGACCTGGCACTAAAAACGCTGCATCCTCTCATGTCAGCTTTATTCAGGTACAACATTATGCTTCAAAAATCTCTTATGTTGAAGCCATCACTTTCCATTATCTCCCAAATGCTTTCAGGTTATTATCGGCCGCAGCTCCACATTAAAATGCGCAGAAGGATGGTCTGTTGGCAGTGTCTCGGAGTGCCGGGGTATCAGTAGTGCTCACAGCCAATCACAGAGCCAGGGACCAGAGCCAGACAGGCAGTCCATAACTCTCACACCTCATTCATGTTAATAAATGTGCCATAAAGGGACTGGTGCTGCTCAATACAAGAGCGGAATATTAAAAATGAACAAGGAGATATGTCTCTACATTGTGGCCTTCTGAGCTCTTTCAAACAAGTGTCAAATGGATGACGGTGAGTCTAGACAGAGGACCAAGGTTTGAATACTGTCATGGCACATCCTAGTCTGAAAGAAGAGTTTTACCCAGATTTCTATTTATTGCTCAAAGACATGCATTTCTGTACAAAAAAGAAAACTAAGTAAAATAAATTAGAACTTTCAAGGTGAATGATATCTACATTAAAGAATCAGGACAGCCATTCAGTTCAATTAAAATACTTTATTGAGTACTTTATAAGGGGCAATTTTAAGGACAAATATTATGCAAAATAACTTGAGCTTGTAGCCATGTTCTAACATTGTTCCGTCATCAAAAACCTGGAGTAGCATTTAGTTTGATTCACCTTTGTTTGATGATCCTCTCTCTCCAACACTGTGTTCTGAGCTCCCTCGATGTGTGACGTAGATCAGTGGTTCTCAACCTTCATTGTCTCGAGTACCCCCTAGACTTTCTCTCACACTCAAAGTACCCCTTAACTTGAGTTTCAGGCAACTAAATGAGTATACTAGTCATATATTATCAATTAAAACTATTGTATTTTAGTTTTAATAATATTTATGGTCCAATTTACAACTAATAACACTTTTTAATTCAGGTAAAAGTACATTTAATCTTCTTTTAAACCATTCTACGTACCTCCTGGTAATTGCCACGTGCCCCTGAGGGTCCCCATACCCCTGGTTGGGACTGACGCACTGACGTAGATGATGCTGAAGTCATTTATCCCAGAATCTTTTGCTGTTTTAAGTCCTTAAATCATGGTCAGATAATTACAACTTTGTCAGATCCACTCTTTACTGCAAAGCATTGTGGGTATATATTCACATGTGTATCAATTGCCTCTACAGCCAGTAGATGGAGCCACAGCTAAGTCAAAATGGAATCTCCAAACTCAGTGATAAAGTTATATTTTTCTTCATAAAAAGGGTATGTTTAAGGCCAATAACAATACAGATAATGCATATGTGTCTTTTAAAAGGCACACAGAGCACTTGCATAAGAACAATAATCACGCAAACAAATATACATAAACAATTTACATCAGACATGCAATACAGACGCTGCTAATCATAGAAGGCTGCCAGATCAACAATAAAGTCATACTGAACAGTCCTCTAGTTCATTGTTTCCCAACCAGGGGTACAGGGACCTCAAGGGGTACGTGAGCAGCTACCAGGGGGTACTTTGAATGATTTCAGGTTTTAAAAGAAGATGAAAAGTACTTTTATCTGAATAAAAAAGTGCTATTTGTTGTAAAATGTGCATCTTTTTGGAGTATCTTGGACTATAAATATAATTAAAACAAATACATAATTGTAATAATTGACAATATGGGACTAGTAAACCCATTTATTTGCCTCAAACTCAAGTTAAGGGGTACTCCGAGTGTGAGACCAACCTTAGGGGGTACTCGAGACAAAAAAAGGTTGGGAACCACTGCTCTAGTTATTACCAGTGCATAAAGCAGCACAGTTATATTGCACAACTCCCTGTGTTATTTAATGTACTAAAAGCATAGTCATGTTGCACAAGTCTGTATGTTATTTAATGCAAAATAGCAGCATTTTTATACTGCACCGGTCCCTGTTATTTAGTGCAAAATGATTATATTGCATAAATCCCTAGGTTATTTAGATCAAAAATAGTAGCACAGTCATATTGCACAAGTCCTTATTTAGTGCAAAATAGCGACTTTGTTATATTGCACCAATGCCTTACTTATTCCTACAGCAAAAATAAAAAATAAAAACATGGCAGAAATAGCAGCAATTCATATTGTATTGCACTAAATATATCAAATAACCAAATCTACTTTATTTATATTGCACATTTTATACACAAAAATGTTGCCACACAAGCATAAAACATCAAACAACAAACTAAATGTATACTTTGGTAAAAAACATTTGCATACAGTATTTAAAACTCAGGCTCCAGATTACTATTACTACTGTCCCCCCATGTCTGGTCTTTGGCACCAGGAGCAGGAGCTGGCCCTCGGACCTCAGAGCGTGCCGGGGGTGATACATTTGGATGAGGCCCGAGATGTGCTGTGGGGCCATTCCATTCAAAGCTTTAAAAACCAACAATAAAATCTTAAAATCAACTCAAAAACGAACAGGAAGCCAGTGCAAAGACGCTAACGTCGGAGTAATGTGCTCTTATTTTCTGGTTCCAGTTAAAAGGCGCACTTGTTATAATTCTATATCGGTTTCTATTCTGTTAAATACTTATAGCAACTTCTATTTTTCATGCACGAAAACGCAGCGAAATATACCAAACCGATGCCTCCAAATTCCAAAACCCAACCGAATATTGCCCTTCAACCAGTGCGGGAGGTCAGTCTGTCAGGAGCATCGTACTCTACATTTCAGATCTTGAACTTGGAGCACTCAAAGTAGACACGGGGAGAACATGGAAACTTCAAACAGCCCAGTAATGGAACTTGAGACTCTCTTGCTGTGAGAAGGAAACGCCTACCACTCCAGAGTAGCTCCAATGACCCCAAAAGTGTTAAGGATCCACTGCAGCTTGGTTTTGAGGTAAAAATTAAAAGTAAAAACCCTCAAATCACTACAATTTTCAACAAGATCAGAAGCAGTGACGCAATTTCGTCTTTGAGCACACATTTCAGATTTCTTGTATTCAGAATTCACTCGAAACCTCCTGACCCACTTTAGTTATTTAGTTTAAACAGAAACGTAACCATGATTTTGCAAGCCATTTGGCAAACAGCCCGACCCACCTCCGCTGCAGCGAAAGCATCTGCCCCGGTCGGCGCGGTAATGACTACCCTCCTCTCTCGCTCTCAACTTACCTCCTCGTTTTCCTCCCACTGGAACAAACAGGCCGGACTGAAACGCACCATTATCTCCCACAGAAGTAAGTCATCTGCCCGGTCCTGAATCACAATAAGCCAAGCTACAAGAAGTTTAATCAAAACAATGGAATTAATTCAGGCTAGGATTAGTAGTAAAATTCACGAAAAAGACGAGATAAGAATGAAGCCTTTTTTGGGCGCCAACCACTTATCCACAATCACTGTCTCAGTCGTCCCAGCTGCCCTCTTTCTGTCAGCTAACTGGGCAGTGAGTCCAGGAAAACAAAAACATATCACAACAACTCAAAATCTAAAGCAGCAAAAGACAAAGCCTAACATGCAGCTAACAGGGGCATCCCGCTGGTAACAGGGCTACTGGACTACAGTGGAAAGTCATAAAAAATGGACCGTTTACTAAGTTAAATAAATAAAATGTTGTACAGTACTTTTGTAAAACACACAGTCAGTGTAACTTACAGTACTGTGATTCACCAAGGATTTGGGAAAATGATGACTTACAGTACAGTGCTGGGTGGGGTGTACATGGTTAACGTCACCAATGCTTAACCGAGTGAAGACATCTTAACGTAAAGGACACATTTGCACATTGACACATTTTGAGCTTTTTTGAACTCTTTGACCGTCAGCCTTTTTCGCACCTGATACCCCGAGCCTACCAGTTTTCGCTAAATTTCAGCAATTTTCACAGCCCTGCTGAAAACGTCGTGCGCCAGCTTTAATCATATGTTGTACACCAAATGAAACACCCCCATCTCTACTTTCATTGAACTGTTACATGGATCTGTTCCTTCTTTGTAGCCATTTGAAAACTAGTAATTTTCATCAGAATAGAGCATTTTAAGACAAAAAAGTGGAGATAAACGCACTTTAGTGAATCAAACTTTTGTTCAGTTTTGTTTTGCTTTGCTCTAAACTATGGTGAAAAAAGATGTGTACCTGCAAATAAATAAAGTCTTTAGAATTATAATGTGAGATCTGTGTGTTAAAAAGAGAGAAAAGATGATGGTCGTCTTTTTACATCTTCTACAAATGTCATTACAAACGTCAAGGAGCAGCGTGATTGTCTCTTTTATGATGCACAGATTGTCTCTTTTGTGACGCTCAGATTATTTCTGTGCGTCAGATATATAACTATATCTGTTACAGCTAACCTGATCATAGAATTTCTTTAAGTGCTAACATAACTAAATTGTGTACTGCACTAGGTGCATACACTCCTGTCTGTCATACCTGTGTCAGATCAGACAAATACTGCATAATTAACTTTTATTTTTGCTTCAAAACATGAAATGGCAAATTTAAAGTGCTCAAGAGCATGTTTAAAGGCTAATAACACGATGAAAAATGTAGTAATATTTTTCCTTTAATGCAGTGCTATTCAATTCAACCCGGCCCACCAATCAATACGATGTGGCCATGGTAAAATAGGTCACTGGTTCAGATTTTGTGACCTTGTCCTGTTCAAGATGTGGTTTACACCAGATGTAATCCAAACGTTGGCCTTCATTAAGGTTAGTCTTGGTTTAAACCTGGTCGAGTCGTAGATCCACTGTTTTAATCTGCTCTAGTTCCAGCTTTGTTATTGATCAACACTGGGTTTGTCTTTGGTGAGTCCTGCTTTAGTTCTGTTTTTATGTGAGAGCAAAAATGTTATTCTTATTATTTTTTTGTCAGAAAAAAGTTGATTTCTGTTGAATAGTCTAATTGCGAGTTGTTTGTGGATATTGGATATAAAACATCAAAGTGTGGTTTGGCCCACTGGAAAATATAATTGAATAGCACTGCTTTGATGTCTAATGTTGTAATACACAATTGCTCCTGCAGAAGGCATCTATAGTCCCTCATTCCGCTGTGATGTCTCTGAGTGAAAAAACGTTTGCTCAAACTCCAAAATAGTGGATTTATCTCATAAAGACTGAGCAAACCTGAGACACAGCAGTGTGTATGGAAGAATATTACTGGTTTATTGAACTTTGATTTCACGTTATTAATTCATGAATTAATTTCAGACCCAAAGATGGTCCATAATTAAAAGAAGACAATGAAGAAACAGTCATCCAAAGTTTGCCTGAAATGGAAAACAATCAGTGTTTACCTGGTCAAGCCAAGGTTAGCTGCTGACGTTAGCGACTTCACATGGTGACTCTTTCTTAAAGAGTGCTTTATTCATAATCAGAACTGAACCTAGCAATAAAACAGTGTTTATAGGAGCTTTCATTCAGTCGTGTTGTGTTAAATGACCTGTTGCTGCTCTGTCTCGTAATGCACTGTGAGCTAATTATGACTCACACAGAAAAAAAAAGAACAACCAACACAAAAAAGCACCTTGTTGATGTTATCAATTATTGACCACGAACGGCTCCAACTGGTTAGAGAAAAAACAAAAACGTTCATCCCTCATACCAGGTTTAGGTGAAAAAACACTGGCCGATTGCTCTGAGACTTCTGAAAAGCACAGGGAATGGATTAAATAAGTGAGATACATGTTAGCTATTACAAAGCGTTGAATTGAACTAGTTCTGTTTTTTTCCCCATTGTAAGACAGTGAAAATCAGGTACAGCGCCTTTAATTTGTATCATGACGGACAAAAGCACCAATCGCTCACTTTTTCAAACATTTCTCATATCTGTGGTTGTGGTAACAGACCATGCATTTCTCTAATTGGCCAGTAAGCCTGTCAGTCATCCCCAACTGAACTCTGGGCCATAAGTCTGTACGTCTTTGCACAGACACGGTGACTTGTGCCCGGACTGGCTGTTAAGGCTATTGTTCTACACCTTAAACACCTACAAAACGTACCATGCAGTCTTTTCGTACTGGCACCAATAGCGTCTGCCCACCTCATGCAAAGGTTATATTGTTTTCCTTAAAGTGGGGTGTACATAACCAGCAGTTTGCATGCGATAACTCCGTGTGCGCACCGCCTTCTTCCGCCCACGACCTATTCCCAGATAACAAGAACACACTGTTTAAAAAACCCCGCACACATCCGAACTGTAAACACCAATTTGCTCCTTATTAAAGGCTCACCTCGCAGTCTTAACCGCCGCCTCTTCATCACAACTCCATTTTACACTGTTTTCCTACCCTTTTAAACCAAAAAATGAAACAAAATAGAATCACTCTCTCCTCCTACCTGTATAATCTGTGCGCCGGCGTATTATTTATCATGGTTTTGCCTCGCTGACAGGGTCGTCTCCTCTCCTGTATCGTATTGCTTGTAAGGACGGCCCTTCTGCCAGTGGCTTTCCTGTTATGTGCTCCGTAATTGGCCGGTAGTAGATGCATGGCTTGTCTGGTGAATGGATGACCAATAAGTTCGCGGAGTGTGGTCCCCTGGGCGAGCGAGCTACCTATTAAAAGTGCCTTCCTGCCCGACTCCTCATTGTCATTGTTATACCGTTTATTTTCACAGCTCCCGGTAAACTATAACTTCCAAATTGTCGGCTTGAGAAAAAGGAACAGCGTGACCCAGTTTTCTTTGTAAAGGTGGCTGATGGCCCGGACCTTCTTTCGCGGCGAGAAGCCAGACGACGGTGCCGTACGTGGGCTGAAAACGTCAATGTCAAACGGGGGTAATTATCTTGAAGGTTTGCTCTGTAATAAATAATTGACCTCATTGAAAAAACCACCGCTCCGAGACAAGAGAGCGCTCAGGAGCAGATGCATTACAAGCGGCGTTGTAAATTCTAAAGATTGTTGCGTCTGTCGAACAAAGAATGGTGTTTTTACAAGCCATCTCAAAAGGTGCTGTTTAGGTTTAGAAATGGTATGTAATTGTATGGTTGATTGATCGCCGCTAGCAACAAATTCTTGGATATAATGCTGTTTACAGGTGGACTATGTGATTTTTATGGTGGAAGGTCCAATATTTTACATTATTAGCGTTGTTTTCTGCCATTGAAGCTGGGGTACTTGATTTTCACACAGCAAAACCGTAATTACCGTCGTTACTGCAGCGCTCACAAACTCTTTGGCCTATTGTTGATATCCACAAGCATTTCTTTTCTGGCGTGAGCTCAGTTTGCAGTAGTAGAAGTCAAACTCGAACCCGAATGTATCTTCCTACAATATATCTGCACTGGGACACAAAAGATCGGGTACAGGCCCTTTAAAGGACAATATTAACACTACAAATAATGCTTAGTGTCTCTTTTAAATCGTTGATATGCAGTAAAGGTTGAACACTTGTATATTCAGAATCATTACATTACCTCAAAGGACATTAAAAGCACTGGAGGAATGACGCGCTTAACGTGTTTTGCCCAAGGCCACAACAACAGTAGGCGTCGCACATTTGATTGGCGCCACAGTATCCACCTCTGTGCACTTTGTGTCTTGTCGCAGCCTTTGGCACTTCTCTTGTTCGGTGCAGAGGTGCATGCTGGGTAGGGCAAACACTCCATCTCCGTGTCACCATTATCTCTGCAGCTTTTAGGCTTCGCTGCCAGCTCCTTTGTTTAATAAAACTCTGATTAATGAACGCGAGATGGGGAGATAGCGACGGAGAGGAACACGGCGGCGCTTTATACTGGTGCAGCGTGATATCTGCAAGGCTCCTGTCTACATTTATCTGAATAAAAGCACACTTTCTCCATTAGTTTCCTCTCCAAAGGCAGCGGCACGAGTTGCATCATTTCTGTGGACCTTTTTTTTTTCAGACAGGGCTTTGAGGAAGAGTTTTAATCAAAGTGAGAATAGGGGAGCTGTATAGGATCGCTCATGTGTATCCACTTTGTATGTGTTTAAAGCGCTCACATCAAAGCTACAAGACAAAAGACTTTCCCAGGAAGCTCCGGCTCATTCTGACTTCTCTAAATACTGATTAATAATGGAGTAAATTGTGGGAAACGCCAAGAATAGCTATAAAGAGCGTTGGAGTTGAGATGAGGTTTAGACCTGGTTTCGTTCTTGTGTTAGAAGTAGTTTGTTACAAAGCAGAGGTTGTTGTGTCCTTGGGCGGGACACTTAAAGGACACATGTCATGCATTCTTGTAGTTTTAATTGGCTTTTCAATTGCCTATGACAGGTTGAAGTAGTCATTTGACCAAAGATAATCACATTTACGATTCTACTAAAGAATTAACTATTTTTATCCCAGTTTGGCAATTTTTTACGTTTAAAATTTGACTTCCTGGTTGTAAATCATGACATCACACTAGGAAATTCTGTAACTGTTACTCCTTTAATGTCACAGAAATTATCATTTGACAAATAGAAATATATGGGGGCACCTGTATTTTGTTGAATTCATGTTTAAAGGGTCAGAAAATGTGTTTCTTGGTTGTAAATTGTCCCTAGTGATGTCATGTTTTGGAAATCCTGTAAATTTCAACTGATTTTTCAACTTTCTTTCTCAAACTGACTCTTGATTGGTGTAAAAGTATTTAATATTTACAACAAGTTTTATTCCACCAAATAAAGTAAAAACTAGAAAATAATAAAAACCTGTCATACACACATAAACGTTTGGTCACATAAGGATAACTATTTCACAATTTCTTAAACTTAAAGAATAATGATGCATTTACAGTTTAATGGTGTATTTAGCCGTTCGAGTGCAATGGGAATGAACAATGAAAAAATAAACCCTTGGGCAGCGTCAATGCTATGCTAGTCAAACACAATTTGATCACAAAAATGCTCAGAACAAGTATGGTGATAGTTCATGGACCAAATGCGCCAGAGAAGTGACGCAACAATGTGGGGAATGTTGAAACTGATGAGAAACTTCTGAGGCAAGACAACCTCGTAAACAGGATTAATTAAACAAGCGTGAATGACGCTAAATGTAAACATGAAGTAATTTGAAAGGTCAGTATTTATTACAGTGACCGCAACTGTAGTTACAACTGTATGTTGTGTCTGCTCATTGTTTATTGTCTATAAATGTAATTGTATATGTTATGTTGTAACGGCAACTGTAGTTTCAACGGTTTGTAAAGCGCTTTGGGTGCCTATTAGGTGGAAAAGCGCTCTATAAATAAAAATTCTTCTTCTTCTTCTTCTTTATTTCTGTGATTTGAAATATAAATAGGTTGAAATATAATTGTCTTGTCTTGTTCACTGAAGGAGGACACTGAAAAAGGGTCATCTTTCCTAGTGCAGTGCTTTCCAACCTTTTTTGTCTCGAACACCCCCTAAGCTTTGTCTCACACTCGGAGTACCCCTTAACTTGAGTTTCAGACAAATAAATGGGTTTTCTAGTCGCATATTGTCAATCATTACTATTATATCTTTTGTTTTAATTATATTCATGGTCCAGGAAGGCGGTACAATTACAACTGATGACACTTTTTTATTCAGATAAAAGTACATTTAATCTTCTTTTAAAACCTGAAACCATTCCGACTACCCCCTGGTATTTGCTCACGTACCCCTTGGTGTCTCCGTACCACTGGTTGGGAAACACTGTCCTAGTGCACCAAAATGACAACACAGTGCGCACGGAGGGACAAGTGAGAATCAAACTCAACAACCAAGTTGGATCGAAACACCAGTACTGAACGAGTCGATACTATTTTGAGAATCATCCCAACCCTTCACACGGGACACACAGACAGTTTGGAACCTGGTTTTCCCAGCGGTCTCGCATTTAAGGACTAGCCTTGGTCAACTCCCAAGATCTGACTGAGATTAGGTATCGAGAAGCTGGGATGGTCACAAACTCGGCTTCACAACTTGCTAGAGCAGTGAAGAAAACATAGAGGCGTTTGGAGTGGATGTGCTCGTTATGTTAGCAGCCCATAGAAGACCTTAGCGCCCCTTAGCCCCTCCTCGTAAAAATGTCTGAAGTCTCCCCCGTTTGTAGCCCTATGGGTCTAGATTCGACCATAACAGATCTCACAATACAAGTTATGGATGTGAAAAGCAACAATTCTACTTGTTGTGCAGGTGTTACAAAATGTTCCTGTTTCTCGGTGGTATGTTGGGTTGAAATACTACAAGAAAAGAGGTTTGGATTATTACCTGGGTGAAAAGTCAACATACATAGTTGAGTTCATCACAACTTTGTTTTAAAAGTACAGCATTGTCGATTCTGTTAGAAGTGAAGCACCAGGAGATCGATGCCTGCAGTCTGTTTACTGCAGCCTTTGGGCCTCTGCTACACGCACATAACACATAACTGTGTCTTAAGTGTACACAAATCATACTCTCTGGTCATTATGGTTCATTCACACAAAGTCAGACATTATTTGAAAATAATTGTACGTATAAAGACAAGTTTTATGAATAGTTTATAGGATTGTAGAACACATAAATATAAAACATTTCCTGGTCATTGACAACTATAGAGATCGATCGAGAGGGTTTTTTCATGGCTGATGCTGATACAAATAGCTCAAAATGAAAGAAACCAATGGCCAATTAGCTCTGCCAATATACTTTGAGCATTTTTTATTATTTTGTTCACATGATTGAGTTTGAATTTACAAATGATCCACAGGCCTCTTTTAAGAGAGAATAGTCAGGGTAGTCAAGTTTTTTGCTGTGGACTTTTTGCATTAAAGGGAACATAATCTGCTTTTTTAAGATTTTAACCATGTTCTAACAAAAACATGCCTAGATTTGCATTTAGCTTCATTCATGCAAGTTTGAGGAATGCTGGTTAGAAAATCCTCTCCCCTCCGACCGTCAAAAACACTTCCTGCTGAACTCCCTCGATCAATGACGTTTTTTCAGATTACTGTTAGTCTGATCATTGCATGTCAAAGTCATTAAAGTGAACATAGCTAAATTGTGTGAGCGTCATGTACTGGCTGCCTACACTCAGTAAGTGGCAGAGCAAAAAGCAGAGAGACATGTTCATTTAGTAGTTTAGTTAGTTAATTAGTTTTGTTTTTTAAGATACTCAAGAGCATGTGTAAAGGTTAATAACAATATGAAAAATGCATAATATTTTTTAAAGTGTTTAAATAAATCTTTGTGCATATTGTTTAGGCAGCTGTTTGGCCCAAAGAACATATCAGCCTGTGCTGGAGATTAAATGCTTATATCTGATATGCTCAGAAATGCTTATATTTGCCCAATATAACAGCCAACCTTGGGCTATCGCTATTGAAAGCCAGGACTGAATTGAAGTCAGTTTTAATCCACATTTATTACCTCCTTTGTATTAGTCCTCATTTAAAGCTACAGCGATAGTTAGTCCTATTTTAGACCTGTTTAGTCTTAGATTAGACTTGGTATTGTTCTATTTTGGATCGGGATTTTGGGAACCACTGCTGCCCCACTGTGGCACTTGGTATTCCCTTTCGGTGTGTATAAAAATTGTGCTGCACTAAATGTTAACTAAGGTTTGTATGATTCTGTGCTTACATGGATGAACGTCTTTGGCAGTTATAAGCTTGTGTATGAGTCCCTGATATCTTGTGCTGACTGCCCTGCGCAACTTTGTGAACCATTTTGTGTTGCGTTTATAAAAAAGACTTAAATAGAAAAAGTAAAAACTTGAAATAATTCTTATCCCTTTACTGAAATGTGGATGTACCTGGCATAAACCGATTGAGTTGTCATTGTTTGCAGTTTTGTCTAAAATTTACTCGGCAATGTTGACAACATTTTTACTCAAACATACCTATATATGCTACTCCTATATCCAGTGTGTACCTCAGTGAAACTCTGCTGCCTCTGAGTTAGCGAAGTCCACTCGAGCTGCACTGCCTCCAGGTGAGAGGAGAGGGCAGAGGGTAAACTGTCAGCATGTGTCTGCTTGGACCCTGCATCGAGAGAAGCCGAGCTGGAGCAGGCACATTTAATCAAGGGGTTTACCATTGCCATAGCAACAAAGTTCTCTTTCTGTGTCCTCTATCCACCGAATTGTTTTAGCTGCCAGTACAGTAATTACAAAGCTTTCGAAGGACAGAAACTTCTGCATCTGGTAAATGGAAGAGACAAAGCCTGCAGGGAGAACAGGACGCATTGGGGACAACAGGACGCATCAGGGACAACAGGACACATGGATGCAGGTGGGGCGTGCCAAACTGGAGAGGTGAAGACCAGCTGGGGGAAAGAAACATGGCCGCCACTTCCAGTCAATTGCCGAGCTCATTGGTGCGTCTTGCCAGTTTAGCCTTTAGCGGCTCAGTACATTTCCATACACTGAACCAGTTTGATTGCGCATTGGCTCGTTCTTGACTCCAGAGGATGTTCTTACTGCACTGGCCACTGGTCTAACATGTCTAACGTCACAACATGTTTAACTTGGAATCCCATGTCTAGATGTTTTAATAGATCTATGGTTAAGTCACACTTGATAATTCAACTGGCGGTGCAAGGTAACCTCTTCTCCACCAACAGTGTCTAGAGCAGGGTTATTCAACTTTATTTCACCCAGAGTTTTGTCCTCATGGCCAGAAATGTGTCCAACGCGCCAACGCTTAAGAAATACAGAAAAAAACCATCAAAACATCTGCAGAACTAAACTAGGACTATACCAGGACTGAACCTGGACTAAACCAAATCTAAATCATGTCTAAACCAGGTCTAAACCAGATCTAACCCAGGACTAAACCGGGACTAAACCAGGTCTTTCTGGACTAAACAAAGTGTAAATCACGTCTAAACCATGTTTAAACCAGGACTAAACCACATCCAAACCAGTTCTAAACCAGGTCTAAACCAGATCTAACCCAGGACTAAACCAGGTCTAAATCAGGTCTAAACAAGGACTATACCAGAACTAAACCATGTCCAAACCAGTTCTAAACGAAGTCTAAACCATGACTAAACCATGTCTAAACCAGGACTAAACCATGTCTAAACCAGGACTAAACCAATAAAAACACTAGATATTTTGGATATTTTATGTTTTTGAAAGTCGTTTAACTGCACATAGTTCAGCAGTTTGATTTCCTGCGTCTCTCAGTGGAGCAGTAATCATTCTAATCTTCCAAACAAGGATAAATTTCCAAACTTTTGTCTTAAATTTTGTTGTCCATTCACTTTTGTGTGCTACTCGAACCTCAACCAAGAGCCCATTTCAGTCCTGATGCATTAAAAAACACTGCCTGAATATTGAGTCAGCAGGATAATCCAACTTTATTCATTTCACAAACTATCCACTGTACCTCACTAATTTCCGTGTGTGTTTTCAGGAAAAGAGCTTTGCCGTCACCATAGCAACATCCCTTTGTACCCTGCGTCCATTGTTTTGTTTCAGCAGCTCTAATTTAACCGCTGGACAAGTGGGAGGAGAGCGGAGTTGTTTTTTGGATTCCCCGTTAATGAGGTCAATGGAGAAGGCAAGCCGCTAACAGTGAGACCAGCCCACAGATGGTCAGTCTGTGGCAACGCAACACAATAGGTTAATTAGAGAATCAGCCTATGTTTAGAAAGACAAAATACAGCCATTATAGAATTAGCGGGGAGACAATAGCGAGGTTAAAGCAACAAACAGTGTATGTATGACAATCAAAGTCATTTATCAAGCTTAGGGCAGGGATTTGATATTTATTTATTCATTTTTTTCCATCTTGAAGGCTTTATCGACTAGGCCTGTAGCTGTAGTGTGTATAAAGCGGGAGAAAGAGAGGGCAGAGATATTTTGGAAATGTTACGTCCAGGAAGCAAACCCATGATGAATTTTATGTAATTTAAGGTGAGACGCTGTAGGTGAACAGGAAAAAAATCTTAAATTTAAAGCTATCAATTTGAAACTTCCCGTGTAGTTTACTCACATAAATGTAAGAAAAAATATATATTACAAGTTTTTGATCATATGATGTTTTCATGTAGAAATAAGGCATTTTATATGTAAAAACAGCCAAAAATATACATATTTAGGGCATTTAAATCTGAAAACTGAACAGAACCAGGTTTCATTTCCCTGGTTCATTTTGTGCACATATTAGTTACAAAAAATTTTACAGAGGGGGTTTTGGATTTCTTATTTAGTTTTTAAGTAAACTAGATTTGACTAAAAATTGTCCTAAAAATTCAAATTTCGCCCCATTTTTTTAATTTAAAACTTCAATAAATTAGTTTTAAAATTAGATATCAAAAAAGCCTTCAGTATGTTTTGTCAAAATCTTGAGTCCAAGATTGTGAAGTTTGGTGTGTGTGGGATCTACTTTATTTCAACTTTACTGATCTTTATGTCCCTAGGGGAGAAAAATGCATTGCCATTGTTCATCAATGTTGCGTACAACCAATTCGCTGCACCACCCGACATTCATTAACGTGAACTTTGTGTATGGTGCGCTGAAAGGCTAGGCCACATCAGTAGGTGGTGTAAATTTACACGAATGTCAAACGAGCACGGGAATGTGGAGAAAAACGTAGATCATTAGAGTCTGTTACATTTAACACAACATATTGAGTCAAATCCAGCATTATTAACCATAAAAGTGCAGCATGAATTACTTCAGTCATTTGGATAAAACTCGTGCTTATCAGCCCTGAGCAGATGGATGGTCCTGACATGGGTTCTTTTGGAAACGGAGAGCAAGGCTTCTTTTGGAAACGGAGAGCGTTTAGCCGCGGACTCCGGTCCGGATGGTTCTAGGGGCTGTTGGTGTGAGTGTGACGCCCCAGCGCTGTGCCTGGTCCCATGCGTGGTAGCGGGATTACACAGCTGACCGGGTCTGAGCAGGTTTGTTCCCAAGTGTCCCAACAAGTCACGCGGATCCAGTCCTGGAAGTGAGAAGAGGAGTGAGATCAACACGCAGTGGACCGGTCCAGGCGGGTTCGGTTCCGTCCTCCACGCATTTGCGTCTGGTTCAGATGTGGAGCATAGCGTTATCAGCTGATCCAGGCCAGGAAGAGAGGAGAGAGACCTGCGCGCAGTGGACCAGCCCGGGCCATTCACCAGAATGACCATCTGTCTTGCATCTGTGCTCGCAAGGTCCCCCATGAACTTGGACCGCGGCTGGTTCCGTGGTAAAGCAAACATTTGTGTGGAATCCTCTGGCCGGTTCCTTCCCCGAGAGCAGCGCTGCTCAAATCGAACCAACTCACACCACCCCCCCCACTCCTGAGCCTGAACCAGAGCTGCTCCACTGGTTCATCTCTGGGTTTAGATCATGTTTAGATCTAGTCCCAGTCCGTTTCTGACAACTATTTGAAGTTGATCGTTTAAATAAACATGAATTACTTTATTAATAGCAAATGTTATTTTTGGTAGATTCTTTTTCTTTAGATTTTTATTAGATCTACGATACATTTTCTGTGTTTTCCGATGAGCCATAACAACATAATAGGCTGCTTTTTGCCGTACTCCATGCCGTAAATCCTGTGGGTGAGCCCACTTGAAACATTTATATTTCCAGGTGTTTCATGTAAATGACACTGGTTTTTTCCAAAATGTGCACCCTTTTCTGTGCAATGTTGGTGACTGAGGGCCAATGTCCCTGAGAAATCTATGTATGAAGTGGATTAAATAAAGTAATAAGATATGTAACTACTTACTTTTATCACTCAGTAACAGTATTACTAACCCAGTTATTTTTGGGAGAAATAACGGGTATGTATAATCTCTCTTGTCCTGTCATCTCACTCTAAAGCAGTCTAAAGTGAGCCAGCTCGCACTGGGAGCTAGTACGTCCCCCATACCGTTCTTCTGGAAACGAGGCTCCTCTAATTACATTTTTGAAAGAACTTGCCGAGATAATTTATCAGGTGCAGTGGAGGAACCAGATGGAGATCTTGTCAAGAGGACCTGTCCTGAGGTTTGGCCATCTGTGCTTGTTGGTTGATGACTGACACAGTAAAAACCCTTCCACACAGGGAAACATGCAGAATCCACATGGTCTGGGAACTGGACCTCGCTGTGAGGGAGTGATAAACTACAGATCTGTTTATGTATGACGAAAGATGATTAAAGGGTCTGTACCTGGTTTTTCTTGTTCTTGGGAAAAACAGAACTAGTTCATATTCCCAATTTTTTGCATGTAACAAAGTAAAATCCAAGTTGCTTGGACTGTATTGTTAAAGCAACTATTCGGGTGAAAATGAGACCACAACTTTTACTCTGCATCTATTTATAGAGCGTTTTATCTAACAAGAGAGTTTGTTAGCTTTACCTGTGGTGGTGTGTGACATTCTGAGCTCAGAGACTGGTGAAAAGTGCTTCTAAACTCATAGAGGTGAATATTTAGGATGCTGGGACTGCATTACATGTGACTGGAGAAAAGACTTTAACATAGACAAGGACATCTGTTTTTCATGTTTCAAAACAATAAAAATCAGGTACAGGGCCTTTAAAAAATGAATAAAATCATCTGCCAATTGAAATCACAAAGTACCATCTGGCAACGAATACATTATACTTATCCTTTTTAGGCCTCATTTAAAATATACGGTGCATGTTTTGTATGTATTTTGTACAAATGACTTGCAGACTGCGTGTCACACCAGCCGCGATGTACTGTAGTGTGTCTCATGGGTTCATACGATAGGTGTTCTCCCACTGTAGGAACCTTTATCAGTTCCTGTAACTTTTTTGTTTTGTTTTGTTCCAGTACCCGTTTGATGTGCATTCGCCACACTCTGGGGCAGGTACTTCCTAGTCAGACAAGGAACCTGTCTGTCAAAGAGCCTGTACCCGATTTTCAACTGTGAGACAGGAACAGGTTTTTGTTTGGACCATTAGCCCCGCCCACATCGTCCTTCCTTTCACTAAGTATTGGACCATGACTCAGAAACGACTGTCTGTCTTATGCAGTTGTTTTCATCTAGTTCCTCTATTTCTCTCCTTACAATTAGCTTTTAGCACTTTTGAAACTGCACCATGACAGATCAGTCTGTGATAGTGTCAAGCAGTTATTTTCCCATAATTCATAGTGTAGGACAGTGGTTCCCAAACTTTTCTGGTCGGGACCCCCAAAATAGCCAAGCAATTGACTTGGGACCCCCAAAGCGAAATTAAAAATAATTTTAAGTGCCAAAGCACGTTAAATCAGGTTTAATATTGGTTATTTGAATAGATTATTGCTTATTAGACCCTATTTCCCTAAGTAATACTGTTAATTTGAAATAGAATTGAAATAGAGCAAATACAGTGTCATATTTATTCAAAATAGATCTTGAAATAATCTCGCGACCCCCAGGTCATCCCTCGCGACTCCCCACTTTGGGAACCACTGGTGTAGGATATGCGTGATTGGCTGAAAAGAGGTGACCCTGGCAAGCACTTCTGCGCTAAAGTGTGTTAGAATCAGGTACAGGCCCTTTAAACAAGTACATTTACAACATTAATTTCATTGGGAATATTTCACTCATGTTCTGACTTAGACTAAAGTTTTTGATCCAGAAGAGTATTATCTTGGATACAGTAGCTCCACAAATACTAATTATATGTAGCAACTAAAATTCTGAACAACTGCGAATAATTGTGTATTTTTAATTTAAGTGTTTCTTTGAACTTTTTGCATCATAGTTTTATGTGCACGTTTACACAGCTCAAAAGGAGCATGAACGGAGAAAAAAAGACTTTTGTAATCCGGACTTAATTGAATAAGTTAATTTCATAGTCAGTTAGACCCACTTTCCAAATAGGGACTGGGGAAAATAGGGGATTAGTTCATGGCACTGGTATGTGTGGAAAAAGCCTATAACACCAAAATACTCATCTAATGACCTGAAAACCTCACCAGACTGCTGCTGTGTCTGGAAAAAATACACTCCTTGAAGATTTTTCGGCAGATCTGACTCGGACCTGCTGAGCTTTGAAGTCTGGGTAACAGCACGCGTTACGTTTTGGAATTCTTGTGGGACAGGCACTCCAAACTGCTCCCACCTCACATTTCGTATAAACCTGCCGTTGCTCAATTCACTTTATCCGCAGTTTAAACAATTTGTCGCTTTATCGTACTTACTGTTGAAAAAAAAAATGACTGTCACAGCGTCCACACTGTTGTTTGCTATGATCAAAGTAGGAGACAAACTTTCATTTCATCTGTCTCACAGTGTAAAAAAGTAGTTCTGCAGTTTTCTTATTTGTTTACTTGTTTTACTGTGACAGATTTAAAAAATCATACACAAAAAAAGTGTCAAACACATTTTGCTAATGCTCAAGTAACCGGGGGAGGTAAGGCCCCCTTTAAACTACACAGGACAGACCTGGTATAAACAAAGACCAAAGCAGAAAGTGCTCAAAATCTAGAATTTCATTTACAGTAAAAAGAACAATTTTATTCAATGTTATTTAAAAAAAAAACTATCCCAAACCCAGACACTAACCCCCCTTTAGAAACAGCATTGAGAATTAACACCAAATAATAATAAAAAAAAACCCACAACAAACTAATTAGAATACAAACCAAACGTTAAACACAAACCAAACCCAAAACAAAATAGCTAACTCCCAAATAGGTAAATAGATTTACCCTCATTCAACACGCTAATCAGCACGACGGGCTCAGGGTGCAATCGGTGGAGCCGACGCGACTGCCCCACCAAACACCTTATAATACACACGTGCATTAATGCGATGTAAAACGACAGGACGGAAAACACTTCAAAAGTTAGGCTACTTACAAAAGGAATGCGCCACAACCAGCCGTGAGCCCCGACTGCAGACACGGCAGCGTACACTTTTTTACACCTTTTGTAGAGCAGATAATCAGCGTAACCAAGAAACGGAAGTGGGACGCGGGGTACGGCTCCCTAACAGGTTTGTGCAGAACCATAACACCCTGTTCGCCTCATTACACCTGATTTAAATGGCTCAAAGTGTTCTAATGTAATATAAAGTATGTTGTAATTGAATAAAAATATTACATTGGTCAATAATACTTAGACAAACCCACCTAATAAATGAAATACATAATTGGAATAAGGGTGCAAAGGTCAAGGGTTTTCATTCCTGGGCCAGACCAACATCACATGATCTCTCTGGGTGGAGTTTGCTTTAGGGATGTGATACTGGCGATATTGTGGTAGTAAAATTGTCTCGATTTCGTTGTCGCCATCAGTGTTGCCAGATTGGGCTGTTTTCCACCCAGTTGGGCTCCTTTTGTTGGCTCCTTTTGTTGGGCGGGTGCATATATTTTAGGCTGTTTTTAGATGTCACAGGTGGGAATTTAAAAATGCAAAATAGATCATTTTCTTCATAAATATTTGTGTGTTATTGACCGAGTTGAATAGAATAATATTGATTGAAAAATAGAATATGGAATATTAAATGGTTATTAGTTGTTTATGACAGTGACATTGGTTGTACTGGTTGTCCGTCAAACTGTCTAATCGACCTCTGATTGGATGGAAACATAAAACACCGGCTCGGTCTGCGTACTCTTAAAACGGTAAGCGGGAAGGCGAGGTCAGTTAATCTCACGGCTGGAGTGGAGTTACAGGATTTAAGTCAAGATGCCCAAATGGGGGAAATAAAATAAAATATTCTGAAATCCAGTTTGTATGGAACTTAAGCGCACAATACAATCAGATGGTGGTATTGTATAGTTGCCAAATAAGAAGGGCTAAGGGCGCTACTGTTGTCTATGTCTGGATGTTTATCTGGTTGTGTGCTGTCGCTTTGGTCATGATTTTACCGTTGCAGCTGTGCTTTGTATGCCTTACATTGTCACTTTGGAAAGTTTATAATTTGTGCTGGTTTTTGCTGATCTTGGCAGGTTTTACATGAACTTTGGGCTGAAAACTGTTCAGGTCATCATGTTACGATATGAAAAGCAAGCATGTCTACGTGAAAAAACAATGGTTTAGCCCGTTTGTTGCAGTTTCAACAAATGGTAAAGGGGAAAAGGTGACATGCGATGGACAGTGTGCAAACACCATCACATTACAGTGTGGAGCGTCGCGGGAAATAAAAGCAACATGCGAAGTTATTTGACCACCCACCACCCACAAAGGTTTCACGAATCTATTGTAAAGAAAGTACCACAAAGTCAAAAAAACGCTACAAGAGGCTTTTTCATCAGCGATTCCTCAACAGCGCAAGGGCTCAAGAAATAACAAAGAACATCGCAGAATACATAGCAGTCATTAAAACTTGAAAATTGCACTTAAGAGTTGCCATATGTGATCATTTCTATTGTCGTAGTTCTAAAATATGACGATACAGGCCCTAATAATTAATGGCAAGAGCATATTACATTGTCAGTCTTGTTATTATGAACTTGGCTACGTCATTTTGAGCTCTTCTACAACATCAGTATCATCATATTTCCATTATTTCACAATACATATCGTATCGTGAGGTTCGTATCGAGATGAGATCGTATCGTAAGATTTGCATATCGTTACTTCCCTAGTTTGCATGTTATTCCCGTGTTTTCCAGGTTCTCCAGCTTCTTCCCACTGACCAATGACATGCATGGGTTACAAACGCTAAAACATCGTCCCGAGTGAATGTTTGTCCTGTGGGTCTATGTCTACGTGTTAACCCTGCTGTGACCCCTGCCTAAGGCCCAAAGTCAATGGGATAGGCTTCAGTTTTGAATGAATGAATATTTGTACTAAATACTCTTAATTTTGGCTTTGCACAGACACAGATATTACAGAGACAAATTAATATCATCCTCTGACCTTCAATAACCCTAACACTTTCAGGAGCAGTAGGAAGACCTTTCCAAAATGCAAAAACACTGCACACCCAGGCACTCTAAAAAAGTATGAGCTGCACAAGGAAGTAAAATGGATTTATTTACATGGACAAGAAAGGTTTGTGTGTGTGTGTGTGTGTGTGTGTGTGTGTGTGTGTACGTGTGTGTGTGTGTGTGTGTGTGTGTGTGCATGCGTGTCTGTGTGTGTGTGTTTTTCTCTTCTTTTTTTTTACAGTTTGATCCTTATTCACCAGAGCACCCTCTTAGAGCTATAATTCTTGGCCTGTGCCTGAACCCGGCCCACAGACTCCGCTGTCGTCTCTTTATTCTCTGAAGAGACAGCATTGGGTTTGGCTGGTGTTGGATGCTGCATGCTCTGGATATATAATATTTTGGGTCTTGACACGGGTGTTGTTCATCCATAAACGTGAAACAGCTGATGCTAACATGCGCTAACTTTGTTTTGCTGAGCATTTGAGCGCAACATTCAAGTTACCATCCCTGGAAATATGGCGTTTTATCTCAAGATCAAGACTGGGTTCTTGTTTTCCGTCTGTGTTTTCTATCCAATAATCTCACTCAAAGGCCAGACTACCTAAACCAGGCATGTCCAAACTCAGGCCCGGGGGCCAAATGCGGCCCTCAGACCAATTTTTCTTGGCCCTTAGGCTTCCAGGTGAACTGGCCCACATTGTCCTGATAAGTACTATTTACAGCACATTTCAGATTTTCTACAATTCCAACCTAAATAACTAACATTTTGGTGCCAGACAGACCTGATATTAAGGCAATGAGACTGAATGTAGATGTGGTGGCGCTTAAAACATCAGATAAATGCAGCTTTTTTTAACGTTTCGCGATTGATTTGTGGCCCTCCGCTTGGTCTATATTTCAATATGTGGCCCTCGATGGAAAAAAGTTTGGACACCCCTGATCTAAACAGACCGGTATGGTTCACTCAAAGGACACATATTCTGCTATAGTGACCTTTTTGAGCTTTTAACCCTTTTCTAACAATGTTCCATTATCAAAAACTTACCTGGACTTGCATTTAGCTTCAGTCACGCTAGTTTGACGAGTCATAGTTAGGAATTCTCTCCCCTCCGACCGTCAAAAACACTTCCTTCAAAATCTCCTCTGTGAGTGACTTTTGTTGATAACCGACGTCACTTATCCGAGAATCTTCTGCTGTTTCAAGTCCTTAAATCATTGCCAGACTTGTTGTGAGCATTTCTGCCTCTAAACACGATCACTACAACTGCTAGTCTGATTAGAATCTCACTCGGTCCCTTGAGTAATAACATAATTCAATTGTGTAAGCGCAATGCAGCCAGTAGATGGCGCCTAAAGTCAGTTAGTGTCAGGCTAAACAGCAGAAATACAGATGTTCAATTAGTTTATAAAAAAAAAAAAAAAAGTTTAGTTCCAAAACATGAGATGGCAAATTTAAGATACTCAAGAGCATGTAAAGTCCAATAAACACTACAAAAATGCTAATTTAAAGAAGACCTATTGTGTTTTTGTGTACTATATAGACACCTGTGGATCATTATGTTATAATTTGGTCATCTTAAACTGTGATATTGATCTAAAATGTCTTCATAAAAAAACATCTCCATCTGTGGAGAGCGGCAGTGTACAACAGCGCAGCGCAGAGGAATTTTTGTCATCGGTACCAAAATGGCGACAAAACAGTGATGAATCCTACAGGTCACCCTTTAAAGGGGCTGTACCTGATTTTTTAACCAGTCCATGTTAAAGTCTTTACATCAGTCAAATGTATCGCTCACTTTCCTAATGCAGTCCCAGCATCCTAAATATTGACCTCCATGATTTTAAAAGCACTTTTCACCAGTCTCTGAGTTAGCTAACAAACATTAACATGCTAACAACACACTTCCTGCTTCTAAAATGCTTTATAAATAGATGCAGAGAAAGCGCTGTGGTCTCATTTTCACTCAAAAAGTCAGGTACATAAACTGTTTTTCACAATTCAAAACAGTAAAAATCATGTATAGCCCCTTTAAGAAAATGTAATTACCAAACAAAGTAAGTAAAGAGCAGTGGGTGTTTATCTGGGAGGAATCTGTGGAGCGGTGAAACCTAGGCTGATGGAGCATTGCTGTCCTGCCCCTTTAATTAGGAAGAGGAAACAATTATAATCTTGTTAAAAGTTCCTAAAATCAGATTTAGCATTAGTGGAGGCACTTTTGGACCGTCTTGACCTGCTCCAAAGCGACCCAGTGGAAACATACACGCTCCCGTTTGGACCTGCTTCTCAAATCTGGTTTGTCAATGTTCTGCTATGAATAAAACAACCACTTGCTTTGAATTCATTTATAAGTAAAGACAGACTAACAAACATTACACAACCTATTTGTGCGGCTGAGGTTTGTTCCAGTTTCAACAGTGAAATTATTCACAATGACACACCGGGATGAAAGGAGAACAAAGGCTTTGAAAACTGACCTTGGGAAGTTGTACTAAACTATATGTTAGCTGTAAGACTACTATTATTGTATTATTATTGGTTTTTACTGGACACCTGCTTGGCTTTATATTGGAAAACAAAATCAATAACGGTGAAATAAGGCTTTGAAGCGCGCACCGGGGGGATTTGTGCAGGAAAATCAATTAAAATAGCATGCTAATAAAAACGGCTTTAGCTTTCGTGTGTCGCAGAGCTCTCCGTGATCAAACATCCCCGATAACCCACTGTGCTGCGACTGTCTGCTCTCCTTAAAATGTTATTAATTTATTTGCATAAAATAGGCATGAATGTGGAATGCCTCTGAGGTCGGGTTTGATCAGATGAGTGGAAAAAGATAAATGGATAAAAGAGCTTAAGTATAGCTCCATTTGTTATGCAGGAAAATATAAGATTGAAAGGTACAGAAACAAAAAAAAAAAGTCTGATCTACAGAGACCTGTGCATTGGGCTGATATGTAATTGGACTTTTTCCTTGTATTCTAACTTGGTTCAGTGCATTTTTCTAGTTTATTTGCGAGGACTAAACCAGGACCAAATCAATACATTTTTTTTAGCTTTTAACCAACATAGTCTAACAATGTTTCATCATGAAAATCATATGTGGAGTTGCATTTAGCTTCATTCACGCTAGTTTGAGAATTGTTGGCTTTAAAATCTTGTCCCCCCCAACTGTCAAAAACACTCCCTGCTGAACTCCCTCGATGGATGACGTTTTTCTGATAACTGACTTAAATCATCCAAGAATCTTCCTTAAATCATTGCTAGACTTGTTCTGAGCATTTCTGTCGTCTAAACACGATCACTATGACTGCTAGGCTAACTCACATTTCGTCACATACGCTCTGTTATAACATTAACATAACATTTTTAGCGTGTGTAAGCGCTATGCAGGGCGCCTTAAATCAGTAAGTGCCATGGGAATCAGAGGAGATACAGATGTTCATTTAGTTTATTATTAACAACTTTTTTGTCTCTAAAACTAAAAAAAGAGATGAGATGCCGAACTTAAAGGCCCTGTACCTGATTTTTGCTGTTTTGAAACATGGGAAAACAGAACTAGTTTGTGTTAAAATCACTTACTTGATGCAGTCCCAGGATTATAAATATTCATTGTGATGAGTTTATAAGCACTTTTTTTCACTGGTCTCCGGGCCCAGAGTGTCACGCATCTTCACGGGTAAAGCTAAGACACATTAGAATGCTAATGACACACTTCCTGCTTCTCTTGTAGGACAAAAAGGGTCTATAAATAGATGCAGGGAAAACATTGTGGTCTCATTTTCACCCGAATAGATGCTTTTACATTACATCTGTGCTGGGGCACCACAGATTGTACTTTATTCATTCATTCTTAGGCGGGGTACACCCTGGACAGTGGCCAACTTGTCGCATGGCTAACACAGAGAGACAGAGACAAGGACAGACAAACATTCACTCTCACATTCAAAGTTTCCAATTAACCTACACAGTCATATCTTTGGACGGTGGGAGGAGCCGGAGAACCCGGAGAGAACCCACGGTAACACAGGGAGAACATGCAGACTCCACCCAGAGAGATCGTTTGATGTTGGGGTGGTCCAGGATTCGAGCCCACGATCTCCTTATTGGGAGGCAGAAGCTCTAGCTGCTCTGCCACCGTGCACCCCTGATTGTACGTTATTACATGCAAAAACTTTTTTTTTTTTTTTACTTTATTACAAACAAAAAATTGGGAACATGTTCTGTTCTGCTAGGTCTGTTTTTCCCTTTTCACAACAGTAAAAATCAGATACAGCCCCTTTAAGGTACTTTAAGGTACTAAATGCATATTATTTCTCTTTTAAATAAACTATTGCACTTATGCAAGGACAAAACTAGGGCTAAAGCTGTGATTACATTTTTAAAAATATATTTATTAGGACAGATATAACTAATTTGAACAACAATTTCAAAATGGGAATGAATTTAGGCTCCTCCATGGGTCTGTATCATGTTGAGTTGTATGAGCTGTGATTACTTCCTCACGATTGCTGATCGTACGGTCACGGAGATTTCAGACATGTTTGATGTCTGTCGTGAGTTGTGGGGTCTGAGCGCTGATGAAACCGAGTGAAGCGGACATTTGAAACACAACTACAGGCGGCAACAGCTCTGATGGGCTGAAGGCACCGAGATGAACAAATCACCACACACACAAACGCCAAGCTCTGTAGCAAAAACCTCTGACTTTTAACACAGCATTGCTTACGTTAACAGAAATCATTGGCCAGCCATTGGCACTATGTTGTTTTGGGAGTTTATTAAACGTGAAAAGATGTGCATTAAAGTGCGTATGACAGGTTTTCATGATTTTCTAATTTTCTCTTTGTTTGGTGTATTAATACTTGTTATAAATTAAAATGATAGTTTTACACCAATCAAGTAGCCGTTTGTGGAGAAAAGTTGAAAAATCTGCAGAAAGTTACAGGAAGTAAACAAACTGATGACATCACACTGGGGAGACAAAGGTTATGAATAATTTACACAAAATAAACTACTTTTTTTACCCTTTATACATTAATTCAACAAAAAAGGTGTTCACATCTATTTTTATGTGTAAAAATGTAAAAAATCTGCGACATTAGATGAGTTTTGGCCCAGTTTACAGGATGTTGCTATGGTAATTTCCTAGTGTGATGTCATCATTTATAACCAGGAAGTGAAGTTAAAAACCTAAAAAATAGCTAAACCGTGATAAAATGTGTAAAGTATCTTGGCAAAATGTGAAATATATTTATCTAAACTACATTTTTGTGAAGTGCGTAGCTCAACCTGTCATGGGCCCTTTAAAGTGTCTACAGTGTTCCGCACGCACCTCCTCTGTCCCTCGTACAGTGTGAGAAGGTCAGAGTATCCGTCCATCTCTTTTTACAGTGTGCTTCACTAGCACAGACCACGCCACAGCAATGACAGGAATTATTTATTGATGATGATAATGTTGAAGATTTCTGTGACAGGTTAAACGTCACATTTCACTAAAACGTAGTGAACGTGATTATATTTAACATTTTACTAAACATTTTACCTGTTCGTCCCTAGTTTGAGAGTTTTCGTTCTCCTTATAATTGTACTTCCTGGTTGGACATGGACAGCAGATATGACATAGTTAGAGGTAATTCCACAACTGTTACCTAGCAACCATTTTGAAAACAAGGACCAAAATCCACTTAAATTACACAATAGTTATGATTTGACTAATAATAATACTTGATAACAGCTTTATTTGGTTGAATGACAAACTGTCACAAAAATGAATCAATTGAGTGTTAACCGTCTCTTTATTTTCAACTGTGCGGGACTTTTTGATGACATCACAGAGGGATCCCGTCTTAGAACTCAGCGCTACTTCTTGTAATTTTAAACTTTTATTTTTCAAAATTTCTTCGCAAACTGCAACTTCACGGATATAAAACTATGTTAAATATTTACCACAGGTGTCCTCCCACAAAACTAAGTCAGAATTGGAAAAAAATTAGAACGTGTCAGATATATGATAATGATGATAAACAGATCTGAGGTGGGTGAAGACTTAGGATGGGGGCTTCGTCTCAGGTGGTCAACCCAGTCAATTCGGGACGCCCCTTCTGTAGAGGGTGATGCTTTAACAGAGATGTTAGACTAATAACAATATAAAAAATACATAATATTTTTCCTCTAAGGGAGCTGTGGTGTGAACTGGAGCCTTTGCCTTGCCCTCATTCCTCCCTTTATTAGACTTCAGGGACGAATGAATGGAAGCAACTTTTACATTTTTTTAAATTCTTAACATAGTGGATCAAAAACTGCACTAACTAAATATGAACTGTGGAACCCGAACTTAATATGAACTATGGTCTAATGAAATGTGCTCAAACTGTTATTAAAACTCATACCTTTTTGATATCACTGGTATCCAGCCCCTGTTTTAATCAAGAACAAACCTGTGTCCTTTAGTTTCCAAGTTAAACCCCAGTGGCGTTGTTGGTTTATGTTATTTTAGTTTAATTTCCAGCTAAAGGTAATTTTTATTGAGTCATACAATAATCACTCTGCTATACTAAGACAGGACTATGGCAAGACTAAAGCAAGAACAAGGCAAAACGAAACTACACAAAGGATGACATGAATTGTGCTAATATTCTTGACACATTCTCCATTCATTTCCAGCGGTACTTGAGCGACAATGAGAAAACCGCTACTACTCTCCCTCAGCAAGACGACAAGCGAAAGTTGTGCTAGCGAAAACTTCGATGAAAGAAGAAAAACTTTTAGCGTTTGTCATCATCGCCTTCTACACTGAAGCCAATCAGCAAGAGTTTCTTCGTTGCAGTAATAAACTGACGGCAAAACTGCGTATTCCAATCCAACTTAGAGGAAAAATAATACTCTAAATGCTGCATTTCCAACCCAAAGGCGGCTTCTTCTTTTGTCAAGACTATTTCAGTCAATTCATGTAAAGTCCTTGTGACACTTCATACTTGCAGCTTTTCAGCCCTGAAATATGCTGCATTAAAATCCTGAAAACACTTTTAAAACATCATCGTTCCCTCAAGTTTCATGGCCAATCAAATGTGTTATAGGAATAGGAAAGTGCGATGAGTGTCATTGGTCGTTATTATCGTTATTATTTGTTGCCCTCCATGTGTCGGGACCATAAGACAGAACTAAACCAGGGCTATTCACCGTATTCTGCCCCGCCCACTTTTGCCTCTTTTTGCCACAGATCCGCACTTCTGTTGTAAACGCACTTCCGTTTGACAAGAACTCCCTTAAAGCAAATGGCGAACGAGGGAAAAGTCTCGCCGCTAAAAATGTATCTAAAGTAGATTGATTTGTGTACAATTTTTAATGAACACGAGCAACAACAAGTCACAACACACTGATTTTCTGGGCGGCTTGAAAATGGCTTTTTAGTCCATATAGAATTTATTTTCTGTTGAGCTCGTCTGCCCCGTGTAAACTACAACGGAAACTAGACAGCCTAAAGCAGGCCTAGACAGCACTAGGGGAAAATACAAGAAAACCTGGACTAAATCACAATCTGGACTAAACCAGAGGCCAATTTAGCCTTTTTCAACAGTTTTCCAAATGATTAATTGGAGCAAGTTAGTAATGTGCAGAAAAAAGCCTAAAAAAAAGTTGTTTGTTAGAATAATTGTGGATATCTCTTCATTTTGTCGTGCTTTCCAGATGGGTTGGCAAATTCTATGATTGCTTTTGATTAAATTTGCCTGCACTTTTCGTTTCAATCAATGCTTCATTTCATTGATTAGAGCAAAGTGGTGTGACATTCACAAACATGTTGTTTTAACCTTACCGTGAGATGAAAATCAATCATGGTTTCATGCAATAATGGTTTACCAATAAATTGTGCTTCAGGTTTTTTTATATTTTCTTATTAATCACAAACATGTTTTTATTTATTTTTAAAGCCCAACGTGAAGAAGTCTTAGAAATGCAATGTAACTTTTCCTGCTTATCTCCATGAGGTTTTGCTTTGTCTTGGATGTTTAACAGAGTGGCTCATCTATCTCCATGGTGACAGGCAGGTGGCGCTACCAGGCCAAGTAACAGATCTGTGAAGAGGCGATTCTACTCACTGTAAGAATGTATTGTTCAACCTTTCAGAGATAAAACATGTTTAGTTAAAGCCCCTCTGTGTTTTTAATAAAAAAATGTTTTTATTGCACATAAATATATAAAGCCTGTGTTCTTACTGTGAGTGGGATGCATCTCCACAAACTTGAAACCATGCATATTATAACAAAATAAACTCGCACTTAAGTGCGAGTTTATTTTGTTATAATATGCATGGTTTTAATTTTCTGTTTTCATGGAATCATGCAGGTGATTTTCCACCTCCAGAAAGTTACATGGTGTCAGTTTAAATAAATGTTCGATAGATATGTTTAATGCCATACTGTGGAACTTTACAGACAAAACAGAGTCCTCCCCATAGGAACAAGCAGGTGTTGGGCCCTCCATCAGGGAAGGTGACAGATGTAACCTGTGACCTACACATTGTCATCATTATTATAGCTTATTATTGTTATTGACCTTTAAAGGCCCTGTACCTGATTTTTACTGTTTTGAAACATGAAAAACAGAACGAGTTCATGTTAAAGCACACTTTTTTTTGTTGAACAACAGTAAAAATGTACTTTACTTTGACATCTGAACTTTGAGAACATAAAATAATGTCTATGTACTGAAAACCACATGACTTTCAGTCAGGTGCACCACCATTTACTGGCATCTGAGGGAATTACCATGGGGAAGTAAACAAAAGCTAGCTTGCTCCTGACGTGCTAATGTAAGTTAACAGCTGTAATGAATGTGATTTGACTGACGGTAGAAATGCTCAGAACAACTGGTGATCATTTATGGATCTCAGCCTACGATAAATAAAAATCTGAGCTTGTGTTTTTGTGAGAAAGACAAACTCATAAACAAGATAAATAAATAAACAGTTGTGAATGAAGCTAAATACATTTCCATGTATGTTTTGATGAGGGAACAATGTTCTCAATCAAACATTATAATCACCTCGGGCTAAGCAGTGCACCATTCACATGCTTCATAATGCACGAAAACAACTGTGAAATGATGGCCACAAATACTGATACAGCTGCATAAAGTGTTACCATGGGGCACACTGTAAATGTGTAAAGACAAGCCTCCAATCGCCATAAGAACTAATCATACAACATAATGTGCATGTCACGCGCTCCTCGTGAACCTGTTAGATTCATGTGTGTTTACTTCCTGCGAGGTTAGTGTTGACGGAGGGCCAAAACAAAGAGCTGAATTAAAATTGCAAATCTCAAAGGCAACATGCGACTGTATAATGTAAACCATATTTCACAGTGACATTGGGAACAATAACAAGCCGTCAAATCACATGAGCTTATGAGGAAATGTGGTCAGTACACAAACATGTTAAATAACACGCGTGTGCACGGGAAACAGCATAGCAACAAACACCCCCACATTTTTATTATCAGTTTTATATATTGTTGTTGTTGTTGAAGTGCTTCTGACAGGTCGTATAACTAACTTGACTAAAATGCAGTTAAGATAAATATATTTCTAATTTTCTTTACAAATTTTACTCCAGTTTAGGTTTAGGTTTTGAATTTGACTTCCTGGTTGTAAATAATGACATCACACTATGAAATGACAAAGAAACCATCCTGTACACTGGACCAAAACTCCTCTAATGTAATCTTTTTTATTTCACAAAGAAAACACACTTGAACACCTTTATTTTTTTTAAATCAATGTTTAAAGAGTCAAAAAGTAATTAATTTTGTGAAAATGATGCATAACCTTTGTCTCCTTTGTGTGATGTCATCGATTTGTTTACGTCCTGTAATTTTCAACATATGTTTCAACTTTTCTTCATAAACAGCGACCTGATTGGTGTAAAACTATAATTTATGTTTACAAGAGTTATTAATACACTGAATAAAGTCAGAATTATAAAATCATAAACACTTGTCATACGCACTTTAAGTGTTTAATATTTCATTATTAAAGTTGAGAAACTGTTAATGGACTTTATTTTGTGTTTCTATTACCAAAGCTTTTATTTAACACAGACTATATGTGTAACTGATTTTGTTTGCATTTGAATTAAGTTAACAGATTTTTAAAACATATTTTAATATCAAATTAAGTTGAATAGCCCTGGTCTATACCCTTTTTCTCATCCTTTTTGTGTTACATCCATCTGGTCAAATATAGCTCAAAATCTTTAAAAAGGAGGGAAAGTATATCAGATCCCCTTTGAGTTTTGAGCTCTATGTGTACCTTAAGTCTTTCTGTACAAACAGGACCTCACACTGTTAGGAGTGAACTGTCAGTAAATCCCTGACTCGACCTGTGCTCCGCAGCGATTGAGCGCGGCTACAGGAGGAGGAGATCTGCCGCTTTAGACCGTCTCTGCTACGTGGAGAGGTGAGGTAGCGCTGTGTTTTCTTTCTCTCTTTTTGTTAGGTTGCTGCTGTCTCTGTCCGATCTCCGCTCAGAGGAGAGAGAGAAGGTCATGAACACCTCGGAGACCTAACTCCAGCTCGGCACGCCTGCTCCGGCTCTGTCTGACATTTGTAAACAACGGCATGTGAACCAAGATGTCCGCCGGAGTGATCCCGCCGCTCCTCTGGGACTTCTGCAGGTAAGAGGTGAGAGGAGACTAAACAAAGCCAGTGTGTCTTTGAGGTAACGGGAGCATAGACATGGCGGCTAGGACTGTCAGGACTAAACCAGGATAAACAGGACTATAGACAGTTCAGCAAGGACTATGTCAGGACTAAACCAGGATAAACAGGACTATAGACAGTTCGGCAAGGACTATGTCAGGACTAAAACAGGATAAACAGGACTATAGACAGTTCGGCAGGGACTATGTCAGGACTAAACCAGGATAAACAGGACTATAGACAGTTCAGCAAGGACTATGTCAGGACTAAAACAGGATAAACAGGACTATAGACAGTTCAGCAAGGACTATGTCAGGACTAAACCAGGATAAACAGGACTATAGACAGTTGGTCAGGACTATGTCAGGACTAAACCAGGATAAACAGGACTAGAGACAGTTCAGCAAGGACTATGTCAGGACTAAACCAGGATAAACAGGACTAGAGACAGTTCGGCAAGGACTATGTCAGGACTAAACCAGGATAAACAGGACTATAGACAGTTGGTCAGGACTATGTCAGGACTAAACCAGGATAAACAGGACTAGAGACAGTTCAGCAAGGACTATGTCAGGACTAAACCAGGATAAACAGGACTAGAGACAGTTCGGCAAGGACTATGTCAGGACTAAACCAGGATAAACAGGACTATAGACAGTTGGTCAGGACTATGTCAGGACTAAACCAGGATAAACAGGACTAGAGACAGTTCAGCAAGGACTATGTCAGGACTAAACCAGGATAAACAGGACTATAGACAGTTCAGCAAGGACTATGTCAGGACTAAACCAGGATAAACAGGACTATAGACAGTTTGGTCTAGACTATATCAGGACTAAACCAGGATAAACAGGACTAGAGACAGTTCAGCAAGGACTATGTCAGGACTAAACCAGGATAAACAGGACTATAGACAGTTCAGCAAGGACTATGTCAGGACTAAACCAGGATAAACAGGACTATAGACAGTTTGGTCTAGACTATATCAGGACTAAACCAGGATAAACAGGACTAGAGGCAGTTTGGCTAGGACTAAATGACAAACAAAATCTCACAGAGCATCTTCTTATAGGATACTGTGAAGTGCATCAATGTTGCTTGTAACTTAGTTTAACCACAATAACGATATCACTAATAATCAAGTAATTTGGAACATGTAAAATAAAAATGATACATGCTCCATAAACCTGGTCCAGATCTGGTCTGAATCCTTTTCCTCTTCATCAGTATGTTAAAAGTTAAATGTCGGGGTCAACCAAATCCTCTGGCTACTTGACCAAGACGGGAATCTCCAGCATTTTTATGGCCACAGTTGCAGCCAGGCTAACAAGGTCAAGGTCTTTATTTATAAAGCACCTTATACAATAATAAGACATTATCCCAAAGTGCTGGACAACAACACTAAAACAACACAATATTAAAAACACAAAATTTCCTGGACACAATGTTTAGAAAACACAAGCATTTATACAATATATAAAAGTGCTCAGGTCAATTTGAATTAAAAGCTAGCGCAAAGAGGTGTGTATTTAAAAGCGATTGAAAGCTCAGAATCAAGCTCGCTGCTCTTATATTGTATGGAAGAGCATTCCACAGCCTGGGGCCGGCGACTGAAAAGGCTCTGTCGCTCCTGGACTTCAGCCTGGACATGGGACAGAAATATGGTCCCTGCGTCCTCTTCCAGTGAGCAGATGCGCTGCCGCATTTTGTACAAGCTGCAGTCTATGGAGAGATGAATTTTTCAAACCAAGATATAAAGAATTACAATAATCTAGGCGTGAAGGACATTTGAAGGAAAAGTCACAGTTGTTTAAAAACATTTTATTCAATGTTTTTTTTTTTGGCTCAAAAATGAATGGTAATTTTGTTCAATTACCATAAGACTTTGTCAGTTTGAAACAGCTTTGACAGCCTTGCCACGTGGCTGTGGCAGCACGTCAGCCTGCATGACTGACAGTGCTTCGATTAGGCCGCTATTTTTAAGGACAGATGTAAAACAAAATTGCACAGTTAATCGTTTGTTGAGCTTTTTTTTTTTTATGCGTAATTCAGAAACTCCAGGGCTTCTAAAGCTGCTGCCAGAACACAGTCCTGTTGCTGCTGAAACACAAATACAGTTGTTGCACATGTTCTTTAAAAGCCTCCATGTCCAGTGCTGGAGGCTGCACAAGGCACAAGCCGCTCAGGCAGCACACACATCCACAAGTTGGATGAAAAATATTATATGTAACAGTAAACTGAACTTTAAAGCAACATGTGGATTCACTACCAACCCAGTCACACCATCAGTGCCCAAACAGTGCTTTGTGGCCACAGTTTAACCTGCCTTTCCATCTGAGAGTGTTCCAGTGCTCCATGTCCGTGTACATGTCAGAAATAAAACCCATGTATTCTGACAAAAAAAAATCGATTTCATTTGCTTAACTTGAAATGCAGGTCAGACTGTCTCCTCTTCTACCTCCAGACCAATCACCAGAGGCAGCCTGAACCCGAGCATTTCATCTGGGATCAAATGTGTCTAAATACACAACAGATTCTTTGTTGATACTTTTTGAAGGATACAGATTCAGTTGATTTATTTTTTTACTGTTATCTTTTCAGAGTATATACAGCTCAAATGACAATTCCAACAGTGTGTGTGTCTGTGTGTATGTGCATGTTTCTTTTTTTGTTAGAAATTAAGACATTAAATGCTTGTTAACAACATCAGGGTCAAGTGCAATCAAGATTGAAGAACCAGCAGTCATTGTAATTTGTTAACTGAAAAAACAACAGCAATAATTGTTCATAATGGTTTTGCTTCTTCTCTTTTTACTAAGTTCATGTTGCATAACCAGCATAGCATTCCTATTAATAAATACATTTGATTTTGATTGAATTTTATGACTGAAGTGCTTTGAAAAAGTGGATTAGTTTACCATCGGGAGGGTTGGATATTCAGGCTGTGGATTTTTCCGTTTCTTGTCTGCTCGTCTAATCCTTCTGTGCTTTGATGGTTCGGGCTGGTTTATATTTTCTCCTTCATCTGACCTCTGCAGTAGCATTTCCTTCTTTTATTCCTCTGCTTTCTTGGCCCTCGTGGTTTCCCTCTGTACTCCTTTGTTTCTGACTTCATTTCTTCTGTTCTTGGTCCCTCTCTACAATGTGCTGTTAGGTGTGACTTCACAGGTCTAAATGTTCAGAGCTCCATTGTCAAACTGTAGAACCAGGGATTGGTCTAAGACTCCTGATTAGTTGAAGAGACATGAAGGAACTGAAACAGCTTCACACTAAGCCCCGCCCACACAGAGACAAAATGGTTCTAGTTTCCAAAACTAATTGCATGAAGATGGAGCTGGTTTAGTAAATGTGTGCGTCCACATCAGTGGGTGAGGCTACTGCCCTAAAATTGAGCCGTTCACTGCAGGCTGCCATGTTTGCAATCTGCTGCTGACCACTAGGGGCCGCTGTGGAAGTAGAATTATTCAATGCAAGTCAATGGGGAGTTAGACGTCTCAAAACCTACTTTAGAGCCTGGCTCAAAATACGGCTTTGGTCTCAAACGTTAGCTTACGGCTCTGTGACAACGCTGAGGGGGGTGAATTTTTTTGAACCAGGCTGGTTTAGCCGCTGTGATTTTTTAAAGTTTTGCATATGTAATGAAGGCGGTATTTCCGGGCGTCTGTTCTCGGAGCGCAGCACATCGTGGCTACATGCTAATGTGGCTACTGCTGCGGGCTAATCACAAGTTTTGCAGCTTGTCGTTCTAATGACCTGCACCCAAGAAGAGAAGGATACTTTTGGTGAGTAAAACTAAAGTTTGAAGTGAAGTACTACTAAAGCTATGTAAACATGTACTGAAATAGTTTAAAAACAAGACAGAAAAGTGATATTGCTATGATTATGGAGACATGAAGTATCAATTTAGTGGAAGGCTGTAAAGCACAAACAATGCATGGAAGTCTGCATTTGAACAGTCCTTTTTAGTAAAAAACAAAACATTTAAATTTTTTATCTCAAACACACTAATAAATCATGTTTTTTTAGGTGTATATATTGACAAATGGATGTTTCTCCTGTCACAATCTGTATTGTACACTTCAGTTTTAGAATGTTGATCCATAAGGTCATGTACCTGTCTTGAACTCAACATCTCACACATTATAATTCAGATAATTGGAATTCCAAATAGCGTAATTAAAACTGTGGCAAGTAGGTACAAATATTACAGGTGGAATAAAATATAGAGCTCAAAAAAGTTATGGTGAACTGTAATTAAGTGTTTTGTTTGATACTCGAGTTGTTAGAAGTATAATCATTTTACTTTTGTCCTTTAGGTGCCGCCGGAAAAACCAAACCTGCAGGACAAGGACTTTTCATGTTTGAACCATCCAGACACTTGAGCAGAAGCAGCAGACGTCACACAATGGACATTTAGACACACAAACTAATGGTGCTTTATGGCTCATAAACATTACAATGTCAAGTTACCTTGCACTTGAAACTGTCATTTGTAAAAAGCTGCAATTGTACCTGTAATTACATTTTCCAATGCGACTAAATCTAGATATTATAATTATTATAACCCCTTGAGCTAAACCTCTGAACTTTACTTTTACGGATTAAACAGAACTGATAGAAAAGGTGCTCATTCATTGTATGTTCTGTGATGTTTGATTTTTCAAACCAAATCTAATGCTGTTTTAGTTTAGTGTTGTGTATTCTGTGTTGTGTATTCTGTGAACTGCAGACAGTAAAGGTGAAGATGGCACAAACAGACACGGGGCTATAGTAGATGCTTATCTTTACTGTCAGTAGAAGAATTAAGCAATTCTCCAGTCGTTTGCAACAGAAGAACTACGTCCAGCGCAGCTCCTCATGGAAAGGAAAAACCGGGAACAAAAACAAAACAGTAAGAAAAAAAAAATAAGAAAACTTGAACCGTTAGACCAATACACACACTCGCACAAATCATGAAGCTCAGTCTTTATTTTTTAGGTAGTACTACCCCCTAATATTGTACAAATTACTGTTACTTATATAATAAATAGTTTAAAATAGTACCTCATCTTCAAAATGTTACTCTAATAAGAATAATTATTTGGTGGGAAGTATTACTCAAGTTAGAGTCTCATTTATAATTTGAATATTTAGTTGGAAGACCAAAACTTCCATAATGCCCCGAGTTTGGTAAAAAACATTCATTTCTGAGGTAGCGGTGCAAGAAACACAGTTATTTAACTTATTTTAATTTCATGCAGCTTCTGTCACTAATTTACTCACAGTGGGGAGAATAACACAAGTGGAAGGACAAACAGTTTAAATAAAATTCACTAAAAAAGCTACTTAAATAAATGTAACTGAGCACCACCTCTTACTCTGTACATTAAAGATGTGTAATGACAAAGTAAATCCTAAATGCTGTATGAAGCTGTGCTGTTGTAAACTGAATAAAATACAACTAGTAACACACCTGACAGGATTTACTCCTCACAGTGACAGAGACAATGTCATTTTTTTACAAAACATAAGCCTTGCAATTAGAAGACCAAGACAGATCTTAATACAATTTAGTCCTGTTTGGTAAAGCTGCATTTACATCTTACATGTTGTTTTGTCTTTAACTTATTGGTACAACAAGATGAACAGAAGTAGTAGCTCTAAGTTAAACTAAAAAACAAATGTGCAAATTAGTGTCTTCACAACTGAGACGTTTAGTTTTTAATTAAACAGTAAAGACAACATCTTGAGTTGTACTCACCACTTTTACTGAGATGTGATTGACTGATGTGCAGAGATGAAAAGCAGCTCGTTGTTAGCCTTCAGCTCGTTAGCCTCATTAGCCGCGATAGCCACCTGTAGCTTCAGTTGCGTGAACTCCGCGAGAGCGAGCCCCAGCCGAGAGTTCACAGGCAAGACTCCGCCCCTCTCTCCTTTTTGGGAACATTTTCTGAGGGAGGGGTAAGCGGGACGTAACCCGCGGCCATTTTTAATTCTCCATGACTGAGCTGTAAAAAAAGGAATGGGGCGGAGTGACGACCATCGTTTTTATGTCTATGGATGGTCCATGGAGCACTCAAAACACCTAAAGCTACTGTAATACATGCTCCAGGCCAGCGTGAGGCGCTGCAACAGAATGTGACAACTAGAAGAAGAGAGTACATTTTCAAAAAAGAAAAAAACGGTGAGTACACAGGGCATGTGGCAGAAAAGCTACAAAATGTAAACAGAAACTTATCGGAGTTTCTTTTAAACTTAGCAAAGGTTCTACAAATCTACAGAAGAGACAAAGAGAGCGCTGTGTGCTTCAGATCTCACTGAATATAACGACAAAGCCTTAGAACGGACTTAATGGAGACAAACTCTGGTGGATTATATATTTCTCCGTGTCACCTGTGGCTCATGGATTCTGCAGTAAACATCATATAAAGGTCAGTAAATTCTGCAGAACAGACGGAGTGCTGGAGCTGTGATGTCATCGTTGAAAAAAGTGTCACATTTGCCGTAACTATGGAGACGTGTAAACGACGTTTTGAAGTCTTTGCACTCTGGGACCTGGTTTCAAAAAGTGTCGGTTTCAGACCCTGAAACGCCTGCTCCATGTGCATGATACACACTTCAGATCAAATATTGATATGATAATTTTTGTCTAAAAATGATCACTAGAATAACCAGATTTTACTGATTCTTTGCAGTTTTACATTTGAAAGCTTGGTTCAAAATCACCAAATCATAGTAATGAAAAGGCCTGACCTGGAAGAACGATGGATGGATCTGCTCGGTGTCTCACTTGTTTAATGTTCAATGGAATGAGGATCAAACTCACGTTTGTTCTGCTCTTTTCTGATGTGGGACTAACTGGAGCGGAAAACCTGCGCTGGGATATTTCTCTTAATTACAATAGTTTTGACACATTGAAATTAATTTACTTAATGAACTTCGGTAATTTGATACTTTTTTCGAGATGTTTCTGATTTGTATCAAAACATTTCTTTTTTATTTCTCACTAAATGATTGACCAGCTGGTAAGAAATTTGTACTTTCCTCATTTGCTAATTCATATTTTTATTCAATGCTCATTTAACCAGAGATATCTTGAAACTAGTGCAATATTCCAAGTGAACACTTTTTAATCACAAAACTAATCACCAATTTATTTAGTACAGTAAGTCCAAGTTTGTGTCGCTGTGAAACGTGCCCACAGCCAGTAGAGTAAAAAGGAAAGTACTTTCAGTTTTGTTTGTTTTTTTTTTGCATTTATTTCACATGTTTTTTTCTTTGCAAAGCCTTTATACTTTATGCTGCATATTAAAGTGCCTCTGACAGGTTGGACTACTTATTTAACTAAAATGCACTTCAGATAAATATATTTCAAATTCTGCTCAAATCTTTACAAATTTTACCCCAGTATAGCGGGGTTCCTGGTTGTAAATGATGACATCACACTAGGAAATGACCAGTTTTGACCATCTGTACACTGTCAAAACTCATCTAACATCACAGATTTGACAAAGAAAAATTGTGAACAATTAGATGAATTGATGTTTAAGGGGTCAAAAAAGAATGTGTCTTTTGTGTAAATTCTGCATTTCCTTTGTCTCCCCAGTGTGATGCCATCTATTTGTTTTTACTTTACTTTACTTTCAACTGATTTTTCACCTTTTCTCCACAAATAGCCATAGCCGCGGGAAGTACGGGTGCAGAAGGGGCATTAGCACCCCCTGCTGGATGGTCAACTCAATGGGAACTTGTAGGCAGCTCATTGCTGGTTTTGCCCTGAGCAAAACTATATCTTTTCCAGGTAACGACACAGTTTCTGTTCTAATAAATATGGTATTTTTACTTTTATCAAATGTTTTTGCAGTATGTGCCTGCAGGTTAAAGTCAGGGAAAACTAAACCTGTGATGGTGCGCGGCGCACTGACCTGAGCGCGCAAACCGCTGTTTACCGCTGTTTGTATATTCTCTAAAGTGTGACAAAATAAACGAGGAAATGACAACCCCGGGTTGGATTAAGAGGTGAAACTACACCGCGGACACCTAAATGTGCGGAGTTTGCTGGAGCTACAGGCTGCATGTGTTTGAATCTGACGCGACGCATAAGGACCAAAGGGAGTTTACGCGGAAAGACAGCGGCACAAATCCACGTTTCCTCGTCTCACAGAGGTGGGACTTTGCTTCATCTGAGCGTCTGAGCGGTGAGTGAACTGATGAAGTCGCCGTACGTCGCGGGGAAACTCAACTGTAGTGAAGTAAACAGCTCGTTGTTGCACCGTGTCGCTGTCACAACACTGTACAGGGTCCTACTTTTAAACATTGATATTATTTACTGTGGCATATGCCCTGTTGACCATCGCCAAATGTCATTTTCACGCGTAGAAGTCGAGACTCATGATTTCACACAGACACCTGCTCGTGCGTGTGTGTGTGTGTGTTTGTGTTTGTGTGTGTGTTTGTGTGTGCGTGAAGTGAGGCTGGGCGCTGACGCCGTCCTGTAGCAGAGCCAGGATCAGCGTCTAATAATTTATTCTTTGTGTTGTGCCTTTTTTCTTGTGTATCTTGATCATTCTACAGACGTTACATGAGTCCTGACTGATTTTTGTGTGAGTACCCTTAGTTGGCCCTAAATAAACGTATGTAACTGCACGGAGAAAAAAACAAACAACTGCACCCCCTTCCAAAATTACGTTCCCGTGGCTATGCAAATAGCTACCGGAGGGGTGTTATAATTTATAATAACTATAATGTATATTTACGAGAGGGATTAATACACTTAATAAAGTCAAAATTAGAAAATCATAAAAACCCGTCATACGCACTTTAATGTATTTTAACGTAATGTATTAGGTTTGGATAATGTTAAATGCATTATTCACTGGAAATATTATATTTTGGGTCTTGACTCGAGACAATCAGTGCAATATTCTTAGTGTCATAAAAGCAATTAAATGGGATCTTCATTAAAACTCCTCAAATCCAGATGAATATTCTGATTTTCCGCTTGTGCAGTGAGTGACTAAGTGAGCAGCATTTACTGTATATTTTTGGAGGTTTATTAGACGTATTGGATGTGACAAGCTCTCTCCCTCCTTCTCTCTCCTCTGACTGCCAAAACAAATCGATCTTCTTACCATCCGAACATTAGCGCACCGAGTATCAGTGTTGGCTGACCCTGGGACAGCTCAGAGGGCAGAAGAGCAGTGACCTGGACCACGTCTGCAGCCTCTGCAGCGCTCACAGACCAGCGCGACCTATGACTAAACTCCCCAGTCCTCCTTAACCACATGCCTCCTTAGTCTTCATGCAGAATAAACCAATGATGTATGTTGTGCCATCGGCAAAAAAAACAGGATGCAGGGCGCACTTCTGATCCGTTTTCATTACTTATTTTTATCTCTCAAAAGGTCAAATGGTGGGTCACAAATGCAAAGCGGTGCGACCTCTCCCCTCACAACAATCAACGGAATTTAATGTTGACCCTATCTCAATACTTAATGTTTTAACATTGGAGTTTTAGCTGCGAGTGTCACTGGTGTGAGAATGTTCTCCTGTAAGAGCTCCAAGCACATCTAAAATGTGAAAGAGCTGCTACAATCAATGAACAACAAATATAAAAGTCTACAACTCAGTTTAGTATGTTACCTCACATGGGAAGTGACTGTGTGTAACATAACGAGTGGTGAGGAGGGGCTGACCCCTTTTTAAGTCTCTGTTAATTAAGGGAAACGCACAGTTTATCCCTGCAGATTAGAATCTACTGACAGGATAGAGACAAAGTAAATATGAATTACATTTAGTAATATATTTTCTTTTTTATTTTAACCTGTGATCTTAGATCAGTCCAGGGGCCAAAGTGCAAACAGTTCATGTGACACATTTGAAATCACCGAACCACAGTCCCAATGTTGAAACGTCCAAAACAAAGATAATGCAATGTCCACAGCAGGACATCCATTTGATTGCGTTGACCACAGCTCAGTCACTTGCAGGGACAAGCATCTTATCTGGCTACACCGTCTCCAAGTGGCTCGACCCATGCCTTGGTCCTGTTGGCGCCTGACGTCAGAGGGGGGCGAGGTCAGGTGGGCCTTACAGGAGTGAGAGGGCGCTGTATATAGTGGAGCATCACCCGCACCACCACAGGTGGATGAAGCCCATGACTGGATGACCCAAGGTTCGTTTGAAACTTTCACATTATGTACCTCAGTGCCATCAGCTCAGGCTTCAGGCCTGTCTGTTTGTCTAAAGCACAGGTCAGGGTGCAGTGAGGGGCCGGGTGCAGAGTTCATTCATCCACAGACAGGTGGGTTATTTGAGTGCAGGCAGTGCGGTGGGGCTTATGTGGACATGTCCCTGTTCCAGTGGTGAATGCAGCTTGACTGGCCGTGGACTGATCGCTCCAGTCTGCAGGTTATGTTGTATTTAACTCCGCTCAATTCATCAGAATGGGAAGAGGACACAATCTGTTCCAATACACATGGGGCATCATGCAGTGGAGAGAGCATTACCAGCCTTTACACAGCTGTAATTTGAACAAGTTTGAGCTCTGAGTCTGTGCTGAAGCAAAGGTCAGGAGTGGTGGTCTCCTCTGATGGATCCCATTAGGCTCCTGGCCTGAATTGTTGCAAATGATGCACTGCAGAGCCATGTTTGAGTTCCAAACTGGCCAACAACAGACATAGCTATGTGTGAGAAACTCATGCACACGTGATGATGTGGATGAATTTTTGTTTAAACTGCTTTCTACTTGTCGCCCTTTGAGGCAACTGTTGTTGAGATTTTTGGTGCAAAAATAAACTGAATTTAATTGATAATTAAGTTGTTCACTCAAGATATTATCTTGTGGTCACGTATTTACACATGTAATATACATATTACTTATACATATAATATATTTAGCAAATGTCCTGTCCCAGGCTCAATGTGCCTGTTTACGGAGCTCATATATTATGTAAAATGGACTATTTTGAGCTTTTAACCATGATATAATGTTGTATTCTCATCACAAACACATTATATTTGCTTCATTTGCATGCATGTTTAGTCTGTCAGTTATGCATTACTGTTCTGTACTTCTGTATCATTTTAATTATTTAAATCTCACTCTGGGAGAAGAAAAAGTAGAACACTCTATTTCTCCGATCTGAAGAAAGCGCTATGTTTCTGCTGTGGGTCAAATGTAAAGAACAACTTTTCCAACAGAGAGCAGGAGATTCTAAACAAACTGATGCACACTGTAACGTTTATGGTAAGAGGGTCCGCCACCTGCTTGTTTCTATGTCGACTTTAAGAGCTCTTTGGAACAGTTTTATTCATGACAGAATGCATCTCCATGGTTCAGGGCCTGAGGTTTAGCTCGCCCAAACATCAACAATCTGAATTATACCTGAACAGTACTTTTGAATCATGAGGTCAGTCTCAATAAATCATAAAAAGACGGTTAGTAATTCATTCTAAGTTTGTGTCGCTGTGAGCCGTGGCTAAAGCTAGAATAAACAAGCTTTAGAATAGACAATTAGCCTCTGGTTTATTGTCATCTTTTTCTGCATTTATTGCACTTTTCTGCAAAGCTTCTACACTGCATTTTAACATCTCTTCATGATATGTGTTGGGTTTGGGTTATGTTCAATACATTATTCACCAGAAAAATCATATTTTTGGGTCGTTTGGTAATTTTTGGGGCTAATTTAGTTTGCCGTTTAGTAAGTCTGTCGATATCACAAATAACTTAATATCATCGAAATAAATACTGTTTTCAGTATGCAACAAATCATAATTTGTGGTAAAGTATGTAATAAATCTGTAGATGTACAATTTTCAGTCCAGTCTAGTTTACTTATAATATATAAAAGAAATCCAAAATCCCCTCTGCACATTCTTTTGTAACTAATATGTGCACAAAATGAACCAAGAATTTATTTTTATCCTGATTCTGTCCATTTTTCAGTTTTAAATGTCCCAAATGTGTCTATTTTTGGCAATTTTTACACATAAAATGCCTTATTTCTACATGAAAACATGACATGATGAAAAACCATTGACTTAAATTTACATTGCATTTATGTGAGTAAACTACAGGAGAAGTTTCAAAATCGATATCTTTAAATGTAAGATTTGTTCCTATTCACCTGCAGCGTCTCGCCTTAAAAGCATGTATTAGTCTACGGCGAAAAAAAAAACTATAACACGAGTCTCTGTTTGTTACTGTACTTTACTCTTCTTTCCTCACTCTTCTCACGTCTTTACCTAACATCCGGTTCATCATTCCTTCAGACTCCACATGCCATCTCAGACGCTCGCGAAATCTGCTCCCCCGCTCATGTGTAACAATGTTATTCGCCCAGCGTTATTGCCAGCTCTCTTTTTCTATTCCGAGCATCGGCGCCTCCCCACCTCGCTCTTCCTTGTCTTCCTCGCTCGCCCGCTGTGCCATCATGGAGCGAGACAGAGCAATTCGGAGGCCACTGGGGTGAAAATAGGAGCTTTAAACTGAAGATCGCTGGGAGAAATGGGCCCGGTCGCTGCTGTCGGCTCCGCTTGGTTTGAGAGGGCTTCGGAAGGGGCAGCTCTTGGCCTTGTTTGGTGCCCTGAGTGATGTTATAAACACAGTGGATTTACAGAGGAGAGGGGGCGAGGGGGTGTTTTTGTGAGACGCTGGAGTCAATCGTCGCCTGTGGACGGTCAGCCTTCACAATGAGCTCAGAGTCGGGCTTTGTTTCTGTGTCAAGGAGAAGGAAAGTGGAGCAGCCAAGATGGAGGCCGAGCGCTGTGGTGGAGGGCCATCTGGGGCTAATGGCAAAAATAATAGATTTGTTGTTGAACAGCAACTAGGCAACCATGACAGTTTAGAGATTCAATTGTGGCTGTAGCTTTGCAAGATACCTAGATTTAAGGCCAGACACTGCAGGCTAAAGTCGTTTACTGTATTTAAAGTTCAGTTTGCTCTCTCAACATATCGGCTTTCATGTGGAAACAACCTGTCCAATCTGTTCCTAAAGATGTTTTATTATTTCATTTAATTCATCCGTAGATTTGTCTGGGACATCGTAACTTCAAATGCCGTTTTCTCCAAATGCATTTTTGTCCCATAGACATTGGGTCGTATTTTGCCCCTAGTGTCAGCGCGACCAGGGGGCGGTTTCTTGTTGGGCTTTTGCTATTTTCACGGCGGTAACACTAGCGCAAGGAGGCTGTTCTTGTCCTCTGGAGGCTCAAGGGGGATGTGACAGTCCATATATGGTGAACGTGTTTGAACCAGTGACTGAGAACTGTGGCATTTAAAGGTCATCTATGCAGGAGATGTTTGCATCCATGGCACATCCAGGCAAAGACAGAAGCCAACGCTTCACAGGAGGAGACACTTGTTCTTCTACAACAAGTCAAAGAACGAGAGGGACTCATATACGGGACAATAAAACAGGTCCAAAGCCCCACAATGTAAACATACTCTGATCAGCAGAGGCTGTGATCAAAACAGTGGTGTGTCCTGAAGCCAGAGAGACCACTGCAGTGACCACCGCTCTGAAGCCTCTCTGAGGCCTTCTGGTCCTGAGTGTCACTCCATGTCACTTCATGTCTGTCCTCCCGAGAGATCCCCGTAGGTCCCAAAGTTTTTGGTTTATTTTTTGAATACGCCGCCAAAGGCTACAGCATTCCCGCATATACTCAGATATGAGCAGTGCTTTAAGGCTCTGGCTGCTTTAGTGCAGAGACAGTCTTTATCATTAATAAACCCTCATTGTGTCACTTGAATAGGCCTAGAATAATGCATCGGAACTTGAAACTGTTCAGAGGAACAAATGCCCAACACCAAGCGTCTCACACATGGACGCACTGCGTTCACGCATTCATTCATTAAGTTAGTTCCACTGCCTTTGGTGGGAGTACAACAGATGGTCTGATTTGGTATGATGATATGGGATTGTGACATTTATGGGAAGAAATTAGCCATGTAATCTTTTTTCAATTATTATTTTCAGCAGAATGGCTTCTGTAAATATTCATTAGCCAAACACGTAAATTGAACTGCTTCTTGGATGAAAGGTGAACTGTCTCCAACTTGAGTCCTAGTCCTCATGAACAAATGTGTAATCTGTCATTCACCCAGGAGTGGCCCATCGTATATTTTTCAACTTTTCTCCACAAATAGCGACCTGATTGGTGTAAAGCTATCATTTATATTTGCAAGAGGCAGCTATCGATTATTTTAGTAATCGAGTACTCTATCAATTATTTACTTCAATTAATCAAGAAATTGGATAATTTTTTGTACATTCTGTAAAACATCAGTAAAACAGTAATCAAAGCTTTTTGTAATCAAATTACTCGATTTACTTCATTAATCGTTTCAACCCTAGTATTAATACACTGAATAAAATCTAAATTAGAAAATCATAAAAACGTGTCATACGCACTTTAATATCTCCATTGGTTTTGTAATTTGGCCAGCTGGGACTCTGTTGTGCTTTACAAATTTCAACCTCTGAAGTGCAGTTGTCTTATATCTGTGCTATTTTCTTCAGAAATATCAAATGAAAACTCCTCAAATGTTTAATCCATCCATTTCCCCATAACAGCTTTTAACAAAACATTGAAATTGACTCCCCTTTATCTCAACTTAAACACGGTACAGAACACCCCAAAAACTCCAAACTGCCCACGCTGATGCACCATCGAATAAAACAGGTAATTTATAATTTTAACAAGGGACACGGTAGAACAAACGCCATTACTCAAACGAAAGCTCAGAAGGACTGCTGAAAGGGCAGGGGAAATTAGGAGGGGAAGGAGGTCAGGCAAAATAAACAGGCGTGGAGAGTGGAGCAGAGCAGGACACCGAGGACCAGTCAGACTGTGCTCCGTCCCACAGGAGCCAAACAGAGCCTCACAACACAACAGGCCATTAAAAGTGCTACTCTGCTGCCATTAGACGGGCGCTGACAAACTTTTCCTCTTGTTGTGGAGTGAAATGTATTATTATTGTTAAGCGAGGCAGTACAGGTAAATATGGACAAAAATAAAATGTGAACGTTTTGTCTGTAGTTAAAGTCTATATGACAGGTTCTCATGTTTTTCTAATTATGACTTAGTTGGGTGGGAGGGCACCTGTGGTAAATATTTTGCATAGTTTTACGTTTGTGAAGTTGTGATTTGTGAAGAAATCTTGGAAAAGGAAAGTTTACAGGAAGTAGTGCTGAATCCCGCTGTGCTGTCATCAAAAAGCAACATGCCAGAGACAATTTACAGGAAACAGGCGCATTCTTTTGGCAGTTCAAATTGTCATTCAACAAAATAAAAGGTAATATTATTTCAAATCAATACCTATTGTGTAATTTATATGGATTTTGGCCCTTGTTTTCAAAATGGTTGCTAGGCTACAGTGTGGAATTACCATTTATCCATCCATTTTCTTCCGCTTATCTGGGGCCGGGTCATGGGGGCTCCTCCCAGTCCCAAGTTTCTGCCTCTGCGACCGCACGGGCTGCGGTGCGTTTGGCCTGCCGGTACCTGTCAGCTGCTTCAGGAGTCCCACAAGCCATCAAGGCCCAGTAGGACTCCTTCTTCAAACTGACGGCATCCCTTACTTCTGGCGTCCACCACCGGGTTCGGGGATTGCCGTCGCGACAGGAACCAGAGAACTTGCGACAATGGAGGTGGTGAGTTGAAGACCCTGCCGACAGCCAGCGGATCCAACTCACTACCAGGGGGTGAAAATCAGATGACACAATCATCGACCTCTGGCCTAGGGTGTCCTGGTGCCCCATGCACTGATGGACACCCTTGTGCTTGAATATGGTGTTAGTTATGGACAAACTGTAGCTTGCACAGAAGTTTAATAACTGAACACCGCTCGGGTTCAGCCCCTCTCGGGGAGACCTGTTCCAGACCCCAAGCTGTGCATGGAGGTGAGGCCGACTATGTCTAGCTCAGGCTCCTCCCCCCCAGTTAGGTGACATTCCATGTCCCTAGAGCCAGTTTCTGCGTCCGGAGATCCGGTTGTTGAGGCCCCTGTCTTCAACTTCCCCCCAGATCTCTCTGCACCTGCCCCTTATGGATCCTCCCGCAGGTGGTGGGTCCACGGGAGGATGGCCCCACCTGGCCAATCCGGGCGACGTAACTGGCCTTATTCGCACTCTATTCATAGGGGGCTTCTGGAATTACCTCAATGTCATATTTGCTGTCCATGTCCAACTAGGAAGTACAATTATAAAGAACGAAAACTGTCAAACTGTGGACAAATAGGCAAAATGTTTGGTAAAATCTTAAATGTGTAGTCTAACCTGTCATATAGACTTTAATAACATAACATATAACAAAAAGTGGCGGTAAAATGGTGCATCTCACTGAAAATGAAAAAGCAATACTTCCAGAAGATAGAAGTTTAGGGTTTGTATCCGTATCTGCTGCCCGGCGAGTCACTCACTCGCACTTAAAAGCAGCAAAAACTTGCCACAACAAACTTGCAGACATTTATATACTTCCTCATCCACAGCAGCTCTCTGAATAGACTTTATTCAACTTTATTTTACAAAGGTTGACCTGCGGGCCAACATGTCCAACACTTTTGAAATATGAAAAACATATAACACAAAAGGCTGTAAGAAACATCTGAAGAACTGAACCAGGACTAAACCATGTCTAAACCAGGACTAAACCAGGTCTAAACCAGGACTAAACCAGGACTAAACCAGGTCTAAACCAGGACTAAACCGAGACTAAACCAGGACTAAACCAGGTCTATACCAGGACTAAACCAGTTCTAAACCAGGTCTAAACCCGGACTAGGGGGCGACAGTCAGGTTCTATGTGTTTTATTGGTGGGCCATTTATAATACAAGTTAAAAATAATTTCGGGGACCACCAGAATTTGCCTTGAGGGCCACATTTGGCCCGTGGGCCGCGAGTTTGAGATGCCTGATACAGAAGAACAACCCTTTCTTTTGAGCCTTGTTGAAGGTAGAGCCCAGCAGCTTCTGTCCTCAAAATGGCTGCATAAACGAGTGCATTGACCACAATAATCAATGGGATTTGTTATATTTGTGCCACAATGTTACAAGACGCTGCTGAATCTTAAATCACTGTTTAAGAAAATAAAATTAGAGAACGATGTAAATAAGTAGTGGGCGTGGATCGGGGAAAACAATAATAGTGGAAGCAATGGTGTTTTGAATGTAGGGTAATAAAAAGTTACTCAAACAATCATGAATCACTGTAAACGAGGAGGGAAAACTATTATAACATAGTTTAAAAGCTCTTAAAGGTCCCATAGTGTGCTATTTTCCCCTTTACACAGTCTATTCTAAGGGCTTTGTTGATAATTTTTTGCGTTGTGCAATATCCATAACATAAGTTTCCAAAAAAAACCCATTTCTTGGACTGGCCCCCCTCCTTGCAAAAGCAAACGGCTCACTCTGAGATCTGACAGAGAGCAGGCTGCCTCCCCCGCCCAACCCGTGCGCCTCCCCCGCCCAACCCGCGCGGCTCCCCCTCCCAACCCGCGACGAAGCCTAGAGCGGACATGTGCGCATGCGCCGTGTGCTCCGGTAAACAGCGATACACAAACACTGAATAAACATTTTATCCGTCCTGACGGTGCGTCGTGCCGAGTCCTACGTCCTGGATCTGACCTGGAGTTTGACGTGCTCCAGGACCTCGACGACGGACGTTGCAGTTTGGTAAATAACAAGCTAACTCCTCTATCTGTCGTATCCATCGTGTAATTACTGTGTAGCATTAGCATTAGCTGTTTTTATTCTTGCAGCTGCACGCTTCCCGGAGGCGTGGCTTAAACACCGCGTCATCCTAGTGAAGCCGCGTCATCCTGGTGAGGAGCCCCCGTCTGCCTGGTCACCCGAGGGGGACGGAAAAGACAGTTCTCTAGCGAAAACATGAGGGAATCAATCAAAAAACCACTTTGGGCACAACATACGAGGCCCAAATAGCACTGTAGGAAGGTTAAAACCTCTGAGAAGTCGATTTTGCATGTTAGGGGACCTTTAAAAGTAAATTTCGCCTCCTATAGATGATTTGAACATTAGTATTTCTTGTACCGCTCCTTCGGATATGATTTCGATTTTATACTTTTTGTGCTTTAATTTTTGAAAATACCACACTTTGAGCCTCATTCAGTGTTTTGTCCTTCGGCTGTTTTGTCCCTCAAATTCTAAATCAGATACTAATAATCCTAATACAAAATCCTAAATATATACCTGACCAAATCCATGTGATTTCCCTGCGTCACTCCAGGCTGGTGCGCTTAGATATGTTTGAGACGCCTAAATGCACATCTCCACAGACATGAGCCTTCGGGGGCGGGTTTAGGGGTTCAGGGTGAAGCAGTGCCCGGGTGACGATGAGCGGAGGAGCTGGGGGCATCCGGGGCACGTTGACATATACGTACAAGAAGATAGAGAAAATGAGGTATTTCTCACGTGAAATGTAGGAATGATTGTAAAAGTTCTAGTTTAAAATGGAGCTGAAATTTGTCACAAAATTCTAAGGAGCCAAAAGTTGAAGTTTATCCACAGTCATACATGGAATATTTCTCAATTAAAATAGAGGTTATGCACTCACATTCTTTTATTTATGTGAAAAATCATTATAAGTTGCTAGTTCTGTCGCATTTTTTGGTATAATTTTTGTCCTTGGAGCTATTGCTTTGCTCAGTAAATTGAAACCTGAAAGTAGTTTACTCTTAGCTAGCTTGTTCGCTAACGGTAGTTGGAGATTTAGGACGCTTCAACTGCCACACAACAATTCATTTCTGGAACAAATGGGCTCAAAAAGTAGAGAAAGGGAATGAGTTCAACTGTGTGTGATCCCAAAGTCTGTATCAGTGATAAAAGTGAGCGTAGCTGCAGTGTTCCTGCTGTCTATCTAGTTTTCTACAACTTTTTTCGATACTGACAATGGAAAAAAAAAATAAAAAGTGGTGAAACTCGTGTGAAAATACTGATACTTTAAATTTCTCCCAAATATTCTGCTTTTGAATAAATTTTGTTGACATTTTTGAGAAAAGCAGAGGTTGAAAAAAAAAATTATAGCCAAGGTCAAATTAATCATTGGTATTGATATCATAATATTTGCCACAGTATAACTTAGTACTGGATTGAATCAAAAATCTGCAGTATTCAGTAGTACTAAATGTTTAGCAGAGTGGTAGACTTTATATTTGTGATTTATTGACTGTAGTATCTTTTTCACATTTTAGCTTCTGCTCTTAATGCAGGGCTATTCAACTGAAGGCCCGGGAGCCAAATTAGGCCCTCCAAGGGATATGATCCGGCCCTCAACCCATTTTCAAAAATGTAGAAAATTGTTTATCTCTTGTATTGGTTTAATCCTGGTTTAGTTGTGGTTTAGTCCTGATTTAGAGCTGGATCAGTCTTGGATTAGTCCTGGTTTAGACCTGGTTTAGACCTGGTTTTGACCTGGTCTTGACCTGATTTAGTTCTAGTTTAGTTTAGTCCGGGTTTTGACCTCGTTTAATCCTGGTTTAGTCCAGGTTTAGAGCTGGTTCAGTCTTGGATTAGTCCTGGTTTAGCCCTGGTTTAGTCCAGGTTTAGTCCTGGTTTAGCCCTGGTTTAGTCCAGGTTTAGTCCAGGTTTAGACCTGGTGTAGACCTGGTCTTAACCTGGTTCAGACCTGGTTTATTCTTGGTTTAGTTCTGGTTTACTCCTGGTTCACTTCTACAGATGCTGCCAAAGTCTTTAGTATTAGTTTTTTGTTTTTTTTCCCTAAAGTGTTGCCACATTGGACATCATTAAAATCTAGCCCTCACTGAAATAAAGTTGAATAGCCCTGTGTTAAAGGGTAAAATGTCATTACTATCCATTGACTCTCATGCACTTTTTCCACTCACTGCTAACATGAAGACATAACCTCTATAAGGCAATTCAAATCGTATTCACATCAGTCGACCGGCACCAGGGTGACAAACAACAAGAAGCTGCAGTTTAAAAGAGAACTCACATGCAACGATGAACTGCAGCGACCCGCGACAGCTTTACAAGTTGCGCTCTATTCCAGGGCAGAGTCTCAAACACATTTGATTGGCTCTGAACTTCAAGAGAATTACGAGTTTTTAAAAGTGTTGTTTGTGTCTTAACCCGAACCTTAACCCTGCCTCACCCACAGTCTGCTTGCACCGGTGTACGAAATCGCGCGAATAGGTGAGCGGTTCATTGATGTAAAGCGCTTTGAGTCCCTTGAAGGCAGAAAAGCACTGTATAAATGTGACGATTTACAGTTTTACCATCTATTTTAATCTATATCTGGTGTGAAAAGCCGCAAAGTATGAAGTTTCTCAAGGTTTTTGCATGAATTGACTGAAAAAGAATCATTAACTCCGCTTAACATCAAAAGAAAAAGAAAAATCTATGGCGGTATTTCAGCAGCTTTCTTTGATATACTGTATGGGATCCCATTTGGTAAAATAAGATGTAAAGTGTATGGGTGAAATCTGACACCGTGAGTACTATTATTTATTCATGTTGGAATATGTCACAAAATTCTAAGGAGACTAAAGTTGCAGTTTATCCACAGTCATACATGGAATATATCTCAATTCAAATAGAGGTTATGCACTCACATTCTTTTATTTATTTGAAAAAATGATCCTCAACATTCCGACTGAGAAGTAGTTAGTTGTTTTGGGGTTTTTTTTGGCATAATTCTTTTTTCCATGGAGCTATTGTTTTGCTCAAATTAACTTGATTAAATTAAATTAATTAAATTGAAAACTGTAAGTAGTTTACTCTTAGCTAGCTTGTTTGCTAACAGCAGTTGGAGATTTGGGACACTTCAACTGCCGCACGACAATTAATTTCTGCAACAAATGTATTGAAAAAGTTGAGAAAGGTAATAAGTACAACTGTGTGTGATCTCCAGTGAATGTGAAGTGTATGCAGGGCCGCTGCTAGCCTTTTGGGTGCCCTAAGCAGAAATGCTCCGTGTTGTCCTCTTCCCAACCCTCTTCAAACTGGTACTCTATAGTGGTTTGATGTCTATACTACAACCTTGTGGTGACTGTAACAATATCTATTTTTATGTTTAATTTCATATCTTATGAATCCTACGGGTCCTCCTTCAATAAGTTTTCAGCAAAATCCTATAATTTCCTGAATTCTTGTGCATTTCAAATATAATATTATTAGCAACTCATGACATAGTTTATTTTGAGCCTCGCCATAGTCCCTGCTCCGCCTCTGTTTTAGCGTCCCATGCAGCGCTTCTACTGGTCTTCTGGAGGCAGATTTTTCATCAATTTAAGACCATCCTTGTGGAACCCTACTCCAAACTGAGTCCCTGATCTAAGTCTTTTTAAACTGTGGCTTGTACAGTAGAGCTGCGAGTATTCATTTGTGTTGAAATGATACAGAGCTAAAGCCTGCTGGAGGTGCCTGTTTGTTTGCAGTTCAGCTGCTGCACAAATAGTCTATTCTGTCATTCAGTCCAAACTTCCTGGTCGAGCTGGTGCCCCTCGGAGCACTTGGTGCACCACACACTGCGTTATGTGCGTAATGGGAGCAGCGGCAATGACTGTATGGGTAAAATCTGACACTGTGAATACTAATTTTTTTCTTCACGTTGATTCTGAACTGGACTGTGTAGTTCTCTTCTCAGCTCATTGTTCCGCCAAAGAAACTCTTGTGGATTGGCTACAGTTTAGGCTAGTGTTTCCCAAATAGGGGTAAGTGAGCTCTTGCCAGGGGGCACTTAGAAGGATTTCAGATTTAAAAGAAAGATGGAATTGAAAATAATAGAATTTGAATATTAAGTGTGTCGAGCCCTCTATGGTTACGGGGGCTCTAGGAGCTAAAGGTGAAGCGGTGCACAGGTTCGGGGCTGTGCTCAGGATGGCACTGATATCAACATTAGAAAAGCCTCAGGCCACACTCAGGGAGAAGGATGAGATGGATGAGAGAGGGTGTACGAAAGAGAGAAAGTACTTTAATGGCAGCATCTGTCTGCAGTCGGCCCAGGAAACTTAACACAAGAAAATACGAAAACGAAAGTGTTTAGTATGGTATGCTTTGGCGTTGTTACACTGACATTTCCCTTGTGTGCAAGGAAACAGGGTTGCCTATCTTGCAACCTCACACCATTCATGTGATTGCACTTTACTGTCCCTTTCTTTCAGTTTCTGCAAATATTTATACTAATTAAAGGTGCACTTTGTCGTTTCTATGTCGTTCTTGAGACTGCCTTACAAAAACAGTGTTTGCAGCCCATTCTTAAGTTCGTAGCCAGGTCGAGGGTCTTATCCAAGATTTTCTATGAACAGTCTACGATGTTCGTTTCCTATGAGCACCACATGAAACCCCCTTAGAGCAACGCACAGTGTTTGTGTCAAACCTCACCCCATGGTCCTCTGCTGGCCTTCAAGTGCCTTAAGAGTGCATTACATTGTTATTATTGATCTGTTAAATCAGGCCTGAGTCAATCCCCTTGTCTTTTATGATTGCAGTAAAATGTGGAAAAGTGGAAAGGTCACGTGTCGACATGTTGATGAAGTTTATTATAATGTATTACTTTTTATATTTCATCAATTAATCATGTGTAGTATTGTTTGGTCAGCCCAGAACTGAAAAGAAAACCTATTTACAAACATCGTATTTTGATGATGCAGCGAACAAAAATTATAGTCTTTTTCTAAATGTTTTGGAATTGGAAAATATGGCTTTTTGTTATTCATTCAACAATAATTAACGAAAATTTGAGAGATATTTTAGATGGCTCATTTATTTGACAATAAAATGAAATAAATAACTGCAAGACTTTGTTAAATATGATGCCAGTCAGCTGCAGGCGGCAAAGTGTCGAAGAAAAACAGCAGCTACACACCACTATAGATTCCATACACACAGAAGCTTGAGCTGTGAAGGTACGTGCAGCCACCAGGAAAATGCAAACGTTTGCACTTCTGCCATGAGAAATTCATAAGAACAACTTGACAGCGTCTCAAGTTGCACATAGAGAAGACATGTAGGGGCCGTATGATAACACCTATCAGGCACACTGATGTAACGGCGCATTGGGAAAGCCCCACAGCACTCGAGAACAATAGAAGAACTCCACAAACATCGTACGGCTTCCTTTCTCCAGAACACCGCGGGTAGTTTCTGAGAATTGAACGCTTTAATAAGACTGTAGGAAACTTTGCTCCCCTCCGTGAGCGTCTACGAGCTTCTATTTTGTCCAACTTGTGAGATTGATGAGAGAATTGTGCGTACGGGTCAACGGGACTGACACTTCAGATCTGTGGAAAGGCGAGCCCACACTCAATAACAAGCAGCAGTCGTTCACATGTTTATGTTTGAAAACTGGCTAGTGACATTTTAGAACTCTGCATGTGTCAGTCTGTTTTACTTTGTCCAAATAATCACAACTAAGTGCAAGGATGTGGGCGGGGATAGGGGGTAGGTGAAAACAGGAATTCTATGAGCACTCAAGCCTCAGTTGCAGCAAAATACAGGATTACTCAATCAATCCAAATACAACTTTGAGTAAACTAACGGTGTTTTAACAAGGTTAAAAGCTCATTAAATTGGATTTTGCAACTTAGGTCCCTTTAATATTATACTGTGGAACATTCCAGGAAAGAGAAAACATCACTGTATGAAGCACAATTAACTTTGTTGAGCATTGTTGAGCATTTTATAACATTGTCCCATCATCAAAAACATATCTGGAGGTGCATTTAGCTTCATTCACTCTGGTTTCATTAATGTTGCTTATAAGGTTCTCCCTCTGAGCCTCAGAAACCTGCCAACACCAATCCTGATGAGGGAACATTTTACTGATAGAAAACCATATGTGGCTTATCTTAAGTTTTGAAACATTAAAGCCAAAGCAAAGGAACTCAAGAGCATGTTTAAAGGCCTATAACCATACAAATAATGCATAAAAGAGTCATTTATTGTATGGTGTATAGGCATCTTTATTTTACAGAGGGCCAGATTTTTCAAATGGTTTTGTCCTCAGGGCCAGAAACGTGCCCAATGCTTTTGAAATACGAAAAAAAAGTAATCTGAAAGGCTTTAACAACATCTTCAGAGGTTAACCAGGACTAAACGATTTCTAAACCAACAAATCAGTACTATTGCAGGTTTAATTAGGTCTAAACCAGATCTAAACCAGGACTAAACCAGGATTAAACCAGGACTTAACCAGAATTAATGCAATATTAACAAGAGATAAAATATGTTCTATGTTTTTGGAGGATGGGTTGAGGGCCAGATCATATCCCTTGGAGGGCCTGATTTGGCCCCCGGGCCTTCAGTTGAATAGCCCTGGTTGAAGATAATTATGTTAATTTTGTCAGTAAATTTTAATCAGTATAAATATCGAGTTTGAAAGAATTGAACAAAAAATATCCTTATAATAGTGTTATTCTAAATATCTGGCATTGTCTTTTCTTCCAGGCCAGCTGTAGAACTACTTCTGTATAATTCAAATGTTCTCCTTAAAAGTTTGCTACTATTCTTGGCTCAACACAAGTTTCAAACAAATGCTGGCAGATGAGGTGTGTAACTTTTTTGTTCTCATTCCCTGGGCGTTTTTGGCCTAATTATAATTATTGGCGTATTTGTGATTGCAATTTCACACATTGTTAAGAGCACAATTATGATTTTATCTTAGATGTGTCACTACCCACCTCTGCCAAGAACATCCTCGTCCCTATCGTGTGATAATGGGGGGAGTTCATTTGTTTTTCTCTTCAAAGTACTTTTATGGATTTGAACGTTGTATGAAAAGTAATTCCATCTAAAAAGTTTTCTTCTCTTCACTAGTTGTATCCATTAACAAGTACTCGATAATGATAATAATACAGGCTTTTTGGGCGGCAAATGTAAAAATATTCTGTGAAAGTAAAAGTGCAGTAAGTGCTCTACTGGGATGCGCTGTATTGTGTCATATTCATGGATTTCATTTGGTTCGTTCTAGATAGTCGGTGGGGGGACAGAAGAGATCTGGTTGCCATGGTGACATGTTAACAGACGAATATTAATGCGGAATTCACTTTGTTGAGCTTTTAGCCATGTTCTAACAGTGTTCCATCATCACACTGCAAAGAATGAATTGAGTTAAAATGTCGTGTTTTCATGATATTAATCTTAATTTAAGACGTTTTGATTAGTTATGATTAGTTAAGAGTATTTATTTGATGTAACTAGATTATTTTACTTGCTTTAACCCGTTTATGACTTGTTTATTTAAATACATTACTTTCTTACTTCAAGCCAAATTATTAACTTAGCCCATTAGCACATTTATTTTATTATTTTAAGCTAAATTTGCTCATAATCAGGCAGAAATATTCTGCATCATGTAAGAAATTTAAATCTCATTGAGTCAAATCTACTTAAATTCAAGTAATTTTAAGCTAGGCTAGATATAAATTTTTTACTGCGCAAAAACATACCTGGAGTAGTATTTAGTTTGATTCACATTTGTTTGATGATGCTGGTTTGAAATCCTCTCTCTCCAACACTGTGTCCTGAGCTCCTTCGATGTGTGATGAAGATGATGTTGACGTCATTTATCCCAGAATCTTTTGCTGTAAGTCCTTAAATCATGGCCAGACTCTAATCACAATAACTTTGTCAAATCCACCGCTTACTGCAATGCATTGTGGGTATATATTTACATGTAATTGCCTCTGCAGCCAGTAGATGGAGCCACAGCTCCCATCTCCCAACACAGTGATATAGTTATATTTTTATTTGTAAAAGCATTTTATTTCTAGTTCTAAAACATAACATGTCAAACTGAAGACATCCAAAAGCAGGTTTAAAGGTATAAAATAATACAAATAATGTATCATATTTGTCCTTTAACTTCTGTTGCTAAACTGGCCTAAACTGTTGTATATTTGAGTGGTTTGTGTTTTATTTTGTTGCATAAAATTATGTAAAGCTTGTAAGTGATTCGTTTTTTGTTTTGTTTTTTGTTAAAGTCATTGCTGCTTACATATTAACCAATGTTCCTAACCTAAAACTTAACCTAACCCTTTTCCAAACCTTAACCATTGCCCTAACAATGTGCCTAAACTCATCCATAACCAAACCCTTTTCCGGATTTTACCCATTTCGCTCAACCAGGGCTATTCAAGTTTATTTCACAGAGGGACAGATTTTTCGAATTGTTGAGTCCTCTGGGCCAGAAACATATCCAACACGTTTGAACTATAAAAAAGGCTACAACATCTGTAGAACTGAACCAGCACTAAACCAGGTCCAAACCAGGAAGACCAGATCATATCCCTTGGAGGGCCTGATTTGGCCCCCGGGCCTTCAGTTGACGCAGACCCCTGGCTGCAGCAGACATAAGCGCTGATCAGTGTGCTGGAGTTGTGCATTTAGGAGATGTCTTCCCCCCGAGGCCTGGTATTTGTGGCGGCCGAGAGAAATGTACTCCACACGTTCATGATTGTGATGTTACCATATTTAACAAGAAAATCCAGGCACATGTGGTCGTCAACGCTTCCAGAAGGTGCATGACAAGATGAAGAAACAGCACGAGGTGATACCAGAGCAGGTAGCACTTAGCTTTAAAAATAAATGCGCATAATAAAAGCTTAGCATAATGTAGGTTATTAAGATAAGAGATGCCTTTGTTTGCAGAAAGAGTTACAGTCTTAAAAAGAATGAAGTTATTGAACTTCTGCTTTCCTGACCAAGACGATTGACTTAAAATGCATATTAAAATGCTTCACTTCACCATAATATGGAAAAGTGGAAAAACATAAAACAATTCTTAAGCTGGAGTGGAGTGCACTTGGGATTCTTATTTATATTTTCGATTGCAACATTTTTATAATTGAATAGAGTAATAATAGAAATCACATTTATATAAACGATTAATTGCACAGCCCTTTATTTTTGATGAGGGGGCACCAATAACATACGGTTAAAACTTCAAAAAAAAACTAAATTTAACATGATATGTGTCCTTTAAAACTAAAAAAGGTCTTGAGAGTTTAGCTTTTTAAGTGTAAAAGTGCATTTATAAGCAAGAGTCATGTTATTTATTGATAATGTCACAAGCATGTCTTACTATTCCAGTGTGCTTTTGCATTTTGCTTTTCACTAATTCCGTTTCTGCTCTTTCATTTCCCACTTGTGCCCTGCACCCGAAAGCAGCACCATTAGTCAGTCGGACAGGCCCAGATTAAAGCAGACTGGAGCTGAACATTACACCACAGAACCTCCCCAATTTGTGCACATCCAGCGCAGGTAAACGTGTCGCCTTGTGCGCTCCGATGTAATACCATTCTAGTCGACTTTGGTCCAATTTCCCCAACTTCACGGCCCGTTGCTTCCCTCTCCGTTCCCCACGCACACAAACTCCCAAACACACGCCTCTGGACTGATCCGTTTAGCCTAGCCGAATGAGTACACACGCTAATTCACTTAAGGTTGACAAATCTTCACCTTCCCGTTAAGCGTTGCGGAGCCTCGGCCGTCGTGCTCGCCGTGCCGTTGGTTTTTCCGCGGGTTCAACAGTTCACGGTCCTCGCGGGGGGTAGAGCGGGCCCTCCCCTGTGTATTATGCATGCCCTCGTAGACCTAATTGAAACTGAAAATGTTATGTTCCAGTCCGGTGAGCTCCTAATAGGCTGGTGCTCGGTGACAGCGCCGGGGAGGCAATTACACGAGGGCTTTGGGAAACTTGAGAGTGGTGCTCGTGTGAGGAAGTGTCTGCGCGGGAAGCTGAAAGTGTGTCTCATCATCTTAAATATTAGCGGGGAAAGATGGAGGCAGATTAGACACTTAGGAAGAGCTGTTAGTGAAATTAATACATTGCAGATAATAATAAAAAAATAAAAAAAAACTGGGCACACACACTGTAAACCCCGATAGTATTGTTTACTTAGAAAAACCCAGGAAACCGATTGCCTTAAATTACTCTAGTAAACTTGATAGAAAAGACAGAGTTCACTTAAGTAATCAATGCTAAGTTTGTAGAACTTGCGTTTTGCTAGTAAACAAACAAGTTCCCATTAAGTGGGTCTATTATAATATTTTGTGGTTTAATTACTCATCAGTCATGAGTAAAGTAACCAAAAATATGAAAGTACAGCTTACTAAGAAAAACCCAGTAAAGTGATCAATACATTTTAAGTTTGTAAAACTAATATTTGACTAGTTAACCAAAGTTTAATTGTTCGTCTGATATCATTATTTTTAGTTAAATTACTCATCAGTCATTAGTAAACTTACTAAACTGTCACAGTAAAGGCTACTCACCCAATTGATCCATATGTAACATTATCTATATCTTTATATAAAATTGTATTACTATAAGGTTACAATATAATATACTGCTATTGTAGTAATAGTGTCCCCTTCCAGTACTCAATGGAATGAAAATGTACATTAAATAAAACATTCTTAATTAAATGCAATTGTTTTAATTCTCTAACTTTTTACATGAGAATTGGAAACATGCAATCACATCAAGTGAAGATGAACAATCCAAATTTTTATAAATGGCTTTAAAATGTCCGTAGAATTGATAAAATTGCATGCAATTTAAAAGTCCAATTTTGTGTGGATTTGATGGTGCGCTCTTCTGGAAGGACCATCAAAAGGCCGACGCCTACATCTCTGAAGTCTGTGTCCACATCCCAATCCTACATAGACAAAAAATTGCATTAGTTTTTTGATTGCATATATGTCATCATTTTGAAACTGTAAAGAAAAGTATTTTTCCCTCTACACAATATTGTTCTACGCTTTGTTAATCCTGAAAACCAGGCTTAAATAGTTAAATGGCAGCTCATTTTTTGGAAAGATAATGTAATGTAATGTAATAAGGTAATGCCAAAATGTCATAAGAGGGCAAAAGCGACTCTTTATCAAAGGCTTTGAACAGCAGTGGAAGAGCACTCCAGCATAAAGACTATGGCTGCACAATATATCGAAAATATCGCTACTGCACTTGTTGTCATCGTAGGTGTGTCCTGCACTCACAATGAGGAGTGCAGTGACAGGAAATGTAAGGTTGTCTGATGAAAGAAATCTGGTGAAGACATATCTGTTACCATCCACATTCTGGACCGGACCAGCATTTGACAATTAGTTTTATTCATCCCCAAAAGGATTTTTTAAATCATTACAGACATGTAACTGACCTCAGGGCCTCTTGTTAAAAATAAGATTAATAGATTAAATATGACAATCACAAAAACAAAACCCAACTAACTCCAAAACATGACTAACGCCTGATGCACACTGACTCTCGGTCCGGCTCTGGTCTGGGTCCTACAAGACTTAGAAAGTGCTTAAAATCAATGCTTGCTGTCACACCGACCTCGAGCTCTGGGCAGCGGGTCCGCAGCGCCGCAGGTCTCCGGAAAGAATCCGCAAGAAGTCTATTTTTGCCGGACACCGCAGCGGTCTGGTGCAGCTTTCATGTTTGACGAGTGTTTCTCACGCAAAACCACGTGAATCTACGTGAATTTCGTCAAAACCGGACCGCAGTGAACCAGAGCTGGTGTGACAGGCGTCTGCAAGTGACCCGCGCGGGTCCCGGACCGCGACTGGACTGGACTCAGTGTACACTAGGTGTGAGTTGTGTTAACTTTTTAGAGACAGTAAACAAAACCATTGGAAATTTTGAAAACTTAAGACACTTACCTAGCATTTCTTTAAGAACTCTGCTGATTTATCTCCAAGGAGGATTTGAGGGCCATACAGTACTGCAGTTCTTGCAGTTGCAGCATCAGGCTGAGAAAAAAAACACAGAATGAGCACATGAGCACATTGTAGTAGTTTTTGTAGTATAGTAAGCAATAGATCCATTTAACAGTTTTCTGTATTTAACAGTGAACCCCAAAAATCCAAACTTTGGTTTTTCAATTCAATTCAATTTATTTTGTTAAAACATAATCACAACTTCAGTTACCTTGATGGGCGTCCAGAGTTGTGAAAACATGTCAAAAGCAGCACACGTAAACTAAAATCTTAAATATTGTTGATGAAACCAGAGGACAGTGTTCAGCTCCATACTTCCCCCAGCAGAGTTGCTCCAAGAGCAGCGGAGCTAAAACTGTAGGTTTTTATTTCTGTTCCTAACTGACCTGACCATAAGCTATTTCTCAAAGAGGAACGCTTTTGAGCTGGTCTTAAATGTAGAGACTGTGTCGGCCTCTTTTACACGAACAATAATTAAATCAAAACACTGTATCCATATAATGTTGGCTATCAGATTACTCTAGCTATCAGTTTTTTTTTAAATCAAGAAGAGTAGAGCAACCCTGCACAATTAATCAAAATCTACAACAACCATGTCTGTTCTGTTTATTGTTTTTTTTTCAATACTCTTGGATGTGCTTAAATTTTGAAAAGAATCGTATTAATTATTCAATTTAATACCTTTGAGTTGGTAAATCCTCCGTCGATAAGGCCTTGAAACAACTGGAGCCTTAAAAGAAAAACAACAACTTATGAGCATCTTCAACAGAGCATGGTATACTAGCATTTAGCATTCTAAAATCATCTTCTAATTTCATAGCGAGAAATTAGAAAATGTTCCCCTGCTCCCATTGAAATTAGACACTTTAGTCCAATTTCAGGTCACTGCTGTTCGCACACTGTCCTGAAGTTTGTGAATCCAGTCCAGACAAGTCCCAGTGAACTAGTTTCTTTTAGATGGCATGAACACAAAATTGTACACAGAATTTCTTACAAGACCAGATCCAATTTGACTAAAAAGGCCTATTCAACAAAAACTGTTGCTATTAAAAAAAAAAAGATTTACTATTACCATTATAGCACCAATAGGCTATTATTTAAGAGACTCCTTGAATATTATGCGAATAAGGCCTACATTATGATTAATTCTTCTAATTAGTTTAACAGTTTAAGAACTGCTGTAAACAAACTTTAATTCACCCTTCACTTCAAATTTAAAGATTTTAGTGCCAATACATTAATCATTTCACATAATTACCAGAGGTGGGTTGTACTCAGTTACATTTACTCAAGTAACTTTTCCCAAGAAATTGTACTTGTTGGAGTAACATTCAGACACAATACTCCTACTTTAGTAACATTTTTACTCAAGTAACTATACTCTTACTTGAGTAAAAATGTTGGTTCCTCTTCCCTCTGAGTAAATCTACAAGTGACAAAAGCTTAATGTTGACAATAAGAAATGATTTAAACATGTGTTTCTTAAGATATGATTTAGTTTGGTAGCTTTTGTGTGAAAATACTCAGATTTGAGCTTTGCTTAATGTTTTGACTCCAATGAAATTGACTTCAAATTATAAATCAGATGTTACACCCAGACAGTTACTCTTACTTGAGTACAATATTTGGATACTGTACCCAATTTGACAATTACATACATAGAATTGGAGTTACACAGCAAACCTAGTATTACCTCACAGTGTATGAAGGACATGCAGCTCCTCAGATTCACGTCACAAACACAGCATCAAAGGAAACTTGACGGAGAAAACGTATACATAGGAAACACCTTGATCCTCTGCAAACACACTAGAGTTAGTTTAAATCTCATAGAACTGTTACAGGTTATCTCCGTGTTGTTCGTGCTCGTTGCTGCCCCGGGACACTGCACGCGGTCCAACTTCGGTGCTGTGACCACAGCTTTTCTGTAGCTTTAAAACTGCGAGGAGCTCAGATCGCGCCGTGCGGAGGTGCCGTGGTGATCCGGATTCTTTCCGATGGATTGAAATGATTTGCCCCACGCCAGAGCTCACCGCAATTCCTATTCTATTCCTTGTGTTAATGAATGGTTATCGTGTGAGTACGTTGTCTCGCGAGTGCGCGATCAAAGCCGGTGACAACAACACCGCACGCGTGCTGTTTGGAGAGGAGAAAGATGTGGACTAGGAGAGACCGTAGCCACAGGTAGGACTGGTCATGCGTGTACATTTCAATGTGACTCTAGTGTGAGTAGTACGTTGCTACCAACAATGAATAATTTCACCACGAGCCAGTTCTGCGTCTCTCCTTCGTGCATGTCCTCTCCGCTAAGGCGTCACGTTCAAGAGAAATTGTAGACAAGTTTAATGTATCCTGACACACACATATTGTGGTATTGAGTGAAATAGTAAAGCTAGTAATGTTGCTCTCCGTGTCAAGTGCTTGAAAATGTCACAAAACACCTCAAATGTTCAACAACAGCAGTTTACTATAAGCCAATGTCCACACGCACGCGCCCAGGGAGCAGCTAATGTAATTACGGAAGTAAAATTACACACAAAAAAGTCGTTTTAGTCCGTTTTTGAACAACCAGAGTGACAACAAGTGAAAAGGTTGAAGCTACTTCATTAGCAGTCTGTCAGTAGCCTACTTTAGCTAAACCGGAGCTAGCTAGCTAGCTCTCCCCTTTTTAAGGAGGGAAGCCACAACTTCCAAATAACTCTCTCGTATTGTAGCGTCTAATAAACATTTACAACTGCTGTTAATCACAATAATATCACTAACTGAAAGAACAAATATCAAATAAACCAAATAATTACCTTAAATTAGACAAAGTTAAATCCTTCCTTTCGATGACTCAGCTCAGTCTGTCGTCCACAGGCGGGAAAAGAGCGGGAGGGAGTGCGCATGTCCAATAATCCTTGTACTTCCATGAGTTCAGTTTACTACTTGTAGGCAAGTAATGTTACTTTTGATAGGTAACTTCATAACAGTTGGACCTTGTGAGTAAGATGGCTAAGTTTCAGTTTTTCACATTACTCTTGATTCAAAATATAATATATTACTTAGTTTTGATAAGTAACATCACAGTCCAAAGGAAAGTTAGACTAATGTTTACACTTTGTGAGTAACATTACTTACAGAAGTCTAGTAAATGTTACTCATACTTTAAAAAAGCATTATATTACTCCACAATTTTCAGTAAATACCCTATTTTTGTTTGCTTTTAGTAAACTTACTGACATTTGACAAGTAAAGAATACTATTTGGGTTTACAGTGCACTGAATTAGTAGATTTTTATACTGGATACTTTTCCTGCATAAATTAATATAATGTATCAGTACACATATTCTTTTTTATTTTAGCTTTTAACCCTGTTCTAACAATGTTCCATCATCAAAAACACACCTGGAGTAGCATTCAGTTGCATTCGTGCTGTTTTGAGGGTTGTTTATTAGAAAATCCTCCCCCTCCGAGCATCAAACACACTTCAGGCTGAACTTCCAGGATTTCCGCACATATTTTCAGATCATATACGTCACTTCTCTGAGAATATTCTCCTGTTTTAAGTCCTTAAATCATCGCCAGACTGAGACTGAGCATTTCTGCCTCTAAACACGATAACTGCTGCAAAAAATCCGCATCGTAACGTCTGTTCAGCGCCAACTTCACTAGATTGTATATAGCGATGTCGCCATCTGCTGGCTGGATGCACTCAGAGTAATTTAATTCTGGCTCATAACACCTGTCATAGATGGAATAAGAAGCTTTTTGGCAAATTTATGGTACTCAAGAGCATGTTTGAAGGTTAATAGCAATATAAAAAATGCTGAATATTTTTTCTTTCAATTCAGAATACTTGGTTTGAGTAATTTGGACTCAGTTAGATGTATTTGCTTATATAGTATTTATTCATCTTGACATTTCTGGCTGGTTTCGAGAGATTGAGAGAAATCATCTGATAATGGCAAACCAGTCCGACAAAAACTTGAAATGGGTCAAATGATGTAAGTCCATAAATGAGCAAATCTCCAAACGAAACTAAAAGGAACGGAATTATTTTGCCTGGATCTTTGGTCCGCTTTCTATTTCAATCCAGGAGTACTACAAGCACAGTAGACAGCCATCTAATTTTAGGACAGTCCAATCCTTTTATCAGAGATAGATGACATCTCTTCTCGAATATCCTTCAAAATTTTGAGAAGACCGCATTGTTTCTGTTTGATGGTTTGTTTTTTCATTCCTTTTTACACCTGAGCCAAGTTTTGATGTGTTTCTATGATTGATTAAGCCACCTTTAGATTACGCCCATTGGAAAGCTTGGGTTACTGTCCCAGACCATGCATCTTCTTAAAGCAGAACTATGTAACTTCAGCGACAGAGCTCCCCCTGCAGGTCTCTTGTGAAAATACACTGCCAGTAAAAAGACAACAAAAGCTTTTTTTTTCTTTTTTCCCCTTCCTTTTTATTGAAATAAGGAAGTACAATCACATACAAAAACATTTAATGTTGCCAAGAATAAAAAAGAGAGCCAGTGTTTCTCAGGAGAGTTGTCTTTGGGTGGGTGACAGGAAATGTTGCAACTGTTTTTCCGTGCAGAGACAGCAGGGGGCAACGATGTGGGCTTCAAACGCCCCGAAAATACATTTATGACCACTACACGGACTTACAAAGACACATTTTACAAATTTTAGGCAAAAATTTTACTTTTGTGTGAAAATACATTGCTAGTGAAAAGACTTATTTTTATTGAAACAAGGAAGTACAATTACATATAAAGACATTATATATTTTACAAAGAGCAAGGGTTTCTCAGGACAGTTGTTTTTGTATATATAATCATTTCAACACTTCAATCTCTCTTTGTTAAAGTCTATATGTAATACGGCAAGGGTTTTATTTTGAAGTGCATATTTGTATTGGTAGTGTTATGCTTTTATTTTGGATTGCATGCCTTCCTACTTTTATCTGTCACTGCTGCACTTTACGCACACTCAGCACTTTAATGCAGCACACCTGTGGACGCCAAGAACCGGGGGGCACGGACAGGAGAGATTGGATGAACCGGGACCAGGAGCCGGAGCGGCACAGGCCAGACCAGGCCGACAACTGTGGAGGAGGCTCTCTCCACACAACAGAGCGCGACGCAGAGGAGGAGAGAGCAGACGGAGCCAGAGCTGGAGCAGAAGAGACGAGTCACATGCACCGGGGACCACGAGCACGCTGGAACCACAAGTACTACGAGGCGACCGACACGCAGGGGCAGGGCAGAGCGCCCTGCCACCCGTGTGAGTACCATGGATTGCAGTAACACTTGTAGCCTTGGGCTAGCGGTGTTTTGGGGCACCCACTGCCGATTGTTTGTGTCTATGTAGGGTTCCAGTGCCAGAAGAGGGGAGCCAGCCGGGACGGGAATCAGGACGAGTGAAAGAGTGTTGTAACATGGGGCAGGGGCAGAGGAGAACTCTGCCTGGCAGTAGAAGTATTGTAGCAACACTCTACCGTTGTAGCCTAAGGCCCAGATGTCCCGCGCTCTCATGCTGGCCCGTGTGTTTGGCACTTTTAGGTGACCTGGTGCGTGTGGCGAGGAGGATCTGTGAAGGGAGCTGCTCGCTGGCCGAAGGACCTTTCATTGCACCTTAGCCGCTCCGTCTGTGCTAATTTAAATCCTTTCAGTTGTTGTGGTCATTCATCCAAATTTCCTCAACCTTACATATACCCCCCAACCCCCACCCCCCAGGTGGGAGGGCACCTGTGACAATCATTTATTATAGTTTTCCATCTGTGAATTTGCAGTTTGTGAAGAAATTTAGATAAGTATAAAATTGTAGGAGGTAGTGTTCTAAAACGGAATCCCTCTTTGATGTCATCAAAAAGTGACGTACCATCGAAAATAAAGAGATTTAGACAAATTTTTCTTACAGTTTAAAGGATTATTTTTTTAAAATAAGGCTTTATCAGGTATTATTATTTGTCAAATCCTAACTATAGTGTAATTTATATGGATTTTGGCCCTTGTTTTCAAAATGGTTGCTAGGGAACAGTTGTGGAATTTCCTCTCCCTATTCATATTTGTCATATTTGCTGCCCATGTCCAACCAGGAAGTAACCTTGGCACAAACTGTCAATCTGGTGACAAATAGGCAAAATGTTTAGTCAAATCTTAAATCTAATAATGTTCACTACTTTTTAGTGAAATCTGTCATCTAAACTGTCAGACTTTAATATCACATCTCTGGTTTAGAAAATCGCAACAAAAAAAAACACTATACTTCTGTCGTAGCAAGTTTAACTTACTGACCTTCAAGATTCCTTCAAAAATCAGTGTTTCCAAGACTCAAGAAGGTCATGGCCACACACAGTTTCAGCGTGTTGTGACATTGAGTTTATAACCAAGCTTCGTGTAAGATTAATAACAACTGCTAAAATGTCAAGGCTGAATAAAATAAGGCATTACAAGTACACACCGAAAAACATCTAACCTAATAACTGCGCTGGGCAAAGCAAACCATTTGTCCTTGTGCTGTAAATCAATTTTCACAGCATTCCATTTTAAGTTGAATCAAATTTTTAAGCATAAAATGATCCAGTTTCCAGTCAAGGCTTGTGTTGGTCAGCGGAGGCCAGTGCTAATGAGGCCTGTTACACTCTAATTATCGCTGTTTCTTTGCCTTTTGTTTCAACTTTTTTTTTTTACAGTTTTTCTTCTTTTTTCATCTTGGCTGGATGAGGGAACAAAGCCCTGGCACATCAGAGGAGACGCTCCACTCGTTTGGCTCTGAACCTCCTTCCAATCAGGATCCACCAGACGCCAGCCGGGAAGCGCCAAGGTGCTCCGGTGCCCAACTGTTCGGGACTGGAGAGGAGGAACGGGTTCTACTGAGAGGGAAGTTTGTATCAGGGAGAAATTTAGGCTGATAACACTTAGTTTCACGTGATTTGTGATCTTTTTGCTGTAGTATACTTTGTAATCCTAGCAAAACATCTGTATAAAGTGATGGACATTATTGTAACACTTTATGTTCCACACCACATTCAGTATAAGCAAAACGGGCGACGTTTCTTGCCAAAGACAGCATGGACCGTTGAATTTTGGATTGATGGGCAGTTGCTCTAGTCTCCGATATTCAGTTTATTTTGATTTGTTTGTAAAAAGTTGGTTGATGAGATCATATTTGTAAGACTTCACTGTGGGAGTGAATGTTCGATGATGGTTGGACAGGTTTTGGGCACCAACCGGCATCGTGTTTCTGTGATTCTTACGGATGGTTGGAGGCGTGTCTTTATTTGTGCAGTACAATATAAATCAGTCCATTATTACTCACTTACTCTGTTACTTTCTGACTTACTTTTCACCCTTTCATCCAGCCACAAACACCATGTCACTCTTTTACATTTGCAATTGTTAAGAAACGCCCTCTAAACTTCCATATGTGGCTTGACAGGACATATGGTACTGCAATGGAGCAACAAGATCAAAAATATAATACTAATAATCTAGTGGAGCCCGTCTACCACCTGTCACTGTTTTACAACTTGAGCAGCGATTTAAAATGTCCAAAAACACATGGGAGCAGATTTAAGGTTATTGAAATAAATCAGGGCTTTCATTGTTTTATTGCGTTTTCTGTGAGTCGTCAGTACGTCATGGTAAATAACCGGCCTCACAGAGACAAGTCGCTCTGGTAACGTGGAGGTTTGATGGGCATTGAGTCTTTTGGGAGATTATAACAGTGAGCCATATGGGGGCCCAGATGATATGGGAAAATTTAGAAAAGTTAGATTTCACGCAATAGTCTTAAGCAAGGTTTGACACCCTTCAAATGTGGTGGTAAACATAGATTCCCATTTGTGGATGAATCAATTAATTTATCGCTATATCCTGAAAATAACATTCGACATAAGACTTTTAGCCTATTTTTTGTGTTCAGGAGCCATGAAAACGGTTACTTTAAAGGACACAAATTCTGCTGAGCTTTTAACCATGACTTTTTAAAATTTAAGATGATTGAAGGACTTAAAACGGCAGAAGATTCTTCGATAAGTGATGTAGATGATATGAAAATATGCCCCAGATCATGGAAGTTCATCAGGAAGTGTGTCTGATGCTCAGATGGGGGAGGATTTCAACTCAAAATGCGTGCGAGGAACTCAAAACAGCGTAAATGCAGTTGAATGCTACTTCAGGTATGTTTTTGATGATGGAACATTGTTCGAACATAATTAAAAGGTCAAAAAAGTCACTGTAGCAGAATGTGTGTCGTTTAGAGAGAGTTGCACAACACAAATACAACACAATGGTCATGATTATGAGCCGATTTGGAAACTCCTGTGAGTGGAACTTAAATATAATATGTCAAAATATACATTTAACATGTTATCATGTTATACTTGTTATTGTGCCAATTAGAAAAAAGTACCCCCCTTGAACCCCATGCCCCTTCCAAAAAAAACAACACTGATTATATCCTTTTCTCCAGACAGATCATTATAGTTTTCACACAGTTCTCTACTCTTTACAAACCACACAATGGAATTTAATTAAAAAGAATCAAAGAAAATTCCCTCGTTAAAACAAGTTTAGCCGCTGATAAGTAGGGCACTTCCTAAAACACACTTCAAACCAAATGAGAAAGAGTACTTGACTTGTGACTGCAGACATCTGTGCTGCTGCTGCTGACACCACTATCTGCACTTGTTCAGCCAAACCGGGGCGACTTTATGACCCTGAAATAAGTCTGTGTCCAAAACTGGATTGAATGTGAAGTGTTGGGTCAGGGATGGTATTAGAGGAGCTTTTTATTTCATTTATTTCATTGTAGATCTTAATTTTTCTATTTTTCAATACCAGACTGATGGAAATATTATGGTCCAACAGAATAGCACTAGAAATATCTATTAAAGGGGCTGTACCTGATTTTTACTGAAAAAGAAAAAATGGAATAGTCCATGTTTCCGATTTTTTTTTTTTTTTTTTTTTTTTTGAATTGTGAAAGTAGTTTTGTCCCAAACAGATATATTGTACAAGTATCTATTTGACCACAATGTTTTCTCTGCATCTATTTATAGTGTTTTATCCAACAAGAGAAAGAGGTAGTGCGTCGTTAGCATGCTAATGTTTGTTAGTTAACATCAACTAGTGCTGTTTTTCATGTTTCAAAACAGTACAAATCAGGCACAGGGCCTTTAAGCATATAACACTGCAAATGTATCCATCAGTGTTTACCATTGGATTGTAATTCCCAAAACTATTTGTAGTGTTAAACCAATCTCAGTCAAATATTTCAGAACAGTCAGTCACTCCCAAAATACATGTTAATGATCTGGCAACTGCAATTGCTCATATAGTGAGTATTTTCCTGACAAAGTCTTACAAGCTGAGATTTTGCACTTGAGATGCCAGTTTGGAAGTTGCTCTTAATCAAACAAGGAATTAACCTAAACAAAACAATAATTTAAGTACAAAAAAAGAGGACAAGAAAAAACAAATACATGGAAAATTGTTCAGCATTCCATGTTCTACCCAATGTAAGTAAACAGTGCTTGTATCCTCTCGTTTCATCCTTGTTCATGACTGGTTTTCTTTGTTTTTTTTTACTTGCTGCTAATAAGCAACAAGGTCCCACTTCAGATTCCTATGTACTGCACATAGTACTGGTGGTACTGCAGATTAGTACTCAGGTAAAAGTACAGTTACATGGCTAAAAGTAAAAAGTACAAAGAAAATACTTTTAATGACACTATTTTAGTAGCATTTTGGATCGATATTTTATACAAAATTTTAAAATGTAAATGTCTTGAACCACAATTCACATATTCTCTGAGCTCGGTCCAATCAGAGCGTGTCATTTTGAGAGCCATGAGACAACCGTACATGGAATGAATGAGCTGTACTCGGAAGTGACATGATTATAATAACATCATTACAATTACATGCTGACATTTTACTCAATTACAAGTACATACAGTGGGGCGACTGGAGGAGATGCCGGTGTGTCCTTAGGCTGGTATTAAAGTGGTGCGTGAATAACTGATGGTGCCGATTGTGCAGATTGGCAGCCTCGCTTCAGTCAGTCTGCCCCAGGACAGCTGTGACTACAAGTATTATGAGAGTGGAATAAATGAATACTGCAATGTGAAGCATCTTGGAATGCCATGAAGAGCATTATATAATGATTAAAAATGTTTAAAAATCTACTAAAAATGCCTACAATTATGCAAAAAACCTTCTCAATTACAGTAACATGAGTATTTGTAGTTAGTTTCCACCCCTGCACATTAGTCTGTTTTTCCCGGACACCGCAGTGGTCTGGAGAGCTTTCTAGGTAATTAGTACATTTTTGTGTTTGTCAAATACACCGCAGTACAGCACCACTCGCACAGTACGCGAGAGCTTTACGTGGCTTTATTTATTATTCTTATGTTTCGTTTGTGTCTTTAAAATCTATATGACATGTTCTCATGATATTCCAATCTTGACTTGGTTTGGTGGGAGGGCACCTGTGGTAAATATTTAATATAGTGAAGTTGCAGTTTGTGAAGAAATTTTGAAAAATAAAAGTTTAAAATTACAGGAAGTAGTGCTGGATTCTAAAACGGAATCAAAAAGCGATGGATCATTTTCCAACGCAATTTTCAGATAACTGACACGTTTTACAGTTTAAACGGTCATTCAACTAAATAAATCAGGTATTATTATTTGTCAAATCATAACTATTGTGTAATTTATATGGATTTTGGCCCTTGTTTTCAAAATGGTTTCTAGGGAACAGTTGTGGAATTTCCTCTACCGATGTCATATTTGCTGCTCATGTCCAACCAGGAAGTAACATTGTTAACATTATGGCTGCGTCCGAATGTCATGTCCAGTGCTGGTCCGGTCTAGGCCAGTCTATACTGACCACAATGCATTGCAAGAGTCAGGAAAAACTACAGCAGACAACAACAGGTCTTACTGAGCACAACACGACTGAATGAAGCAGATAGAGATGTTTAAATGAACTGTCGAGCCGAGATTATGGACAAAACACTTTAAACAAACTGTTAGCAAAAAGTTGAATAATCCAGTCCATCTGATGTTTCACGTGCGATCCATGATAAATAAAACTTGAATGATGATTATTAGTTCATAAATATGTGTGTGTCAGGCGGATTTGACCCATATTCATTACAGAAATCCATTTTTATCTGACTTTCTGGTTGGACATAGCCTATGAAATTTGTCAACCTGGGGACAATTTGGCGAAATGTTTAGTAAAATCTTAAATATAATCATGTTCACCACAGTTTTGTGACACGTGTCATATAGACTTTAAATGTTTGTCTACAGCTACTGTGTCCTGTAGCACTTTGCCCAAGACAAACTTCCCTTGAGGACAATAAAGTTTAATCCAGTGTTTTTCAACCTTTTTTGACTCATGGCACACTTTTTAGTTGAAATGATTCTGTGGCACGCTGTCTACTGAAAATAATTACAAACTGCACCTTTTAGAGCGAAGACATTTCAAACATAATGAAGCTAATATAGTTTCTGACACTAAATTTGGCAATGGTGTCTGTTGCTATATTTTTGGATTAGAAGTCGGCTCAGAACTCTCCAAAATGGTAAATATTCAATCCATTTGTGAATTTAACTCAAACTGGACATATTTTCAAGGCACGCCCGGCAATACCTAAAGTCACACCAGTGAAAATCAAGGGTTTATTCTATTCTATTCTATTCTCACAAAATAAAAGTTACTTACATCAGAATCGGTTTATTACCATTGTCAGTGATCAGAATTCACAAACATACGAACTTGCTTCGCCGTAAGGTGCAACATAAAACAATGAATAAAATATAATAAAACATATAAAAGAGACATGCATGAGATTAATAATAAAATAAAATAGAATAGAATAGACAACACCACTTTATAATAACTACATCTTATTTTGCCTTAATAAAGCATTAACAAAGACTTAATTAATAATGAATATATAGTTTATTAAACATGATTCAGGCTTAGTAACTACTTAATTAAGGTTAAGGTTAGAGTTAGGGTTAGAAATTCGGGTTAGAATGTTTGTTAAATAGTTACTAAGCCTGAATCATTCTTAATAAACTTTTGTTGATAATGAATTAAGTCTTTGTTCATGCTTTATTAAGTCATGAATAAGTGTAGTTATTATAAAGTGTTACCAAATAGACTAAGATAGACTAAGACTATATACAGAAATGTACAGCTGGGTAGACAGTAGTGCAAACTGGCAGAGCAATAGTGCACTTTTAAACTAGGAAACACTATGCCAAACATCTCAAATCTAATAATCACGTTAACTGCTTTCAGGGACTTTATTAGTCTAACCTGTCAAATGCACTTTGAACAACTTTGTCGCTGACTTTCAAAGTAGGCCACTTGCATCCTGCGGCGCACATCCGCGGCGTGAGAGACTGGTGAACTGTGGCATCTGCGCTGTAACTCACACCCCGGCGCTCCTCCCCCTCGTCTCCTTCAGCCCAACCAGCCCAGAACTTTGTGAACTTCTAAAATGTTGGCCTGAACTTCTGCACCGACGCCAGTGCCACTAACAGCCGCCGGCCCGTACTCCGAGGCTGTCCGGGCCCTATAGCTCTGCCGAGGCCACCTTCTCCATCTCTCCTAATTAATTCTCAGTGGAGCCTCACACCTGCAGGGGCCCGGACCGGCTCCAGCTCTTGTTTCAGACAGTAATGGATGTCGGCCCGTGCGAAAAGAGTCATACCAGGTCACGGCGATGGAGGACGGTATGGCGGTGTACACTTGGAGCGCGCTTTGAGGCAGTTTGCTCAGTTAAGTAAAGGTTGAAGTCTACAATATTGTAATTTATTAAAGCATTCTCTCTTTAAAGTCTATATAATATGACAGGTTAGACTACACAGCTCACAAAAACGAAATGCACATGGTTATATTTAAGATTTAACTAAATGTTTGACTTTTGCTTTCATATTTTGCCTATTTGTTCCCAGCTTGACAGTTTTGTGAAGTGTTACCTAGCAACCAGAATGTAAACAAGGGCCAAAACCCAAATAAATTGAAACAATAGTTATGATTGGACGATAAGTAACACCTTTATTTTGTTGAATGATGGTTTAAACTGTCAGAAAAATGTGTCAGTTGGGTTTAAATTCTTCTTGTATTTTCAGTGGCATGTTGCATCATAGAGGATTTACGTTTTAGAACTCAGCGCTACTTCCTGTAATTTCAAACTTTTAAACATTTCTTCACAAACTGCAACAAAATGGATGTAAAATTATAATAAATATTTACCGCCGGTGCTATTCTACCAAACTAAGTTATAATTAGAAGAATGGGAGAACCTGTCATATATAGACTTAAACCTGTCACCATGTGGACATTTTCCTAATTATTATCTATCATCTGAGAAAAGGAAAAAATCAAGCTACTGGACATGTTAAAGGACACATATTCTGCTACAGTGACTTTTAACCATGTTCTAACAATGTTCTGTCATCAAAAACATACCTGAAGTAGCATTCAGTTGCATTCACGCTGTTTGGAGGAATGTTTGAAAATCGTCGCCTGTTGAGCTTCCTCGATCTGGGACGTTTGCTCAGTTTATGTACGTCTCTTATACGAGAAGAGAAACGTTCATTATTTCATCATATAAAAATGTTTTCCCAAAACGTGAGATGGCAAAAAATGCATCATATTTTTCCTGTAACCCTCTTCTTTCCAGTCAAATCAACCAATCTGAGTTGAATTAGAGTCCGTTTTTTTCTCCAAAAGCACAAATAAAGATTCCGCCCCCTTTTTTTCTATATTAATAAGTCCCTAAAGCTCATTTTTAGTCAAATTAGCTTCAGGTTTGAAAAAGGAATTGTCAAAACCAAACAAATGCCCAAACATGTGTCGCTCAGGCCCTGCTTTACTTGTTCACAGACTGTATTTAACAAACAAAATCTAGACGGAATTTAAAATCTGATATTCCTCTGTGCAGAGCTTGTTTCCAAGTGTAATTAGAGTAAATCAAACTCCAGAGGCTAAAACGACAGAGTCTCAGCTTCGCAAAGAGTCACAGCCAATAGTTTGTGTCCAAAGGGTTCAGGAACAACTTCAGTTTGAATTGGGGCTCATTTTAGTTAGACATTTTAGGAAAAATAGCATCGAAGCTCAAGGGGTTAAAGTTTATATTTAAAACAGTAATACCATCACAAGTCAACCTGGAATGCAGTACGAGCCGTTACAGCAGAAGACAAAAAAGACAACGCAGCGAACAAAGCAGTGATCACCAGCGTTAAACTTGCAGCTGTCAAACATTTCCATGATTGTGGTTGTGGTCAAAGATAGGGCTTGGGTCAAGGCTACATAACCCAAGGCAAAATACTACTACACAGGCCTACTACAGGCTAAACCCTTTTTTTTTTTTCAGATGTCAGTTTGATCTCTCAACACATCGGCTTTCATGTGGAAACAACAAACTTGTCCAGTCTTTTTTATTCTTCCATTTAATCCACTTCATTCATAGATTTCTCTGGGACATTGTAACTTCAAAGGCCGTTTTATCAAATGTATTTTTCTCCTCAAGGGACATAAAGATCAGCCTTAAAGTGGCTCCTGCACCAAACTGTACAATCTGGGACTCGGCAAGATTTTGACAGAATGTATACAGAATGATCTGGCAACAAATCTAGTGACTTTTTACAGAATGTACTGTAGGAATTGTTGCGATATAATTCTAAACCTGATTTATGAAGTAAAAAATGAGTCAAAATTTAGATTTTTTTTTTACCAATTTTCAGTCAGTTCTAGATTAATCAAAAACTAAATATGAAATCAAAAACCCCTCTGTACATTTTCTAATAACTAATATGTGTACAAATGAACCAAAAATGTAAACCTGGTTCTGTCCTTTTTTGCCTTTGGCCTTTTTTGCCTTAATTTCTATATAAAAACATTAAATGATGTCATGTCTCATTTTAAAAGTTTTCAAAGGTTTTAAGAGATTTTTAAAGTACAAATATTATGCATTGTTTGTGGTGTCATTTTCTTTTAAACAGGTTCTTGAGTACCTTTACTTTACTTAAAAAATAAAATAAAATGTAATAAAACAAATACCAACAGCTTCATGCACACAAGGAACTGAGTGATGGGCTCCATCTACTGTCAGCAGAGGGAGCTACACATTTGACATAAAGAAATATCGGAGCAATGCAAACAAGCTAATGTAGTCGCGCAGTTGAATGAACTGCAGAAATGCTCAGAACGAGTCTGGCAATGACATGTGAACTTTAAAAAGCACAGAAGATTCTTGGAGCCACGTCACACTTTGAGAAAACGTCACACACCAGGGAAATTCAGAAAGTGTTTTTGTCAGAGGGGAAAGGATTTTCTTAACAGGATGAAGCTAAATGCAACTCCAGGTATGTTTTTGATGATAGAACAATGTTAGAATATGATTTAAAGGGCACACATTCTCCTACAGTGACTTTTTTTTTCTTGTAACCATCTTCTAACATTGAACATGGTTAGAACAAGCGTCAAAAACACTCCCTGTGGAACTCCCTGACTTCATACGTCCCTTTTCCGAGAGCATTCCGCTGTTTTAAGTCCTTAAATCACCGACTCGTTCTGAGCATTTCTGTCATCTAAAAATGATAACTGCTGCAGCAAATCCGCGTCACATCTTTTCAGCGCTAACTTCACGAGATTGTATATTGCGCTGGCGCCATCTGCTGGCTGAATGCACTCAGTAAGTGTCATTTCATACTGGCTGGGAAAAAAAAGTCAGATGAATAAGAATCTTTTTTTTGGTTTGTTTTAAAACATGAAATGGCAAATTTAAGGCACTCAAGATAATGTTTAAAGGCTAACCGTAACAGGAAAAATGCAGAATATTTTTCCTTTAAGGCTCAAAAAAGACAATTTACGATAATATGTGTCCTTTAACGCTTAACTTTACTTCAGTGTCAGTGGAATAAGACAGGCCTGGCTCAGTGGTCACATCTCAGACTGTACATTTAACAACGCCCCTAAGACTGAACCATTAAAACATACAAAGCATTTCAAACATAAAGGCGTTATACAAGTGGAAGCGTAATAAAAGTTTAAAACTCTCTGAAGAAGCTGCCGTCTCTCATCTAATGCAGCAGGCCCTGTGACCGTTAACACAAGCAGGTTATGTGCAAATCCAACTGCTTTATTTAGTCCACGACCTGGCTTTGTCCTCACAGCCTCGGAGTCCACACGGTTTAGCCTTTTGTCAGTTTGCTTACGATAATAATTGCCTTGGGCTCTGGAGATGGATAGGGAGTAATGTAAAGCTGCACGTAATATCGGAGTCATAGGAGGCCCGGGATCTGCTCACTTTTAAGTTTTTCCTCGTATCTTTTCTGGCACAGCTCCAGAGACAAAGTGTAGATGACATACTCTGTTATATTGAATGAAATCAGCAGAGATGTCGGTCATAAACGGAAACAGACATCCAAAACAGACCGTGCTCTTGTAGTTCTGGACTCATGTTCTGCCAATATGTGGGCGAGCACATCATATCAGTGGTGCACCAATATGGACATTTGAGGCCCATATAGATATTATTGGACAGATATTTTCTTTGCCGTGTTTGCATATTTTGAACCCTTGTGTATTTACATTTTAAACACAGAAATATAGCTGTAAACTAGATCCCCTTTAAGTTTTATTTTTTTCTATTTCTGTTCTATTTTATTTCTAAAATAAGACATCTATTTTAAAATATATATAACACATAATATATGACATAATACACCTATCCTTTATTTAACACTGTGCTTCAATATAAGTAGACTGTGAGCTTTTATATGACTATTCTTTACAATAAAATGAACCTTCACTCCATTCTTGTATCCAAAGTCTCTCTGTCCCTCGGCGTGTCATCACGTTGTTCCTCCTGTAACTGTAAGAATCTGCAGACTCAGACCTCACATTTATGTCTGAGGTGTTTAAATGTGCTGCCTCCAGCTCTGCAGGTTCACCCCGTCCTGTAGCAGGCTGTGTCTGTGCAGACACTCAGAGCTCGTCTCTTCTTCTTAAAACCTCTCCCAATAAAATTATTTGGAGTGATCGTTTAGGAGATAAACTAGTCAAATAATGCAAAAAAAAAACCACTTGTATTTATCCCGGGTGAATTCGCTGCACATATATTTAATGATACGTTTTGTCTAAGACTTTTCTAGAGAGTTTAAAAGCCAGTAACTTTGTCAATTCTGTTTCCTGTTTCCTGTTTCTGCGGAGGGACCAGTGGGCGAGGCTGCCGCCCTCAGATTGAGCCGTTCATAGGAGGCCGCCATGTCTGTAATCTGGTGCTGACCGCTAGGGGCTGCTGCGGAAGTAGAATTTTACAATGCAAGTCAATGGCGAGTTATACGCCTCAAAACCATGGATGTATTAAATGAACTGGATAAGGCACGCCCCCTCTGTCTGTGGTCCCAGATTGATTAGTGGCCGTGTGAGGTACTGCAGCCTCTTGGAACCAGCCTTTTTCTAAAATTGCACATTATAAATGCAGACAGTACTGAATTATTATGGGGTATTTAAATATAATAGAAGGAAATGCCATTTCTAAAATCACCGAAATTAGTGTTTTTATGTTAAGTGACGTCACGGTAAACATGTGTGAGCCGCGTGAACGAGCATTGGACGATACAAACAGAAGCACGTGGACAAGGCTAGACTAGTGATACCTCTAAGTCAGGCATGTCCAAACTCAGGCCCAGGGGCCAAATGCGGCCCTCAGACCAATTTTTCTCGGCCCTTAGGCTTCCTGGTGAACTGGCCCACATTGTCCTGATAAGTACTATTTACAGCACATTTCAGATTTTCTACAATTCCAACCTAAATAACTAACACTTTGGTGCGACACAGACCTGATATTAAGACACTGAGACTGAATGTAGATGTGGTGACACTTAAAACATCAGATAAATGTAGCTTTTTTAACGTTTCATGATTGATTTGTGGCCCTCCGCTTGGTCTATATTTCAATATGTGGCCCTCGATGGAAAAAGTTTGGACACCCCTGCTCTAAATTGTATTTTATTTCATTTCAGACGCTTTCACATTTGGTCTAACATGAAGAATACAATTACAATCACACAAGCTAATGTTAACACAAAAATAGGGATAAACAGGGCGCCATTTAAAAAAAAATGAATGAATGGGGCGGAGTGACGACCATCAGTCCATTGTTCTTATGTCTATAGGAGGGACGCACAGTTAACTCTTTCATCACCAGAGCGTAACATCGGAGAACTGTTATCGGTGATTTTGGTTGAAACCGATATCATGCAATGACGTGAATATCGGCCGATACTGATACTGGGCCGATATATCAGTGCGCCCTACATCATATCACGTTATATTATCATCGACACTTTTAAAATTCTGACAGAACACATAATATAACGATACGTGATTAAATTGATTGTAGTGCAGTTTTCTAAAGTAGAAAAATAAAGCCAGTGAACTGCATCTGAAAAGGTCACGGAATTAATTAACTTTAGGACCATAACATATGTAATTTTCAGATACATTTTGCTCTCCCATGTCCCTAAAACCTTCTAAATGTATCTGTTGTTCTGGTGTGAACTCGGCCTGTGTCCAAAAAGTGCATCATTTTACAGGAGCTGCCAGAAGTAGGAAGTGAGTGCTGATTTAAGCAGTCTGTCCACACGCGGCCCATCGACGAGCCAGCAGGCCCCACTTTAAATAAAACTTTTCCAATAAATATCCGAGCGGTCACAGTGGGGTGAAACAGGCGGGCGGGGGGCTCTTAATGGACTCATTGATTAGAGTGCGATATAATTTCTGATCAGGGAAATGACTGCCCTATTTTCAACACTGCTGCTGCTACTAAAGGTCTGCTCGGAAATGCTGCATACGTTTTATTTCTTCGTTTTAATGAGACATTGGGTTGGATATTGACTTTTAATTGTAATAGCAACTCATTACAATGATGAAAACCGTCACTTTTGAGGGAATTAACTGTCTTTGTTAAAGATTGTTAAAGAAAGAAGACAGTGTAAAATGTTTCATATAATAATTGATAATGACTTGGGTGACATTTATTTATATTAATGTAAGACATAAGCACAAACAATTAATACTGTAAATTTACCAAAAAACACTTTCAAAATGACACATATTATGCATTTATATTTATGTGCTGTTGTAATGAGTGATTAAATGGCAGAAATGCTCAGAGGGTTACAGCGATGGCTTAAATACTGCACAGAAGTTTGTTTTTTTCGGAGACTCTGAGCTCTTCTGACATCTGGCAAAGGGACTATCGATGCAAATAGCTTACATCAGCTAACTTGGGCACATTTACATTGTTTAATGTTGATTAATGTGCAATGTCCCCCTTTCAAATTAAAAAAAGAAAAAACTCAGGGAGAGGATTTACTAAACTGGATTAATCAGCAATGAGTGAAGCCAAATACAACTCCATGTTTGTTTTTGATGGAGGAACAATGTTAACATGGATAAAGTCAAGTCAAATAAGCAAAATAATGGCTTGTTTCCACAGGAGTGATACGGAGTGGTTTGGTCCCGTGAGATCTGCTCTGGGCGAAGTGATCCGTACTGTCCCGTGTGAGAGGTCTGAAGGGGGCTGTGAGAGGTACCAGAGAGTGCTGGCTCGTTTGCTCCCTGGAATGCTTTAGGACGAGATGATTGGACAAGAGAGAACGCAGACTCAGGTAACGGCAACAGCAGAAAGCTTATTGACCTTATTCTGCCCCGCCCACTTTTGCAGTTTTTTGCACTTTTGTTGTAAACGCACTTTGACGAGAACTCCGTTAAAGCTAATGGTGAACGAGGGAAAAGTCTCACCGCTAAAATGTTACATAAAGTAGGTTGATTTGTGTAAAATGTTTAATGAACACGAGCAACAACAAGTCAACAACACACCGATTTCCTGGTCAGTCTGAAAACGTCTTTTTAGTCCATGTAGAACTTATTTTCTGTTGAGCTCGTCTGCTCCGTGTAAACTACAACGGAAACAAGACGGCGGCGCGTAAGGCAACTTCCGGAATAAGGTGAATATTGAAAATAATAATTTCTCACCAAATGCTGACTTGATCTGGTGACAACTTGTGATAGCATTTCCAGTGACGATAACTTTATTTGTTGAGCCGAGAGACTTAGCCAAGCTAGTACATGTTAGCATCAGCTGGTTCCTGTTAATCGACTGAACTCACGCCAAGACCCAAAGTATTGTATTTCCAGTGGATAATGCATCTAACTATATCAAATCTAGCACACAGGTTAGGCAGGGAAGTTAAATAAATGCAGAAAAAGCTGACAAAAACAAACCAAAGTTGTTTCTTGTTTATTTTAGTTTTAGCCACTTCTTAAAGCTGCATAAAGTTAGAGTAACAGAACTTTTTTTGTTAATTGCTGCGATCGGCCTTTGGATTACGATGTTTAATTGAGGTAGATTTTAGATTTTATTTGTTATGTTTGGGTGACATCAACCGGAAGCGGCTTGAGATTCTTCAAAGTGAAACAGGGCCAGTGGAAACGTGGCTGTGGTGTCCTGTGTGTACTTGAATGTAGATGTGCTCCAAACGGTTCATTTGTAATAACTCATCACAGGTTTCAGCTTTCTGTGGTACTGCAACATTTTGAGGACTTTTCACTTTTAAAAACGGCAGGATATTGTATTTTAAATTGTAAATTTTATGCCAACGGTCCTAATTTGTCATTATTCAGAAAGAACATGGAGTTAATACTCAGCTTTATTTTACCAAAGACCAGGACTGAACCAGGTCTAAACCAGGTCTAAACCAGGACTAAAGCATGTCTAAACCAGGACTAAACCAGGACTAAACTAGGTCTCAACTAGATCTAAACCAGGACGAAAGACCAGGACTGAACCAAGACTAAACCAGGCCTAAACCAGGTCTGAGCCAGGACTACACCAGGCCTAAAGCAGGCCTAGACCAGGACTAAACAGCACTAAAGCAGGTCTAAACCAGGACTAAAACAGGTCTAAACCAGGACTAAAGCAGGTCTAAACCACTAAAAGTAGGACTAAACCATGTCTCAACTAGGACTAAACCAATACTAAACCAGGTCTAAACTAGGCCTAAACCAGGTCTGAGCCAGGACTAAACTAGGCCTAAACCAGGTCTGAGCCAGGACTAAACTAGGCCTAAACCATGACTAAACCAGCACTAAACCAGGTCTAAACCAGGATTAAAACAGGTCTAAACCAGGACTAAAGCAGGTCTAAACCATGTCTCAATTAGGACTAAACCAGTATTAAACCAGGTCTAAACTAGGCCTAAACCAGGTCTAAACCAGGACCAAACCAGGATTAAACAAGGACTAAACGAAGTCTAAACCAAACAAAAAAAGCAGGACAAAATCAGGTCTAAACCAGGTCTAGGACTAAACCACTAACAAGAGATAAAATCTTTTCTCCATTTTTGAAGACGGGCTGAGGGCCGGATCATATCCCTTGGAGGGCCTGATTTTGCCCCCGGGCCTTCAGTTAAATAACCCTGGCTTAAAAGAATTGCAGTATTTTCATTTGTGATTTAACCAGGCAGTCCTTTTGGGCTTAATTTCACCGTCTTATCTGCACCACTTTCCGTTGCAATAAAGCCCCCGCGCTGTCATCCACGACAGGTGTTGAATTGGACTGTGAATTAATTAACTGTTTTGCTATTTTCAAAAGGCTCGTAATAGCATGCTAATTCCTAATGAACCTATCTCCATTTGGAAAGATCACCTACCCTGCAATCAACTAGTTCACTTCAACAGTAGGCCATTAAAAGTAGCGTTTAGCTTCTCTTTCCCCATCAGACGATTCATTTGCATATAACGTTAGCCTTCCAATACTAGCCGCCGTTAGCTCACAATGACCTTACAGCACTTCCCCGGCATTCATTACAGTAATTAATGTCTGAATCAAGTGCGGAGTGCAACGTATTGTCAGCGGCTGAAAATGCTCCGTTGATTATCTCTAGACTTTTCTCTCGTCTTCTCTTTTTCTCCATTAACATATAAGGCTTAATGGGAAATTAGCTCCACTACAAATTGCGGTGGAGATAAATAGAAGAGAGGAGTACAATTACAGGGAACATTGCCCGAAGGTGCAAATTAATCATGTTTGAGATATATATATATATTGTTATTACTGTGAAGGGCCGACAGCAGCAAAAGGTCACCAACGTGCGATTATAGGCCAGAAAAATATACTATAAATCATCTCTGAACGTGTTGAGTTTAATGTGGTAACTGTGTTGGACAAAGTAGCGTTTGCTCTTGTCATGTTCCATGTTAGTAGAGCTGGAGAAAAAAAAATGCACTGCTTTTCTGCTTTTCTCCATAGACGTTATTTCTTTGCCTGGAAAGTTCCGCTGTTTTACTGGCTTTTTTATTGAGATGAAATTTGCAAAGTTTTAAGGCGAGACACAACACTAAAGGCAAAACTCTTAACCCTAATCCATATCACAGTAACAAGAAACAAGAAAAAGACCAACAAAATAGTCTGGGATGTATTAATTCTGCCCAAGCCACCCCTAATAAAGTTAACTGGTAAATAAAATATAACATTATACACTTACAAATGAGTATCATGTATTTAAATCAGTTAAAATGCACTAATAAATGGAATATATGGTATGATTGCTTAAATTTTTTCCCCAAACCCCCTATTTAAAGCTATTTAGAACATATAAGCTGTTGCACATGCTAATTAGAATTTTCCAATAGTTCACATACCACCCCAAATTTTTGAACCTATCACCACCACCAAAAAATAAATAAATAAATAATAATAATAAATAATAATCTTCCTTCTTCCTTTCAAGAAAAATTCAAGAGACATGACAAAAAGTTATGGAAAACCAGACTTCATGAGGAGTCAGGAGGGGCCTGTACTTAATTTTGCCTTGGGCCCCCAAATTCCTAGCTCCACCACTGCTAAAGTCATTTGAAATCAAAGTATTTTTTTAATATATTTTATTTTTTATCAAAAGGCGTTTAACACATGTATGTACAGTATATATGTAGAACAAAGTCTACTCTTTTAATGCTTGTTTTATTTTGGAAAAAACACAACAGATTCATAATGAGTCGTCCAACTTGTCACCGGGGTTTTAAAAATTAACAAAGTAATACAGTCCATTGTGTCATTTATTCAAATAACCCACTATTTAGTCCGCTGTTGTCAGCCACACAAAACTAGGGACAAACACACACATCAGTTGTAACATTTTCACTCATGAGGCAGATTGTACAACGCATCACATCTCAAACGGCTCGGCTTGACCCTTTTTGTGGAGAAAACAGTGATTTTCCAGCTCGTGTGGATCTCCGTCGTGACCACTCCACAATCAACACATCAACTCGGACACAGATCTGCCAGTTTTTTCCCTCCCCCTTTGATTTTTTGGCTAACAATTCATTCTGCTCAAGTTCAAGGAGAGGCGATGGCACACTGAGCTCCAGCACACAAGAAACTCTATGTAAATTTCATTATCTTTCTCCTTCAACAACATCGCAATTATTTTCTCCAGAGGCCCATTTTACTCATCGTTTGTATGAAGCAAGACAAAGTGCTTGAAGTGATTTGGTGAAGAATCCATGTGTATTTAATTAAAACCGAATTGGAGAGATAAGCCCCCTGAAGAGGAATTGAACCCTCGACCCGTTGCACAAATAACAAGGGCGAATAGTTTCAGAGCAGAAATATTATGCAAAATAGACTTTTATGAGCTTTTATCCTTGTTATAATGGTTTTCGCTCATCATTTACTTCGACTGACTCTGAGTAATCCTGAATTATCCAGTTCTGTCTTGTTGTTTTTTTTTTTTCATATACCAGTTCTGCCACACACAACAGAAAGCTGCAGAGTGGTGGATATGCCAGCAGACTTTAGACAATACATCACTTAAAGGACACATTCTGCTGTGACTTTTTTTAGCTTTAAACCATGTTCTAACAATGTTCTGTCATCAAAAACATACCCGGAGTTGCGTTCAGCTGCATTGACGCTGTTTTGAGGGATGTTTATTAGAAAATCCTCCCCCTCCGAGCGTCAAACACACGTCCTGCTGAACGTCCGTGATTGTGTGACGCATTTTCAGACTTCATACATCACTTTTCTGAGAATCTTGCACTGTTTTAGTTCTTGATTTATCGCTAAACTCGTTCTGAGCATTTCTGCTTCTAATCACGATAACTGCTGCATCATAACGTCTTTTCAGCGCTAACTTCACTAGATTGTATATATTGCTGGTGCCATCTTCTGGCTGGATGCACTCAGTAAGTAGTGAGATAGTGTCATAGAATGAATAAGAAACTTTTTTTTAAACATGAGATGGCAAATTTAAGGCACTCAAGACCATGTTTAAAGGCTAACAGTAATATGAAAAATACAAAATATTTTTCCCTTAATATCAGGTTATGGTTAGGGTTTGGGTCGTGTTCACAGCAGGGAAAAGCGGAGAGGTGAGAGGGCTGTGAGCGCTGCAGCTGTTTCTACCTCTGATTCCACTGACTCACCTTTACCCTGGCCCCGTCCATGTGTCTCACATGTTAGCCCACTGAGGACCAGGCTCAGATCTGCTAAAGTCCACACCACAAGTGATTAAATATCATTTGTCGGTCATTGATCACGTAGAATGTATTGGTTTACATGGAACTCAACAGCAAATAAGTTACATGGCCATTTTCAGGCCCCAGGAAATTGTTGCAGGTGAACATAAAGCATTTTACACAAATCTTCTTACTTTATATATTATTTACCGGAAGTGCTTTTTGGTGTGAAGTGATGACCCATAGCAAAAAAAGGCAAAAGTGGGCAGGGCAGACTAAGGTGAATATGGTCTTGTCTTGGGCCCTTTAAAAGGACAAATATTCCTGCATGATTTGCTCTGTTATTACCCTTTAAACATCTTCTTGAGTGTAATATAATAATGTCTGTGTATAGAAAATACACATAGTCTGCGCTCTCTCATCTGTGTTAGCAAGCCATCTACTGGCAACAGCAGGGATTACCATTGGAAAAAAATAACAAAAGCTATGCTAATGGTAATGTAAGCATTCTGGCTAGTTAACACGAGACTGGTGATGATTTATGGACTTAAAAACAACAAATCTCAGAGCTCTACCTCTAATGTCATGAATCTGGACATTTTGAAACAGAATGTTTTGTGATGTTCAGGAGGGAGAGAACCTTGTAAACAGGATGAATGAAAAACACGTGAAAGACGCAAGATGCAACTCCAGGTTTGTTTCGAAGGGGAACCGTGACATTATAACATGGTTAAAAGCACGAAAAAGTTAATTTTGCATAATATGGAGGGCTCGGGCGATACATAAAGTGTTTCATTAACTTCGATTTAGTCTCCAGTTCTGTTCATTTATTTGACTTCATTTTGTCACCCTTACCACACTACTACATCTCATTCTAACTTTGCACAAGTCTGCTGTTTCATTGCTGCGTAAAAGCGACTGTAAAACAAATATAAACTTCGAAAATAGCAAGTAAATGTACTACAGCACGGCCCATATGGACACCTAATGAAAGCAATCTCAGCCTGGTCCACCGCGGAATAAGAATGAAGCAGAGAGCAGACAGAGGGCTGGAGGTGGAGGAGAAGAGCAGAGAGGGAGAGGAGACAAGAGGGGAGGAAGAGAGGGGCAAAGAGGGAGAGAGGAGAGGGAGAGACAGAGATTAGAGAGGGAAAGAAGACAGGAGAGGAAAGGGGCAAGGAGAGAAGAGTGAAGGAGAAGTAGGGCTGCACGATTTTAGACCAAAAAATATCGAATATCTTTATTTTTTTGACATGTATTGCAATTAGTGTTGTCAAAAGTATCAAAAAGTATCACAAATCAGACACTAATCAATACAAAAACAACTATCTAAACACTAAAAATCACTTAAACTTGACAATCTGCAACCTTTTGAGAGCAGTTTTACAATAATCTGGAGCTTTATTGGAGTCAGCGCTAGTACAATAAAGAAAGTGCTATTATTTTGTGATGAAAACACCGTAGCATCAAAATCGAGTTCAAAATTTGAGCACTGTGGTGACACTAATTGCGATAGCAGTTTATAAAAACTAGTCTTCTTTTCAATGCTAAATCAATCAAAATGCATGAATAGAGTGCCTTTAAAACAGCTGAAGCTTGCCAAAGTGCTGAACAACATTATCAGAGCAACAAAAACATAATTTGCACTCGAATGAAACAAAAAGGTACAAGCAAAGACGGAGCGGGACGTCTGTGCAAGAGTGCTCATTTCAAACCCGTCCGGGAGCATTAACAGTTGAGAAAAGACTGGAATCTGGACTGCCAAACCAATTCAGGAACTCCACGCATTTCAGACGCTTGTAGAGGTCTAACAAAGCAGTTTTCTTTTCATTAACGTGGACACTCTATCGCCTAAATAAATGTAGTCTTTGCAATTTGTTTATTGCACCAAATGCTCCTGGACGTGTTTGAAACTAGCACTCTGGACCGACATCTTGTTTTATTTTAGCTTCTTTGTTCTTGTTTTATTTGATTGGAATTGTTGTTTTGATCCTCTACTTGATGTGTTCGGTATTTTGGTAAGCTTTGTTTTAAATATGCTCTGTTAATATATTTTTGATTGATTGATTTGATATTTTTGACCCGTTTCAGCTCTAGTTTAGACCTAAAATTGTTGTGTTTTAGACCTGGTGGTACTCAGATTGTTATAAAGTTTTTCCTTCGGTGGTACTCGGTTGGGAAAGGTTTGAAAGGTTTTTATCAGAACTACTCTCGGGACAGCAGAGAACCACATTATGGACGGGAGTGGAGCAAACATCACTGGGACAGAAAACAACAAACACTGTTGCTGGATTAAGAGGCAATAAACTGGGACTTTTTCGATTTCAATTTATTTTTGTAAAGGCCAAAATCACAATAGTTGCCTTGCAGGGCTGCTCAAAGTGGTTTGATTTTACTGGTAGAAAGTTAGAAAACCAACAATGAAACGGTCATGGATCAATGATAGAGGAGGAGATTAACCTACGTTCACAGGAATGGTGTCCCAGAGCGCCCCCTGTCTGCAAACCCTCCTTCTCAGCAAGGAAAAGCTACAAAAACCCTGCGGGAAAAAGTAGAAACCTCAAGGAGACCACAATGAAGGAGAAATCTTACTCCCACGGACTGAGCCTGGACTGAACCAGGACTGAACCAGGACTGAGAGACTACAGATGGTCCAGGACTGACATGCATCCATTTGCAGATCAAGAATGTGGAGCCAGAAACACTTGAGAGGGACAGAGGCTCATCTAGTCTAAAGAGAGGTCAGCCTGATGAGCGTCCAGCCAGATGAGGAGCATCCAAGCCAGATGAGGAGTGTCTAGACATGAGGAGCATCCAAATGGAGAGAGTCCAGCCAGATGAGGGGCGTCCAGCCAGATGAGGAGTGTCTAGACATGAGGAGCATCCAAATGGAGAGAGTCTAGGCGGGTGAGGAGCGTCCAGCGAGATGAAGAACCTCAAGAAGAGGAACGTCCAGCAAGATGAGGGGTGTCCAGACAGATGAGGGGCGTCCAGCAAGATGAGGAGTGACCAGACAGATGAGGGGTGTCCAGACAGATGAGGGGCGTCCAGCCAGATGAAGAACCTCCAGAAGAGGAACGTCCAGCAAGATGAGGAGAGTCCTGACAGATGAGGAGTGTCCAGACAGATGAAGGGAGTCCAGACAGATGAATAACCTCCAGAAGGGGAACTTCCAGCAAGATGAGGAGCGCTTCTCAAAAATCCTTTGGCACATTTTTATTCTCCACAAGAATTCAGTTTCAGCTGCAGGCTAAGCTATAAAACGTTTTTTTCAGGCAGTAAAGTGAAAGTACTGCGACTGCGACTGAGACTGCTACTGCGACTGCTCCAAGCCAATCAGAGCACTGCTTTCAGCTCTTATTTCTGGATTGACGAGACTTAAAGAGGGGGTATTATGCAAAATCAATTTTTGTTTATCTTTCTACCATGTTAAAACGCTATTCTCTCGTCGAAAACATGCCTGAAGTGGTTTCAAATGTAATTCTTGGATGCCTGAGTAATCTTGTCTTTCTCCTGTGCTCTATTTGAAAATACCTCAATCCTATTTGTGAACCGTCCTCCAGCACTTCGCTTATAAGCACGGCTTCTCCCACACACACACGGCTCCGCCCGCAAGCATTGCTCCTCCCACCAGGTATTCTGTGAGGGGAGGGGGAGCAGTGCTATGACTGTGGTAGCCCCTAATGGCTACAACACGGACTTGTTTACGCTACTTTTCTGTTTTGCTTTTTATTGAAAATGTGTCGCATTTGGATGGACAGAGGAATCACTTATTCTCACACGACAAGGCGACTTAGCGAAAAGCGGCTAGAGTTTGTTTCAATGAAGGACACCATCGGAGGAAGTGTATTTTGTCTGTTACACAATTTTATCGAGGACTATAGCGTCTTCAACAAAAGCATGACACGAAGCTGATTCAATATTTTAATATCTTATATTGGTGAATATACCATTTTCAAACCAGCAAAAGGTAACATGGTGATCTATATATGCTATGTGTTAACAATTAATACTAATAGAAGTGTAATACCCCCTCTTTAAAATGCTTTAATATTAGATGCAGCAGCAGTCTCATTATTGTCAAAAGGTCTCGCTTTTACATGACACACTTTGGGAGAAAACAAAAAGAAAAATACAAATTTACAAAAAAATATCAGGTATCCCAGCTTTAAAAATGCCATGTATCAAGATATCAAGGTATCGAGAATCGAGTACCGCAAAATCTAGTTTGATATGTTAGCATCAAGACAGTACTAGAAAGAGAGGGAGGATGGGGGTTGAGGAGAATAGAGAAGATAGCAGAGAGAGGACAGAATGTGAGGAGAAGAGAGAAGAGGGAGAGAGGTGAGAGTTGGGAGCAGGGCAGAGGAGGACACGGCTGACAGCGTGTACAGAGCTCAGTGTCCACATGTCACTTTTTTCACTTTCCTTTTCTTTTTCCCCATCCTTATTTAGTCCGGTGCTCTGTCTCTGTCAGGGCAGGCCTTATCTGCCGGGGCACGGTCAGGAGGACATGAGCTGCAAGTTGAAAAATAGTCGGCAATGTTTGAAATTAGCATAAAAATCAAATGTAATAAAAAGGAGCATGCACGTTTAGTATATGGTTCGGTTAAAGTACAATGTGGTGTCACAGTTGTACGTATATGAGCAAGGCAGACGGAAAGTAAATAGCACTTGTAAAGAAAAAATATATACTTTTTTGGAATAAATATTTGTATTTTCTGGATAGAACGAATTTCAGTAAAAAAGACAAATGGCGGTGCACTGTGGCAGAGCAATTTGAGCTCTCGCCTCCCAATAAGGAGTTAAAGGGGTTATACCTGATTTTTACAGTTTTATTCTAAAGTCTTTACGGCAGTCACATGTATCGCTCGCTCACTCACCTAATGCTGTCCCGCCATCTTAAATATTTACCGCCATGAAATTATAAGCGCTTTCATGAGCATTTTTGCCCAGAGCGAGTTTTGCCATCACGGGTAAATCTAACAAACATTAGCATGCTAACAGCGCACTTCCTCCTTCTAGGAAATAAAATGCTTTGTAAATAGATGCAGAGAAAGCGCTCTGGTCTCATTTTCACCCAAATAAATGCTTTTACAATATATCTGTACTGGGGCAAAGCAGATTTTACCTTTACATAAAAAAAAAAAAAATTGGTTATATGAACTAGTTTGTGTTTTTCATGTTTTAAAACAGTAAAAATAAGGTACAGCCCCTTGTGAATTTGAACTTGTGATGTCTTACCAGGCGTGGTCAGTTTGACAGATCTATCAAACTGACCACGCCTGCCCCCTGGTGGTCTCTGGAGAAGTGCGTCCCATGTGTGAGCCAAAGTAAACGCTCCCTCGTCTCTGTTAATGGTCTGTGTGCAGGCGTGGTCAGTTTGATAGATCTGTCAAACTGACCCCGCCAGGAAACAACATCTAAGACACGTCATGGGTTCAATTCCTGGGCCAGACCAACATCACATGATCTCTCTGGGTGGAGTCTGCATATTCTTTCCATGTTACCGTGGGTTCTCTCCAGGTCCAACTAAAGACTAATAAACTGTAAATTACCCAAGGACATCCTGGCCCCTGCTCCAGTCACCTGTGCCCCCTGACGGGAGCAAGAAGAAAGAAAAAAGAATGAAAAGGAATACACAAAAGAGCACAGAACCCCACACAGAAATTGTCTTTAATGATTACAAAGTATCTGCATCATTATTGAGTGATGAAAGTAAACTAATTATCAGATAAAGTCAGTTACAAAAAGATTGCTTCTTCAACTTAAAATTGAGCACTCGTCAACCTTATTTTTCCTGCAAATCACCAAATGCACCAGCAGAGTTAGTTATAGGCTGTTCCCCTCCGCAGACAAATGTGCTGCACGGTCACAACAAGCAGGACAAACTGTCACCTTTACGCAGCGGACACAGGTCAAACGGCGCATTTACCAAACGCACGCTGGTATCAGAGCATAACAGACATATTCACGCTATAGGACAGGGCTTGTGCTCTCGTAAAACCAGAGATGAACCATGGCCAAATAGGTATTAAAATAGCTGCACTTACCAGAAAGCAGATGGCTGTATCCACACTTGCCTGCCCCGTGTCTTTTCGGCGAGCTATAAACTCCAAACACATGTGACACTCGTGCTGCTATCGTCGGTTTTCACTTCCACCAATAACTATTTATATCCTCAAAATCCACGCAATCAGTCACTCAGTCCAGTATCCTCCAGAAGCCAGTTGCTAGTTGAACATGCCAGTGAGTCTATTTAACTTTTAAGAGAACACTTATTCAAAAACCATCACACACTTATTTCTGGTGCGTGGTGTGTCATTTGGTTAACTTGAGCCAGACCCTTCCTTTGTGACCATTTTGCTAGCTTTGGTAAGTCTGTTTACTGTCCGTTGCTTGCTTTTATGCTTCCAAATGTGTTTGTATTGTTTGATCATTAATTTCAGATTGATCAACTCAGTCTTTTTGGGGGCACAGATGTGAGAAAGACTGAGGAAGGGACTGGTGGGTCACAGTTGCACACAGACAAATCGGAGAGGGCTGAAAGAAAAGGAAGGATTTGCTTCTTTGCATATTTAAGAAGTCATTATTATGTTAGTAAATTATCTCAACAAACTTAAAGGTCACATATTCTGCTACAGTGACTTTTTTGAGCTTTTAATCATGTTATAACAATGGTTAGAACAATCAAAAACATACCTGGAGTTGCATTCAGTTGCTTTCATGCTGTTTTGAGGAATGTTCATTTGAAAATCCTCTCTCTCCGAGCATCAAAAACACTTCCTGCTGAACTCCTGACATTTTTCAGATCATACACGTCTCTTTTCTAAGAATATTCTGCTGTTTTAAGTCCTTAAATCACCTTAAATCTCGACAGACTTGTTCTGAGCATTTCTGTCTCTAAACACGATAACTGCTACTGCTTGGCTAACGTAACTAAATTGTGTATTGTGCTAGTTGCCATCTGCTGTGTGTGTCATTGCAGAGAGGAGACAAATAATTTCATTGTAGTCCATAATAAACTTTTTTCAAAACACGAGATGGCTAATTTATTTAAAAAAAAACAACACACACACACACAAAAAACACACACAAAAAACTTAAAGTTGCATTTAGCTTCATTCATGCTATTTTGAGGAATGTTGGTTTGAAAATCCTCTCCCCTCCGACTGTCAAAAGCACTTCCTGCTGAACCTTGATCAATTAATTTTTCCCAGATTTTCTACATCACTTATCCGAGAATCTTCTGCTGTTAAGTCATTAAATCATCGCATTTCTGCCGTTGAAACACGATTACTGCTACTACTAGCTTGATAGCATAGCATAGCACGCAGTCCCTTAAAGTGATATCATAACTAAATTGAAAACCGCAGAGAAAGTTTAAAAAATTTTTTTTTTAAAAACATGATATGGCACATTTCCACTAGTCAAGGGCATGTTTAAAGGCTAATAACAATATGAAAAAATACATGATATTTTTCTTTTAATATCTGTACCGCTGCTATTTCCCACGGCACAAACTGAGTTTTGGCGGCATCTACTGGTTGCACAGCACTTACACAAGTTAAAAATAAAAAACTAGACCGTTCTTTGTGAGATGCGAGCTACAAACGCAGTTGTAATCATCGTGTTTAGGCGGCAGGAATGCTCAGAATGGGTCTGGCGATAATGAATGCACTTCAACACAGAGCAGAATATTCTCAGAGCCACGTCACACATCGAGAAAATCAGAATCAGATTTGTCACACATCGGGAAAATTCAGAATGGAGTCATTCTGACGCACGGAATGGAGAGGATTTTCTAACCAGAAAACACCAAACTAGCATGAATGAAGCTAAATGCAACTCCAGGTATGTTTTTGATGACGGAACATTGTTAAAACATGGTTAAAAGCTAAAAAAAGTCAGTCAACTTAAGATGTGCCCTTTAATATTTGAATGAGAAGTTTACTCCCAGAACCGCAACAAACTCCAAACTGTTGCACTCCATTGTAAACCAAGAAGACTTACTGAACAGGATTTATCAAACAAGCATGAATGAAGCTAATTACAACACCAAGAACTCCAGAAGTGTCTTTTAATACACCACAAAATTACTAGAAAAAGCCAGATAACCAACTCTAATTGCCTACGCATTTAGAATTGAATCTGGATAAACCACCAAACAGATCATTCTGCATCTAACGCGCCTCTCATCCATTTACCCCTCCATGGGCTGCCTTTCTGTCAGATGAAGAATTATAGGAGCGCGCGATGAGGGGAACATTAGCCGCGGGCGCTAACACTCATAAGTCTGAGGGGCCCGGCTCGGCTCGCGACCTTGATTGATTGGTGTCAAAGACTTCCATCCCTTTCACCAAACGAGCCGTAATGACTTTTAATGCGACGCTCACACAAGGTAGAGCTGGGGCCATCGTGAAGATAACCAAATATAATCAGCGCAGTAATGGAGTTATGTGGCTCGGGCTATGACCTCGGAGCGAGCTGTGGTAATGCATTTGGTGGAGTATTCAATGGACCTTCTGTCACTTATCAAAATATTTTAAAAGGTTAATAGGTTTAAGGTGAGACACTGCAGGGGAATCCGAAACAAATAGTAAATTAAAAGATGTTGAATGGATTTGAAACTTATATAATTTACTCACATAAATTTAAGAAAAAATGTATTCGTAGTGTAATGTTTTCATATGGAAATAAGGCATTTTATGTGTAAAAACGACAGAAATTGCACATTTTAAAAGGAAAAATGGATAGAACCAGGTTAATTTTTTTTTTTTTTCATTTTGTACACTTATTAGTTATTTTAAAAATGTACAGAGAGGATTTTGGATTTCTTATTTAGTTTTGAGTTAACTTGATTTAACAGAAAATTGGCCTAAAAATTCAAATTTGGCCACATTTTTTTTTTACTTAAAACTTCAATAAGTTAGGATTAGAATTAAATGTCCACTGATCCTCATGTCCGTCAAAATCTTGTTAAGTAAAAGAAGGGTTGGTGTGTAGTAGGTGCTACTTTAAAGCAGAACTCTCTTGTGAAAATACACTGGCAGTGAAAAAACGCAAAAGCTTTTTTCCCCCTCTTCTTAAAATATTTTTCTTCTTTTTCTTTTATATAAGGAAGTACAATCACATACAAAAACATTTCACGTTACCAGATATTTTAAAAAGAGCCAGCGTTTCTCAGGAGAGTTGTCTTTGGGTTGGCGTTGTTCATGTTGCAGCTGGTTTTCCGCTCAGAGACAGCAGGGGGCGACGGCCAGAGCTTCAAACACTCCGAAAATACATATTCATCCACAACACAGACTTACAAAGATGTTTAATAAGAGGAGAAAGATGCATTTTAAGAAACTGGCCTTTGAAGTTGCAATGTCCCAGAGAAATCTATGAATGAAGTGCATTAAATTAAACAATAAAACATCTTTAGGAGCAGATTGGACAGGCTTGGTGTTTCCTCATGAATGCCTAAAAGCTGAGAGCAAACTGACCAAAAAGAACCTTGAAAAAAATGGGTTTTGCCTGTAATGTTAGGTTTAGTTGTGAGTGTAATTTTATGGGCAGAGTGTCATGAGCTCTCAAATACTAGGAGTGTCCTCGTCTGCCAAGGGAAAAGTCTGGAACTCTGGAAAGGTACCTGCTGATTTAATATGAAACTCAACTTTTTCCCTCTTCTCATAAGTTTTCTTGAAAGTTATGTATATTTAAGCACAAATGATCAATTCACATCAAATCAATTCACAAGCGGATCTGAACAGACATTGTTGACCGGGCGATTCTTCTTAAAAAGTAAATGGATTGTTCAGTAGATGTTCAAACACAGCAGGCGGTACTAGCGTAGCATTTAGCCTGCAGCTAACGTAGGCATTCTTATCTGGATAGTTTGATCACTCTATTCTTCTCTATGTCTTTGTCTGTATTTGGCACAATACCAAACTTTGCTCTTGTAGTTTTTGAACAGTGGGTGAAAGAGCAGGTCTGACATATTAAAATGTTTGGATTGTTTTCCCCCACGGAGGTCCAAGAGTGGGCGTTCCCTCAGATACTGACTGTATCTATCCTCACGAACCAAATTTTACACAGCGGCGTCAAGGGAACATTGTTACAGAGCAGAAGTGAGTGGAATTTCATAGCAGCTCTCTCCAGTTTTTACTGTCTGCATCTGCATGACCCGCACAGACTGTAAATGCTGACATTTTTTCTCTGTCTAAGGCTGATTTCCGTGGAATGTACATGCAGAAAGTATAATCCAAGCAGATCCAGCAATCCTTCTGTGCACTCTAATTTCTGTAACCTGTTGACATGTTTCTATGGAAGCCTGTGGATGTAGACAGAACCTGTATTGTCATGTTTAATTGACAGTAACTCTTGACTAAACATATGTTCATGTGCTCTGGAGAGCGGCCCCAGTGCGCACTAGACTCAGTTCTGTTTACTTCACTGTCAGTGTGGTCCACGTTCAGATGCTCTTCTCATGTTTCATCCCAAACGGCGCACTGTAAGCCACGTGACAAAGTCAGTTGACCTGTGAAGTTATTGTCATGACAACAAAGTCACAACATGGAGCCTCACCAGCAGAATCTCTTTTTAAAATATATATAATCCACACTGAGTTTTTTGGCTTTTTGCGCAATTGTTCTTTAAAAGCCTGTTGCCCAGAGGCGTTTACTGAAGATTGCAGATATTTCGTCGTTCTTATAGGGCTAGAAAGTTGCGCGCTAAGCGACAGTAAATTTCTTCTTGGACCATATTTGGCTGCGTCCAACACTGGATGTCGGCATTACGCACAGTTCCCAAGCAACAACGTAAGCCCTTTTAGCTTACTCCAGGCTGAATGTGTCATCACCTTAGGTCGTCCCAAGGCTAAGGTCACCAGTCTGGGAGTGAAAGCTCCTTTAGGTTGATGTAAATAATGCCAGTGTGAAAACACCCTACGAATGTAACTTATTACACTTTGAAGTATCCGTGGGGCAAAACAATAAGCTCTCAGTGGATATTATTTGTTAGTTTATCATTCCAATTTTGGTTATCTCTCTAAACTGGGAAGGTGATTCTGTTAGCATAAAGCATACACATGTGTAAAATCTACATGTTTTGGGTGCACTTTTTTAGAAAGCAAAACTGAATGAGATGGAAGTGTTCACACAACTTGAATCCAACCTATTTTTTGACGCTTGCTGCAAGTGTAGAGCTTGTATCCCAGTCAATATGCATAGAAAGCATTCATCAGTTCATGTATTTGTGTAATTACCATTCTCACAACACATTTCTTGGGCAGTTACTCATCATTTTACTTTTTTGAGCATTTAACCATGTTCTAACATTGTTCCGTCACCAAAAACATACCTGGAGTTGCAGTCAATTGAAAGCACACAAATTGAATGTATGCTAGCTTGAAAATCCTCTCTCTCCTTTTTTTTAAGTCTTTTGAAGTCCATAAATCATCACCAGACTCACTGAGCATTTCTGTCATCTAATCGCGATCATCACAACTGCGTGACAGCTCGGCACAACAACAGAACAAAGCATTGTGTATGTAAACATGTGTATAATGGCCTCTGCAGCCAGTAGATGGAGCCAAAGTTAAGTTACTATAACGTCTCCCAAGGTATATTGTGTTTAGTTTTAAAACATGAGATGTCAAAGTAAAGATACACAAGAGAATGTTTATAATACCAATACATATGTTTATAATACCAATACAAATAATGCATAATATTTGTCCTTTAAAGTAGCCCAGTATCAGTTTGTGCTTTCAGATTTTCATGGCTCTTTTAGCACAGTATTCAAGTTGCCTAAGGTCCTCATTTATTCATTGTTTACAGGGTTCATTGTTGCTGACAGCAGAGGGTGCTCAAACCCCTTTAAGTGTGTTTTCCAAAAGCAGACATTATTTTAAGTTAGAATGTAATGCCAAGGTGACCAAAAGCATGTACAAATCCCTAAATAAATCCACAAGAATGCATAATATGTCCACTTTAAATCTAAATAATTTGCTTTGTATCTAAATTAAATAATCTAAAAATGGATAAACAGGGTTGACTTTTCTTTTCTTTTAGAAGACTCAGTACAAATAAATCTATCAAACAAAGACAAAATGCACACTGTAGGAAGAGTGAGTACTTTTTTGTAATGCCTTTGTGTTTTCTTTAACCACTAATTCAGATTCTCCAGACTGATTAACTGTACTCCCCCACTGTGTTAAAACCCACAGTGTTTCATTGTGGAACAGCTGTTGCTCCGAACGAGTCCCAAAAGACGACACGATTTCAGGAAACATATGCTGTGTTCTTTCTCCTTCACGATGCACAGAGATCCGAGTCGGGCTGACAGGTGCGCAACAGGCTGCAAATACACTTTCTAATTGCTTCAAACCATCAGCAAAGACGACTGGTGCATCATGGGATTAAATACTTGACGACGCGAAAGGATGTATGTGCAAAGCGTGGAGTTCTGTGGGTACGGCTGGTTATCCCGGGCTGGGAAGGAAGTTTGCATGTCCGTAGGCAGCACAGTGGAAGGGTGATTAGTGTCGTGGCATCACATTAAGAAGGTACCAGGTTCAATTCCCAGATAGGATAGTGTTTTCCTGTCTGGAGCTTGCATGTTCTTGCTGTGTATGCGTAGGTTTCTTTTTCTTTTTTCCCGCACCACTCAGTCACATTTGGAGTAACTTCTTTCTTCTTTTAAAGGTTAAATATTATGCGTTATTTGTGTTTTTATATGTAGAACTAAGCAGAACTAAGTAACGTCACTGACAGCTCCCCCTGCAGGTCTCTTGTGAGAACACACTGCCAGTAAAAAGACGCCAAAAGCTTTTTTTTTCGTTGCAAGTACAAAAACATTTCATGTCGCCAAATATAACAAAGAGAGCCAAGATTTCTCTGGAGAGTTGACTTTGGGTCGGTGTCAGAAAAGTTGCAAGACAGAAACAGTAGGGGGCGACGACAGGGGCTTTAAACGCCTCAAAAATACATTTGCAACCACCACACGGACTTACAAAGATGCTTCATAAGGTAAAAATATTACTTAGTTCTACTTTAAACATGATCTTGAGTATCTTTTGAGTAAAAAAATGAGTATGGGGTGCACGGTGGCAGAGCGGCTAGAGCTTCTGCCTCTCAATAAGGAGATCGTGGGTTCGAATCCCAGACCACCCCAACATCGTGGTTTCGAATTCTGAACCACCCCAACATCACACGATCTCTCTGAGTGGAGTCTGCATGTCCTCCCCGTGTTACCGTGGGTTCTCTCCGGGTTCTCCGGCTTCCTCCCACCGTCCAAAGACATGACTGTGTAGGTTAATTGACAACTCTAAATTGTCCCTAGTGAGTGAATGTGAGAGTGAATGGTTGTCTGTCAATGTCCTTGTCCTCTGTGTTAGCCCTGCGACGAGTTGGCCACTGTCCAGGGTGTACCCCGCCTAAGGCCCAAAGTCACTGGGATAGGCTCCAGTCACCCGCGACCCCTAACGGGAATAAGCGGTAGAAAATGAAAAAAAAAAAAAAAATGAAAATAAATCTTTTGAGTACCTTGGGAGACAACGGAGTAACTTACCTTTGCCTCCATCTACTCCAGGAGCAGTGGAGGAGTGGCTGTGAAGGCACTAATGCTGCAGTGCATTATGGTAGCTGTAGTTTTATCGGCGGGCCATCAATAACAAATTAGGAAAAAAAAGTATAACAATGCCCTTTACTCAATCACAAATTATAATTCATTCATTCATTTTCTACCGCTTATTCCCGTTAGGGGTCGCGGGTGCCTGGAGCCTATCCCAGTGACTTTGGGCCTTAGGCGGGGTACACCCTGGACAGTGGCCAACTCGTCGCAGCTGACACAGAGAGAGACAGACATTGACAGACAACCATTCACTCTCACATTCACACACTAGGGACAATTTAGAGTTCTCAATTAACCTACACAGTCATGTCTTTGGACGGTGGGAGGAGCCGGAGAACCCGGAGAGAACCCACGGTAACACGGGGAGGACATGCAGACTCCACCCAGAGAGATCGTGTGATGTTGGGGTGGTCCGGGATTCGAACCCACGATGTTGGGGTGGTCCGGGATTCTAAAATATACGGGATACTAAAATAGGCATGCATAAGATTAAGAATAAGATCAAATAAAATAAAGTAGACTAAGATAGACTAAGACTATATACAGAAATGTACAGTTGGACAGTCAGTAGTGCAAATGTAACAGTGCAAATAGATAGCTCACACCAAAATGCCAGGGCATCCGTCAGAGGCGCCATCTTGGAAGTAGATGCTTTTAGAACACCAAGTTGTTGCGTTTTATTTGGTGTCTTACCTTTCGACACTAACCCACTGTGAAATACTCATATCTGGGATTCCAATTACTACTTTTTTGGATTGCTTTATTTTCAGAAACTCCACGTTTTCAAGAAGACTCTCCAAGCATTCATTGACCCCATTTCCTCTACAACGACTCACAACTTTAAGGTCTGGACGGCCACAGCTCCCATTTACTGTCACGAGTGTGAGGGAATTACACAAAACACATTGCTTGTTATGCTAGCCATGTTACTGAGCAGTCACGGAGCTGTAACGCTCATGATTAGATGGCAGAAATGCTCACAACGAGTCTGACGAGGATTTAGGGACTTAAAAACAGACCGAAATATTGTCAGAGCCATGTCACAGTCGAGGGGAGAGGATTTTCAACACAGAATTCATCAAACTAGTGTGAATGAAGCTAAATTCAACTCCAGGTATGTTTTTGATGATGGAACAATGTTAGAACATGGTTAAAAGCTCAAAAAAGTCCATTTTGAATAATATTTGTCCTTTCAAGGAGATCTATTATGCAAAATTGATTATTAGAGGAGTTGGATATACTTGTCATTAAACCACTCAAAGTTGTGTTTAGAGTGATTTGTGCATATTTGTTATGTAACAGCGTCAATGTCAGAGCCACCTCTGCAGCGCGACACTGTCTACCGACTCACTGTTTTAACACCAAATTGCTTTGTATTGCTTAAATATGAAATGTTGGTCGGATGAAGTAGGTTTTAAAACTAAACACAAGTTGGTAAGAGGGACAGTGCTTGTCATTGAGCAATAATTCTGATCACTTGCTGTTAAAAGCGATTGCATTCACGTCACAGCATTCTAGAGTAGTTAAAAGTAGTGCTGGAGACAAATCAGAATTCTATGGTAAAACTGTGAGATCTGTTCAGTGGTTCATATCTCTGTAATTACTGGGGCTATCCGCATGAGCACTCCTTCAGATAGGATTTAGATTTTAGATTTATTTTGTGCTTGTAGCATGCATTTTAAAGAAGAATTCCCTCCCAACGATAAAGAGAAGTTCGGTGATTAAGTCTGCAACTTGATTGGAGAACAGATTTGGTTGAGATTTTTTCCACCGTCATAACCACAAGCAAATAATTACTTTTAAAAATACTTTGTGTTTATTGCTGCTATTAACTTCATGCACTTGCGTGTGGTTGTGTTGTGTTGATGCTCTAAAGGGGGAGTGGGAGATTCAGAGCGTCAAAAACTATACTTCATATATGCTGTGTTAACAGTACCCCACAGAAGTGTAATACCCCTCTTTAATCATTTTTCTTACTTGAGTTTTTTTTTATTTTTTCCCCCTTGGACTACAACTCTGACTTTTGAAGTAAAGTTACTCTTACTTGAGTACTACTTTCGGCTGCTCTATTCACCTCTGCAAAAACAGTAAACTATCACTTACTCTGCAGTCAGGTCACCCCTGAAAGTGATCATCCAAAGTTCAGTAAGACTTTATTTGATAAGCAAAGGTTATTCAGATACATACCACATGACTTTTTTTTTTCCATTTTGTTCGTGTTATTAAAGCCGTTCCTCATAAAAGACATACGCTTTCACATGTCACAGCTATAAGTTTCATCCTTTCTTGCTTCACTTTACTACAAGATGTCCAACACCGTTAAATATTTTATACAGTGAATTTCAAGATATAGTAAATATGCCCTTGGACAGACTTAAACATGGAAATCAATCTATTCCAACTCGAAATACACACACAAGGTGGGTGAAGTGTTTTGCCTAGGGACACAACTACAGCCTATACTTACCTTAACAAGATCTTCAAAAGTCCTGTAGCTTTAAAACCTGCCTCTGCAAACTTCTGGTTAATGGGTACATGTTCAACTCACTATGCCAAGTGCATCACAAAATATTTGAGTTTTCTTCTATTTTTTCATTTTTCAAAACATAAAACACAACAGAACCAAACCAGACCAGAGAGAGAACAAACATTAAATACACATATTGTCCATACGTCAAGTCTCTCCGATGTCCGATTTCAAAGTTATTTTTCCTGTATTTTTTATATCAGTAATGAGGTCAGTCCAGTCCTGGATTGTAGGTGTAGATTGTGCCAGCCGTCTGTAAAAGCCAACGTATAATGTGCAGGCGTTTTTAGACCCACAACAGTGCAGAAATGTCAAAAACATTCTCTAGCACTTTATTGATTTCAGTCCAATTTTGTCTGAGCAACTGTGCTGTCCAAAAACACATGGTAATGATAATGAGTAATGAGCCTCCACAGATTCTCCAGCAGTATGTGTGCAGCTGTGGAAAGTGTGCCTTTGTGTTCTCTTGTTTTGTGCCTACAGTTGATGTGCCTACGTGACCATGGCTGGCCAATTAGCTGCCTATATTTTGGACTTCCCACTCTACGACTTGTTGTTCATTTAAAGTGCCCCTGACAGGTTGGACGACTCATTTGACAAAAATGCAGTTAAGATAAATATGTTTCAAATTGTGTTAAAAAAACTTCACAAATTTCATTGCAGTTCAGCAATTTTTTAGGTTTTTTGTCTTACTTCCTGGTTGTAAATGATGACGTCACACTAGGAAATTACCGTAGCAACCATTCTGTACAGTGGGCCAAAACTCCTCAGATGTCACAGATTTGTTTATTTTACAAATAAAAATACATGTTAACACCTTTATTTTGTTGAATACATGTATAAAGGTTAAAAAAAAGTAATTTATTTTGTGTACATTTTGCATAACCTTTGTCTCCCTGGCGTGATGTCATCAGTTTGTTTACTTCCTGTAATTTTGAACAGATTTTTCAACTTTTCTCCACAAACAGCTGCTTGATTGGTGTAAAACTATAATTTATATTTACAACAGGTATTAATGCACTGAATAAAGTCAAAATTAGAAAATCATGAAAACCTGTTGTACGCTCTTTAACTCTTACCCACTCTTCACTTCACGGACACTTCCATCTGGAGTCTCAATCAGTGGCTGGGTCGTTTGAGCTGTTTTACTTTATCGTAAGTTGAACTGTGCTTTCAACTTTCATTGATTTGTGGACTCCAGATCAATCTTGGACATTGAAACTTTATTGTTGAGATATTGGAAATATAAATATATATATTTTATATCTTTTTGATATCTAAACTTTATTATAAGAGTATTGTACATGTTGGGTTTCAAACACACCGAATGGCCATTTAACCACTTAAATGTATTATTTATTTGTCGATTGTCTACATTTAAAGAAAAATATGCATTTTTCATATTGTTTTTTAGCCTTTAAAACATGCTTTTAAGTATCTTAAATTTGCCATCTCATGTTTTGAAACAAAAAAACTTTTATTATTGTGTGCAATAAGTGCATCCAGCCAGCAGATGGCGTCTAGCACTATACATTAGTCACACTATGTTATCACTTTAAGATACATGACGATTAGCCAAGCAGTAGCAGTTATTGTGTTTAGATGGCAGAAATGCTCAGAACGAGTCTGAACAGAACAGCAGAAGATTCTCGGATTAGTGACGTATGATCTGAGAATCGTCACTGATCGAGGGAGTTCAGCAAGAAGTGTTTTTGACGCTCAGAGGGGGGAGGATTTTCAAACGAACATTCCACAAAAAGGCGTGAATGAAGCTGAATGCAACTCCGGGTATGTTTTTGATGATGGAACATTGTTAGAACATGGTTAAAAGCTCCAAAAAGTCACGTAGAATATGAGTCCTTTAATACATGCTACGATCAAAAAGCAAATTACAGTTCTTGCCTCCTCTCTTCCTGAGCCGTGTTTAAAGTCCAAAATGACCTTTACTCTCTTTCCTGTTCTTTTTAAATACATCTGATGGAATGGCGGTCTTATCTTAGTTTTCTAATGGCGTCGCTGGCTCCACTGGTGGTTGGCACATGTCTTGTTCATGCTCCGCTCTCTGCACTCTCCTTTGTTCACCTGTAGACATCACAGCGGTTCGGTCGCTCCTGTTAAATGCCACTACCAAAGTCCAGACCCGACTCCAGACTGGGGTCCCGGTCTCCTCCAAGTCCAACCGTGTTTTGACACCTGGACTCACTGACATTTGGATTATAACACTTCTTTTCTTTCCTTGTTCGGCCTTGTGTGAATGCAGCCATTACCTGATTTACCCTTTAAGATGAGAGTGAGGTGGATGATAAATACAGTGTATGAATATATTCTTAGAGGTGGATGATAACTACTTCATTAAAAGACATACAATTAACCTGCAGCGGTGAACCACACTTAGTTACGTTTCTTAGAAATGACTTTGTGAGCTAAACTCCGCAGTGATTGGCAGAACAGAGATCTGATTGTGATGTAGTAACTTTAAATTGTTTTGGGCAGTTTGGGCATATGTTATTGATTATATTCTTCTTAACAATAATGTCAGTCACAGTTGCCCTGGGGTAGACTGGCTGACATTTTGTAACCATCACAGAGCACTCTAAAAAGTAGAGCTGAAACATGTTAATTGATTAATCGCAACTTGATTATTTTAAGTCTATTGACCTTATTCAGCCCCACCCACTTTTGCCTCTTTTCACAGATCCGCACTTGTGTAGTTTGCTTCCGGTTTGAGTAGTTCACACAAAGGGAGAACCAGGGAAAAGTCTGCTAAAACATTATATAAAGTCAATTGATTTGTCTAAAGTGTACAGGTGCAACAACAAGTCAGCTGTGCATCAGTTTCCTGGGGCGTGAAAACTGCTTTTTAGTCTGTGTGGAACTGATTTTGTGTTGAGCTCGTCTGCCCCGTGTAAACTAATACAACGGGAAAGCGGCACCCGCTGCAATTTGCAGACTAAGGTGAACATGACTCATGATACATGATATTCTAAATTTGATTTAAGCCCTACCCGGACGGGATTCATTTTACCGCTGGACCTTGTGTGATTGATAAATTCCTTAATTACATTTCATGAGTTTCATAGGCCTATAATAATGCATAGGAACTTGAAACTGTTCAGATAATCCATGTACAACACTAAACGTCTGGCACATGGATGCAGCATTCATTCATAAAGGTCAGCGTTTGCCCTGTTCTACTCACAGGGTTTAAAGCACTGTCCTGTGTGCACCTGAGTGGTCCTCCTCCTTGTACCCGCTGTTCCACTGTGTGGGCCGCTGCTCTGACAGGACACGAGCGGGACTCGGAACCCAAGTGTTTTGGACTGACCGCCTGATCAAATTCATAAATTAATGGAAACACCCTCAAAGCGAAATTGTGTTCGATCAGTTTTTGGACCAGATCGATACAGTTTTGCGCAAACGCCCAATGGAAACTCTGCGTGTGTATTCAGTATTCTGTAACGGAATACATTTTCAAAGTATTTTTATCATCACTAGAAATAAATACCGCCAAATTTATATGCGCTCCCGCAAAATCCAGGCCAAATAACACCAAAATTACAGAGACACCTATTCACACGGGACTGCTGTTATCTATGAACCCCGATGTTTGGCGAAATATAGTAGGTCATTTGCAGGGGAATTATTACAGACATGGCCAATTCACATGGGAGTGACGTTCAACACAACCTCCGTAATAATTACAAATGCGTGAGGTCCAGAGGTGAAACTTATCCCTTATAGGGGTTTAGTTTATCAAATCAAATCAAATCAATTTATTTTTATAATGCCCAAAATCACAACAACAGTTGCCTCGATGGGCCACAGGTAAAAGCAGTTCAGATAACTGTCCCAGAATGCCCCTGTCCTTTGACCCTCCTTCGCGGCGAGGAAAAACTACAAAAAACCCCATGGGAAAAAGTAGAAACCTCGGGGAGAACCACAGTGAAGGAGAGATCCTACTCCCACGGACGGACAGGCTGCAGATGAACTAGGACTGACATCCACTTGGACTGTGGAGCCAGAACCACTCAAGAGGGAGGTGGCTTTAAAGAGTTCCTCCAGGCCGACGAGGAGCAGTCCACCCAGTGTAGAGATATCCTCCAGCAGGAGATGAGGAACAGTTAATCTAAGTAGATGGAGTTCGTCCAGGCAGACGAGGTATGACTAATCCAGCTGTCCAGGCGGGTGGCGCATAGATCGTCCAGTGTAGAGATCGATCCTCCAGACAGATGGGGGTGGGGGGGTCGTCACTGGAGCAGCCGCCGCAGTGCCTGAAACAGTCTCCACTCCCCAGGGGAAGTGGAGAGAAAGAGAAACATGTGAACAGCAATGAACAGACTACAGCTGAAGTAATATTAAATATTGTTGATAGGTAAAGTAGGAAGAACCAGAGGATAGTGTTCAAGCTGCCATACTTCCCCCAGCAGAATTGCTCCAAGGGCAGCGTAGCTAAAACTGTAGGTTTTTATTTCTGTTCCTAACTGGCCTGACCATAAGCTATTTCAAAGAGGAACGTTTTGAGCCTGGTCTTAAATGTAGAGACTGTGTCGGCCTCTTTTACATGAACAGAGAGCTGGTTCCATAACACAGGAGCTTGGTAGCTAAATGCTCGACCTCCTACTGTGCTTTTAGAGACTCTGGGGACTAACAATAGTCCAGCATTTTGAGAACGAAGAGCTCTGTTTGGATGGTACGCTACTATTGCATCTTTGAGGTAGGATGGGGCCATATTGTTTAAAGCTTTATAAGTCAGGAGGAGGATTTTAAATTTGATTCTAAACTCAACAGGAAGCCAGTGAAGAGACTCCAACACTGGTGAAATATGATCTCTTTTTCTAGTACCTGTTAATAATCTTGCTGCTGCATTTTGAACCAGTTGAAAGCTTCTTATAGAGCTTTTAGGACACGCTATAAGCAGGGCGTTACAATAGTCTAATCTGGATGTGACAAATGCATGGCTGAGTTTTTCGGCATCATCTCTGGGCAGGATTTTTCTAATTTTGGTTATGTTACGCAAATGAAAGTAGGCTGTTTAACAGGCTTGATTTATATGAGCTTTGAACGAGAGATCTTGGTCAAATAGGACCCCAAGGTTTCTTACAGTAGAGCTGGGGGCTACAGTGATATTGTCCAGAGAAACTATCTGGTCAGATAAAGAGTCTCGCAGGTGCTTAGGGCCCAGCAGAATGACCTCGGTTTTTTCAGGGTTAAGGAGCAGATAATTAAGAGTCATCCAAGTTTTTATGTCTTTCACGCAGGCACTAAGTCTGTCTACTTGATGGGTCTGGCCAGGTTTCATTGATAAATAAAGCTGAGTGTCATCTGCATAGCAGTGGAAGTTAATGCCATGCTTTCTGATGATCATACCTAAGGGCAGCATATAAAGTGTGAACAGAACTGGACCGAGTACTGAACCCTGCGGCACACCGTAGGTTACTTTAGAACATGGGGAAGATCTCTGGTTTACATTAACAAACTGGTACCTATCAGATAGATAGGATTTAAACCAGCTAAGGGCGGTTCCACTGACACCTATATCACATTCTAACCTCTGCAGTAGAATGTTGTGGTCGATGGTATCAAACGCTGCGCTGAGGTCCAACAGAACCAGGATTGAGACCTGTCCATCATCAGCAGCTAATAACAGATCATTTGTGACTTTAACTAGTGCAGTTTCAGTGCTGTGGTACGCACGGAACCCTGACTGAAAAACTTCAAATAAATTATTGTCCTGCAGGTTGCGACAAAGCTGTTTAATCACAATTCTTTCAAGGATTTTAGAGACAAAGGGCAGATTAGAAATAGGTCTATAGTTTGCCAGTATGTCGGGGTCTAGATTAGGCTTTTTCAAAAGTGGTTTAATCACTGCATATTTGAAGGACTGAGGGACATAACCGCTTTCTAGTGAAGTATTTATTATATTAAGAATGGGATTTATAATTAGGGGGAGAATTTCTTTGAGGAGTCTACTTGGGATTGGGTCTAAAATACAAGTTGATGTTTTGGAGGACATAATGACTGAAGTTATCTCTGCCTGATCAACAGCAGTGAACCTATCTAGTATTACTGAAGGATTTGTATGGGACACTAGCTTTGCAGTCTGGGCTTGCTCGGTACTAATAGTGGGAGTCATTGCATTTAGTTTATCTCTAATAGTTGTGATTTTGCTGCTAAAGAATAGAAGAAAGTCATTGCAGCTTAGAGTAACTGGTATTGAGGGTTCTACTGCGCTGTGACAGTTTGTCAGCCTGGCTACAGTGCTGAAGAGAAATCTAGAGTTATTTTTATTTACTTCTATTAAATTTGAATAATATCTGGTTTGAGCCTTACGCAGAGCCTGCTTATAAGACAGAAGGCAAGTTTTCCATTCTTTTAGGGATTCTTCTGTGTGGGAGCGGCGTAAGGATCTCTCTAGTTTTCTTACCCTTTGTTTGTGAGAACGTAGTTCTTCATTGTACCAGGGGGAGGCTCGTTTTGGCCTGATCACTTCCTGTTTAAGTGGAGCTGCAACATCAAGAGCAGCTTTTAGAGAGTTGACCATTGAGTCAACAGAGTTATCAATAGCACTGGGACTGGCGCTGTTAACGACAGGATCACATGACGTAATATTAAATATTGGTTCTATTATTTCTCTGAACTTTAAAATAGATTTTTCAGATATTGTCCTTTTCATTATAGTTTTAGTCTGAGGAGCTGGATAGTCCTTAAGAGTAAACTGAAAGGTAATTAGGAAGTGATCTGACATTATTGGGTTTTGGGGGAAGACATTAAGGTCACTAATCTCTATTCCATAAGTTAGAACCAGGTCCAGAGTGTGCTGGTGACTGTGGGTTGGTTTATTTACATTTTGAGTGAAACCAATGCTATCTAATAAAGCACTAAAGGCATTACTGAGGCAATTATTTTCATTCACATGAATGTTGAAATCCCCAACCACCACAATATTTTCCCAGTCTAATACTAAATTTGATAGGAAGTCAAAGAATTCTGTTAAGAACAGCGAGTAAGGACCGGGAGGTCGATAGATTATTATGAGCAAAACAGCTTTTTGGTTTTTCCAGTTTGGGCAGGTGATTGATAGGATAAGGCTTTCAAATGAGCAAGACTCATTTTTAATTTTATTAATTTTAGGACTCAGGAGTAGACTAGAATGTGAGATTACTGCCACCCCACCTCCCCGGCCTGAGCTCCTGGCAGCTTGAAAGTTAACATGACTCTGTGGGGTGGCCTCATTTAATCTGACATAATCATCTTGTTGAAGCCAAGTTTCAGTTAAAGCTAAAAGATCAATATTATAATCGTTAATTAATTCATTAACTAAAAGTGATTTGGAGGAAATTGACCTAATGTTTAGCAATCCACATTTTACATGCTTATTTATTAGTTTATTTGTATCATGTGTAGGGATTATTTGTATTAAGTTATTTGGTCTGACACCTAAATTATCTGTATTTGGATCTGACTTATTGGCGTTATTTACACGAGGGACACGCACAGTCTCTATTTGCTTTGACTCTGAACACTTGATCTGTGACAGCGCGGGCGAGAGCTTAGCGACAGAGAAGAGACTCTGCACCCGGGACTCATATTTAGAGCGTCACTTTAGGCGACTAAGGCAATATCGGCCAAATTCGAACTAAAGTGATGTACCCTCCGAAGTCGGATGGATGCCATCCCTGCGTATGAGCCCGGGCTTTCCCAGAACGCACTCCAATTGTCAACAAAGACTACGTTGTTTTGGGGGCACCAACTAGACAACCAGCAGTTGAATGCTGAAAAGCGGCTGTACATTTCAGCATTGACCCGATTGGGGAGGGGACCAGAAAATATTACGGTATCTGACATCGACTTCGCCAATTCACACACCGCTCCAACCTGCAATTTGAGCACTTCTGATTGTCTCCGCCGGGTGTCATTACCACCTCCGTGAATCACGATACGACGGAACCTCTGACTACTCTGTTTTAAAAGCCTAAGGTTTCCTTCGATGTCACCCATTCTGGCCCCTGGATAACACCTAACTGAGGCTGCTGGCAGCTTCACGTCTCTGACTATGGAACTTCCAATCACCAGAGTGTCACGTTCGGCGGGCGTGTGATCGCCGAGTGGGGCAAACCTATTGCAGACGGGAAGCTTATGGTGCACTAAAGGCTGGCGTTTAGCGCATCGATCCCTCCGAACTGTCACAAATCTATCCCTGTCTTGTTCCTGGTCTGGTCCTGGCTGCGCGGGAGGCGCTGGGGGGCTGGTCTTACCCTGAGGCTTAGCCTTGCTACCGCTAACACTGCTAACTATGCTAACACTGCTACCTGCGGCGCGGTCCGGTAAACCTGATGCTACGACCTGGCTATAGCTAGACTTTAGCTCCTCCACGATGCGGATCCGCGCTTCTAACTCTGTAACCCTGGCTTCCAAAGCTACCACTACGCTACACTTCACGCAACTCTCCCTGTCGTCAGTGAAGGAAGCAGGGTTCTGACTCAACATATGACAACTTGAACAGGTAAGGGCGAAAGAGGCGGAGGATGGGCAAGCCATGGCGCTAGTCGGCTAGGCTAGCTCCGGTTGATGCTAGCGGGCAGGGGGGGATTTAATCCACGAAATACTGAACAAAGTGAGCTAAATGAGGCTCGGGGTTGTTTAGGGAGCATTTAAACTTTCAATTATGTGTAGGAGGGTAAGATAGTTTTTGTATAATTCGTGGATTAACAATAAAGTGTGGAGAACGATCACTCGCAAACGCAGTTTAGTGGAAGGGGCCCTGTGGGAAATATTTAGCAGAGTTTAACATTTGTGAAGTTGCATTTTGTAAAGAAATTTTGATCAATGAAACTTGAAAATGACATAGAATGGAATCCCTCTGTGATCAAAAAGTGACGGGGCCTTACAGAGAGACAGAGACAAATTACAGACAACTGACACATTTTTCTGACGAATTAGAGATGTTATCATGTATTTTAGTTGTCAAATCATTAGAATTGTGGTTGCTAGGTAACAGTTGTGGAATTACCTCTATCTTTGGCATATTTGCTGCCCATGTCCAACCAGCAAGCAACCGTATAATCTGGGGACAAAAAGGCAACATGTTTCGTAAAATCTTAAAAGACACAATAAACATGTAAATTGTTTTGTTTTGTTTTTTAAATCAAAAAAATCTGTTTATCGAAAGTTACAGTTAAATATTATAAAAACCTCATTCAGTGACCTTTTGCAATCTAAACAACCAATCCATTCATCAAAAGAATCATCATCCGGCTAATCGATTACCAAAGCATTAGTATATTCTGCAATATTAAGATTGTTTTTTAGTCTTTATACACATTTTCATATCTTTGCTTTAGCATTTCATGTTTTAGAACTTAATGTATGCATTGAAACCCACACATGACTTTCCACCGGTGAGGAAGTGAGAATCTTCAATTCATAACTGAACTTCACAGATTTATTTGCTTAGTATCCAAAATAGGGAGTACTTGAAGTGTTTAGGATGTACTCAAGACATAAAAGACAGATTATTTGTGCTTAATGCGATATTAATGCAAAGTTAGCATTGTGACTGATTTGTATTGATATATATACATGTATTTAAAAAGAAATATACAAAGTAGAACAGTTTATTATTTAATAGTTTATTGAGAAAAGCTACAAAAAACAGTGGACAGCTGTTTGGGGGGTAGAGAGAGAGAAATTTGTACATTTCTCTCTCTCTCCCGAAAGAGTAGAATCATATCTGGACTTTTGTTTTTCAACCCTCGTCCAAGAGGCCTTTTCAATTCGTCATGTCAAAACTGCTAAGAGCATGAGCTGAATCAAGACTGCCTCTTTTAACGTTTCAAAAACCAAGTCCAGATATGAAGTAGTGGAAATGGGGTCAAACCTCTCATCACTTCTTGTGTCGTCTCTTTCTCTTCCTCAGCACCCTCGGCTCCTCTGTTTTGTTGTCGACCGCCGTGGGCAGCTCCTGCTCTTGCAAACGCTCCATCGCCTGCTGCTGGTTCGTTGCCTTTCCGGCAGCTCCTCCTGCTCCCTCTCGGTCTCAGAGAGGGTAACTGTCAGGTTTGTCACTCTGACCTCAAGCTCCTCCCTATTCTGCTGCTCCATCTGAAACTCTTGAGGCAGCGTCTCTGGCGAAGTTTCCAAAACTTCCAAACGTCTCACGCACATCTTCTATTCTTCTCTTAACTGCTCTGTAAATTTTCTGCTTTCACTGAGTCTCTCTTGTAGTTTTTCTACTTTCTTGTCAGCCTCTCTAAGCTCTCTCATGGATAGAGCTACGTAGGCTTCATGTTCCTTCTTCATGTTCTCAAACTTTTCCCTGAACTCCTGAACCTGAAAAGCCTGAGCATCTCTATCCTTTTGCCCCCTTTCCAGTTCTTTAAGAAGACAATTCTGGAGGTTATTCATTTTGATGTCAGCATCTGCTAGCTTCTTTTCTGATTGAAAAAGATCATCCTCATATTTCTTCTGCACAATCTGCCATTTCTGAAACTCAGTCTCCTTGTGTTCATTTCCAGTGTTTGTTGAAGAAGACGATCTTGGAGTTTCTCAATTGTTGTATGAGCCTCTTCTAGCTTCTTTTCTGATTGAGAAAGCACCTCTTGTGTTTTCTCCAGAAATTGGGCCCTTGCCTTCTCCAGGGCTGTCTCCAGACCTTTCCTTTCAAGTTCTCTCTCCTTCTTTTCCTTGGCCAATTCTTCTTGAAGAACTGCAATGGTCCGATGCTGTTCTTCAAATGCCATTTTAACTTCATCAAGGTTTCTCTGGCCAACTTCCTGTTCCACTTTTGCTCTACTTAACTGGTCCTGAAGATTGTTGGCATGGAGTCCCTCTAAAATACAATCTTGGTGACATTTAGTTTGAATAGCTTGAGCCTCACAAATCCTTTTCTCATTTTCCACTTGATTCTGTAGAGCAGAAATGGTCTGTTGCTGTTCCATAAACTTCTTCACAAAGGTTTCCACCTTTTTCTCCAGAAACCTGTTCCTGTTGACTTGGTGTTGGAGTTCAGCCTGTTTCTTCAGATTTTCCGCTCTGCCTAGCGTAAGCTCTTGTCTGAGCTCAAGTACTAAGACACTCTCAACCGTAGTTCTTTCCTGGGTGTTTATTGCAGATTCATCCTCAGGGCTGCTTCTTCTCTTCTTAGAGGTGCTTCCAACTAATGCTTCCCTGGGGCTTCTCTTTCTCTTTCTTGGTACATTGTCATCTGGCGCAATGTGGAAAAGATCTTTATCTGTTTCCATCTCTGTGCATGTTTGTTGTGCGCTGTTGTCGGCAGCGTCGTGGAAGAAATCGGCATCCATCACCTGTGTGCACTCTCTGCTTTCTTTTGCACTGTTCTCTGGACCGTTTTTAAAGAGATCTGCAGCCATCATTTCCTCTGCACTGTTTTCTGGACCTTTGTTGAAAAGCTCTGCATCCATCGTTTCCTGTGCACTGTTCTCTGGACCTTTGTTGAAGAGATCTGCATCCATCGTTTCCTGTGCACTGTTCTCTGGACCTTTGTTGAAGAGATCTGCATCCATCGTTTCCTGTGCACTGTTCTCTGGACCTTTGTTAAAGAGATCTGCATCCATCGTTTCCTGTGCACTGTTCTCTGGACTGTTGTTAAAAAGATCTGCATCCATCGTTTCCTGTGCACTGTTCTCTGGACCTTTGTTAAAGAGATCTGCATCCATCGTTTCCTGTGCACTGTTCTCTGGACCTTTGTTAAAGAGATCTGCATCCATCGTTTCCTGTGCACTGTTCTCTGGACCTTTGTTAAAGAGATCTGCATCCATCGTTTCCTGTGCACTGTTCTCTGGACCTTTGTTGAAGAGATCTGCATCCATCGTTTCCTGTGCACTGTAGTCTGGACTGTTGTTAAAAAGATCTGCATCCATCGTTTCCTGTGCACTGTTCTCTGGACCTTTGTTGAAGAGATCTGCATCCATCGTTTGGACTGTTGTTAAAAAGATCTGCATCTATTGTTTCCTGTGCACTGTTCTCTGGAGCGTTGTTAAGGAGCTCTGCGTCCGATTGCAATTTTTAAAGTAAATTCACAAAATTTCATTCATATAATTATCTTTACTGTGTTTTGGTGAAATGAGTACCTCAACCTGTCATAAGCACTTTAAGTGGGCAAAATAGTCCAAATATTTAGTAAAATCTTAAATATAATCATGTTCTGTACCTTTTATTGAAATATACAGTACCTTTTATTGAAATATGCAGTCTAACCTGTCAGATGCAAGCAGAATACGGGTTGTTTAAAACCAATAAACATAACCCAGTGCCACATCCCATATCTAACGCTATCTTTTCATATTCTTTTCATTTCCTGGTTGAATCCGCTCTCTTCATTAGCAAACACAATCTCCACCGTCTTGCGTTTCACTGGTGTCAGAAATAATGCTCTTTGGAGGTGTTATTTGGCAGGCCCGCTGGCTCCAGAATGAATGATTAATGTCGGCTGATTGATTGACAGGCGGAGAGGAGCACAGAATCTCAACCCGGTGACAAATTGGTTCTAGTGTATAAATCATATCTGCGCGGGATCGATGCAGAGGAGATGTCCAGACAGTAGACGTGTCCATCATCTCATATATTCTTACCCTGTAGCAGTGTGGAGACGGTGGGTGTTTGCTTTTCCCACACAGAGCAGTACATTACATAAATTGACTTATCTATTTGCAACTAGAGTTTTATTACCATTATTTGCTGTTTGTTATGTTAAACTAATTTTACATTTAAATCTGTGAGATACTTTCTCATGTTGTCTTAAGCCCTAACTGACAGGATCAGTTTTACCTCGGGAAAACTGTAGTAAATGTGAACGTCGTCTGTGTTTCTCGTCCCGTGTGAATCGTCTGTGAAAACAACCGTAAAAATTCCCCCAAATTTGACCTGCTGTATTTCAGCAAACCCAGAGGACTCAGACTGTTTTTACTCATGTGTTGAAGTTTACGTCGATTCAACATGTCTCTACACCCATTTTACGTCAAAATGCTAACACTGACCTACCCGAACCTTCGTTAATCGGATTATTGTTTTTATTTACAATTAAAGGGCCTGTACCTGATTTTTATTTACTCAAGTTAAGATAAATTCTCTTTACGTTACGTATTGCTTGATGGAAGACGTTGGGTTTGTGATGTATAATCGGTGTTTATTATAACCTCATTTTGCTAGGAAAGACCTAGTGCAGAAGTGTTTGCCAGGGTCACCTCTTTTTGGCCAGTCAGGCACATTGTACACTATGAATCATGGGAAAATAACTGCTTTACAGTAGACAGACATGTGGTTCTCCGTCATGGTGCAGTTTCAAAAGTGTTGAATTATAAGCAGAGTTAGAGGAACTATAACTGCATAAGACTATTCCAGACAGTCGTCTCTGAGTCATGGGGCAATATTGAGTGAAAAGAAGGACTATGTTGAAGGCTAACGGTTCAAATAAACACATGTTCCTGTCTCATGGTTCAAAATCAGGTACAGGCCCTTTAAAAAGTAAAAAAACACAAAACAAACAGCAATAAAGACGTGACCTCCGGAAGTATAACCCCATTGTTGTAGCAATGGAAGAATGAGCAGGATGGAGGCTCTTATATTATGCTTTCGGTGCATAGTTTGGATCAAGGGCCTGTGTCAACGTGAATGGATTGTAAGAAAGAAGCTACGGATGTTTAATAAGAAATCCAATCGTGTCTGTCATGTCGTTTTTCATGTTGCTGCTGCTGACCCCTGCTACAAGAGAATTTGAGAAATAGTAAAGAAACCTGAACCTGAATGTTATTCTGATGACACAATGTCTATCACCCAACAGGACAGGTAATACTACTGAACGCTTAAGACAACAACAACAAAAAAGAAATATTTGAAAATAGAAACAACGCTTCCAACATGGATTAATTAAAAGGTCCTTGTCAGAGTAAATGTGTTGAAAGTTTGCCATTTCTGGTAAAGTCTGTGAAAACAAGTGAATACTGACATTCCTGATCCCGTGTGAATGCTCACAGAAACACACAGAAACAGACGTCGTGGGGAAATTTCTATTTTACAGACGTCCTGAGGTATAATTGATTGCATGCGATTGTGTAATTGTTTAAATATTGTATGTAGCCTCTCCTCTTGTACGTGTTTAAAAAAAAACAAAGAAAAACAAAAACAAAAAAACAATGATAATAATACATGGGATTTATATTTCATTTATTTGTTTTATTTGATCAGGATTATTTAATTAATCTGGTAGTTTTTCACATTCCTTAAGAAGTTTTAAAAAGTATATTAAATTCAAAATTGTTGTCAGTATGTTCCTAAAACAGCAAAATTTCATACTCCAAATGTACTTAATGTGTGCTTCTGCCACATTTCTGTCTCGTTTATATCAATAACTTGTTAATTTAAAAAGATGTTCTGAATGGAACAACATTGTATTAAAGTAAGAATATTTTTTTAGAATCTAATTAACTTGTCAACAGACTGAATTGTAAACAGTCCAGATTAAATCTGAACAAATATTAGCCATGAATGAATTTGTGTTTTATGTGACATAACTTCAGATAAGAAAGAGTAAACATCTGTAGGTGTTTGTAAAACTTTATGTTCCTTGAGGATAGTGTTTCTTGACCTTGTGCTTTGAGGCCATGCTCTGCAGCTCTTGTGATTCTTCTCTCAGGTCGAGTCATGTTCCAGTGCTATCCCTGTGTGCCGGTCATTTTAGCCTCTGTCTTCGCTCCTCGCCTTGGACTTTCTGTTTCATCATCGCAGACAGAAACGAGGTTGCCAATCTTGTCTGTGTCCCCTCTGACCTCCACCAACCAGTCACTCACACACCAGATCCACACTTGGCTGTGTGGGTGAAGTGTTTAACTACGGACTAATGTTGTCACGAAACAAACATTTCAAACTCAATTTTGATACTAAGAAATAACTAAACACGTGTTACCAGAACCTTAACCTGCAGATAGAGAACAGATTGAAGCTCCAGGGGCGTCGGACTAAGGGGGTAAAGGGTACTGGTTTCCCCGGGGCCCAGGGCTGGGAAGGGTGAGCATGTGAGTGTCATGTCAGTTGCACTTTTTAACGTTTTAATCAATAGTTATAGTGTAATAAAATGCAACGTAGTTAAGTAAAGTCCTTCATTGACTAAATACAATTACGCATGAGATAATCACCACTTTAAAAAAGAGGAAAATCATCGCAATATTAGCCAAGTTGTCAACAAATAAATCTAGTGTACATTCTCATAGTAATAATACATTTTGATATGTTTGTGAAATTAGTTAGCTAGTTATTGCAAAAACAAACAGTGCTGTGTCATAATATAAGCCGTTAGCTACACAGGATGTCTATACATTGAGATATTATTAAGTGTAGAAACCAAAGGGTGTATATTCTGGCAATAGCGAATGAAAAAAATAACGTAAAAATTCCCGGTATAAATAAATCATATGCAAAATTTTGAATTAGGGGCCCACTGAGAAGGTTTGTACCTGGGGCCCAGAATTTGCTGCTACGCCCCTGTCAAGCTCCACCTAAGGCTCATGTTCAGCTCTCCCTCTTCCAGAATTCACGTCTCGCTGAGCTTCAGAGGCCAAACTAGCTTTGGTTCATGATTGGTGCAGGTGCTGGGCTTTAGATAGTGACCAATCAGATCAAACGGAGGATGCACAGGTTTAAACGCACTGCATTTCACCTTCGAAAGTGGCAAGGCAAATCAGAGACTCACGTGAGGCTCATTCTGCTTCCTGATTGGAGAATCGTCTTGGAGAACCAAAACAAATTCTAACATCAACAACTTTAATTAAGAATAAATCAATATTACGTAACCTGTCTTTAACTTTCGACCTCAAAGTTGTCAAAGATTTTCCCTTTGTGAATCTCATTTTGTCGGATTAAATAGCACAATTAACCAGGCAATTCTACAGGCAATGAAAAAAGAAATAGCAATTAGGACGTCAACCAGTCTTCAGTTTGTGGTTGTGCGCTTCTAGTCACAGAGAAACCTTTTTTCTATTGTCTAATACCTTGATTTTCAACTCGTGTGCTGGGAATTCTAGTGTGCCTTAACGTATTATTAGGTGTACCTTGAAAAAACATTTTATTTAATGCGAGTTTCCAGAATTGCACATGGATTTAATGGAATAATTTACCACTTTGGAGCGTCTTGAGAAAACTTCTTACTGAACAAGACAACCTTTGCCAAATTCTAAGAACCAGACGCAGGGGCATTGACAATATACTTCTAATTCTAACTTCTCACACCACTACCTTTAGATTGAAAATGACTGACCTTTGATTCAAGTTCTTCCATGGACGACTCATGTACAAAGGAAGGATTAAACCAACCATTTTTTGATGAAACGCGGAATATTTTCAACCAATAAAGCGTGCTGTAACTCAAAACAGGCTGAAAAACACTGGTCTAATAAATTTTATGAGCTTTTTTGAACATTACAGATTCTAAATGACATTTAAATCTGCAACTATAGTTAAAAAAGGCCACACAATGAAGAAATTTCAGCATTGCAACATCAAGAACAGAAGGAAATATCCAACAAGGACACAAAAACAGACTTTGAATTAGGAAATCCAACACTGGGATTACAAATGATGAGGAAATGCGTTGAAGGGAAAAGTTGGCAGTTTTTGAATGAAGTCTGGTGTGGTCCATCTCAAATTCACAGCACCAGCTCTTTCCGCCGTCAGGGAACAACAGCCGTGAAATGTCTGAATGGAATGAGCTGGCGGAAATTCCTCCACTGAATAGAGCGAATGTGGAGAGCTGCAGTTTTGTGCAGTTTCTTGGGCGGGACTCCCTTAAAGTCCAAGATCAGCGCTAGAATTCCATGTCCCAAAGCGCGCATTAAACTAAATGAATTGTTCTGAAACCTAACCCTAATCCTACTTAAATTTTAGCCTGACTGTTAAGTAATATATTGTCTAAAAAAAAAAACTGAAACGAAAAAGAATTCACATTTTCCATGTCCCAAAGCCCTGATCTTAAAGACTACATGACAGGTTAGACTACACATTTCACTAAAATGTAGTAAACAAGAATATATTTAAGATTTTATTACATTTTGCCCATTTGTCCCCAGTTTGACTATTTTTGTAATATTTATAATGTTACTTCCTGGTTGAACATGGGCAGCAAATATGACATAGTTAGGAGATAATTCCACAACTGTTACCTCGCAACCATTTTGAAAAAAAAAAAGAGCCAAAACCCAAATAAATTTAACAATAGTTATGATTTGACAAGTAATACTACCTGATAATGCTTTTATTTTGTTGAATGATGGTTTGAACTGTCGGAAAAATGTGTCTCTTTGTTTTCAATGGTGCGTCGCTTTTTGATGACATCACAGAGGGATTCCATTGTAGAACTCTGCGCCTCGTCTGGGTGATCGACAGGAATTGATGGAACGTAGGCAGAGCTAAAATTCAGCAGTATAAACTAACAGCGATTTCCCAAACGCCTGGATTCAATTCAGTTCTATTCAATATGCACAAGAGCTGCGTCAGATGATTCAGTTTGGCTTTCTGAAGGTTTTAAAGGACACATATTCTGCTACAGTGACTTTTTTGAGCTTTAAACCATGTTCTAACAATGTTCCTTCATTAAAAACACACCTGAAGTAGCATTCAGCTGCATTCACGCTGTTTGGAGGAATGTTCATCAGTAAATTCTCCCCCCTCCGAGCGTCAAAAACTTTTCCTGCTGAACTTCTTGGTTCTGGGACGTATTTACAGACTTCATACATCACTTATCAGAGAATCTTCTGTTTTTAGTCTTTAAATCATTGCTAGACTCGTTCTGAGCATTTCTTCCCTCTAAACACGTTCCCTGCTCCTGCTCACCCGAACCGTAATGTTTGTTGACTGCTAACTTCACTAAATTGTGTGAGCGCTAAGGCACCATCTAGTGGCTGGATGTACTCAGTGTCATTTGACAAAGGCTGATCTAATTTAAAGAATAATAAACTTTCTCTTTCAAAACATGAGATGGCAAATTTAAGGTACTCAATAGCATGTTTAAAGGCTAATAACAATATGAAAAATGCATAATATTTTCCCTTTAACCCCTGACGTCAGAGTCGGGATAAATTCGGACACAGACCTTCCCAAGGTGCTTTGCATTCTGATTAACGTTGAGCAGCACCGATCGGACCTGCACAGGTCTTGCTTATCCCGAACGTGCCTACTACTTTCTGTAATTTTTTAACTTTTATTTTTCAAAATTTCTTCACAAACTGCAATATCACGGATGTAAAATTATGATAAAGGTTTACCACAGTTTCCCTCCCACCAAACTAAGCTTTACTTTTAGGCTTTATATTTAGAGAAACATGAGATTCTGTCATATATAGACTTTAAAGGGGCTGTACCTGGTTTTTACTGTTTTGAAATGTGAAAAACAGAACTAGTTGATGTTAAAGTCTTTACATCAGTCACATGTATTGCTCACTTTATTAATGCAGTCCCAGCATCCTAAATATTCACCACAGTGAGCTTAGAAGCACTTTTCACGAGTCTGCGAGTCTGTGTTATGGCTAATGCTAACAGACATTAGCATGCTGACGGCCGCCTTCCTCCTTCTCATAGAATAAAACGCTCTATAAATAGATGCAGAGTAAGTGCTGTGGTCTCAATGGACAAATCAGGTACATAAATTGGTTCTGTTTTTCACTTTTCAAAATTGTAAACATCCGGTACAGCCCCTTTAACCCTAATCTTCAAATTAACTAATCAGTAACATAAACCTAATCCTAACCCAAATCCTCACCTTAACCATAACACTGATTAGGATAAATATATTGTTAAAAAAAAAAACATTTCCAAATAAAAGTTGTGAAAACTAACCCATCCATTTTGTTATTACCCTTTAAACATGCTCTGGAGTACCTTAAATTTAGATTTGCCATCTCATGTTTTAGAATTTAAAAAACAACAAAATGTTTGTAAAAATAGCAAAACCATGCATTCAGGATAAATGTGAGTGAGCTGGTTAGTTTGCAGTGAAAATGCTCAGAATGAGTCTGGAGATGATTTAAGGACTTAAAACAGCAGAAGATTCTTGGATAAGTGACGTCTAAAATCAGAATCATCGATCAAAGGAGTTCAGCACGGAGTGGTTTTGACGCTCAGAGAAGAGGAGATTTTCAAACCAACATTCAATCAAGTGAATGCAGCTAAGTCCAGGTAGGTTTTTATGGCTGAACATTGTTAGAACATGGTTAAAAGCTCAAAAAAGTCACTGTAACAGAATATGTTCCATTTAACTCAGACCTAAGTAACTTTAGCGACAGCACTCCTCCTGCAGCTCTCTTGTTAAAATACATCCCTAGAGAAAAGACGTCAAAGCTTTTTCCCCCTCATTTTTAATTTAAATAAGGAAGTACTATCACATAAAAAAAATAAATAAATAAATACATTTCCTGTTGCCAAATAATAATTTTTCAAAAGCCAGGGTTTCTCACTATAGTTGACTTTGGGTTGGTGTCAACAAATGTTGCAAGGCTGGTTTTCCACCCACAGACAAATAAATGAATAAATGATTACACATTTAGAGTGACAGGTGGATTTGGCTCTTTGCACACTCTTCTCTATAGGGTTTTCTCAGAGCTGCACTAAAATAATCTATATTTTAAAAACACTCAGCGGACAGCGAGGGTGGATCACTGGCAGCATGTTAAGAACTTTATGTACGATGTAAATACCACCGGAGGCTACATCTGCATGTAATATTTTCCTATAGAAATTATGTGTCATTTCCATATGAAAACAGAGTATTTTATGTGTAAAAAAAAAATTACACGTATTTAGGACGCTTGAATCTGAAAATGGACAGAACCAGGTTTAAATTCCTTGCTTCATTTTGAGCACATATTAGTTACAAAAGAATCTACAGAGGGGATTTAGGATATCTTATTTAGTTTTTGAGTGAACTAGATTTGACTGAAATTCCACTGCACTTTTTTAACTTCAAACTTTATAAATCTTGTTAAGTACAAAATTGTTAAGTTTGATGTATGTAGGAGCTACTTTAAGGCTGAACTTTATGGGAGAAAAAACGCATTTTGTAAGACATTTTATAAGAAAATGGCCTTAAAGTTACAATGTCTCAGAGAAATCTATGGATGAAGTAGATTCAATGAAATAATAAAACATCTTTAGGAGTGGTTGGACAAGTTTTTTGTTTCCACATGAAAGTCGATATGTTGAGAGAGTAAACACACCAAAAAAACAAAAAAAATTAAAAACGAGTTTTGCTTGTAGTACAGGCCTATTCAACTTAAGGCCTGGGGGCCAAAACAGGCCCTTCAACGGATATGATCTGGCCCTCAACCCATCTGCCAAATATATAGAACATGTTTTATCTCTTGTTAATGGTTTAGTCCTGGTTTTAGTCCGGTTTGTACCTGGTTTAGACTTGGTTTAGACCTGGTCTAGTCCGGTTTAGACCTGGTTTAGACTTGGTTTAGTCCGGGTTTAGACCTGGTTTAGACCTGGTCTAGTCCGGTTTAGACCTGGTTTAGACTTGGTTTAGTCCGGTTTAGACCTGGTTTAGACTTGGTTTAGTCCGGTTTAGACCTGGTTTAGTCCGGGTTTAGACCTGGTTTAGTCCGGGTTTAGCCCGGGTTTAGACCTGGTTTAGTCCGGTTTAGACCTGGTTTAATCCGGACTAAACCAAGTCTAAACCAGGTCTAAACCGGACTAAACCAAGTCTAAACCAGGTCTAAACTGGTTTAGTCCAGGTTTAGACCTGGTTTCTGGCCCCAAGGACAAAACCATCAGAAAAGTCTGGCCCTTTCTAAAATAAAGTTGAATAAGCCTGCTGCAGTGTCTCATCTTAAATTCATTTTATTTATCCATTCTTTTCCCTTCGTTCATCTGTGCTCTCAGCACCCATCGCTTATCTCTGCAGCATCTTTACGAAGGACTACCCTTGTACAACCAGAGCTTTATTTTTCTGTCATGAAGGTCTACACTCTTCACTCCAGCACAATTGGCGTCCTTTTCCACCTCTTTCCTTGATAGAGTTGGACGCTGCAGCAGCATTAGAGTGAGCCCACGGTGGTACGAGCGCGTGGAGAGATCAATAGTTCATCTGGATCCTGACAGCTGGGATGATCTCCTGCCGCTCCTGTGCTGTAGATACGCCGCCGCACAGTAACACATAAAGAGCATGTTGTAAGCCCGCAGCTCTCAGCCCCTCTGACATTTTGTTCAGCGGAGCGTGGGGCAAAGCTTCTGCCAATCACACGACTCCAAATATGTGCCGTCTTCTCCTTCTCGGTGTGTGCGGATCGCATCGAAGTCGCCACCGAGATCAAAATCAACAAGAGAAGAGGATTATACGCGGCCTGGGCGAAAAAACGTCGCCACCTGGATTTGACTGAGCAATAGGTAAGAGCTTTAATGCTTTTTAATGCCACATTCAACGTCAAAACTGTTCCACTGGGCAGCTGAATGACCAGAATGTAATAAACTACTTTACAATGTTCAGAAAGCTAATTTACATTAAAGTTAAACCATGGAAATGTATGTTTTCAGTAAATCCAGTACACCTGGGATTCAAAATATATTTAAATGGTAAATTTCAAAGTAAAAACTACTGTCATGAACACGCACTTGATTGGCCGATACAGCGGCTCTGCGGAGAGACAGATTGTGATAATTAGTTGTTTGATCGTATTTTTATTATGTTTCTATTTGGAGTGGTTTTTAGTCACACAGGGACAGTGTACAATAAACACTTACCAAAAGGAAAGGTTCTGTTGTAGCAGAAGATGCTAATCTCCACCTGTTGTCGTGTATTGTTCTGCTAGATAAATCTTTTTGTCAAAATGTTTTTTAGATTTAATGCCTTTGAGGATTGAATTTAATATTTTTAAGCCCTTGTTTTTGCCAATATTTATTTAAAGGGGATTGTATTTGTTTTTGTATAGCCTTTAAACCTGCTCTTGAGTGTCTTCAGTTTGACATGTCATGTTTTAGAACTAAAAATACAATGCTTTTACAAAGAAAAATATAACTTTATCACTGTGTTGGGAGATGCCATTTGGACTTAGCTGTGGCGCCATCTACTGGCTGTAGAGGCAATGACACACATGTAAATATATACCCAGAATGCATTGCATGTCGTGCGTGAATAAAACACTTTATTTCTGTATGAAAACATTACATTTTTTTCTTCCATTTATGTAAGTAAACCACAGGAGAAGTGTCAAATTGTTATCTTTAAATGAAAGATTGTCATATTCATCTGTAACTATAAGGCTGAAAAGGTGACTTATTCATATGTAATTGTTTTCTAACATTAAGCGGTTTTAGAACATGAAGTTTCTATGTATTTTCTTTTTTCTGTTCATAATCCAATCATCATTTTAGTAAACTTTTAACACCAGTTTTAAGGAATATCCATGTAACACAGACCTATTCTTTGCAAGGTTTATTGGTTTTTAATTCTGGGTTTGTACTTCATTAGACCTGGTTTGGTCCTGGTTTAGTCCTTTTAATTCTGATTTGGTCCTGGTATAAAGCTGATTTGATTCTGGGTTGGACTTGGTGCAGACCTAGTTTAATTCTGGTTCAGTACTGGAAAGCAATCTTACAGAGAAATGTTGGTAAAGCATTTTGTATTTCAGAAAAATGTAATTGTAAATATAATTGTAAATGTAGTTGTTTTATTATTATTATTGAAACAGATGTGGTGTTGTGAATATTATGTGCAACCCCAAATTGTGTAATAAAGTTGAATAGCCCCGATGTGACAGGACACGCGACATATTAAACTCTTAGTATTGTATCGTGACTTGGCGATACCCATCCAGGTTTGATGAAGTCCTCTCCCCTCTGAGCCTCACAAACACACACGCTTCCAAGTGTTCCAGTTTTGTGACGTCAATGACAGATTTTCTGCGCCGTTTATAAGTCCATAAATCATCACCAGACGCGCTGTGACCATTTCTGCCTTCATAGCGCGTTACATCTGCATTGGTTTGATTACATGTCGGGGGGAAAACTATCTTTCTTTATCTGCACTATGTAATTCCCTCTGCAGCCACTAGATGAAGTGCTAACGCAATTCCTAACATGGGAAACGTTTAATGACTAAAAGCTCACATTACTTTAAACACATTAGTTTAAGTTCTAAAATTGTTCTAAAATATTAGCTGAAATACTAAAAAACATTCCAACAGTACAAAAGTTGCATAATATTTGTTCTTTAGTAAATTTGTTATCTTTAAGAATGTTTTGGAGGATTTTAGATGACGCTATCCTTATCATTAAATCTGTAATTATGAATATTATTTTGGACTGAATGAAAAGATCATAAATATGTTTTAAAAAATCGAGCTTGTGATTAATCCGCGCAGCTTTTTTCAATATGAATAATGGCTTTGCAGAGCATTGTTTCCCCCGTACTCAAAAAGCCATTATTCGTTCTGCAGAAACGAGCTTTATGGGTTGGTTTTTCGAACATTCTCATGATCTTTTCTTTTATTAAAATTCCCCGACCTTGTAAAGTATCATATACAGTAATTATATTATTCATAGCCTTCACAAAAAAAAAAAAAATGATTTGCACTCTAAGAGGGAACTAATGGACATTTTACATTATGCATTGTTCAAACCACTCAAGCACTGCTTTTGTTAAAAAATCCGGAGCAATAATGTCTATAAAGTTTTATTTAAGAGAAAGAGGTTAAATGTATTGCCTGATTGTACTTTTCTCCCTATTTCACAGGGTTATATTCAGTGTGTGGTGGTCCTTCTCCTGCTCTACTACAGATTCTAATCCATAATCAGGACGTTTGTTTGTGCATTTTATTTTGTGTTTATGACGATGAGACAATGCTGAGAGGAGACTTGTACGCTCGGGCGTGGTTACTTGTGTCTTGGTTCGCATCGCATCTCCGCAAAAAACAGATAGATTTTTGTGAAATAAAAAGTGGTGTAGAGTTTGAGACGTGTAGCACTCCGTTATGACATCAAACGAACCATAGTATCCTGCCTGCCTTCACAATCAGATGGATCAGTTTAGGTGCATTTTGTGATCAGAGCAGCCTCTCGCTGTGTCAGGGCTGAAAGCAGAGGTGCACGAGGGAAACACCGGTGATTGGATCTGGTCAGATGTGCCTGTCTGTCGCCAATACTTGAAAAAGTGGCCCACACAAGGCTGTTGACTGCTACAGAGTTTAAGTTCCGGACATATAACATATACATATTTAGACATTCCTCCTGGATGTTTCATGTTTGGGAAAAGAGGACGTCTGGTCACCCTGGAGCAGGCGTTCCCAAACTCGGCCGCGTCGTGGCTCCCTTATCAACCCGATCACCCACTAATAATTTGCTTTATGTTAAAAAAAAGTATGTAATGTTTTTTTCTTTAAATTTACACATTAAATATAGTAATGACTGTAGGCTTCATATTGATTGAAGGAAGTACATATAAGAAAACATATTATGTAAAATGGTATTCAGGCTCAATTTCCTTTTATGGTTGTTATGTGGACAACCTTTGGGGGGCCCCTCTGCAGTACCTCTAAGGCCCCCCCAGCACTGTCCTAGAGTATAGGCCCTTCTCACGACACCGCCCGGGGAGTTCTGGTGACCATACACAAGCGGAGCGTCCTGCTCCATTCATTGCTTTTGGAGAATCATCATTAACACAAAGAAAGTGAGTAACAGCTGATTATCACAGGCAGCACTTCCACGTATGGTATAAACACTTCTCCAGTGGATGACCTGTGTACAGTAAAATGCGCTGGTTTTGTCTCTGAGCTAATGCTAAATTACATTAATTTAAATCTATAATGTTAAAATAACACCACAAACTGACCTAGCCTGTTTTCAGAAACAATCGACTTGGCATCAAGTTGTCAGCTTTGGGGGGTGACCATACGTGCCTATTTACCTGGGACAGTCCGAGTTTTGAGCCTGTGTCCCATGTCTCAGCAGATGTGTCCAAAACCAATGATCAGACATGTCCCAGTTGTCTGTTTTTGACCAATTTGATACCGGACAACAATAAACAGAGGAATAAATTGTCATTCCTTTGGCCAAAATAGAGAAAATCGATCTCGAAAATGACCAGGACACAAACAATGCACTGATAAAAGTCTTTCACACAATATACTGAAGTCTTTAAATACTGTATATATGAATATATTTGAGCCATGAATGGACCGAGCGCATAATGATACGCTTAATTACCCACTCTTTAACAATTGTTTTTTTACTGCTTACTCCAACCCGGGTGTGTCCCAGATTTTAATTGTGAAAATCTGATCAACCTATATTTAAATTAATTTACGTTGTGCCTTTAGCTTTGAGACAAAAAAAAAAAATTTTTTAAACGTACTTATGTTTTCTCCGGTGATATATTTGCATTGTACGTAAAGGTCTTAACATCCTGCCGGCTAATGATATATCTGTGACACACTCTCCACGTGAGAGCGTTTTTATTTAGATTTATCACAGCAAGACTCTAATTCCCACAGAACGAATAAAATGAACTGAATATACAGCAATCGGAACTAGCCGTGCGTCCTTGTGGAAAGAGCCAATTGTCAAAGTAATACTACTCCCTCCTGACCTCCGCAACATAGACACCCTTCCACTTTTCAAATCCAGACTCAAAACTCACCTGTTCAGACAATCCTACACCACATAACTCAGTCACTCCAACACCATCATCCAGTTCTGTTTGTGGGTTTTATTCTGTTGTTTTTATTTCTTGTTGTCCTGTACAGTGTCCTTGGGTGTTTTGAAAGGCGCTTATAAATAAAATGTATTATTATTATTATTATTACTCAAGTGAAGAAAGTAACATGTAAAATGACTGAAATAAGATTGAAAAGGAAGAAGTTAACGTATAGTCCAAACTCAAAATCACGCACACTTTCCGGAATGGAGCGTATTTCTTCAAGTAAAAGAACAGTTATTCTGAAATGATATTACTCAAGTACATTAGCATGTAACTGAACTCAACCCCACCCAGTGTGTTCGAAACAAATTACTACACAAGTCTACAACACAGATATAAAACCACAGACCATATGTCACTAAATATTTTCATTGCACGGACCAATTAAAGGTAGCGCGGCAGATGTGAGCTCACTGTGACCAGCTGCTGTGGACTTGTCGGCAGTTTGTCTGTCCATCAAACTGTCAGTCGTACCGTGCCGCGCTCCATGGCTCGGTGTAGAGGCAAAAATCTGTCAAAAAATGTCCAGGAACATGTCACCCAAACCTCGAATCAAATAAATGAAGAGACGAGGAGAGCGGGAGGTGAGGCAACAGCTCCATCTAGTGGCTGGTGAGGTGGTAGTTACTGTACACAAGTCTATGGGACTGATGGAGCCGGGATAGTTAATGTAAAAGGTTGTGTTGTGGGTTGAATTATAAAAAGCTGCTTGAGACAATAAAGCGCTGCGCTGATTTTTTGAGTTTCAGTCTGAGCTTCTCTTCTGCTCCATGTGACATTCTTCTGTGCATCCTCTGATTTTCTGGTTTTAAAATGTTTTGTTTTTTTTAGAATTTCCAACTCTACTGGGCACACAAAGCACTTTACATGATTCACTACAGTTAGAAGTGCTAAATCAGTGTTTCCAAACCAGTTGGGGGGAACTGAATTATTATGAATTATTTCTTAAGAAAGTGTAATTTCGTAGTATTTGAAAATCTCTGTAGTAGATTTAAATCCTCAAAGCGTCATAAATAATAATGTAAAAAATCTTTGATAATTGCTAATAAACAGATAAACAGAATTACAAAGAAAACAGAGGGACAGGATACAATATAGGGGTTACTCAAGAGTGCGAGGCAATGTTTAGGGGTACTCAAGACAAAACAATCAATTTGCCCCAAACCCGTCCTGTCCCAGTCTACATGCAGGTCAAAGAATCAGACAGGAAGATTCACACATTAATTATCATCTCATTTAAAACACCAAAAGGTTTACACACTAAATACAAGACTTTGACCTCACCCAAACGTGGTCCACGGGTTGGTACCTGCTGACACTCTCTGAATTATTCATAATTTGTGCACTCCAAATATAGTGCTCTCAGTATCTGCTAAAACAGCTTCAATTGGCTGGAGACAAACAGTGGCTCCCTACGTCCAGGCGTGTATACAGTCAATAATATGAAGGCAAGCTGACAGACGTTCAGGAGAGCGTAGAAATTTAGCAATAGCACGGAAAACTGTATAAAAATATAGATAAGCTACAACTTATTGACGTTGATGTTCAAACATTCTTGGAACTGAGCAGCGCAAACAAACACATAAAGCTCCAGATGTATTTTACTTTGACTTTAATGCAGCGAACCAAAACAACACATACTAGTCCGCAGTAGAGGGATCATAGTTTGTCTTCTCTGCTGATCTAAAATGAGTAAATACACTTCCAAACACATGTCTCGTGTCTTCTGTTTCTTACCTGGTGCAGTTGAATGCCTCTCCTGGTTTGCTCTGTGAGTGTTACACATGCAGCATTAAAGGACACATGTTCTGCTACAGTGACGTTTTTGAGCTTTTAACCCTGTTCTAACAATGTTCCATCATCAAAAACAGAAGTTGCATTTAACTGCATTCATGCTGTTTTGAGGATTTTAAGAAGATCCTCTCCCCTCCGAGCGTCAAAAACACTTACTGCTGAACTTCCTCAGTCTGGGGCATTAGTTCAGATCATATACGTCACTTATCAGAGAATCTTCTGCTGTTTTAAGTCCTTAAATTATTGCCAGACTCGTTCTGAGCGTTTTTTCCGTTCACTGCTTGTACTAGCTTGATGAGAATGTCTTGCACATTCGCTTAAAGAGATCACATAACTAAATTGTGTATAGTGCTAGGCGCTATCTACTGGCTGGATGCACTCAGTATGTGTTATTGCAGACAGCTGGGAAAAACCCCAAAACATGACATGGTAAATTGAAGGTCCTCAAGAGCGCGTTTAAAGGCTAATAACAATATGAAACATGCAGAATATTTTTCCTTTAGCACAACTACACAAGCACTTCAGTCGTGGTATACATGCATTTTCACATTTCTTTTTAAATTGGACTAGGCCAGTGTTCTAGTTTTCCTGGCAGGCATATAAAATGAATGACTGTTCCCCAACCTAATTTCTCATAAGGACCAGTACTAAACATTTGATTTCTTTCAGGGACCTTCAAGGTCTTATTGCCCATGTTTTCTGTTTACCAGATTAGTTTACATGTTATTTCCGTAGTAAAATATAGGAGAATAAAGGGAGTGTGTTGCCCAAGGACACAATGATAGTATGTTAGTTGGAATGAAGCTTGAACCTGCAACCTTTGAATCAGTGGGCGCACACACATCCACACACACGACAAATATTGCTCTTGTACGGACTCCACCACGCAAAAACGTAAAAATAAAAGCTGTTGAAAACGCTGCTTCTTGATGTAAACAAATCGCTATAATTGATTTTCAAATTGGGTTCATGCTAAGGTCAAAACAAGCTCAATGTTTCCTCAGCATTTTTTATCGTTTTTTAAATTAGTCTGTCAAATTGAAGTGTCGCTAAAGTAAACATGATGTCATTTCAAGTGGAAAATTTGCTCTCTGTTGACACACTGTTTGGGGCTTTTTGTCTTGTAAAACAAAACTTGCCGACACCTTATTATAAGCATTGTCCATTGAAATTAACCAAAGCCAAGGAGAGAAAGAATTGGATGGGGAGAAGAAACGAACTTGCATTTGTTATCAGCCACGTGCAGTTGGTTTGGAGTTGTCGGGCTAGCTTATCTTAGCCTCGCACACCTCACTGTACCGCTGTTATTCTCTTTCACACACACAGAAAGCTGCTGCTGCTGCTGTTGTTTCAAAGGATGTCTGTAAACTGCTGGAGAGCCTCGCATGAACTGCCAGACGAAAGACCAAACGCGCGATAGAAGAAAAGGAAAAGGAGGAGAGGTTTTGCTCCGGGAAGCATCAGAAATCAATGCATTCACGTCCGCCTGCTTTGAACGCCGGCGGTGTCCGAGGCTACGAGGCTGAGGCAGGATAAGAGCGGTGAAGGCAGAGCACAGAGCAGAGGAGTGTTGCCATGATTCAATTTTGACACTTAGGAAAAGGCTCAGCAGCTGTGTCAATAGCACAATCATAAATGTCAAAAGAAAGAACAAATATGATGCACTATCTTTATTGTTATTGACCTTTAAACATGCTTTTGAGTACCTCGGCTTTCACGTTTAAGTACTAAAAATAATGTGTTTAATATGAAGTAATGTGTGCGTTTAGTAGTCAGGCGTTTCCCATGTCAGGAATTGAGTTAGAACGCCATTCAAAGGGGAGGTAAACAAAGCTAGCTTGCCCCTGACGTGCGAATGTAGGCACGCAGTTGTAATGAAGATCTCAAGCTCTACCTATGATGTCTTAAAACTGGGAAACTTGGTACAGTGTTTTTGTGAGTCTCAGAGAGAGAGGACTTTCTAAACAGGATTAATGAAAGCTAAACACAGCTCCAGGTATGTTTTTAATGAAGGAACAATGTTATAACATGGTTAAAATCTCAGTCAAAAAGTCAATTTTGCATAATACATGTTTAATATTCGTATATGTCTTACATGTAGACCAAGACTGTCCTACTATTCAGGCAACGTATCGCCCGACCTTGGGGTCAGGACCCAAATTTGGATCAGCAAAGGTTTTCCAGGGGTCCCCAGAGTGTTTTTAGAAAGGAGGTCCAAACTGGATTGTGTGAGTTTTAATGAAGAGATAGCATGTTAATTGCTTCTTGAAAGTAATTTATAATAATTTCTGCTCCATGACATCTTTATTAACCAGAAAATAAATCTATTTTCCAACCAGAAAATAAATCTATTTTCCCTTTAGCAGTAGTATGTCACACAGGAAAGGATGTTGGGGTTGTGTAAAATAGGGTTTGCTGGTGGAAAAAGGTTGGTAAACACATTGTTTGAAAACCCTAGATGTGAATGAAATTTGAAATAATATAGATTAAGATATGGATGCATTTGTCTATGGTTGTGTAATAATATTCAAAATGGTCAAATTGTCTGCTGCTGGGTCTGTGTTGTGGCAGAAATTAATGAACAAAACGTCTCAGTCTTTGACTGGCTGCACTTGTGGCTTTTAAAATCATCCGCAATTTTGAAACGTGACACAAAGTGTGAAGACCGCAGACAGAAAGACATTTTGCAACGATTATTTGTCTTACACTGAAAGACAGCATCACCACACACCGCTCAAACTGCAAAACAAAAAAGTGTCACATGATTAGACAGGATGTCATAATAAAAGCAAATACTAACGGATACAAAGCAAACAGTTTGAACATTTGCACATACTCCGTGTTGGTGTGGTCCTCATTATTTCTACAGTTTAGGAGCCATCACCAAGGAATAAAGGCTGGTGCTGACTGTCTGTTCTGATTGTCTGCTGTAAAATTGATTGCAAGTGATTTTTTTTTCGAGTTTTGAAGCCGCAACCTGACAAATCAAGTCAAGAAAACAAGAAAACTTTCCTTATATTTCATTGGTTTAGCAGACACATGCTCTGATCCTCAGTCTTTCCAAAACATATGAGAAAATGTGTTGAAACAAGTGGATTTTATGTATGATATATTGTTATTTCCCGACTTTTTGTGATGGAAGTAAAAACAGTAGTTTTCCACGTGTGTTTGGAGTTTTCCGGTCAGTCAGCCGTCTGCCTTCTCGTAAGTGCTGTTATTTTAATATCTGTTTGGCCGTGGTTCGGCTCTGGTTTTACAAACGTAAGTGCTGTCATGTAGCGAGCATGTGTGTATTATGTTCTGATATGTTTGGTCTGTGTCTGCTGTGTAAAGGTGACACTTTGTCCTGCTTGTTGTGATTGCACCACGTTTGTCTGTTTTGGTGCTTTTGAGTTCTGTGGAGGAGAATACAAAGCCTAGCTGGTGGTGCATTCGATGATTTACTGGAAAAACAACGTTGACTTTAGCTCAGTTTTTACTCGAACTGCAGCCGCCAGATATTGTTGGTGACTGAACAGTATTTTACCTGGTAATTAGTTATGTTCATCACTCACTAATGCAGCTACTAACGCAATTACTTTTGGGGAGAAGGAACAGGTAACTATAACTAATTACTTTTTGAAGAGACTTGCCCAACTCTGTCAACAAGAAGTGCTACTCAGGTCACACCATCCCAAACTCGAGGAGAGAAAATTGGGCCCATTATAACGGAAAAAAAAAAATCTTCTTTGTGCTGTGCTGTCGGCTTTGTTGTTGCTAAAAGTAAGTACGTCAATATGTGGCGACAGTGGCTCAGTTATTAGTGTGTTGGTGGCTGTTCAACCCAAAGGTCCAGTGTTTTGATCGCATCTCGGACCAGCACACACTGTTGATGTGGGCGAGATCAAGCGGAGGACACAAACCGATGGTCAATATCATGAAATGTTCAAAAGAAAAAGTTGAATTTGTCTGATGTTTCAAGTGCCGCATGTCTAAATCCAGTCTCAATGCCTTAAAGGGGCTACGTCTGATTTTTACTGTTTTGAAACAAATTCGCTTTAAAGTCAGTCACATGTATCTCTCACTTTCCTAATGCAGTCCCAGCATCTAAAGATTCACCAACATGAGTTTATAAGCACTGTCACGAGTTTCTGAGCGTCACGTACCTTCACGGGTAACGCTTACAGACATTAGCATGCTAACAGCGCACGTCCTGCTTCTCTTGTAGAATAAAACGCTCTGTAAATAGATGCAGAGAATGTGCTGTGGTCTCATTTTCACCCAAATAGATGCTTTTACAATATATCTGTGCTGGGGCAACACAGAGTTTAGTTCTGTTTTTCAAGTTTCAGAACAGTAAAAATCAGATACAGCCCCTTTAATGTCGTTTAGTTATTGAGGCTGTAATTGGAGATGATTTGCAACTAGCTGTAAAAAGTAATTTTGAGATGTTTTAAGGGTTGCACATCATAACTTTGTATAAAAAAATGATCAGGACAGAGATACTCACATGTCTTTTTTAATTGATTTTTGGCTACAACAAAAAGATAAACGCTAACACGATTCGGCGAGCGCTTACAGTTCTGTGTTGTGGGCTAGCTTTTATAGAGTTCTACCAGGTGGACAGGAGCCCAATTAAGAGTTGGACCAATCATTGTAAAAAGTAATTCTCAGGACACTGTGGGCCAATTCACCTGGAAGCCTGAGGGCCATGAATTAGATAGTTTGAGGGCCATATTTTGCCCGCAGGCCATAGTTTGGCCTACTGTAAATGAATAAAGTATCTTGGATGTCAGAAAATCCATTGGAACCTTCACACATCAAAGAGAAGCTGATCAAAACGTATTAATCATCCTTTTTTGTATCTTTTTATTCTTTATCTGAATAATAACAGTTTTTTTTCAACCGAATATCAACTCCATTTAAAACCTTTCATTTTCCAGTGGCAGGCTGGATCACACCAAACCCACTCCGTTTTCCAGTAACACCATAACGACAATTTTCTCTTTCCAAGTCCAAAAGTGTCCGAGCTGCACTCTTACATAAGGCGTAACACAAATGTCCCTTTTCCCAAACGGTTGGACACGCGGCTGTACTTTTCAGCGGGTCAGCTCTTCTGCAGATATGAGAGAGAAAGTGAATTACCACACGGAGACTTCAGAGGACAGGTTCAGCGCGGGGCAGGGAACACGAGGAGCTATGTGGCCTCTGGTTCTCTTGCATGCCTACACACGCTGGGATACATTTGCTCTCAGTGGGAAATTTTACCACATTTTTCTGCTATTTCACCCCCCGCCTGGTTTACTTTGCTGCATACCTGGCAACGGCGAGACTAGCAACCGCTATCTTTAGCTCTCGAGACTCTACGAAAGAGAAAAATGAAGAAGAATATAACAGATTGTTTCAAGCCTTTTGTTTTATTCAAGCATGTCAAGTTTGTTCTTTTTTTGCAGGCAGTTTCACGTTCGAATGATGGGCCTAATGTTACTAATATGAGGCCGAGGACAGATGGGAGGGGGGGCAGAGGAGTCCATTGTCCCGTGAGTCTCAGGGGCCCAAGAAATGCCTCACAGATCAAGTGTTTATGTTACAGGCTATTTCATATTATTTTTATTGTACAGGATTTAAAGAAAATGCTTCTCTTAGGAGTAACATGAACGTTTGATCCTTTTTTTTCGGTGTAAAAAAGTGCACGGTAAAGGAACTCACACTGTTCCTGTCTTTGTGTGGTGTTAAGGTGTAAGAAGACAAACAATTGTTGCAAAATGTCTTTATGCCTGTGTCTGCACAATTTGTCCTAAATGATCCTCTCGTGTGATTGAAGACTCATTGTTCAGTATTTGCTGCACAACACATTTTAGATCATCATTTTGAATAATGACACAAAGCTTAATTAAGAGTTATTAAATCTTCGTCTGCTGTAAATTTAACTTTGGATCATTATTTTATATATTTTAATAGCACTTTATTTAACTTTCTATGAATGGAATTTCATTGAAATCATACAAATATTTTATACCTTATTGTGGAATATTATAGCCAAAGGAACATTTTTTTCGGGTCAGGTTTGTGGAGATCCAGCCTATCATATATCATCATATATCATCCTATTTCATCATATATCATCTTATATCGAGTACTCTGTTGTTTATCAAAGTTTACAACATGGCCTTTTTGTGTTCAACAATGGCTCACAGAAAAACTACCAGCTACAAATTGCCGTAACTAGAAAATGACTGATCTATTTGCAAATTATACCTGCAATCTTTAGTTTTTTCTGTTAATACGGTCCATTTGAACTGAGGAAAGCAATTACATTTTCGACATAAATGTGATTTGTTTATATTGCAGCAAAACAAACAATGTTAACCTTTAGTATTTAATATTTATATTTAAATCTAATCCAGAATAATACAACCTCCAAAGTGAAATGAAAAACTAAACAAAGCGGCATTCTGAACACTACAGTTCAGCTGTGCAGACCGACCACATTATTATGAAGGAGATATCTTGGCTCAGTTGTAAATCCACAGACAGATGGTCAGACAAGATTAATGAGTCGAGACGCTGGACTTTTTGTGGTGACTAATTTTGATCTATTGTTTCATCGATGCACCACTTTCTCAGTCTGGACGGGGATGCGGAGAAATGGTGTGTCTAAATCACAGCCAGGGCAAAATTTGGGTCACTTTTTGTTGCCTAATCTTCATTTCATCCACTTTCTTTGTTAACTTTTCTTTTAGACTTGCAAGTTAAATGCTCTTGCATAAAAATCTTCATTATTTATTCACTCGTTGGTGCTGCTCTGGAACAGACTGACAATGGTGTGGCAGCCTTTTCGATTTTTTTTTATTTATTTTTTTTAGCTTTTACTAGTGTTTTACTGTTGTCCCCTCATCAAAATCATATCTGTAGTTGTATTTGCTTCATTCACGCTTGTTGCAGTACTCCTGTTTACAAGATCGTCTTCTCTCAGCCTCAGAAATCACTTAATTTGAATATAATTGTTGCGAAAGAGGTGAAAAGTTTGACATTTTCAGCACTTTGTAAATCAAATTCTATTCACATCAAATACATGTCTCTATTAGCATAATAGTCACATTGCCCACTGGCTTAATTTCTTTATTACTTCAACTCAGTTTATTTTTGTAATGCCAAAAATCACAACAGCAGAAAAAAGCTGTTTATTTCATAGTCCATCCCACCCATAACAGTGGACTATTGGAGTGTCAGGTCAGGTCACCCATAGCGTTTGGCTCCAGCCGAATGAAGCCAATCGTGGCTAGCAGTTATAGCGGCTAAAGTGGAGCCAGACTCCATATTTGGAAATCCAAGTGCCAGTATCATGGCAACCACAGGGACCAACCTGGAGTGAGGTTGCTAATGGTTTTCGCCACCTTTGGCGGGAGGAGATAGTGGCAACATGCGGAGCTAGCTGTCAATCAAACCTGTTGCTAACACGAGCGAAAACTGACCTTTGGAAAAGGAAGCACCTGATTGGTCAGTTATTATTGCTAATAACTTGATTTATGAACAACTTAACGAGAAAAAAACTCCAGGATCATGTAGAGTGTGTCAAATTTTAGTTTTAGACATTTTAGTTCCAGATGGTGAGTTTGATTGAAGCAGTTACAGAGTAAAGGGCACCAGGGCCCCAATAGAAAGTGAATGGCTGCTTGGCTTGATGGAGGAATAGCCTCCATAGCTACTTCCTATTTGGAATGTGGTGGCTAGCAGGTTCCAATAGTCCACTGTTTTATGGTCCATGATCCCACTGTTGACATCTGAGAGTGCTCCAACGTTCAAATACCTCACTGAAAAAAGAGGTGTCGTTTTTTTAAGTGTGTTTTCCAAATGTGGAGATTGTTAGAGCAGCTCTTAGTGTCAAAATGACACCACTGAGTATGTTCTGCATCTAATTATAAAGCCTTTTATTCTCTGAAAACTAGGAAGTGCGCTGTCAGCATGCTAGCTGTTGTTAACTTTACCATAAAGGCAAAACTTACCCCTGACCTTTGAAAGATGTGCTTATAAACTCATCATAGTGAACAATTGCGATTATTTAAATATGTGGGAAAGTAAGAAAGTGCTGAATAAGCTTGGAGCACTGCAAACAGTTAAAACTGAAAAATGAACTTTTTCATGTTTTTAGACAGTAAAAAACAGGTACAGCACCTTTAATATTACAATAATGCATGATACGTATGTCCACTTTAAATACTTTGCCATCCGCTTATTCCCATGAAGATGTTGTTATTTTACTTGGAATGTTCTACACTATAACATAAAAACTTATCTCTTATGCATTTATTCAATTGCAGGTGCTTTTTCTGCCAAAGTACTACACTCAATGCTAATGTGGAGTATTCTAGGCCATGGGTCTCATTTATACATTTTACTTTAAGTGTACATATGGACAAAACACAAACGTTCAAAAACTTACCAATTTCTCACCTCGGAGCATAGATCGCCTTCTTTCTCGTAAAGCTGTCTTTTTACAGAGCACAAACGTAATATAGAAACTCACGTAGTTAACATATTTATACGTACGCACACATGATAAATAAGACTCCAAGTAATTCACATGATCACACTGTCAGTTTCATGCAACAAATATCCATAATTACTGAAATGTAAATCACCAACGTAGGAATGAACTTCAGACTGAACATTTGATTTAAAAGCACATCTTATGGCATTTAAGGATTCATATTTTCTGTGACCCGACACTGAGACTTGGAAGCGGCTTCTACTTGACACTGCAGTCAGACATAATTCTCTTTTTGGATATTTAAAAGTGCAAACTCCACTAATGCTCATCCAGGGAGAGATTTGCTGCTTATTCCTTCACTTAAGTCCAGAGTATTACGGCGATACGGTGCTGCTCTTAGAGACTTTAAACTCAAGGAGCAGATGCAAAGTCAACACGCCGAATGGTGAGAGCGGATAATACCAACTGCAACAGGAAATTGAAACTTCAACATCCAAAGAACTTCCAAAACATATTTATTTGGAGCAAGTTAAGATTGGATGTGACCTCAATTCAACTGTTCAACTTAGAAATGTCTTCATAAGTGTTATAAAATATTTTCATTGCTCTTGTCACTGTTGCATTGCATTGCATCATGGTATAATTTCAAATGGCGGACAAGGGTCTGTGTAACTCTATGGAAGATGGACTGTTTTTGAACACAATATTCAAATTAGAAATCCACAAACGTTTAAAGTACAGGTTGGACTTAAAACGTTGGCATCTGTGGTAAATATTTATCATAGTTTCACAATGAAGTTGCAGTTTGTGAAGAAAAATTGAAAATTAAAAGTTTAAAACTACAGGAAGTAGTGCTGAGTTCTAAAACGGCATCCTTCTGTGATGTCATCAATATGCGACGTATTATTGGATTATTATTATTATTAAGTGTAAACCATCATTCAACAAAATAAATACGTTGTCAGGATTTATTCATTGTCAATTCCTAACTATTGTATAATTTTAATGGATTTGGCCATTGTTTACAGTAGAGTTGCTAGGTAACTGTTGTGGAATTTCCTCTACTTATTTACTTATCGACATATTTGTGCTCATTTTCAACCAGGAAGTGACATTGTAAACTTTACAAAAACTGTCAAACTGGGGACAAATGCAAAATGTTTAGTAAAATCTTAAATATAATCATGTTCAATACGTTTTTGTCAGTTGTATTGTTGAACCTGTCATATACACTTTAACCTTATCATTGTTGTTTTGTTGTTTTCTCCACAAACTTTGAATATCATCACTTAAAGTCCTTCCTACTGGCAATAAACTCTTTGGAGTTAAATAATGGCACCATACAGCAAAACATATATAAATGTAGCCTAGTTTAAAATTACTTGTATTAATACTTTTTATCTGGATTTGAGTAGTTTTGACACAATGAGATTTTAATGCTTATGTGATGCAGAATATTTTACTTATTTCAAGGTATTTCTGACTGATCATGCTATAATTTAGCTTAAAAAACAAAACAAAAAATAATTTGCCATTAGGGTAAGTAAAATGATCTTAACCCATTGGCAGGTCATTTGGCTTGAAGTAAGAAAGTAATGTATTGAAACAAGTTTGAAACAAGTAAAATTATCTAGTTCCATCAAATAAATTAAACTAGTCAAAATGTCTGAAGTTATGAGTAATATCCTGAATTAAAGTCATTTTAACTCCTTTACAAATTCTTTTTTGCAGTGCACTTTCTGACCCAGTTGAAATGCATTTCATGTTCATGTATTTGTGCTGACAGAGATGTTGAACTTTTTGCCAGTGTTTGTTTCATGTGGGCAGGTCCAGCAATTACAAGGATCTGAACCATAAACCGGGACAAAACATCTGCACCCTGACAGTAAGACAGCAAATTCCACAATATAATTAGGACCTGTCCTCTGGCTCGATTGCAAAGTAGGATTATACACTGAATGGCCAAAGAAAAAGTGGCCGCAGACAGAATGGTCACAATCTTCTGCAATGTCTAAAGATGTATTTCCATTCATTTTTCACCAAGGTCTTGTATTGGTGATGGGAGAATGTGAACACTGTCAAAGCCTTCTATAGCACATCTCAATGGGGTTAAAATGAAGGAAAACCTGGACTCATCAGACCACATCCCCTTCTTCCATCGCGCTGCAGTTCAATCTTGATGCTCCTAAACAAATTGAAGCCTTGGTTTGCGGTTAGTCTCACTGATTGGTGGTTTTCTTATAGTCGCATAGCTTTTCAGTCCCATTCCCTTCGCGTTGTTCTTGTGGAAATGCTCTTACTTTTACTATTAAACATAGCCCTAAGTTGCACAGCTCTTTTACTCCTATTTGAGTTTTTCAAACGTTGAAGTGATCGTTAAAGGGAAACATATTATGCTATAGTGAGTTTTTTAAGCTTTTAATCCTGTTCTAATATTGTTCCCTCATACCTGGAGTTGCATTTATCTTCATTCACGCCAGTTTGATGAATGCTGGTTGGAAAATCCTCTCCCCTACGACCGTGAAATAATTCCCTGCTGAAATTCTCGCGATGCCTGACGTTTTTCCGATAACTGACGGCACTTATCCAAGAATCAAGTTTTGAAATCATCGCCAGATTTGTTCCGAGCATTTCTGGCATCTAAATATCGCTGCAAATGCTAGGCTACATTAGCTACATTACCTATTTACATTAAGTAAGTAGGTCGGTCATGTATATTCTATAAGACAAATGATGTAAATACTTGCTGATTGAGATGTGTTTTTATTTTTTTTTTCATGTGTGATGCTGTGTGAGAGCGCTTGAGTCAGAGAGTGAAATTTGTGAATTGATCTTACTAATCTTTTGTTGTTTGCACTGTACTATTTATTCTTGTAAATCAGGGACTGCAGATGGAAACTTGCTATTTAGCTATAATCTGGTGCGGAACATTTTTATGAGCTTAATGTCTCTGTACATTGTCCCTTAAAATAAAGACTAAACTAAACTAAACTAGCTTCCACCATAATAAAACAAATGGATTTTTATAAGCACTATGCAGCCAGTAGATGAAGCCTAAACTCCATTGGTGTTTTTTTTTTGTTGTTGTTGTTGCCAAGCTTAAGGCACTGCAAAGTATGTTTAAAGGCTACTAACAGTATAAAAAATGCACAATATTTCCCCATTTTTCCGACCTTCCTTCCAGTTAGTAGGGAATAATGCGTTGGACAGTTCTTAAGCCAATTTCAATATTTCTGCATCTCTTTAAATCAGGGGTGTCCAAACTTTTTCCATCAAGTGCCACATATTGAAATATAGACCAAGCGGAGTGCCATAAATCAATCGCGAAACGTTCAAAAAGCTGCATTTATCTGATGTTTTAAGCGCCACCACATCTACATTCATTCTCAGTGTCTTAATATCAGGTCTGTATTGCACCAAAATGTTAGTTATTTAGGTTGGAATTGTAGAAAATCTGAAATGTGCTGTAAATAGTACTTCTCAGGACAGTGTGGGCCAATTCACCAGGAAGCCTAAGGGCCAAGAAAAATTGGTCTGAGGGCCGCATTTGGCCATACCTGATTTAAATGTTTTCTCTGCATGAAGCCAATGATTTGACTCCTCTCATACACACTGACATGTTTTCCACGACTACAGGATTTGTCTTTCCACATTTGTTACAGAAATGAGAAGCCACTCACTGCATCAGTTGGGTTTAAGTACCGTGTTGCAGCTGAAAGACAATCAACCATGCAACAATTATCCAAAAGGAGGATTGTTTCTATTTGCGTACTTATTCAGGTGACCACTTTTTTTAGACAGGTAGTGTGGACAGTAGTCTTGTCACGTGAACGCAAACTATATATAAACAAAACAACACGGTCATTTGTTTTGACCCTGCAAGGTTACCCTAGTTGTTTGCATGATCAACCAAGCATCATTTTAGGTCGTAACTTGGCACAGTAAGTCGATAAACCACATATACACTACTGCAGCAGGAACGCAAGGACACAAAGTACGTAAAGAAGAGATAGCGCTGAGAAAGGAGCGCGAATGTAGTACAAACAGAGTCTTTTAACCTTGAACTCGCCGTAAGAACTCTGTCAGAGTCAAGGAGACAAACGCTAAACAGACATTACCTCGCTCTCCGTACAAACCGCCGCCTCCCGTACTGAGACTCATACATATTCGTCTGCTCCAGTCCGGCTCGCTCTCAATATCGCTGCGAACGAGGCATTTTTTCCTCTCTCTCGTTTTCGCATAAAGACAGAAGAGATGATATTTATTACAACCCGCTGTAGCCCCAGGGGTACACCACCTCATATTTCATCTTAATGTATCTTCGCTGCTGCCTCCAGCCGAAGGAGGAAGGAAAAAAAATAACTTCAACAATGGCGGAAAGTCTCACCTTGGCCTTATCTAGGGCTGCCGTATCTCAAAACATTAAAGCGCCCAAATGAGAACGGCCGGGCGTCCCAAGGGAGAAGAAGCGGTGCTGCAATGGGCCCTCTCGCGCAGCCCATTATAGGTCCTGGCACGCTGGATGGGTGGGCCTCTTCGCGCAGATAGACGTGTTGCAGCTCCGCGTGGAAGTCCATAGAGTTTCTGTGGTGGCGGTGGCGTCCCAAGGGAGGAAAAGTGGCTTCTCTCACGCAACTTGCCGTTGTCCAATTTTGAACCGGGTCCGATTTGGCACCTCCTTCATTAAAGTCGTTTAACACGGGGTTTATGCAGGTTTCAGCAAATCAAATTTAATGGCTTTTAATGCTGCATTTCAAGATTTTTAATGCCATAATCAATGTCAAAATAAGACATCTAGACTTTTATCATGCCAAAACTACTGGCTTCTAACCAGTCCATTGGGCAGCAGAACAAGGAGAATATAATAAACTACGTTCTAATATTCAAAATGCTAATTTACATGAAATTTAAACCATGCACATGTGTGTTTTGAACCCTAGCTTTTACTTTTTAGATGATGTGATCTCAGCTTTTAACATCTACATTCAGTAAATCCTGTACATTTGGGATTCAAAATGTATTTGAAAGTTAAATTTCAAAGTAAAAACTCCTCGTGGACACACACTTCTGATTGGCTGATACAGCGGCTCTGCAGAGACATGGATTGTGATAGGCATTTGTTCTCATTGTTATTACGTTTCTATTTGTAGTTTTGATGGATAAATATTTTTTTCTCCAAATGGTTTTTAGATTGAATGCCTGTGGAGATTTAATTTTATGCATTTTGATGCATTTTACAGCCTTATTTTTTTTGCCAAAATTGATTTAATGACTTTTAATGCATATTAATGCCCCTAGCACACCCTGTAACCCTTTAAATGCTGTTTGCGATGTGTTCTGTCTGCTGTGGTCTCAAGGCTGCTCAGTTTAAATGTAGTTACATCAATGTTTGACTATTTCTTACTTGAGTTTTACATCTTAAGTCAGACTTTACTCAGCTCTGTTCTATATTCTAATATTTATCAACAGTTCAAATATGTATGCTTGTTCACTTTGAGCACATATTTATCATGAAACTCATCATGTTTATATTAAAATCTCGGCTAAAAACAGTTATGTGTAGCTGTGCACATGACTAGAAGGATTTATCTGCACTAATTGTTTATAATGATTATGTATGTCTTTATTTATATGTTTTGTCATTTATCCTGTTCTGTACAGCACTTTGAATTACTTTGCACGAATTGTCCTCTACAAATAAACTTCAAGGCAAGTTTATTTGTAGAGCATTTGTCTATCCTATGAGTAATGATCAAACATATCTCAAAATTAGGTTAGTCCCAAGTAGGGTTACTCTACCAACTTCAGTGCTTGCGCTAAAGTATCTGGGTGCAGTTTGAAATTATGTGCCAAATCAGAAAGGGTCTCAAATTGGACAATAACAGCCTATTATAGGCCCTGGCACTCAGGTTGGGTGGGCCTCTCTAGACGTGCACAGTTACAGCTCTGCCATGAGCTCATAAAGTTTTCCCTCAGAGGCAGCAGAAGAGTCATGACTGTTCCTCTCACACAGACGATTTTAGGTCTGGCATGAGTTGGACCTCTCCGTGCTGCTAGCTCCACCATTAAGTGTGATGAAACTGCAGACTGGAGGTAACAACAGTTCAACAGCAGCAGTTTCAGGACACACAAAGTTAGTCCAGCAAAAGTAGCCTAAATAAACTTGTTTAAAGGTAACATTTTAATGCATTTTTTGTATTGTTTAAACATGATCTGGACTACTTAAAGTTTAACATCTCATGTTATAGAACTTAATTAAAAAAAAAGTTTATGAACATAAAATGAACATCTGTACTGGTTCTATCTGACCTGGCACTTAATGAGTTTAGGTGCCATCTACTGGTGGCACAGCGCTTACACAAGCTTAACATATTATTACTCGAGCCTTTGTTGTGTGTGCGAGTTAAGCTAGTAGTTACAGTGAACATGTTTAGAGGGTGAAATGCTCAGAATGAGTCTGGTGATGACTTAAGGACTTAAAACAGCAGAAGATTCTCAGATAAGTGATGAATGAAATCCAAAAAAAAAGTCATTTGTTGAGGGAGTTCAGCAGGGAGTGTGTTTGACAGTTTTCAAACCAACATTCCTCAAAATAGCGTGAATGAAGCTAAAAGCAACTCCAGGTGTGTTTTTGATGACAGAACACTGTTAGAACATGGTTTAAAGCTCAAAAAAGTCACTGTACCTTAACATGTTCCCTTTAAAAAACAAGAAAGTAGACAAACTTTAAATTAGATACAAGAAATGACACACAAAAGTTAAGAATCATTCATATTTTTTATATTAAGTTTTATATTTATTTATGAGTAAATATGAAATCAATATTAGTAACATTTTACTGTAAGTAAACCCTTAGCCATCATAAATACTTGGTTTCAGTCGTTACATTATCTTCCAAACAGCAGGTGGCGTTGTCTCTAAAAAGGTCTGCACCATGAGGCTCTGAGTTTGTGTGTAGTGGTGGCAAAAGAGCAGAGGTGGTGTTGCAATGGGCCCATGATCGGTCCTGATGCAGGCTGGGTGGGCCTCTTTGCACTGGTGGACATGTTTGGCTGGAACTCCATGATGAGGCTGGTTTTCTCAAAGGGAAATGCAGAGGCAGTGAACTATGAAATGAGGTATGTGACTACACTACTGCGATGGCCACCTCGGGGTTATTAGATCTGCGGTCTGTTGTTCTAATATGCATAATATGAATAATGTAAATAGAGCCCAACAAGCTGGATGTGTCGCATGCATTACAATATCACAGTGATGCATCTCGGGGGCACTGGAAAATCTGCAAACTATTGTCTCCTTATCCAGGTTCAGGTGGGTGCCACTGCAAAGTAAGTTAAGTTTTGATACATGTAGAAATATAGTTTTATTATTCCTAACAAAAACGTTTATAATTAAAGCTGCATTGCATAGTTTTAAGGAGGTGGCACGTCATCTGCATTATTTTGTGGAAATACAAAGTTAACACCATACTTTTACATACATTTTTCCATAGAGATAGGTACATTTATGTCATCCTGTGGGAAGTCCTAGCCACACCCTAACCCATTTAGGGTTAGGGTGTGTCCCACCGGTTCACATTGGAGCAGATCAGGATGGTCTGAAACTGAACTGCATTTGTTACAGTGTTACAGATCTGCTTGGGCCATTGTGTCAACATGTGCGATGTGGGCTTCCAAGGACCTATAAACGTAACGTAATTTCGTTTCAAACTCTACATCTGTTTCTCCTGGATGCTTATCAGTCTAATTCATCATCCCAAAGACATCAATGAGGTAACGTGCACACTCACACAGCACGCAGTCCAGCTGCAGTTGCTGTGACAGTTCAGTCTGGTGGTTGTGTGTCACTCACACGGAGAGCGGAGCACACTGGTGCTGCTGCTGCGTTCACGAGTTCAAGGGCATTTGCGCTCAGTTTCGGAGTTCACGCTAACTAAAGTTATTAGTTAAGATTATAAGTATACAAACTCAACATCCAGTCCAAGAACTTTTTGTATTTTGTGCCAGGCCTTTTCCTTTTTGATGTTATCCTCCTGCCTCATTACTAGTGTGTTGCGCTGTCACACATGACCTTGTATTACCGGTTATAATGTACTATTTACATGCGCAGAGGTCCTAAATTGTTGGAGAGTGAAATCATTGGTTTGATTTTGAAAAACCACCGGATACATTTCACTCGCTCTTGTAGGATATCCTGTCCGTCTCATCTCATTTTGACAACTTCACAGAAAAGGCATGCAGTCTGGTGAAAATTCAATCCAACTAAGAATCCAGAGCACCGCAGCACCTCTGCCGGCACCACTGCACTGCACAGTGTGTGGTCTGAGCTCCCCTCGCACTTTTACAGTCACGGAATGGCTGCGGTCACTGCACTGCAACTGGACTGTATACGGTGTGAGCCCAGGGTGAGATATTTTGATGGTAAACGTAGCAAAGAGTGCTCACTGGCCAGGGTTGACACAGTCCATTTGCATTTGAAGTGGCTGTGCACATCGACAGAGTAACAAACCTTACGGCTGATCTCATTAAGTGCAGATGAGTTCATCAATCCAGAGTGGCTTCACACAAGCCAAAAGAGGACACCATGTTAGTTCTTTTGCTCTTTACGTAGACTGTGCATCTGATGTTCTGGGATAGGTGGCTGTGTTGATGCCTGTGCGTCTGCCTGAGGAAAAAAAAAATTTGGTGCCTCAGCTGTGCCTGTACTGAGATGTCGTGTCAAATTCTAATGCATGTACAAAAAAAAAAAAAATCACAAAATCTTTCCAGATGGCAAGGATTTTTTTTTTTTTGCACACAACCACCAAAAAGGTTAAGTACATTAAGAATATGGGTGTCCTACAAATGTGTTGAGTAATAATCTGCACATCTGCCCCATACAATAAATGTATTCATTCATTCATTCATTTTCTATCGCTTATTCCGTTCCCGGGGTCGCAGGTGACTAGAGCCTATCCCAGTGACTTTGGGCCTTAGGCGGGTTACACCCTGGACAGTGGCCAACTCATCACAGCAAACACAGAGACACAGACAACCATTCACTCTCACATTCATACACTAGGGGAAAATTTAGAGTTACAAATTAACCTGTCATGTGTTTGGCTGGTGGGAGGAGCCTGAGAGAACCCACAGTAACACAGAGAGAACATGCAGACTCCACCCAGAGAGATCGTGTGATGTGGCCTTTGTTGAGAGGCAGAAGCTCTAGCCACTCTGCCACTGTGCACCCCCCATACAATATATAATACTGGAAAAAGGGGGGTTTGAAACCGTCACTCATTATCAACACATTACATGTGAAATATGTGTGCTGTGTAGAATTTGTTTCTTCAGCTTTCATTTCTACATAGTCCTGGGTTCCTTGGTTGTTTTTTCCCCTCGCACAGACACACAGGCATCGACACAGCACCTATTATATCAGATGTGCACTGTTTAAATGAAGTGTAAAAGTCCACTGTGTGGACTGATGTACTCATCAATATCATGACAATATAACATACCATGCACAGACGAGACATACACATATACATGAAAACATACTTTACACAGGGTAGTAAAGATGCTGGTAACAAAGGGAGAGAGAGAGGTTAGGGGGAGAAAAAAAAAAAGAGAGACGGAAGAGAGAGATAGATACGTACATAATAATGCTATTTTCTCAAAGTTTATAACTAATGGAGATGTGTTAAGAACGTTAAATACTTGATCTGTGGCTCCTTGGGTATGTAGGTCAGGGACTGCCCCTTCCACCATCCAGTAGCCAAACCTAAGTACCTTTAATGTTTGCCTTCACCCTCTTAGTGCTTTCTGGCATGTTTTGAAGTCCAATACATACCGACTCATTTTTTATGAGGGTCTCCAGTCTTTCTTCTGAGATCTATGAAAGTACAAACAACATGTAGACACATTACATGGTATTTTTCTGGGATTTCTGATGGTTATCTTGCTTCCCGTCCAAACAGTAAGTTGGTGAATGTTGCTGTTTTTTTTTGAGGGTGAATAGTGTTGATCCAAGTTTCTGATCTCATGTAAATGGCCCTGTTGCCACCAGCTTATTAAGGACTCTATGATCAAATCAAACATGTTGGTTTACACATGTGTTTCATTTATTATAAGTCAGCAGATGCATACCTCTGGATGGTGCCATTGAGTTTTTCTGCCAACTTATTTGTTTGTGGGTGGTAGGGGCTACACAAACTTCGCTTAATCCAAAGTTTTCCACATAAATCATAATTGATCTTAATAAACAGTGAAGAGTGAGCTAAAGAAGCTTGAACAAAGATTAAGACAATTACACACCTTGTTACAGAATTCTGAGCTCTAATCTGTTAGAAATACTTTAGCTGCACCAAATTTGTAAAAGAAGTCAAGAATACAATTTGACATCTCGACATTTTTGCTCTTCGTTTGCCTCAGGCCATTTGGTGAAATAATCTACCATTACACACATGTACTGGATGCCACCCTTTGTCTTTGTAAACTTACCCACCAAAGTAGAACAGGTTACAGGGGTTGTCTTCCAGATGTTGCTGCAGATCGAGACGTTTGGACTTATATCCAGAAGTCATTGTCTTGCCTTACCATTACCATTAAGAGTTCAGAGACTTGTAATCACAAAAATCAATGTTAAAGCAATGCGTGGCATTCCTAACTCTATAAAATTACCTCAGTTAGACAGTACTGTTGTTTTTGCTTTAAGGTCGCCTCTTTCATTTGACAAACAGAACACTGGGCTATCTGGAAAGGAAAAAATATCTCTCTGATGGCATTATGGGACTTTTCAATCCCCAAATGGTCACCAATGGGCTACTCATGAAATACTTTTCCTCTTCTGTGGAACCAACAATCAGGTGAAAAGGAACGTGTTTTTTTCCCTTTTACACATTTAGAATAGCTCCCCATCAAAAAAGTAGCTGTATTTCTAATACTTCACAACATTCTATAGACCAGGCTTTCTCATCCTGGGGCGCCGCGGTATGAGGGAAGAATTCATGAAATAAACGTAAGTAATTTCAGCAAAATGCTATTGATGTTGTTGACAGAAAAAAAAAACAATTCACGCAACAATTTATTTAAAAATGCCTTTTGGCAGAGGGGGGTGCTATTCTCTTTCTTTCTCTCCCTCACCCTAACCCTAACCCTCTCTCTCTCTTAAAGGACACATATTCTGCTACATTTACTTTTTTGTGGTCTTTCAATGACCAAACAATGCTCCGTCATAAAAAAAACAACTTAAGTTGCATTCAGCTGGATTCAGGAAGATCTATTACAAAATCCTCCCCGTTCCGATCCAGGATATGTTTTCATCATTTCTGCTGAGCACTTTCATTGCTCCTGCTCACCTGCACCATAATGTCTGTTAACAACTACCTTAACTAGATTGTATCTAGCAATTGGCGCCTCCTGCTGCCTGGATGTACTCGGTATGTGTCTTTTCACAGGCTGATAAATCCTGTCATGTAATGAATAATACTTTTTTTTTATTCCAAAGCAGGAGATGGCAAATTTAAAGCACTCAAGAGCCTGTTTAAAAGCTAACAGCAATATAAAAATGCATGATATTTTTCCTTTAAGACTCGCAGTAAAATAAATGTTATTTTAATTATTTCATTGCGCCACAAACTTAAATCACATATTTTTATGAATTGCTGAGATTAGCTTTTGAACCCACTCATCGAAAGTTTGTTTTCTATGTTTTTCAGTACAATAAAAAGATTCCATCTTGTCCTTAGGATGAACCAGTTTCTGTCTAAGGTGTTACGCAGTTTAAAGTTTAAAATACACATGAATGCTGTCTACAAATCCTTTTGTAAACTACAAATGGATTTGTAGACAGCATTCATTCAGACACATAAGAAACCCAGTTTCTTCTTGGTTCTGTTCCACTTTTGTCCTGTTGTTCCCCTTCGCTGAAAGCCCATTTAGGGTTTCCTCTCAAGAAACAAAAACAAAAGAAACTAACCAGATAATGACCTTTGAAACATTTTCTATGGGTGGAATTCGATGGAGCATTCCTGGGTGAATGAGGGATTACACAGATTTGGCTGATATAGCAAACATTTGGTCGCTAAACATTCATTCCTTAAAGTGTATGTGACAGGTTCGACTACACATTTCACTAAAACGTAGCGAACATGATTATATTTAAGATTTTACTAAACATTTTGCCTGTTTGTCCCCGGTTTGACAGTTTTTGTAATGGTTATAACTCTACTTCCTGGTTGGACACGGACAGCAAATATGACAAAGAGATAAATTCCACAGCCGTTACCTAGAAACCATTTTGAAAACAAGGGCCACTTAAATTGCACAATATTTATGATATGAAAAATAATAATACCTGGTAGCACCTTTTTATGTTTTTTTTTTTTTTTTTCATTTAAACGGTCAGAAAAATGTACCAGTTGTCTGTAAATTGTCTTTGTATTTACAGTTACACTTTTTGATGACATCACAGAGGGATTCCGTTTTACAACCCAGCGCTACTTCCTGTAACATCAAACTTTCTTAAATCACTTCACAAATGCAAAACTATGATCAATATTTACCACAAGTGCCCTCCCACCAAACGAAATCCTAATTAGAATATCATGAGAACCATTTTTCTTTGACTGTGAGCAGGCTCGCCTCTCTTGATCTGACCTGTACTTTAACCTGATGGTGTCGCCTGCTTCTCTTTACGAAGACAAGGTAAGTTTAATGCCAAACTATGAAACATTCCAGGCAAGGCTCCAACATCTCCTTGGAGACCGGCAGGCGGCAGAAAAGTTACACGGCGCATCTTTATGTCCCACTAAATCTGCACTGTTTGTCAGACCACAAACTCCCCGAGCACTGCGGGTTAGAAGTGTATAGCTTCTCGTCTGCGTCGTGAATTATTGAGCGTTTCATCCAAGAATAAGATCCATGCTACAATATTTATCTGATTAAATTATTCACAAACATTTTATTTATGTCCTCTCTGCTTTGATGCGAGTGTGTACTGTACCATATAAGCACTTGTCACATTAACATACATGAATATGTTTGATTTTACTAAGAAAAAGAAATCATGCCGGGTTTTCACAACTGGAGTACAAACACAGTCCAAGATCATGCCGTGCACAAGACGTCAACTGCCATTTCTGGAATTTAAACTTATTTCAAGAGCCTTAATATACAGTATGTGAGTGTACATATGGGAAAACAAGTAAACAAGATGAAGTTGAATCTTTCTGGTTGCACACAAGAGGAATGATGTCAGACCTTGTTATTTTGACTCTTTTCTGTCAATTATTCTGCGCTCAGCCTCAGGTTAGAAAAGAAACCCCTAAAACCTACAAGTTCTACGCGTAAACAGTTGGAGGAAGTTTCAAAACCAAACTGTTGAATATGTTTTACACGTCAAAAACATCTTAGTTACATGAATTACAGTATATTTAACTTTTTATGAAGAATTTATTTATTTAGAGGATGAAAAGTTTAATATTCAAATGAATATTAGTGGAATTTATTATTTTAATGCAGAGGTGGGTAGTACTCAGTTAAATGTACTCGAGGAACTAAAACTAATGATGAGAAAACGTCATAACGAGGTTAAAAGCTCATTAACGTTGTTTTTACATAATATGTCCCATTTGATGTTACAGTGGTGTGAGGTTTTTTGCACTAGTTTTTATTTTTACTGTACATAGGTACCATGCTAACATACGTCAAAAATAGAATTCATTTGCGGCTGGCCAGTCACATAATGTTTCTGCAGGAACTCTTACTCTTTCTACTTTGCCCTTTTTCAGACAAAAAATGGTTCACAAATGTTGCTTGACAGGTTTTGTCTAACTGACGTCTCACAGTAAGCACTGAAAGTAATTTTACCGCACACAGAGAAGGATTCAGACACTTTGAAGCCATATTTCAGTTGTTAATGGAGTCCATTATGTGTGACCTGTGGCTAATCACCGATGCTAATCATTGATTAGCTAAACTTGTGTTTTAAAATACAGATGACCTTTTGTACAATGTAATTTGTTGTTTAAATGTCAGAACCACAGCTGACTGTGATTAAGGATGTTCTGATATTTAACCAGTTTTACACACATTTTCTTTGGAGTTCACATTTGTTTACATTAGGACTAGAACTAAGATGGCTGCTGATGGTTTACTTGTCTAGTATTAATTCAATTCAATTTATTTTTGTAAATCACAACAGTTGTGATTTTGGGTTGTTTTTTCGATGGGCCACAGGTAGAAAACAGATTAAATAAAAAATGTTCAAGAGAATTTAGCAAATGTATAATTGTCCCAGAGCATCACCTGTTTTAACCCTCCTTCTCGGCAAGAAAAAACTACAAAAAACCCTGTGGGAAAAAGTAGAAACCTCAGAGAGAACCACATTGAAGGAGAGGTTCTACTCCCACGGACAGATGGAAGGAAGGTGGCTCATCTAGTGTAGTGAGTAGAGACAGTTCCTCCAGGTAGATGAGAAGCAGTTCATCTAGTGTAGAGAGAGTTCCTCCAGGTAGATGAGAAGCAGTTCATCTAGTGTAGAGAGAGTTCCTCCAGGTAGATGAGAAGCAGTTCATCTAGTGTAGAGAGAGTTCCTCCAGGCAGATGAGGAACAGTTCATCTAGTGTAGAGAGAGTTCCTCCAGGCAGATGAGGAACAGTTCATCTAGTGTAGAGAGAGTTCCTCCAGGTAGATGAGAAGCAGTTCATCTAGTGTAGAGAGAATTCCTCCAGGTAGATGAGAAGCAGTTCATCTAGTGTAGAGAGAGTTCCTCCAGGTAGATGAGAAGCAGTTCATCTAGTGTAGAGAGAGTTCCTCCAGGCAGATGAGGAACAGTTCATCTAGTGTAGAGAGAGTTCCTCCAGGCAGATGAGGAACCATTCATCTAGAGTAGAGAGAGTTCCTCCAGGTAGATGAGAAGCAGTTCATCTAGTGTAGAGAGAGTTCCTCCAGGTAGATGAGAAGCAGTTCATCTAGTGTAGAGAGAGTTCCTCCAGGCAGATGAGGAACAGTTCATCTAGTGTAGAGAGAGTTCCTCCAGGCAGATGAGGAACCATTCATCTAGAGTAGAGAGAGTTCCTCCAGGTAGATGAGAAGCAGTTCATCTAGTGTAGAGAGAATTCCTCCAGGTAGATGAGAAGCAGTTCATCTAGTGTAGAGAGAGTTCCTCCAGGTAGATGAGAAGCAGTTCATCTAGTGTAGAGAGAGTTCCTCCAGGCAGATGAGGAACAGTTCATCTAGTGTAGAGAGAGTTCCTCCAGGTAGATGAGGAACCATTCATCTAGTGTAGAGAGAGTTCCTCCAGGTAGGTGAGAAGCAGTTCATCTAGTGTAGAGAGAGTTCCTCCAAGCAGATGAGGAACAGTTAATCTTGAGTAGAGAGAGTTCCTCCAGGTAGATGAGAAGCAGTTCATCTAGTGTAGAGAGAATTCCTCCAGGTAGATGAGAAGCAGTTCATCTAGTGTAGAGAGAGTTCCTCCAGGTAGATGAGAAGCAGTTCATCTAGTGTAGAGAGAGTTCCTCCAGGCAGATGAGGAACAGTTCATCTGGAGTAGAGAGAGTTCCTCCAGGTAGATGAGAAGCAGTTCATCTAGTGTAGAGAGAATTCCTCCAGGTAGATGAGAAGCAGTTCATCTAGTGTAGAGAGAGTTCCTCCAGGTAGATGAGAAGCAGTTCATCTAGTGTAGAGAGAGTTCCTCCAGGCAGATGAGGAACCATTCATCTAGAGTAGAGAGAGTTCCTCCAGGCAAATCGTAACCTCTGGGTCAGGGTGGTGAGATGGGAAGTGGAGAAAGAGAAAAAACATGTGAACAGCAATGAACAGACTATAGTAGAACTAGAATGTTAAATATTAATGATGGGAAAGTAGAAGAGCCAGAGGGTAGTGTTCAAGGTGAGCTCAAGCGGACGCTGGAGATTACTGGTTACCTCCATGTCACAATGTTTTATTTCAGAGTTTTATTTTCTTCTTTCTATATGGAATAAAGTCCTCAAAATATCCTGAACCCCATGACCGGCCTCTCTTACCAAACCTAGTTGTTAAACACCAACCGAATTAACAAAACTGTATCAAATTCCTATTATATTATAAATCAGTCCCTCTCCACAAAAAAACAATCTAGAGATAGAGCTGACAATGATATTCCGTTGCAACTGTCGCCATAAAACTTTCAACCTCCAAACAGCACCACGAGAAAACCACTTGTTGCGAGGATCCGTTTGAAAACTATACTTTGTGAAATGTGTTTTCCGTTGGCACCAGCTGCCTCTATTTGCATAGCTTTCAGATGAATCCACTTGTCAACATCATGTGGCTCATTCGCACGGCTTATGCCCCATAATGACGCGCCGCACAGGCTTATTTTTCAGGCGAGAGAAACAGATGTATTCAGCGCTTTGAAGGAGTCTGAGGAATAAGCGAGAATTAAAAATAACTTAACACAGCAGGTGACGGGAGCAGGTGACAGGTGGAGCGCAGACAGTGGACGGCTGCACTGGCCTGGTTCTGTTTGGACTGGGACAAATGGGAGGAGTTTTACAAGGAACGGACTCTTAAGCGTCGGAATGCCCAGAAAAGAAAATAACTAGAACAACAAATAACTCAATAACAAGTTCATGCTCTCAGTATACAAGCTTTCATGTGGAAACAACACACTTGACTAATCTGCTACAAAGGGTGTTTTTTAAAAATATATAATTTAATCCACTTCATTCATAGATTTCTCTGGGACATTGTGACTTCAAGGCTGTTTTCTTAAAGTGTATTTTTCTCCCACAGAGAAAAGTAGCTCTCCCACAGCCTTAAAGTAGCTCCAACACCAGACTTTACAATCTTGTATTTAACAAGATTTTGTGGAAACGTGCAGAAGTATTTAGTAGTCATGTTTACATGCACAAAATGTCTTTAATCTGATCATGAATCGGATTAGAATTTTACTGTGTACATGGACCCTGAAAAAAATAATCTGATTACGACACGCGTTTACATCTGTTATACATCTGATCGGAATAAATTATTTTGACATGCGCAGAATTGGCTAACATACAGTAGAAGTAGAACAGTAGACAGTAGAAGAAGAACAAACTTCCGTTGTAAACAAACATGGCTGCGTACGTTTTGGCTTGCTCGTAACATTTTTCTTCGTTGATTTCACCTCCCGTTCGTGCTGTTTAATACTACTTTTGATATGGAGCTGTATTGTGTGCCTCACGGTGGCCATTACCCTCGCTTCCGCATTAGCTGACGTAACAGACATGCGCAGAGAGGATTCCTTCAACCAAAACATCGGAAGAAGCGTGTACATGCGCATCGATCGGAATAACAATCGGCATAACCCACCCGTCTCAATCGGAATGAAATTTTGATCCGAATGTGTGTAATCGGGTCAGAATATTCCGAATGGCGTGTTTACATTAATCATTTTTATTCAGATCAGGCTTTTAATCCGATTACATGTGTCCATATAAACGTAACTAGTGATATCTAATTCTAAACCTGATTTAGTCATGTTCTAACATTGTTCCATCATTATAAACATATCTGAAGTTGGATTTAGCTTGATACACTTTTGATTCATGTTTGTTTGCTGATGCTGGTTTGTAAATCCTCTCTCTCCAACACTGTGCCCTGAACTCCTTCATGTGTGACGTAGATGACGCTGACGTAATTTATCCCAGAATCTTTTGCAGTTTTAAGTCCTTAAATCATGGCCAGACTCGCTCTGAACATTTCTTCTGTCTAATCACGATAACTGCAACTTCGTCAGATCCACTGCAAGCATTGTGGGTAAATATTTACATGTGTGTAATGAAGTCAAAATGGCATCTCCCAACACAGTGATAGTTATAGTTTTCTTTGTAAAAGCATTTATTTTTAGATCTAAAGCGCGCTTACAAACTCATCGTGATGAATAATTTGGATGCACTTAATGCCTTAGGTAAGCACAGTAAAACAAACTAGCTCTGTTGTTTTTCATGTTTTTAAGACCGTAAACATCAGGTGAAGCACTTTTTAAGCAGCTTGTTAGCCTAATTCTTTCTTTTATATAACTGTACCCATAACTACAACACTTCTTAACATACTATTAATACACTTTTACCTCACCATAGTCACTGTATATAACAATACACTTGAGCCACTTTAGTTGCCATTTTACGTAAATAAGAGTGTGCACTTTATACCTTATACTCTATACTTTATATTGTATTTTTAGTATCATGTTTATTTATCCTATTTTTATTGCATGCAACAATTTCTTTCATTCCTGTCCTAAACTGTGTGTTGCAACAGTGGAATTTCCCCATTGTGGGACAAATAAAGGATCTCTTATCTTATCTTACTTCTCTGTTCAGGCCTTCGTTTTAAGAGTAAAAAAAGAAGATATAAAAAAGATATATTTATATATATATTACCACAGACAAAACAGTTGTAACTGTAACATAGACTCATCTTATATTCAAGCCACTTTCTTCATTCTTATCTCACAGAAACTGATGAAAGGAAAGCTACTCTGTCCTGTTTACACTGATTGCTGATATATTTGAATCAAACCAAGCACAGCACACACAACAAAACAACCCGGGAGTAAATAATGTGCCGTGTAATAATCCCATTCTGCTCATCTAAAACAAAATGGTCACCCACCGCAGATTAAAATCGAAAGTGGTTATGATTTAAATGATCAAAATGTGTTGAATCGGGTTTAATGCTGTTTTAACTCACACAGTCACAGAAAAGCAAGCACTAGAAAGCTGTTTTGCAGTATTAAAGCTTCCACACTGCGGAACCAGATGTAGTTTTTAAATCGATCCAACTTGTCCCTTGCTTTCACAAACCCTTTGGCAAACTGTGAGAATTCTTATGCATGTATTTCCGGTCAGTGCATAGCTTTAAAACGGTGAAATGAAACTGGGGAGGACCACCTGAGCACAGCCAATCAGAGCGCTGCTTTTAGCTCTTACTTTCGAGATAAAGTACTTTATCATTAGACGTAGACAGCACACAGAGGTCTCATTTCCGTCACACTGTGCTGCTATTACAAGACACTCTTTGGTAGAAAATACAAAATGTAATAATTTACACCCAAAAAAGCCAGGTGCCCCAGCTTTAAGTTCAGAAGACATGAGCGCTGATGAGTGTGCTGGGATGGGTGAGGGTTCAGGAGAGGTCTGGGGGGTGGGGAGGATGCTGGGGTGGAGGTAACTGGTTAGCAGGAGAGCGGCTGGGTTAGAGGAGTGTCCATATGGAGCGCTGGGCTTTGATTGGCTGTGAGGAGGTGCTGAGGGAGTGCTGAGTCGAAGAGGAGGGAGCAGGAGGCGGGCTGAGGATTGACCACAGGCAAGTCCTCCAGGCTTGTATATTCTCCAAGGATCCATTTGAGTAGTTTTATTGCGTTATTGCACCTAATTTGATTAAAAATAATAATAATTTTTTAAAAGTATATAGTTTAATATTGAAATCGTATCTTTGAATCCACTCATTGCCCCTCATTTTGGGGACCATTGATCTAAAATACCTGGTAAAATTACAATTTCCTTAGTTTTTTGTCTTTGTGGCGTCTGTTTGACTCTTCATTTCCTTGTCAAAACCTGCACAGGCGTGAACAATCAGAGCTCAGATTAGTCACACCAGCTGCTTACACCTCAATAATCGGATCACTCCAGAGGTCAGGGAATGGTCAGATTTGCTGTGTGCTTAATAATGCTAAAATAAGGAAGGACATCTTCAGGAAGTGGATGTGTTTGACCTCATCACTGTGGACTGTCCCAGAGGCAGAGCAGTGTGAGACGCACCTCTGTCCCACTGAGGGAGCTTTTAGAGATATCAAAAACCTTTTTCAGATAATGAGTCTATTTGATTGTACTTAAGCAAAATATTTTATAGTATTAACGTATAATTGAAATCATGAATATTTACTTCTAAATTATGAAAATGATTCTGTATTGAAAGTATAGCCTGGATATATACATATTATTAGAAATGTTTTAGAACAGTGCCTTTTGTCCAGGCTCTGAGTGACAAACAGAGTGCACTCATAACTCTGAACGGAAGACAATTAATTGTATTTTCATTACAGTTTTATCATTGAATATAGCATTAGTGCCCAAAGTGGGGCCCGCAGGACAAACTTGGCCCTCCAGGGTTCTAATTTGGCCTACAAAGGGGTGCTGAGATGTTTCAGGAATATCATTTGATCAAATTTTGGCCAAATCAAGTCTATTCCTCTAAAACAGACCTGCCCAGCACCTCTTTGCCTGGTTTCATGCGGCTCTTATGTCAGTGTTTTTTTCCCTACCATTGAAGAGGGAGGACGCCCCGCCCCCCAAACAGCACCTCCCGCCCCCCCAACAGCTCTCCCACCATGTCAATCAAAATATGCAGCGCTAATCATCGACCGTTAAAACGAGTCTCATTACCGTTACGCAATAAGAAACAACTGTTTTTATAGCCATTATTTTCTCTTCTGTTTCTCTGATGTAAATCAACCCAAGCCTAATCCCATCCAGTGCGTGTGTGGAAGGGATGGAGTGATGTTCTGGTGTGCCCGTATGTATGACGTGGTTTTTTGCTGTAACACAGTAAAATATGTGGCTCTGGTTGGCCACCCCTGCTCTAAAACAGTGGTTCTTAAACTACTTGGGGTCGCGGAAAACTTTTGTGGGGTCGCCAAATTTTTTCCAGTCGGGAATTAACGGCTATTTTGTGAGGTGAAACTATGAAAAAAATATATATATACAAATTCAGAGCTGCTGTTTTCGCATTCCTAGGCGCTGTGTGTGCCGCTTAGAGCTTAAATTCTTGTCCCGAGCCGGAGCCGGCCCGAAACCGACCCGTCCGCTCTGCTGTCGGGCTGAGTCGGGCTCGGCTGGGGCAGAAAGCGGCGCCGTGCGTAACATGCGCTCCACGGTGAAAGAGCGCGTGAGCAGCCAGTGCTGTGTTCTTTTCCTCCTCATCCTCGAATAAAGGGGTCAAGACACCTGACTGAAAGAGCGCGGCTCTACACGGAGCGGAGGAGAGAGAAAAAGAGAGCGCAACAGAGGAGAGAGAGAGCAGGAGAAGAGAGAGAGTTAGCGCACAGTGGAGGAAAGAACAGGAGGAGAGAGCCACGGATGCCTTCCCAAAAAACTGAAGAAAGGAGCAGGGAGGGGATAACGTGGGCCGGCCAGGAGGCGTCCCGTTGGTGCAGGTAGAACACTAAACACATGAAGCCCTGTCAGGCGCTTATTCTGCCTATCTGAGGTCCGTGAGCGGGGCTCGTGAGCTCCGTGAACTGGACTCGTGCGGTCCGTGAGCAGGGCTCGCGCGTCCGTGAACTGGACTCGTGAGGTCCGTGGCGGGGGCGTCGCGGTCCGTGAACTGGACTCGTGAGGTCCGTGGCGGCTCGTGCGGTCTGTGAGCGGGCTTGTGCGGTCCGTGAGCGGGGCTCGTGCGGTCCGTGAGCGGGGCTCGTCGCGGTTCGTGAGCTCCGTGAACTGGACTCGGCGGTCCGTGAGCAGGGCTCGTGGCGGTCCGTGGCGGGGCTCGTGAGCTCCGTGAACTGGACTCGCGCGGTCCGTGAGCAGGGCTCGTGCGGTCTGTGGCGGGCTCGTGAGCTCCGTGAACTGGACTCGTCGCGGTCCGTGAGCGGGCTCGTGGCGGTCAGAGCGGGGCTCGTTCGTCATTCAAACCCGCTTCAGCGCTTCAGGTCTTCCGCTCCTCACAGCGCCTTTTGCTTGCAGTTTCACTCAGATGATGGAGAAAAGTCCCACCTGAGGCTGGGCCTCATGGCTCCTGTCGGTCCACGCCTTTTACTCTCTCTCTCTTCACAAAATCACAGAGGGCTCTGGCTCACTGCAGCGACGAGAAGCGCTTGACCTCTAACTCATCCTAACTAACTCGTCCTAACTAACTTGTGCTAACTAATTTGTCCCAGACAAGGACCGAGATGTGTCTAATACTAATTTTCTCTATAACCTGCGCAGCCTGACCTGCACCTCCAGTTTTATGTACATTTCTAAGCATATTATTTCATGTACAATTTTAAGTGTTTTAGTTTATATACATTGTAAGTGTATAGTTGACATTGGAATCTGTCAGATATAAGGCCATCAGTGAAGTGCAAGTGAAAGTTAGTTTTACTGCTGTACAGTGAGGTAAAGAAAATAAAATCCCACAGTACTTTTTTTTGTAGGGCATTTGACCCAGTGACCCCTGTATTTTATAGACATAAATACAACATTATTTAGTGTATTATTTAATGTCATAATTATTCAGTGTTTATTTGTTCACTTTGTTCGCTTTGTTCCACTTGTTGTGATATAAATTCTTGTAGTTCTTACATTGCCAGTTGGTTTTTACTTGATTTAGTTTGACGGAATGACAAAAACCTTTTGAGGGAGTGTCAATAACTATAGGTCTGCCCAAAATCGGCGTGGGAGTAATGTGGGGTCGCCAGACCTCACAAGATTTTTTTGTGGGGTCCCCAGACAAAAAGTTTAAGAACCACTGCTCTAAAACATGTTAATAAAAGACAATTTAATCATCATATCTTTGCATATACATTTTGGCCTGCCGAGGACATTTTTAAAAAACTTTGGCCTGTTGAGGAAAACACTTAGGGCACTCCTGGAATAGAATAATAATTGAAATCACAATTGTACATATGATTAATTGCACGGCCCTAAAATGTGCATAAACTCTACACTGATGTGATAGTCTCAACAAATGCTTTAAAATGTTATCTTCATTTGCCTCTATGGTGGCACCTTTCTTCTTCAGTCTTCTCCTTTCCTGGAAAATAAATATGTAAAATCAATTTTTCACTTTTTTCTTTTTCTCCGCCCTCCCCACCTGCAGCTTGACCTCGGGGATTTTCCCTTTTTTGTATTTGGTCTCCAGCTGGAGTTTCCCCTGATAGAGACTCTGATTGTCTGCACCAGCCTGCATTTATAATAATATTTTTAAGTTATTTTATTTGGCTCAATAGCAACAGGTGAGGCTGCGTTTCCATAGACTTTTGTTTGTAGAAGTGGCACAAGGATGTAGTGATAGCTCCGCCTCCTGTTGAATATGAATAACTATAAAAGCAGCAAAGATAACAGACAAAGCACTTCTTCCATGTCTGAGCACAAAGACAGTCTATTCCTCCTGAAATAAGACGAACTGTTCCTCATCTGCCTGGAGGAACTCTCGCTACACTAGATGAACTGTTCCTCATCTGCTTGGAAGAACTCTCTATTCCAGATGAACTGTTCCTCATCTGCCTGCAGGAACTCTCTCTACACTAGATGAACTGTTCCTCATCTGCCTGGAGGAACCCTCTCTACACTAGATGAACTGTTCCTCATCTGCCTGGAGGAACCCTCTCTGCACTAGATGAACTGTTCCTCATCTGCCTGGAGGAACTCTCTCTACACTAGATGAACTGTTCCTCATCTGCCTGGAGGAACTCTCTCTACACTAGATGAACTGTTCCTCATCTGCCTGGAGGAACCCTCTCTACACTAGATGAACTGTTCCTCATCTGCTTGGAGGAACCCTCTCTGCACTAGATGAACTGTTCCTCATCTGCTTGGAGGAACCCTCTCTGCACTAGATGAACTGTTCCTCATCTGCCTGGAGGAACTCTCTCTACACTAGATGAACTGTTCCTCGTCTGCCTGGAGGAACTCTCTCTGCACTAGATGAACTGTTCCTCATCTGCCTGGAGGAACTCTCTCTACACTAGATGAACTGTTCCTCATCTGCCTGGAGGAACTATCTCTATACTAGATGAACTGTTCCTCATCTGCTTGGAGGAACTCTCTCTGCACTAGATGAACTGTTCCTCATCTACTTGGAGGAACTCTCTCTACACTAGATGAACTGTTCCTCATCTGCCTGGAGGAACTCTCTCTACACTAGATGAACTGTTCCTCGTCTGCTTGGAGGAACTCTCTCTACACTAGATGAACTGTTCCTCATCTGCCTGGAGGAACCCTCTCTACACTAGATGAACTGTTCCTCATCTGCCTGGAGGAACCCTCTCTGCACTAGATGAACTGTTCCTCATCTGCCTGGAGGAACTCTCTCTACACTAGATGAACTGTTCCTCATCTGCCTGGAGGAACTATCTCTATACTAGATGAACTGTTCCTCATCTGCTTGGAGGAACTCTCTCTGCACTAGATGAACTGTTCCTCATCTACTTGGAGGAACTATCTCTACACCAGATGAACTGTTCCTCATCTGCCTGGAGGAACTCTCTCTACACTAGATGAACTGTTCCTCGTCTGCTTGGAGGAACTCTCTCTACACTAGATGAACTGTTCCTCATCTGTCTGGAGGAACTCTCTCTTCACTAGATGAACTGTTCCTCATCTGCCTGGAGGAACTATCTCTATACTAGATGAACTGTTCCTCATCTGCCTGGAGGAACTCTCTCTGCACTAGATGAACTGTTCCTCATCTACTTGGAGGAACTCTCTCTGCACTAGATGAACTGTTCCTCATCTACTTGGAGGAACTCTCTCTACACTAGATGAACTGTTCCTCGTCTGCCTGGAGGAACTCTCTCTGCACTAGATGAACTGTTCCTCATCTACTTGGAGGAACTCTCTCTACACTAGATGAACTGTTCCTCATCTGCTTGGAGGAACTCTCTCTGCACTAGATGAACTGTTCCTCATCTACTTGGAGGAACTCTCTCTGCACTAGATGAACTGTTCCTCATCTGTTTGGAGGAACTATCTGTACACTAGATGAACTATTCCTCATCTGCTTGGAAGAACTCTCTATTCCAGATGAACTGTTCCTCATCTGCCCTGGAGGAACTCTACACTAGATGAACTGTTCCTCATCTGCCTGGAGGAACTCTCTATACTACAGACAGTTATCCATTTGTTAAATTCTCTTGAACATTATTTATTTAAACTGCTTTCTACCTTTGGCCTGTTGAGGCAGCTGTGTTTTGGGCGCTACAAAATGAATTGATTTGAATAAAGGTGAAGATTGAATAGTTTCTTAGTGTACTAAACAGACATTCGCAAAATGTAACAAATGAGTTTCAAACTTAAATCAAAATGGACAAATTTAACAGTCTTTGGACGAATTGGGATGTTTTCTTTGAACTGTGTGTGCCTTCGTTTTGCTTGGATGTCTTTAGTTGCTGTTTTCTCTCTCTGGTTGTGCTCTGTTCTTCGATTTTCCATTCTGCTTACAATGTTTAAAAACTGAATTAAAAAAAAGAATAGTTATTAGTGTGTGGAATGGTACCTGACTGTTCTGTGGTTTGAGTAGGTGGTGGTGGCGGCAGCATCCTTTCATCTCCTTCAAATGAAATGAGAATTATAGGTACAATTATGTTTACTTTCTTCTGATAAATGACATATCAAAAAGCTTCCTGTAAATTCTGAGCTGTAAGTGAGCTGCAGCGAGGCCCAGAGGAAACGCCCCCTCCACACCATCCATCATGGCCTTCCATTATTCGAGCTGAGGGCGAGTTCTTCAGCCTCTGTAATAGTCCCTGGGCCAGACAAAGTTTCGTTACCGCTCTGGTGGCAAAGGCTATCAGGCTAGTCCATATCTGAGCTTTATATTTTTGTGAAGTGTACAAAGCCCATGTCAAAAATACACTTAAGATACAGGCCCATATTTTGGTTTAGGCCATGTTGTGCCCATCAGATACGATTTACACTGTTGTATTTGGTAGCGTTTTAATCCTGAAACCTTTAGGAACACGATAGACACACATTTCTGACACTGGAATATTTGCAATGTTTAATATGTATGTTTCAAAGTAGAGTTCCACAGTAAGTTACAGTTAAACGGGTCTGGTTGGTGGTTCCTTATTGTTATGGTTCCAAGAAACTTTGACAAATAAACTTTACAAATATCAGTGCATTTTATCCTGTCCCATGTTCCACACTTTTGATATAGTACACAAAGAATATTGTTTTGAAAAGAAAGACAAAGCACCATTACATCTGAGTCCTCAGATATGATCATGGCTGACCTGGTGCCAGTTTTAGCTGCATGCAAAGCATGAAAGAGCAGGCGGGTGTCAGCTTCTTCATGTGATGAATTGAGCTTTGCTACTTCCTCCTGTTGTGTCATAATTTCTTCTGGATAACGCTTGCATGTTTGACACAATGAAGTAGACAAACACGACGAAATTCAATGCAATAGAGTCTTTATTGTCCAAAAAATAACTTCATCCTTGGTAAAATGTAAGATCTGGTTGGTTCACAGACCACGCAAAAAGCTTGTCTAACCAGTGTCCCAGATCATGGCTCCAAACCCACAGCGATCCTCACACGAAGATAAAAAACTCCAGAAGCCCCGACAAAGAGAATGCAGCCCAATTTATGGCTCTGAATATTCAGGACCATTACCCCCATGGCTTGGCTCTTCTCCTATAGTTTCCTTGTTTTAGGGCACTGCTCCTCCCAAGCTAATTATTATTCTTTGAGTGTAAACTCACTGACCCCCATGATCTCACTATCATGGTGCAGGTTCCTCACAGCTGTGTTTTCTTGCTGCAGTAGTTACAAGACTTGCCCCTAGTGGCAGCCTCCAGTATTGTCCCAAATGAGCCTCCAGTGCACATGTTGCTCTAGTGACTTCCTCTATGCACTATGAGTTTTTTATAATAAGTAAAAGTAGAAGAAACATTGTAAACAAAATAACTCTAGGCCTTTGCTTTATCTAAAACTTAAGCTTAAACACTGCAAAATAAGCCTTTGGTGTTACACTCTTAAATATTGTTATTATAATGTTTCATGCATTTGTGAAGCTAAAATATTCTTCATCACTCTCATGCTTTTTCTGTTAACTTGTAACAGGATTCCCCAAAGGTAAATTGCATCTTTGTTTCTTCCACTAGAAACTGAATGACACTGGCCTGGGCTCTCTCACCAGCTACCGTCCACTCTGATGGTCCAGGTGAGAGGAGTGACAGGGGTGCGCTCCAAGCAAGGCCTGTGGCCTGGAATGGAGCTCCGGTGACCGGTGAGGAGGAGGGGATGATCTAGAAGAGCGAGAGGATCAGGAGCCTGCGCTAGCAGGTGGTGATCCGTGGCGGGGCTTCGGGCTGGGGCCTTGTCTTTTGAACGGGAACAGTGCCCCAGGAGTTAGCTGCCAGTTAGCTGCTGGAGCCAGAGGAAGCGGGAGAAGGCCAGATTGGAAAGAAAATAACCCACCGTAAGCGAGAGCTGCGCCTGGGAGAACCGATCAACTGATGGGACCGGGGCCGGCAGGATGCTAGTTGAATTCGGGCCCTGGTGGGACTCTTGTGTTGTACCAGGTGGAAATCTTCATCCTGGACACTTAAATAGTGTGGCCACCAGAAGGGCCACAGGTATGATCCTGCTCCTGAATTTAAGATAACAGACTTTTCCCCATTCATCGAGTAAGGAAAATCTTACTCTTAGCATTTCTTTGGCCTTGGATGTTTTCTCTCAATAGGACGGCTACTTTACAAAGGATTTCAGATTGAGTGTTCAAAGTTTTCAGAACGTTCAGCTCCTGCTTAGAGATTGACAAGTTAAATGGACCGGAATTTCTCTTTTTTGTAACTCTCCATCAAGTTCATTCTCTATTTTTATTTTAAAGTGTTTTTTAAGTGTTTTATTTTTATTGCATTCTTTGATGTTGTGGATTTCTAAGAAGTTCAACTCTTATATATTGAAACCACTCATTATAAGCCCTGTCAACAGCTGCTTCATGTTGGTCTAGACTGCTACTATCCTCACTACTTGCTTCTTTTGAAACCGCCTCCTTGCTGTAAACTCTAACATGATCTGTGATGGTGTCCTTCTGCTGCAACCAGATCTCTACTAATAATGGCAAGAACTCTGCTATCCATTTTCTTGTGTGCTGCCCTTATAATTTTGTGTCTGCCCCCAGCTCTTTACACAGGACCAGTGTATCTCTTTTGTTCTTCTTTAAATATTTATCAATCTCTTGTCAGAATATGCAGATTACACTTTAAGTTCCTGAAGCCTTTGGGGCCTGGTGTGCTGATCTTTTAACACTAGTCACTGCAAACTCACAAGTGTTTTTAATATTCTTTATCTTCTTTTCAAGCTCTTTCTTCATAGTGAAGATAATGCAACATTTTCTGTGGTAGTAAACCTTTGGAAACTGACCATCACTTATATTTTTTGCCAGTTCTAACAGAGGAGCATATTCCTGTACATGAGCTGCCCCCAGCAAGGAACTCCAAGATTCAAGGTGTTGTGTAGAAACAAGTTGTTGTTTGTCATCGGGACAGTGGATGATGCACTCCAGCTGTGGTCGCTGAAATCCTGGACTGTACCATACTGTAGGATCTTTTGCTAACATCTCCAGACAATTTTCATCTCCAATTTAAAATTGATTTTTTTTTGGTGGCCACCAGGCGCTTGCATATGAGCCCCAACCCCATGCCTGGCTCCAGGGTGGGGCCCCGGCTGCGCTGTACCGTGCGACGTCACGGCCCTTCATATTAAACTGTCCATAAGGGCTTGTTGAACTGCACTTAGAGGACCTGTTTGCCATGGGAGACCTACAGGGGCTAATGCCCCAGACAACAGAGCTCCCCCACCCCAAGAGGTGGCAGTTCAAGGGGGAGTTTAGCATGTAACAGTTAATAACAGACGATGTCAACATTAACAGTTGAACTTATTTTTGTTTGTTTTTTTAGACCTGCAGGGGGAGCTCTGAAGTTCTTCTTTAAAGTGCTTATGGCTGGTTTTTATGATTTTCTAATTTTGACTTTATTCACTGTATTCATACCTTTTGTAAATATAAATGACAGTTTTACACCAATCAGGTAACTGTGGAGAAAAGTTGAAAAATTACAGGAAGTAAACAAATAGATGACATCACATTAGGAGATAAAGGTTATCCATAATTGACTAAAAAAAAAAAACTTTTTGGACCCTTTAAACATTGATTCAACAAACAAACAAAGTCGTCCACGTGTATTTTTCTTTGTCAAATAAAAAATCTGTGACATTAGAGGAGTTTTGGGCCAGTGTACAGGATGGTCTGTTGTTAATTCCCTAGTGTGATGTCATCATTTACAAATTAAAAACCTAAAAAAATAGCTTAACTGGGGTAAAATTTGTAAAGATTTTAGCAGAATTTGAAATATATTTATTTTATCTGTGTTTCAGTTAAATGAGTAGTCCAACCGGTCAGAGGCACTTTAATGTTAGCCTCATTTCCTACTGTCCAGTGATGTTTTAAGATCAGACACACAGTCCTTACTCTTGAATGCTCTGTGGGCTTCTCCGTATGGCCAGCGGCGACGAGGAAGATTAGATGTAAATGTCTGCAGAAGGTAGTTGTGGCGAGTTTTCATTGCTTTTAGGAAGTGTCAGGGATAAAAACCTAAAGCTTCTGCCTTCATGAACTATCGCCCTGTTTCATTTTCACGAACAGGCTGACAAGTAAACAAAACTGCTTGAAATACTTAAGACATTATTTGTTTGGATTTACCCTTTTCCCAAATCTAAGGGCTCTACTTCAAGGCCTATAGGCTAGAAAAGTCATGGTTTCATCCTGTGCTAGCGCTTGTTTACTCCTGATTGAAGCTGGGGTGCCTGATTTTCACACTGCGGAACCAAAGGTAGTTTTTTCAAGGCGAGGCACGACAGACAAAACAATTTTTTGTTTTTTGGTCAGTTTGCTCTCTCAACATATCGACTTTCATGTGGAAACAAGAAACAATCTGCTCCTTAAAATGTGTTATTGTTCCATTTAATCCACTTCATTCATAGATTTCTCTGGGACACTGTAACTAAAATGCTCTTTATGTCTCCCTCGGGACATAAAGATCAGCCTTAAAGTAAATCCCACACCAAACTTTATAATCTCTGACTTTTTTGACGAAATGTACAGAAGGATTTTAACATCTAATTCTAAAACTGATTTATTGAAGTTTTAAGTCAAAAAAATGTGTTGAAATTTGAATTTTTGGGACAATTTTCAGTCCAATCTAGTGTACAAAATGATCCAAGAAATTTAAACCTGATTCTGTCCATTTTTAAATGTTATATGTCCGAAATATGTGTATTTATTTCTACATGAAAACATGACATGATGAAATGATTTTATTTTTTTTTTTTTTCCTTACATTTTGCACTCACAAACCATTTGGCACATCGTTAAAATTCTCATGCATTCATTTTTGGTCCTGTGCATGGCTTTTTTCAGACAAAACAAAGTGAAACTGGGGAGGACCACCCAAGTCCGGCCAATCAGAGCGCTTACTTCAAGACAAAATATTTTATTAGACACAGACAGCGTGCAGAAGTCTAATATCTGAAAGTGCTGCTTTTACAAGACACTCTTTGATGAAACACAAAATTTACAAATTGCAATAAATACATCGTCAGGTACCTCAGCTGTGGGTTCTGGTGCTGTCCCGGTGCAGTTCTGGTTTAGGCCAAATCTTACATGTGATCTTAGCATATCTGACCCGTTTTGATCAGAGTTAGCCTGTATGGCATTTCTGCATCAAGAATCATGAGACGAAGAGGCCTTTTATGAAGTCAGGTGTTTGATGTCTGTTTACTCCGAGTCTGATAATCAATATTTCATAAGAGAAACAGTCCGAGCTGCACCTTGTGATATGAGAACTGTCAGTGTTACGGATGTATGCAGACAAGTACCGCTCGGTTAACTTTCGGTCTTACTACGGGTAGAAAAAAGGGTCTAGAAATGAAAATACATAGAGAACAATAAACAAACAATAGGAGCAATACTACTAAAAACATTTACAGCACCAGAGCAAGCAGCAAATTTGGATTTACATGTTTTTTGTTTAGAAGAATGGCTATGTGACACGTCTGAATCCCATGTGTGTATCATCCATCATTTTGTACTCAATGAGCTAATGATGAGGGAACAGCCTTATAACCACAGACAGACACAGAACGCCATGATGTCTGGCTCCAGCTAATTGAATTAAGTGAATTGAGCAGTTAAAGCGGTTAATATTGGAGCCAAATTCAAGATTTGGAAATCCAAGCCATTCAGGAGCGAGGATGAGATAAGTACCGCCCCTTCCTGTCTGCACCGCTGGGTTCCCGGGGTGGGCACTTAGCAACGAGACGTTCTGTCAATCAGACTAGTTAATGAGAGCTGAAACTGATGTTGGAGAAAGGCGGCACCTGATTGGCCAGTTATTATTCTTCATATCTTGCACAGTTTTAGAACAGAATTTTCAGGCAGAAAAGTGAAGCAGGGTGGACTTATTACTTCTCCAGCTGCACTCTCTGGCCCTCAGACCAGAGCCTTCTCATAGTTCCAAAGACGAGTTTGAAAACCCGGGAGGCCCTGTCCTTTCAGGCTGTAGAGCCCAGACTGTGGAACACCCCTGGCCCTTCGCCAGGTCACTTTAGTGAACTCTTTTAAGAAGCAGCTGAAGACACTCTTAGTGTTAGCTTTTAGTTGGATTTGGATTTAGTTGGATTAGGATTGTTGCTTAGCTTTTCTAATGAAAAGTATGTAGCACTTTTTTTTTTTTCACAAAGTTTTGCTTTTACAGTAGTACACTTTCTGGATGGGGAAGTAGGATGTAGGGGGGGGGGGGTCGTAGGGGAGGGGTGTGTGATCTTGCCATTGTTGCTATTCATTGTTGCAATTTTTGTGAGTTCACAAACTCCATGAGAATCCATCTTGTCAACCCCACTGTTGTGTTCGATTGTTATAGAACCCACACCGCTGAACGTGCCGATGGACATACTTAACCATAGCATTTTTTTAAAAAAAGGGAAGCACTTTGCACATTGAGGACAGCTTTTAGCAAAGGTTTGATTTCTCCATATGTCCTTCCGTTGTGGCGCTTTCAACTAGAGCTTTGCAGATTGTTTAGTGTGTACCACTCAATTCGAAGTGCTGCACATGGCACTTATCTTTATCAAATCGAAAACCAGGTACATCTTTTGGACCACATTTTTCCTGTCCCTCCTGGACGCTGGTCAGTTTTCTTTGAATAGTCCTCCAACCTGGTATTCCTGACCAAGCTTCTGGTTTAAAGTCTTTCCCTCACATGGTCACTCACGGCTTCTCTTAGTCAAAATAACACAGAATATTAGATGCTAAGAAAACCACAACAAATTAGCTTTCTTACTTCATTCAAAACTCAATTTCTCCGACTAATAAACCCACGTTTAATTTCTACACACCTACACCAGTGCACTAAAGGCCAGTTCGGAACCCCATTCAAAAGATAACCACTCCATCTACTGCAATTAAAATTACAGCTGCCATAAACCGCATTCAGCCATAATTGAAAGCATAAACTCTGAGCTCAACGTTATTCTCTTTTTTCTCGTCTCCCTGAAGCCTACAAGACAATAGCCTCAGCTTTAATTAGAACATTTAATTGCCTCTTTCTAAAGCCCAGATGGGTTTAGCAGCTGTACTTGTACTTTTATTGATTATTACTGTGATGGCGCCATGTATTCCCAAGAAACATAAGCAGTTAGTCCAGCTGCGAGCCTTTTCTCTTGTAAATGTCCGAGCACAGACAGAGCTGTGGACCTGGTGGATGTCCCTGCAGGAGTTTGGTGTATTTTGGCCCACTCACACGTCCCAGAGGAGGGAGCAAATACAGGGATTATGAATATGGATTACTGATATGATAAATAACAGCAGGAAGTGCAGGACGGCGTAGTTTGTCATGGAGTGTATTAATAAACAGCAGATGAATTAGATGCATCACAGCAAGTTTCTCTCACTGAAAGTTGTGGAGTACTGTTTGACTTTGGTGAGATTTATGAAAAATGAAAAATAAACCAGGCTTATCCTGGTTTATGGTCCAAACATGAAAAATACAAACTGCTTAGATGAGTTGGTAGTTTCAACAGGTCTCTTGTGATTCTCTGAAAGTGGGGATGTCACAACAGTAATGTAATTGTTTTGAGCGCTCCTTGGAGCCTTATTTCTTTGTTTTAAACAATAATGAAGTTATGTACGTGTTGTCAGTGTGACCCCCTGATACACACAGCAGACAGTCAGAAAGTCTGGCTCTTGCCGTGTCATGTACGTCCTTCTACACTCAAAAGTACCTTCACGTGGCATCATGGACTGCTGTGGTTGATCCACACAGAATGTATGGATAATGCTGTGGTTTGACGCAGACATGTGTGCACTGGGTCAGACTGGACATCATCTCCACCCACAGGTGCAGACATGGGCCATGTAACAACCTGGCCATCTCAATCTTAATTGTTGAAATTCAATTAAAACTAAGATCCAGATGTACCTCATTGACAAATAAAACATTCCACGTTCCAAGAGCTTATGTATTTTTTATCCTTCTTGGACAAGATTTTTAGCAAAATCATTAAGCCCTATTGTCAGGTGCATTGTGGTGCTCTCTGAAATGTTTCTGTTGTATTGTAACGCAAGATGTTTGAACAACAAAAAATATAAATTTATCAAACAATGAAATGAAAATAATGATCTAAATCTAAAGTATGCAAATATGTGTTTTAATCAAACTAATAAAGCTGTTATGTATTTTATCCACAGAGTTTCAAAAAGACATGAGTTACAATCCTGAGGTACCTGAAAGTACAACCAACTGTTATAACAATCTGACAAAAGAATAAAACTACTTTCAGAGAAGCAGTAGGCCTATTGAGGTCAAAATGATATAATACTTTTTTTTTTTTAAATTCAGTTCAAAGCAGATGTTTATACAACACCTTGAGAGGCTTCAAACATGAGCAGAACCAAAGCCCTGACGTGGACCAAGGTTCTACTGTTCATTAAACTCCAAACACAAACATGAGCTCTGAGTATAAGGCCACATTTGCAGCTCAGGGTTGAGGATTAACAAGAGCTACTTTAAATACATTAAAATGCTTACAGTTTTGGAATGCAGATTATTTTATGGTGCACTGTTCTTGAGCAAGCCACAAAATGCAAGTCAATAAAAGAAAAGGATTCAGTTTATTCGTTTGGTTCAAAGACATGAAACTTTAAAGAGGCTGTACCTGATTTTTCCGGTTTTGAAAAACAGAATTGGTTTATTTTAAACGTCAACATCAGTCACATGTATCTCTCACTTTCCTAATGCAGCCGCAGCATCCTAAATATTCACTGTTCTCTGAGCGCAGTCTCTGAGCCCAGAGCGAGTTTTGCCGTTACGCTAAAGCCAACAAACATTAGCATGCTAATGTTGCACTTCCGGGGTGCACGGTGGCAGAGCGGCTAGCGCTTCTGCCTCCCAGCAAGGAGATCGTGGGTTCAAATCCCGGACTACCCCAACATCACACGCTCTCTCTGGGTGGAGTCTGCATGTCCTCCCCGTGTTACCGTGGGTTCTCTCCGGGTTCTCTGGCTCCTCCCACCGTCCAAAGACATGACTGTGTAGGTTAATTGGAAAGTCTATTTAGTGAATGAATGTGAGAGTGAATGGTTGTCTGTCAATGTCTCTGTCTCTCTGTGTTTGCTGCGACAAGTTGGCCACTGTCCAGGGTGTACCCCGCCTAAGGCCCAAAGTCACTGGGATAGGCTCCAGTCACCCGCGACCCCTAACGGGAATAAGCGGTAGAAAATGAATGAATGTTGCACTTCCTGCTTCTTGTAGAATAAAAAGCTCTATAAATAGATGTAGAAAAAGTGCTGTGGTCTCATTTTTACAACTAATAGATGCTTTTACATTATATCTGTGCTGAAGCAAAACAGATTTTACTTTATTACATACAAAAAATCTGGCAAATTAACTAGTTTTGTTTTTCACATTTCAGAACTGTAATAATCAGGTACAGCCCCTTTAAATGTCCATCAGCAGTAATTTGAGATCATGAAAAATACATATGTGGTTTTGAAAAATGTCCTCTCTCATGACTCATACTCTAATAGATTTTTTTTATTAAATGAAAAAAATGGGCTCAGCACCTTTAAAATACTTGGCCTTTACACAAAAAGCGTGTTACTTTATAGAGGGGGAAAGTCACCTGCATGATTCTGTGGAAATGGGAAGTTAAAACCATACTTCCGAACATTCTCCATGGAAACAGATACTTCGTCTTTAATGTCCTTGTTGTGTGCCCCGGACCCCACTTTGAGAATCCCTGTTTTAATGCATAGTCCAGTTGAGCCGTGTGGAATGTTACAAGATTTCCATGGAAACAAGCAGGAAGAGGCCAAATATGAGGCAGGTTTGTGGAGATGCAAGCCAGTATTGTTTTCTAATTTGTCTTTAATTGCAATGTAAACATAAAAAAACAGAAACTGAACATTCTTTTGTTTTAGTCTATTTTTGGCCAAACTGTTGCATACAGGGGCTTTAAGTACAAATAGCTAAAATATGAATTAAGTCCAGTCCTTTTACTTTTGTGACTTTACAGATTGCAGCTAATGCTATCCCAGCTTCAGTTGTGATTCTAACTTAAACTGTAAACCAGTGGAAGCACATGTTACAGCTGTTACCCCGGCTTCTTTTCTGTCCTGATAGATCTGCTGTGCTGCTCTCTTTGCCCCTGCTGCTTCATTGATCTGTTTGAATGGAGCGTGCCTCTGACCTCGGGCGCCCTCTATTGACTGGAGATGAAAGTGCCTCTAATGACGGCCTCTGCGTTTGACCTCGCTTGGCTAATCAGAGTCCAGGGGTTTCACTGAACACACTTTAAACACACATGTAGTCACCTCAAGGCATTCAATACCAACCTTCACCAGAGTATAATGAACTCCACCAGTGTTTTACCATTAGGGTATAGGACACTTAAAGGGGCAGCACCCAATTTTAAAATCTGTTTTGCCTCAGCACAGTCTTAGAGTGCTGATTGCAAAGCGTCCTTGTAGTTTCCCTCGTGGATCAATAAAGTTTGTTTAAGTTAAGGCTCAGTCCTTATTCTACCCCTTACCCTCCACCTCGGCCTAGTCCTTCATTCACAGGAGATGAAGGAGACTCCCAATTCTCTTGGAGAAGTGACGAGCAAAGGGAAAGAACCTTTCATACAAAAAAAAAAAAGTTTCATAATCGCAATATACAATCATACAATCTAGCAAAGTTAGCGCTGAAAAGTTATGATGCGGATTTGCAGCAGCGGTTATCGTGTTTAGAGGCAAAAATGCTCAGAACGAGTTTAGCAATGTTTAAAAAACTTAAAACAGCGGAATATTCTCCGATAAGTAGATGATCTGAAAATACGTCCCGGACAGAAGAAGTTCAACAGGAAGTGTGTTCCTCAAAACAGTGTGAATGCAGCTGAATGCTACTTAAGGTATGTTTTTGGTGACAGAACATTGTTAGAACATGGCTTAAAGTTACTGTAGCAGAATATGTGTCCTTTAAAGACATTTATGATATTATTCGGTGTTGGACAGTACGTGTGCGGGCTCGGGCCGGGCTGGATTTTTTAGGCCTAAACTCTAATGTAGAAAGTGCAATGAGAAATAAATTACAGAATTATGTATTAGGGGCCCTCCGAGAAGTTTTGTACCCAGGGCCCAGAATATTTTGCTCCGCCCCTGGGTGTACCTGTTCTGCCGCTGTGGAGCTCACAAATTTTGCCTCATGAACATATAAGTTGCATCCACGGCATTCAAATTTAGAACATGAATATCCAACAGTCGGCCCATGGGTCAAATGGGGCCTAATGGTCAAAACATAGGGGTTTAACTTTCCATTTCCATAGAATCATGCAAATGACTTTACACCGAGAGACAGTGACTTAACACCTACAGAAAGTTACATTTATCAATATTACCTTTTAACATATTCTGACTATATTCACACAGTGTCCAGCTCTTCAGTCATTCCTTAAAAAAAATCATTATACAGGTCTGAATTAACTTCTGTGAGGAATGCATGTGATAAAAGGAAAAAAAACAAAAAACACAACCATTTCAGTCCAGTAGTGCGTCTGGGTTTGTTTGAGGTAGAGCAGTAGAATCGTCAGGAGATGTGTACATGTATTTACACTTGGTTTACTGAGACCGCTTTGACCTCTGAACTGTGGAGGTCACATGGGAAAGAATGTGTACATAAACATACAAAATACAACCACACGCAAGAGGAGAGAGAGAGAGAGAGAGAGAGAGAGCGAGAGAGAGAGAGAGAGAGAGAGAGAGAGAGAATGTGTACGTGAACATAAACAACCACACACACCAAGAGGAGAGAGAGAGAGCGAGAGAAAGTGCATGTGAACATAAACAACCACACACACCAAGAGGAGAGAGAGAGAGAGAATGTTTACGTGAACATAAACAACCACACACAACAAGAGGAGAGAGAGAGAATGTCTACGTGAACATAAACAACCACAAACACAAAAGGAGAGAGAGAGAGCGAGAGAAAGTGCATGTGAACTTATACAACCACACACAACAAGAGGAGAGAGAGAGAGAGAGAGAGAGAGAGAGAGAGAGAGAAAGTGCATGTGAACATAAACAACCACACACAACAAGAGGAGAGAGAGAGCGAGAGAGAGAGAATGTGTACGTGAACATAAACAACCACACACACAAGAGGAGAGAGAGAGAGAGAGAGAGAGAATGTGCATGTGAAAATAAACAACCACACGCAAGAGGAGAGAGAGAGAGAATGTCTACGTGAACATAAACAAGGGAGGAGAGAGAGCGAGAGAAAGTGCATGTGAACACATACAACCACACACAACAAGAGGAGAGAGAGAGAGCAGGATAAAGTGCATGTGAACACATACAACCACACACAGGAGGAGAGAGAGAGAGCGAGATAAAGTGCATGTGAACACATACAACCACACACAACAAGAGGAGAGAGAGAGCAAGAGAGAGAGAGAATGTGTACGTGAACATAAACAACCACACACAAGAGGAGAGAGTGAGAGCGAGAGAGAGAGAGAGAGAGAGAGAGAGAATGTGCATGTGAACACATACAACCACACACAAGAGGAGAGAGAGAGAGCGAGAGAGAGAGAGAGAGAGAGAATGTGCATGTGAACATATACAACCACACACACCAAGAGGAGAGAGAGAGAGCGAGAGAGAGAGAGAGAGAGAGAGAATGTGCATGTGAACATATACAACCACACACAAGAGGAGAGAGAGAGAGCGAGAGAGAGAGAGAGAGAGAGAATGTGCATGTGAACACATACAACCACACACAAGAGGAGAGAGAGAGAGCGAGAGAGAGAGAGAGAGAGAGAGAATGTGCATGTGAACATATACAACCACACACACCAAGAGGAGAGAGAGAGAGCGAGAGAGAGAGAGAGAGAGAATGTGCATGTGAACATATACAACCACACACAAGAGGAGAGAGAGCGAGAGAGCGAGAGAGAGAGAGAAAGTGCATGTGAACATATACAACCACACACACCAAGAGGAGAGAGAGAGCATGTGAACATATACAACCACACACACCAAGAGGAGAGAGAGAGCATGTGAACATATACAACCACACACACCAAGAGGAGAGAGAGAGCATGTGAACATATACAACCACACACACCAAGAGGAGAGAGAGAGCATGTGAACATATACAACCACACACACCAAGAGGAGAGAGAGAGCATGTGAACATATACAACCACACACACCAAGAGGAGAGAGAGAGCATGTGAACATATACAAACACACACAACAAGAGGAGAGAGGGGAAAGAGAGAGAAAGCATGAGGATGTGAGAGAAGGAAAGGCGGTAAAGAGAGACAGAAAGACAGGGAAGAGAAAGATGGAGAGAAAGGAAAGCTGGATAGAGAAATGGAGAATGTGAAAAGAAAAGGGGAAGAGAGAGAGTGTGTTAGGGAAGGAAAGAATGGGAAGAGAAGTAAATACGAGAAAGAGAGGAAGATGAAGAATGTGAGAAGAACAAGGGAAGGATGGAGTGAGAAGAAGAGAGAAGATGTAGAATGTGAGAGAAGGACGAGGGGGAAGAGAGAGAAAGATGGCGTGAAAGAAAGAAAGAGCGAGAGATGGAGAATGTGAGAGAAGTGGAACAGAGAGAAAGAAAGAAAGAAAGAAAGAAAGAAGGTGAAAGTGTAGAATGTAAGAGAAGGAAAGACGGGAGAGAGAAAGAAAAATGGATAATGTGAGAGAGGGAAAAAAGGGGAAAAGAGAGATGGAGAAAGTGAGAGAAGGGGTGGGGGAAGAAAGAGAAGGAAATAATGGAACGACAGATAGAGAAATGGAGAATGAAAAGAAAAGAAGGGGAAGAGATTGAATGAGGAGGAAAGGAGGTGAAAAGAAAAAGATGGAGAATGTAAGAGAAGGACAGAAGGGGAAGTGAGACAAGGATGGAGAATGGGAGAAAAGGAAAGAAGGGAGAGGGAGAGAAAGATGGAGAGTGTTAGAGGAGGAAAGAAGGGAAAGAGAGTTAGAGAAATGGAGAAGGTGTAGGAAGGAAAGAAGAGGGAGATGGAGAATGAAAGATGAGGAAAGAAGGGGAAGAGAGAGAAAGATGGAGAAAGCGAGAGAAGGAAAGAAGGTGAAGAGAGTGAAGGAAAAAAGGAAAGAGAGAGAGAGAGGTAAAGAATGTTAGACAGAAAAAAGTGGGAAATGTAGAAGAGGGGAGAGCGACAGAAAAAAATGAGAGAAAGGGGAAGAAAACGTGAGATAGAGGAGAGGGACAGATGTGAGGAGAGAGAAACAAAAAGGAGAGACACAAAGACAAAGAAGAGAGATGGAAAGAAGGGTTAGAGGAGAGGGAGATGACAAAAAGGAAGGTGAAGAAAGGGAGAGACGGAGAAAAATATAGAGGGAAAGAAATAGATGAAGAGAGAAAAAGAAAGATATATATATAGGGAGGTAAAGAAAGAAAGAGAAGGAGGAAAAGCAGCCGAGCAACACAAATCCAGAATTCATCTGGGACTCTGAGGGAGACATTGTAAAGGTGGGCAGTGACATCTGGTGGAGAAAAGAGATAGTGCGTGTTACACAGTTAGGTTGATCATTCTAGTTTGCTCTTAAACTAAACTTTAAAGTGCGTTTTTTAGGATTTTGTAATTTTGACTTTATTTGGTGGGAGAATACTTGTAAACACAAATGTTGTAAATGGTGTTAAAATGAACAGACTAGGGAGACTAAGAATTCCATCCAAAACTACACAGTTTTAAACAAACACATTTTAAACTTTAATTCAGGAGTGTCCAAACTATGCAGCACTCAGAACCATTTTTGTTGGTCCTCAGGCTTTCCACTGTATTGGCCCAAATATCATTTTAGTTATGCTAAACATGTTTGGACATTAGTTTAGACAAAGTTGCATTTCACTTGAAACATGTATAAATAAATGAAAACCTGCTGCTCGTCATGGTGAAATGCCACATGTTGTCCTTATTTCATGTTTTCATATAGAATTAACGTATTTTCTGTGTAAAAATAACAAAAAATGCACATATTTCGAATATTTAAGGTTTCAATTTCTTGGTTAATTTTGTACACATTTTGCAAAATATATCTAGAATGGATTTTGGATCTCCTTGGGTCAAACTTAAATCTCACTGGTGCTCATCGGGGAGTGTCGCGTGAGCCGATTCAGGATCCGAGGCACGCATTGTGTAAAGTTGACAGTCATTTACGCCAATGAACTGTGATTAAATCGAAACCATGATCTGGCCCCAAGAAAATTGTGATAATAATTTTTTTCCGTATCGCCCAGCTCTATCTAGGGCAATACAGATTTTACCTTATTACATGCACAAAAATTAGGCACATGAACTAGGTCTGTTTTTCACATTTCAATCCAGTAAAAAACAGGTACAGCACCTTTAATACTGAAGGGAAATATATGTTTTATATACCCCTTCAGTATTAAAGGTGCTGTACCTGTTTTTCACGTTTCAATCCAGTAAAAAACAGGTACAGCACCTTTAATACTGAAGGGAAATATATGTTTTATATACCCCTTCAGTATTAAAGGTGCTGTACCTGTTTTTCACGTTTCAATCCAGTAAAAAACAGGTACAGCACCTTTAATACTGAAGGGAAATATACGTCTTATATACTACCTCTTTGTATCACTCATTTCTGATTTGTTTTATACTTATGGCGAGGTTTAGAATCTACACGCACATGTGAAGATAATCCAAGTTCAGTTTTAATCACAGCTTCATTCATAGACTTCCCAGAACATTCTATTCTACTCACAGTTTGCATTTAAAGTGACTCTCAGGTCTTTGTCAGTTCCTTGGAATGTGTGTGAGTGTGTTCTTTGGGGGATGTATGTATTTCCTCTGTGCAGAGAAACTCCAGGACAAGATAACGCTGTCGTCACCATGGAGACGGAGACTCGGATGTCCCGGGAGAAGGGACAACCTATTATTTGCATATTCATAAATGTGTTTTTAAATACCTGGGATAGGTGGGCGTTCAGAGCTCCTGTTGTAAGACCCGTGTAGTATGTAGGCTTTCAGGGATAAAGTTCTAAATCAAATCAAATCAAACTTTATTTATAAAGCACTTTTCATACATAGCACGTAACACAAAGTGCTTTACAGTGCATTAAAAACATTCCCATACATGACCATTTCCCACCCAACCTCCTCCCACCAGCCAAGCAAACACACACACACACACACACACACACACGCACACGCACACGCACACACACACACACACACACACACACACACACACACACACACACACACACACACACACACACACACACACACACACACACACACACACACACACAGTCACATACACACACACGCACACGCGCACACGCACACGCACACACATCTATGTGCATATACACGCATACACACGTATTTACACACACATACCGTTAGATACAATAGGCTGAGTGCAGATACACCAGTTGAGGAATCACCATCAGAGGAGCCGTCTGCACCAGGAGCAGAGAGTCTGCAGCCACAGGACACAGACTCAGGGCCCAGAGGAGAGATGAGGCACACACACCAAACCTCCATCAGGGGCCCATCAGCCAGGGCCCAGCAGATGACCGCCGCTCCCAGTACAGAGGGCCCCTCAGAGGAAACACTGGAGAGTCTAAAATGGATAAAAGAATAAATAAATAAATAAATATGGGTAATTAATAAATAGAACTAGAGTAAAACTTGGAAATAAATACATATAAAATAGTAAACCTATAATAAGTAAACACAATAAATAAATATAACAAATACACAAATTAAATATTAATCAAAAGCTAGACTAAAAAGGTGGGTCTTGAGCCTGCTCTTAAAAACCTGAACGTTCTCTGATCCAGGGCGCTCTGTATTAGATTCCTTTGTTAAGGTTAATAAACTTTATGGACTTAATTGATTTTTGCCTCATTCTCGTTCTTCGGATAAACGAACACGCCTTCAATACAGAAAGACGTTTTGAAAATACAGATAATAAATAGTGCATCACCTACATCTCAAACAGGACCAATCTCGCCTCCCTTTGACATCAAAACCTTTCCCCGTCGATGGAGCATTTACCAAACCCCAGTGAAGCTCATTTAAATTCAGAATAACTGGCTTCCCTCAGCCTCGGCGCCCCGACCCCATCGCCCCCCCGCAGAGAACCCTCCACGCTGTCCCGCACTCACCCGTGTACGCCGGGGGAGAGCTGAACCGCACCGACCCGCGCACGGCAGCAGGAGGCGGGGCCAAGGCGCAGCAGTGCAGAGGTCGCGCACGTGCAGCAGCGAACGCAGCGTGGGGTGCAGGGAGAGAGACGTGCATTGTGGGTAATCGTCTGTTAGCTGGAGTCTTGTGTGTGTGCAGTGGGGAAAGGCTGGCCTCATTTCTCAAAGAGTAAAGGTTAATGAGGACAAATATGGGCCAAAATCTGTTAATGTGAGATTTGGGGGAATTTATCACAGTTTTTTTTTTTTTTTTTTTTTTTGTGAGCGATTAGTTGGAGTTTGGTGAACTTCTCTGGACTGCTTTGATTCATTCCTCTGTACCAGGGCTTTTTTTTTTTTTTTTCCCCCAGTTGCTCGACCTGTCAAATAATTCTTTTCATTATCAAATTAGACTTGCAAAGATTATACGACACATAAATCACATCATTATTGTAATATTGTCAAGAAATATAAAATGCTATCTTTTGAAAATGTAATTCCATTAGTGAATATTAGGCCCCATCCACACGGAGACATAACAATTCTAGTTTCCAAAATGAATTGCATAAAGATGGAGCTGGTTTAGTAAATGTGTGCGTCCACATGGAGCACTCAAAACACCTAAAGCTACTGTAATACATGCTCCAGGCCAGCGTGAGGCGCTGTGATTCTGCCACAGAATGTGACAACTAGAAGAAGAAAGTACATTTTCAAAAAAGAAAAAAACAGCGAGTACTCAGAGCACGTGCAGAAAAGCTACAAAATGGAAACAGAAACTTAACGGAGTTTCTTTTAAACTTAGCAAAGGTTCTACAAATCTACAGAAGAGACAAAGAGAGCGCTGTGTGCTTCAGATCTCACTGAATATAACGACAAAGCCTTAGAACGGACTTAATGGAGACAAACTCTGGTGGATTATATATTTCTCTGTCACCTGTGGCTCATGGATTCTGCAGTAAACATCATATAAAGGTCAGTAAATTCTGCAGAACAGACGCAGTGCTGGAGCTCGTCGAAAAAAGTCACTTTTGCTGTAACTATGGAGACATGTAAACAGCGTTTTGAAATCTTTGCACTCTGGGACCTGGTTTCAAAAAGTGTTGGTTTCAGACCCTGAAACACCTGCTCCGTGTGGATGATACACACTTCAGATCAAATATTTTAGCTGATTGACCTGAGTTCCGCTCTGTGTGGACGAGGCCTCAATGTCAACAACGTATATCCAGTATTTTTGTAGATAACGATAAACCAGCATTACTGGTGTTAGGGATCATGGCGTGTTGTTTCATGCCTCCATTGGAACCAATACAAATAGACCATGTCAACCCAGGATAGCGCGCTTTAGTCTACATTCCCCTTCAGAATAGCTCACACCTGGACATAGTATTTAAAATGAAATGTTACGTTTATTTAAGCAGGGTCCTTGAAAGCCACGCCCCCATCGCCCCATGTTGACACAGCGCCCCAAACTGATCCGCGACACCTGCTGCTCTGGACGGGACAAATCTGGCCGACAAATGACTGCATGTCGTTCCCCGTTCTTATCCCCATGTCACGCTGCACTGTCCTGTCCAATAAAACCACATCCTTATGGGCCGGGGTTACTCAAACCCAAGTAATAATAATATTAATAAGAAAAAGAGTGAATCAGCATTACATCAATTTGAACATGTTTACCTCTAAGTCTGGGTGATACGGTGATAAAAATGTCCCTGTGACAATCTGCTATTTTTGTGAAATCGTCGTATCGTGATTCACTTTTTCTCCTGTTGTTTAGCCATGTTCTGAACAATGTTGCCAGATTTTACTGTTTCCAGCCCAAAGTCCACATAAAACCCGCCAAGATCAATGAAAACCAGCCCAAATGATAAACTTTCCAAAATTACTATTTAAATGTCATACAAAGCACAGTTGCAATGGTAAAATCATGAACAAACCAACAGTACACAACCAGATAAACATATAGACCACAGTCGGGCCCTTAGCCCTCCTTATTTGGCAACTATAGCACCATCTGATTGTATGGTGCGTTTAAAGTTGACAGGTTAGACATGTTTGACTAATATATACTGAATATGATTGTATTTAAGATTTTACTACACATTTTGCCTATTTTGTCCCCTGTTCTTCATAACATTTATAGTGTTAACTGTCTATTTATTTTCAACTGTACGTCACATTTTGATGACACACTTCCTGTAATTTTAAACTTTTATTTATTCTAGAACTGTACTTCAAAAATGTAAAAACTGCTAAATATTTACCACAAGTGCCCTCCCACCAAACTAAGCCATAATTTGAATATAATGAGAACTTGTCATATAGACTTAAATCCCACGCAAACTGGATATCAGAATTGTAATACATGTAGTGTGCTTTGGACTCATTCTCCAGAACTGGGGCAATCCACTTCAGCTCGGGGTGGTTCTCCCGTTACTTCCAATACATTTTCTTGTATTTCCCCATTTGGAAATCTTGTTTTAAATCCTGTATCTCCTCTCCAGCCGTGAGATAAACTGACCTCGCCTTAAACCCTAAACGTTGAGCAGGACCCCAACGCCAAACCCGAGGGTGCGCAGACTGAGCCGATGTTTATTGTTTCCATCCAATCAGAGGTCGATAAGACATTTTGACTGACAACCAGCACAACCAATGTCACTATTGCAAACCATTCAATATTCAATTTCTATAATTACTCTATTCTACTCTATTATTCTATTTAATATTCTATCAACAACTCAATCAATAATACACAAATATTTATCAAGATATTAATCTATTTTGCATTTTCAAATTCCCGCCTGAGACGTCCAAAAATAGCCCAAAATATACGCACCCGCCCAACGCTATTTTTTTCCGCCAGAAGCCAACAAAAGGAGCCCAATTGGGCGGAAAACCGCCCAATCTGGCAACACTGGTTCTGAAACAAGCGACAAAAGTGCGACCAAAAGCGATAAAAATGCTTCCAAAAGCAACAGAAACACACCTACAAACGCGACTCGGTGCACCAAAATGCAACTAAAAGACAACAAAGACGTGGCTAAAAGTGACAATGACACGTTTAAATAGAACAAAAATATTCCACTGTAATAATTAATTATCGTAATTGTTGGACTGGACAAAGACGGAAACATTATTTAGCCAAAATGTCAAGAATGATAAATAATAAACAAATTAACGATATTATAGGCAATAAATGGAAAAATACATGATGAACATGAATTTAATTGAATCGAATACATGATCTGGCCCCAAGAAAATCACGATAATAATTTTTTGCCACATCGCCCAGCCCTACTTACCTCTCTTGTTTATTACATTTCAAATAATAATCTTACACACTGTTCCTTTAAAGCTCACGGAGATAATCAAAGCAGCAATTAATTAGGCACAAAACACGACACAACCCTGGTTCTGATTAAGGAACGACTTCAGAACGGGGCTGAAATTAACATAACGTAACCGACTGGCGCTCCTCGGTGGTTCTGACAAACACGCGGCCCGAGCTCACCTGGCGTCCCGTGTCAAACGTGACCGCGTGCATAATCCTGCGTGACCTCATTACGGCCTGTTATGTGTCTTCTACAGAGGCCCGTCCCGCTGTTCACCGCCGGGGCCCTGTACGCCGCCGCCCCCCCGCGGTCCGGACCCCCACGGCTCCACAGGCTGCTCACGCCCCGCATCTGTCCCGGGCTCTGTGCGAGTCACGCGGAGGATTATTGATGCTGATGATGTTCGGATGTAGGGCAGGCAGGTGTTACGTCTTAATGAGCCGACGAAGAGACATGTTCAGCGAGATACAAGGCACGGCGGTGGGTTTTGTTGTTCTTTTTCAGACCGGAGTTAGTTTGTTTTTCTCTATCTCACGTTTCTTCAGAGGGTCATGTGATGTTTCTGTTGTATATAGTAGCTTGACATCTACTTCAGGAATACACTTACGTTACAACCGATAGCGTAGTATTAGCAAGTTTCGATCTTCTAACAGCGTCCGGATGGCAACCCCTGTAACCTTTTCTATGATGGGACACGCCTGGACGAACGAGGGGTTGCATCGATAAAAAGTAAATTTCATCTCCTTTCAAAACCTGAAAGCATTCTAAGTACCCCCTTAAGGTAAGTGTTTCCTCTTCGGGTCCCCGTACCCCTGGTTGGGAAACACTGCTTTAAAGGACACTTTTTTGAACTTGTTCTAACAATGTTCCGTCATCAAAGACATACCTGGAGTTGCGTCAGCTTCATTCACGGTAGTTTGAGGAATGCTGGTAAGATAATCCTCTCCCTCTGACCATCAAAGTCACTTCCTGCTGACGTTTAGACGTCACTTGTCCGAGACTCCCAGACTTTCTCTGAGCATTTCTGCCTCTAAACATGATGATTGTAACTGCCTGATAGCTTCGCACAAAGGTTCCCAAACCTTTCTGGCAGGGACCCCCAAAATAGCCATGTAACGTACTCGGGAACCCCAAAGCGAAATGAAAATGACAGTAGCAATAATTTTAAGTGTCAAAGCATGTTAAATCAGGTTTAATATTTCTTTTTTGAATAGTTTATTGTCTTATTGGACCCTATTTCACTAAAATATACTGTTTTTAATTAAAAATAGAGCAAATTCAACGTCATATTCATTAAAATGAGATCTTGAAATCATCTTGCGACCCCCGCTCATCCCTCGTGCCCCCCACTTTGGGAACCACTGGCTTAGCTTACCAAAAGCATATGAAACCATTGTGTATACACACATGTAATTGCCTCTGCAGCCAGTAGATGGAGCCACAGCTAGTTAATGGCATTTCCCAAGGCAGTGAGAAGTTATTCTTCGTAAAAAAAAAAAAAATATATATATATATATATATATATATATATATATATATAACATTTTATTTTTAGATCTAAAACATTAGATGTCAAAGTAATGATACTCCAGAGCATCTTTAAAGGCCAATAATAATACAACTGCAAAATATTTATCCTTTATGCCAATGATGTTTGATTTCATTTCTTTTTTAAATAAGCGGTTTTGATGCTCCAAATAATTTATTTAATGAAATCATGTGTTAATCCGTTGACTCAAATTTGAGACTTTTCCAAGGCCCACCTGGCAATACTTCAAGGCACAGTCGTGTTCACACTGGTTGAAAATCAGAGCGACAGAGGACATCTTCATCTACTCTCACACACCTGGGATAATGTGCTGAAGTCATACTGCAGATGGCGCTGTCGTCCTTGTCTCTACGAGTAATTCTTTTTGGAAAGCTCTTGATGTCTACTTTACATCGGAGATGGAAAATATCTGAAATGTTACACACAGAAGTTCCAGTTGCTCGTCAAATGAACGCTGGTGTCAAGGCAGATTCATGGAGCTGCTGTAGTTAAAGGACCCCCTTGAAAATAAATAAATGTCAAATAATGATAAAGTGGGAAACAACAAATAGGTTTGTTTTTTGTTGTGAAAACACTATAAAACATTAAGCACTATTACTATTTGGTTAAAGAGGGATAAATGAAGCAGATTAAATTTCTCATTTAAACCAAAAAGTGTGTTGTAGAATAGTTTTTAGATTGGGTTTAAAAAATCCTGAGCCATCCCAAGCCTGTGCACATCTGAGGCCGACCCCATCCCGAGTCATCCCCTGCATGTCTGGCCCGGCTGAGGTTAAAAGAGCAGAGCTTTAACATCAAGTGTGACAGGGCTTCATGTGCTCAGTGTGTGTACGTGTCAGTGTTAAGTGTGTATCGTGCACTGTGGCTATTGTAAAGTATAACCATAACAGTGTGTAAGAGGTGCAGGCTGATTCATGAGGCTCATTAAACTTTGTCTCATTTATGTTAGATAGTGCCGTTAAAAACACACACACACACCACACAGACATGCACACACCACACACACACACACACACAAACACACACACACCACACAGACATGCACACACCACACGCATACACACACACACGCACGCTACACACATGCACCACACACACACACACACACACACACACACACACACGGAGGCAGAGGAGCTTGAGACTGAGGACTCTTGGGTCATTTAAGTCATTTTCCTGCACTTTGGTTTTCCGAAGCAAATATGAAAAAGAACAGACAATGAAGACAACGCTGAACAAAGACACTTTGCAGACTCAGTCATTCACCTTGGTTTATGTAACAGGTGATACAACCGACATAATGAAGCATTTAGAATGACGTCTGGAAGTCTTTGTCAAAGAAGACTCAAAGAAGCATTTTTGACACCGCTGCTGTCATCAAGTAATCACACCATAGAGAAAATGTAGAGCCATGACAGAAATGCTACATCACTTACACTTTTCAACTGTAACATGTTTAAGGTTAATTATAAAATACAAAGGATCAAACGAAACTGTCCCTCTTTACCCAGCAATGACTCAATCTGTGAGTGATGTGTCTGACAGTCGGGATCAGATGTGTCAGATTTGTACTTATTAGATTGGGGTCTGCCCTTATACAGGGATTGGAAGACCACTTTTTTTTAAGGTGAGACACTACAGGCAAAAGGATTTCCTTCTCTTGTTTTTCATTGGATATGAGACATTACGTGCAAAGGGGGAGTCAGTTCCAGCTCTTCGTGCTGCACATGTGCTCATCAGGGGCCCTGCTGCTGCTGTACACACTGGAGGCTCGTGCTCGTGTGCTGAGTGCACACCTGGGCTGGACGGAGGAAAACAGCTCGGTTACTGAAGGTTTTTGTTCAATGGAAGATGGTTTATTTTGCATATTATTGTCTGCTTAGCTTAACTGACACTTACATTTTTGAAAAGCGTCAGGAAGTAGCATTATTTTGTACAATATTGAAGGTTTTTGTTCAATGGGAAAAAAGTTTGTTTACTTAATAATTTCACTGACACTTGTACAGCACAGGCACAGCTTGACTTACTTTGGCCTGAATGACAACCTTTTTAATTATTTCAGTCCACATAATTATCTGTTAACAATGATTTATAATGACATGTTTAATTAGAATGACAACATACACCCATTGCAGTGTGTGTTATTTTCTGATTACAGTGATTAACTCTTTCAAAATTGATGAAAAAACAAAAAGAATTGCTCTTTTGAATCGGTCTTTTAAAGGAACAATTCCTGAAGATTCGACTCCTTTTAAAGAGTCATAAATCCCATCACTATTCTTAAGCATTTGTTAATATCTAATTCCAAGCCTGATTTATCACGGTTTTAAGTCAAAATTTTCTCATAAACTAGAAATGGAATCCAAAGCCCACTCTGTAAATATTTTTGTAATTAATATGTGCACAAAATGAATCAAGAAAATTGCAATTTTAGTTGTTTTTTCCACATACAGCGCCTTATTTCAATATGAAAACATTGCATGATGAAAAACTTTCTTCTTTTTTTTTTTTACATTCATGTAGTAAACCTCAGCAAAAGTATAAAATTGATATATTTTCATTTAAGATTTTTTCCTATTCACCTGCAGTGTCGCCTTAAAAGTTTTGTTCCTATTTTGGACATTATATAGTTGCGATTAAAATTCACAATGCAATACCAAGACAGATATACAATAATAGCGTTTATTTAGTCATTTAAGCTTAGAATTTGTTCCGTTTTCATCCTGGTTCTGTCACTGAAACCCAAAGACAAACTGAGGAGCTGACAATTTTCCAGCATTTCCTTCTTTGTCTTCTCTCACAACCAACCACCAGGGGGCACCGTCTCCATATAAAATGAGCGACCATACCATGAAGGAGCAGCGATGGCAAACATGAACCTCAAACCGCTTTAATATAAATTTAATGTAATTTTACACAAGAGCGGAAAGCCACTTCTTATCCGTACTCATCCTAAACCCTATAAACGTCAACGGTAAAGCTTGTTATGTCTTCAACTGAAACTCAATCGCCCAAATCAAATGTTCTAATTGCATCACTCGCAGATAACATGATAAGATGAATATTTATGCTTTTGTGCAGGCCTTTCCTTTCTCTCTTTAAAAGGTTTCGACAATTATAGTGAACATTCAAGTCTGTACAATCGCAGAAGGATGCAACGGGATGGAAATGGCTGCGTGTGATTATGAACTCGCGGCCCCGGAGCCAAAAGTGGGTCACAGGGTCATTTTCAGTGGGTCGCGGGATGTATTATGCAAATGGTGTTTCCTCATTATTAGTTAAACTCAATGTTGTATTCTGATTCATTCCTGAGTGTTTGAGTTAATCCTGTATTGTCCTGCAACTGAGGCTCCAGCGCGCAGAAAAGTCCTGTTTTCACCTACCCCCTATCCCCGCCCACATCCTTGTACTTTCTGTGATTATTTGAAATTTAAAGCGTGAAGCGATACATGTGGCGTTCTAAAATATCAAGCACTTTTCAAACATAAAACACGTAAATGCTTGTTATGGTGAAGTTAACGCAGTGATTACCAACCAGGGTACAGGGACCCCAACGGGTACGTGAGCAGTTACCAGGGGTTTACACCGTAAACCCGAACAAGTTAAGGTTACTTTAAAATATCTGGGAATCAGCAGGACTTGAGTAAAACAAGGAAATTGCTTATTTATCTAAAATGAGTACGTTTTGAGAATTGTGCACTTCATAAACCCAAGTTATAATAAATTGGATCCAGTATTTTAGTATATATGTAAAAAAAAAAAAAAAGTAAATCTGACATAGTGTACACAACAGATTGTGTTTTGTTCACTGTATTGGCTAAAGCAATGTGAGAGAAACAATATGGATAATATGGATTCTTCGCATAAGTTAATTTACTGAACAATATCAATTAACTTATCTTCATTTTGAACAGTACCAAGTAAATGTAAGCTAATATTTGCAACACTAAAATATGCAATGCAGCTCACCAGTGGTAAAATTCTGGTTGACATCACTGGAATGGTTTCAGGTTTTAAAAGGACATGAAAATGTACTATAATCTGAATTTAAAAAGTCTTGTTAGTCGTAAATTTAGCATCTTTTTGGAGTATATTGAACCATAAATTAATTAAAAAAAACACACAGATAGAAGTAATAATTGACAGTTAAAGGGCCCATGACAGGTTGGGCTACTCATTTAACCAAAATGTAGTTCAGATAAACATATTTCAAAATTAGCTAAAATTCGTTACAAATTTTACACCGTTTTCGCAATTTTTAGCTTTTTAATTTTACTTAATGGTTGTAATTGATGATATCACGCTAGGAAATTACCATAGCAACAACACTGTAAACTGGGCCAAAACTCATCTAATGTCACATTTTTTTTATTTGACAAATAGAAATAAATGTGAACACCTTTATTTTGTTGAATTCATGTTTAAAGGGTCAAAAAAGTAGTTCATTTTGTGTAAATTGTGCATAACCTTTGTCTCCCCAGTGTGATGTCATCAGTCTGCTTACTTCCTGTATTTTTCAACAGGTTTTTCAACTTTTCTCCACAAACAGTGACCTGATTGGTGTAAAACTATAATTTCTGTTTACAACAAGTATTAATACACTAAATTAAGTCAAAATTTGAAAATCATAGAAACCTGTCATACGCACTTTAATTAGTTAATTGGTACTCTGCGTGTGAGACAAAGCTTTGGGGGTACTCCAGACAAAAAAGGTTGGGAGTTAAAGTTAACCGACCAACTTCTAGTACCAGGCTAGATCTATAATGCAGTTCACAATTGATAAAATGCAAAGTGATGATCTAATTGTGTTATAGTTCAATACTAAGTGCACGAAAAAAGCGTTACATGTCTCCTTTAAATTGGAATTGAAAATGGAAATGTTTCTCTTACATACTGTGTACATCAACACTGTTTCCATGAAAATATTGATACTGACTGAAAGAATACAAAAGAAAATTGAATTCAGTCAACTGGGTAAACAGTTTACATTTTGCCACTCATCCATCTTCTTCACCTCCTCTGACTGATAAGTTTGCTTATATCTGTCTGAAGGAGGCGCTAACTGCACTGAAACTATGGGCTTCACTGGACTGGCTGAACCACCAGCTTCCCTTTGTGAAGATGAGCACTCTCCCGCAGTTTGTTTAACGGCAAATTATATCATTTGACCCAGATATTACAGATGTGGGTCACGTCTATTGTCCATTACTTGGAATAACCTTTTTAGCTCCATTATGTTTTGTACCTGGAAACAAGATTAAATAAATGTATGAAATGCATTAACCTGTTGCTCTATTTCTCCTCGTTTACCTGAATTTCTCAGACGACAGTTCAACACAACATATAGAATTCATGCGCACTCATGACTGACCTCATATCCATAATTACTGCAAACCGCTAATTAGGTGTTAACGAAACAAAACAAGAGCGGTTAACTCGCTTCCATTAACGACCCCTGGGCTAGCGCTAGTGTTTGTGTCGTGCTAATTGATCGGCTCATATTAAAGACATGGCTATAGGTTTAACTGGGGATCTTGGTATAATTATTGGGCGTAATAAGGTAAATAGGAACGTGTTTTTATGAAAGGGCCAGACAACAGAGTAATTGTTGTTGCATGAGTCATCTCAGTCCTGTGGATTCACTGAACTGATGTGTCATTTGCCTTGAAGACGTGCAGCACTTTATCTTCCACTTAGTTAGTTGTTGAACAAATGTAAAATGCTGTGTTGGGTGTAACTGAGTTACTGATACTTAGTTACTCTCTCTAGTTAACTTACAATTTTTCAGGACACATATTCTGCTAGAGTGACTTTTTTGAGCTTTTAACCATGTTCTAACAATGTTCTGTCATCAAAAACATACCTGAAGTTGCATTCATGCTGTTTGGAGGAATGTTTAGTAGAAAATCCTCTCCCTCCAACTCAAAAGTACGGTGATGTTTTTTCAGATTTCATACGTCTGTGTGTCCTGTGTCTTAAAGACGTATGAAAACGTCTTTAAGACACTTGAAGTGCTAACAGAACTAAATTGTGCCCTAGGCACCATCTGCTGGCTTTTTCTTTTTAAATGAGATGGCAAATTTAAGGCACTCAAGAGCATGTTTAAAGGATAATAACAATATGAAAAATGCATAATATTTTTCCTTTGAGTAGCTTAGTTGTGTAACATATTACTGTGATACTTGTAATTAAATTACAGTTATGAATAAAACATACTTGCAACACCAACAACAATGTTTCTGAGCAGACTCTGCAGGACACAGTTCAAATGAGGAGCAGGTTGTAATGTGCTAAAAGTGACAAACCCACATGACTCCTGCTCTCAAGGAAACACCTAACCCTAACCTGTGGTTGGTGTTAAGAAGACATATTATGTTTCTTAAGATGCTTAGTATTGACTGTATGACTAAGAATATGACTTTAACATAAGTTAAAATAAATTAACATTACATTTTTTCATTGTAAACCTTATCACTGATCTAAATGTACTTACTTATAGAAACAAATCATTGACTTCCTGTTCAAAATGGCGGAAGTGATAAACCCTGCCTCAGCAGATTGTCATCTACATTTTTAGATGTCTGACATTTTAGAACTTTCAAGTGTCACTCAAAGTCATATTTCAAATAATTGTACAGGATGTGGGCGGGGATGGGGGGTAGGTGCACACTTTTGAGCCACAGTTGCAGGACAATACAGTATTACTAAACATTTACAAATCAATCACAATATATCTTTGAGTAAATAATGTTGAAGAAATACTGTTGTATCTACAGCAGGTGAAAAGGTCATCAAAGTTTAATTCAGCATCTCCTTTATTTACTGTCTTGAGGCAGTAACTAAATAGTCGCTTGTTCAGAGGCGTCCGGTAAAAGATAAAGAGGTAAAGAGCACTGGACAGGGAAGGGCCCTCCAACACATGGGATGTTTTAATTCTCAGTTTCTACACTTAAATTCATTTTTGTTGTAATAAAATACATTGCGATTGAGAAAGTCCTTAAGAGAAATCTGAGGGCCCCATCAAACCTTTACAGGGAAAATCATCATGCATAATCATGTTAACAGATAAAGCTAGGGGTTGTAATTTGTCGTCAGTGTATTTTCTTATTGTATTAATATGATTAGAGATCTATAAATTAAATAAAATCTAAAATTAGTTATTGTTATGTTTATGTAGAAACCATGGGGTGTTTTCTAGCAATAGTAAATAACAGTAATTACTTTATTTGTGGGGATAATAAATAATTCATATAAAAAATTATGTATTAGGCGCCAGCTGTGAAGGTTTGAACCTGGGGCTGCGATTTTGGTGCTCCGCCCCTGCACTTGTTTCATTAAAAAAAAACAAAAAACATCAACTAGTAATTTATAACCAATTAAAGTAACTTCCCTTACAGCCAAATTTTTCAAAATGTTTGTTCTTGGCTGGTCGAGTAAGATGGAGATACTTTTAATGCCATTCTGTGTAACATTCCAGGCACATAAGCTTTAAAAGGCATCAAAACTATTCCCAGAGTTCATATTTCTTGGTTGTAATGGTCAAAATAAAAGTCCCTTATGTCACCGTTGGCTTGAATACTATTCATCAGTCGGATTTGTAAACACGGATGACAATGAGCAGGTTCAGATAAAGAAGGTTACGGTGAAAGGAAGTGATTCAGCCGGTGGTTAAAGGGGAAGTCCTGCCATGACAAACCAGGTAGGCCATGAGTCACAGTTTAATTAACAAACTGGCCTTATGTAATTATGGCGACGAGCTCATTAAACACGGACCATTCTTTTCAACTGACAAGATGAACAATAGGGATTAGAATGGTCCTCGAACGTCATCAGTTTCAAAACTTGAAGCCAGGGGAGTAGACAAGGGGGGGCCAATGGGTCTGTTGTCCTGGGCCTCAGAGTTTTAGGGGCCCAGAATTGGATCTTCTTCCCTATTGATTTATATTAAAGGGGGGCTTCTTGTCCCGGGCCCCCAAATTTCTGTCGACGGGCCTGCATGAAGCCAGAATAATGAGGACTTTGTGGGGGAAATAGAACAAGTTGTCCGGCTAATCACGTTTTTTACAATTTTGCATGCTGTGTAATTTTTATCTGTCATCTATTATGTTATTTTTTTACACTAACACAACCCCCACACTTCAAATTCTTCAAATTCCAAGAAATTGTAATTTATCCCAAAACTTTTAAAACGATCTATATTGTTTCTACAAATGACAAAAAGTTTTGAGTGTTTATTTTTTTCAAACCTAGTGAAAGGTTATATCTCTTTATACTTTTTCAGATACAGGTGGTTTATGAATATACAAAAAAGATGAATTTGATATTTTACTTTGCAAAAGCTGAATAAAAATACTAATTTATGAATAGTTAAAATGTAATCTTCATTCATTCATTCATTCATTTTCTACTGCTTATCCGGTTAGGGGTCGCGGGTGACTGGAGCCTATCCCAGTGACTTTGGGCCTTAGGCGGGGTACACCCTGGACAGTGGCCAACTCGTCGCAGGGCTGACACAGAGAGACAGAGACAAGGACAAACAACCATTCACTCTCACATTCATACACTACGGGCAATTTAGAGTTGTCAATTAACCTACACAGTCATGTCTTTGGACGGTGGGAGGAGCCGGAGAACCCGGAGAGAACCCACGGTAACACGGGGAGGACATGCAGACTCCACCCAGAGAGATCGTGTGATGTTGGGGTGGTCCGGGATTCGAACCCACAATCTCCTTCTTGAGAGGCAGAGCAAATGTAATCTTTAGATGTTCAAATCAATACAAACAAGTTCTTTCATGAAATATACAAAACAGACACAAATATGAATAAATAATAATAGAAATCTGTAACAATTGTTTACCAACGCATTTTAAATTTGTGAATTTTTCTAATTTTTTGGTCTGAAACGCAGGGGACAGAAAACAAAGCAGAAGGAGGTCATGAATGTGTGTTTATAAAAAATCGTATAGTCCACTTTCATGTGCAAAATAGATTAGTAGTCTATTTTTACTGGTTTATTTTCTGGCCGTTGCAAAAAATAGATACGGAAATGGGAGATCAGAAAGGGTTAAATGGGTGGAAGTCCACCGTGTAACGTACAGTGCAAATGTACAACAGCTCATGTCTTCAAAACAGTTTGCTGGATCTGAATCTTGAGTCTTCACACTTTCCAAAGAGCCATGGCTTGTTTAGCTTCATCAGGGGCTTCGAAAAAGTCGAAGAAAATCAAGAAAAGTCCATGTTTTGCATTCCTGTCCATTTTATAATCCAAAACACTCCCTGATTCATATTTAGACTTATAGACTTAGTTAGAAATGAGTTTACTGGGGGATTCCACCTTGTTGTTTTGTTTTATTAGGGTCAAACACAAAGAAAAACAGCATGGTTGATACTGTTTGCTGTGACTTTAGCCAATCAGAGACCGGTCTGTGGTCATTCAAATAATGTCAAATACTTATCTGAACAGGTTTTTACAGTTTTATGCTGGAATTGACTTCAAATCTATTGGGAAGAGGTTTCAATGTATTGCTTCATTTTGTTGAGTAATTAGATAAGAGGAAAAATGGAATTTGGGTATTATCTTTAAGTATCTGAGTGAACAAAATCGGGCTGAAAAAAGGTGTAAAAATTCCAATTTTGCCTCATTTTTTGGAGCTAACACTTAAAGAACAAATGTTACGCAAACGTTTTTGAGCTTGTTAGCCATTTTCTAACATTGTTCTGTCATGAAAAACACACCCAGAGTTGTATTTAGCTGCATTCACGCTAGTTTGATGAATCCTGGTTAGAAAATCCTCTGCGACTGATCAAAAAAACACTCCGTTCTGAATTCCCTCCACGTGTGACGTCACTTATCCGAGAATCGTCTGCTGTTTTAAGCCCACAAATCATCACCAGACTGAGCATTTCTGCTGTCTAAATATATACATTTTGTTTTTATGAAGAAAAAAAAATGTTCTAAAACATAACTTCAGGTACTCAAGAGCAGGTTTAAAAAATGTCAAAAAATGCATTCTATTTTTCCTTTAAATAAATCAGACTGCGTGTAAGTTATCTACAAATGCTTCTACAATTTGCCAAATCTTGTTCGGTCCCAGATTGTACAGTTCGGTTCACTTTAAGGCTGATCTTTATGTCTCTGTGGGAGAAAAATGCTTGGGAGAAAACGGCCTTTGAAGTTACAATGTCCCAGAAAAATCTATGAATGCAAGTTACCGACATTTTACAGCCATAAACATAAAGTAATCCAAATATTTATAATAAAAACACTTGACCTGGTGGTGTAACCTGCTTGTCTCTCCCACATCCTGATGAGGTAATAACACAAAAGCCACCATAAATCAAATGTCTGTGCATATCTGTCCAGCTTCCTTATTTTGTGTTTACTTTTAAGACTTTTACAACCTTCAGCTGCTAGATTACACATCACAACTTCCAGGCATAACGTTATGGCTTTATTGACAGTAATATCAAGTCAGCTTGGTCCAAATATATTACGTAATGTGGAATACTGAAAGGTATTAAAGGGGCTGTACCCATCTGAGACTATGACATCATCAAAAGAAAAGATTATTCTTCTATAACATCTCCAAAGACCCTGTTTGTCCACGTTAATTGCATGGCCATTCTAGTAGACGTCATTGACTTTCTCACAGACAGACGTTAGCGTGATTTTCTGCTTACGGTTAAGGTATGTTTTAGGATCAGACGGTCACCACCAGGACACAAAGTCTGCGCTCATGAAAGCTTTGAGGGCTGGTCCGTACGGAGAGCAGCTGTGGACAAGAACGCTTTGATGTTAATGTCTGTAAAAGTTCGTTTTAGCCAGTTTTCCTCTGCTTTTACATCAGAACTAAGTGACTTCAGTGACAGAGCTCCCCCTGCAGGTCTCTTGTGAAAATACACTGCCAGTAAAATGACACGAAAGCTTGAGTTTAGCGTGAAGCCAGTAAAAATCAACTACGGGTTAGGGTTAAAGGTACAGGGCCTTAAAGACAATTGCCTGGGATCCAGAATACACACTTCCTCAATTCTTTACAAATAGTGAGTCTGGTCACTCCGCCCCTCAAACCATACTGTGTGTGGCAGTTCGGGTTCCTGCCACTGCAAATTATGGCCAGTAGGTGGTGCATTAGACTATAAAAGCCTTGCTCAGGCTCTTCTTCGCTGTCTGACCCGTGCAGTTCCGCTTCTGGTCCGGTGTTTACGCCCGTCCTCTGCTGCGCCGGGTAGCTGTTCATTTCGGTTTTTCCCTAAATCTAACACAGGTTAGTCATTAAGTAACACCTGTATTATTTGTAGTGCCTCGATGTGGCTTTTGGCCCAGTGATGCGCCGCTTCATGGTGCCGTTGTCCTGCGCTTTGGTGGCTGGCGTTCCTTTTGAAGCTGGGGTCCGAGCGTGTCGTAGCCAGCTATGGTCCTGTCAGCCATCACCTGCCATAGGTGCGCAGCAACGAGCCTTAACATGATGTAGGTTCCACCTTAGTGCGAATTAAATGACTTTGTGTTCTGAGCTAATATAATTTTTTCATATTTAGGCTGAGATGTTGAGTCGGCCCATTGCTGCCTTGCCTTCCGTCTACAGCCTACTGTTGTTGGCCCAGTCAGTTGTTTCATCAAGACTGATGTCCTTGTCATGTCTAGTTGCCTGCCTTTTTATGTGTCTATTTAAAAGAACATGTTTGGGACTGTGCAATGACTACAACAAATGATTTAAACGACCTATACTAAAGGTGTTTTAATATAAAGTCAAGAAGCGAGGAATTGACTTAAAGAAACTTATACTAACATTACTAACATATTTAATAAATTATTGTAACTAAATGGAATTTGCCTCCTTTTCAATTTAAACGAACCTGTGTGCTTTATTATTATGGTCCTGGACCCATTGATGTCCAGGTGGCGTTGTTGGATCCTTTCAAAGTGAAAGTGAAGTAAGGTGCCGCACCCAATGCCACACGTGCAATCAGATGTGTTTATTTCCGTGACACAATTGAAACAGAGGAGCTCATTGGTCGTCTATCATTTCATCTAAATCAAACTTCTCACATCAGAGGAACAGAGTTGTGTGCTTTACTCTTTGATTCTGCAGAGGTCTGCGATGTTTTTCAGGCTGTGATATATTTCTTTTTTCCTCGTGAGCAGCCGTGTTTGTTTTGATACAGACTGACCATGCGTGTCCCTGATTGGCACCTGTCAATCATGCCTATCTGAACTTGTGGAGGTTACAGAGTGACCAACCTGATAATCTGTAGAGAAACACAGTGAGATATCATTCTGGATTTTAAGACAGTGGAGACACTTGTGGACCGTACCAATCTGCTCCAAAGTGAAACAGTGGAGCCTAAACTAACTTTTCTAGTGGAGGTCCACCACCTGCTTGTCTCCATGGAGATGTTATTGCTTTGCCTGGAATGCCCCACAGTATGGCATTGAACACATATCTCACTTTCTTTTTAATTTCTTAGAGATTTAAAGGAAAATGTCATGCATCTTTCATCTTTTCAGCAGTGATGAGGAAGCAACAGCCAGCTATCAATAGAACAATAGATCTAAGATTGCCATCGCAGATTAGCCTCAGGTGAAACTGGGCAGGGCCAAGTATTAACCTAACAAAGACAGGTCATTATCAGGTTCAGTTAACACTAGGCAGGACAAACTATTAACCAAACAAAAACATGCTTTCAGTGACTCCTCCCTGTGGGCAGGGCTCTCAATAATCAGAGTAGCATATAAGCCAGAGTTCCCAGACCAGCTCTCTGATTGACAATGACTTCGTGATAGAAGTCGAAACATCTCGATCTTCAAACAGCGTCCGGGTGACAACCCCTGAAACCTTTTCTGCGATGCATCTTTTATAGTTATAATTAGCTTGATCACCTTAACGTCTGCATCTCATGTTTTAGAACTAAAATAAAAGGTTTATAAAATCAACATCTGTATCTGTTGCTGTTTGTTACCATAGCTACTGAGCTCTGGCACCATTTTACTGGCTACATAGCGCTTACACAAGATAAAAACGCGTTTGTGATGAAATCCGAGTTAGCCGAGCAGTTGTAGTGATCATGATTAGACGGCGGAAAGGCACAGAACAAGCCTGCCGATGATTTATGGCTTAAAACAAGAGAAGATTCTCAAATACATGACGTCACTTATCGAAAAACGCCATTCATCGACGGAATTCTGCAGGTAGTGTTTTGGACGATCGGATTTTCTAACCAGGATTCATCAAACAAGCGTGATTGAAGCTAGATGCACTTATAGGTGTGTTTTTGATGAGGACAATGTCAGAACTTGGTTAAAAGCTAAAAAAAAAAGGTCAATTTTGCATAATATCTGTCCTTTTCGAAGCTAATCCACGTGAAGCAAACTCTCATGCCTAAATTTCAGCACCAGTGTAGGCTTGTAGGTTATGAAGGTAGCACGAGCTTCAGTCTTCAAAGCCTCCTCCAGCCTCTGCAGGTCGGCCTAAAAACCTAACCAGAATATATGCTCGTGTGGACAAAGAAGTATGCGCAGTTTTACCAAAAAAATCCATTGTTCCCTGCTCCCTTCATGCTTATTTCTGTGTGATTTATTTATTTATTTGCGAATTCGACTTTGTTCTCGTGTCGAGCCGCCCACTCCGAGCCGATATCTGGCAAATGCAACAGCTCTGTGTTCTGGAAGCTGCTCTTCTCTCCTGGGATGGGTTTTATAATTTTCTGTTGGGAGATGAAGAGGGAAACGAGGCGCATATGGCCACGGTGAGTTTTATACGGGGAAAAAAAAAGAAGAAATGTTCCAGAAGCTGTGCATTGTGGTTACGTTAGCTAAATCCGGTTATTTCTAATGCAAACGATCTGTTTATATAAGACACACACAGACAGGATGTATTTTGTGGCCTAGAAACTAAGCACTTTATACAATACGCAGTAAAATTCAGAAAATAAAGTGCAATTTAAAAACATAATTTGCTAAAATATAATACATATAAATTGAAAAATGTGTAACAGTGGAGAAAAAAGTAACACATGCATCTTAATAAAGCCTAAACAAAGACTTAATTCATAAAGAACAAATCATTTCAAACTTCAAACTAAGTAGTTTGTAGATTTCTGGAAGTGGAAAGTCACCTGCACAGTTCCATGGACATAGAAAGTTAAAACCTACTTCGGAACATTCTCCATGGAGAAGAAAACAGCCTTTGAAGTTACAATGTCCCAGAGAAATCTATGGATGAAGTGGATTAAATGAAATAATAAAACATTTTAAGGAGCAGACTGGACAAGTTTGCTGTTTCCACATGAAAGCCGATATGTTGAGAGAAAAAAAAAACTACAGTTCATTTAGTTGCAGAAATCTACTTCCTCTACTCTAAATCAAATCAAATCAAATCAAAATGTATTTGTATAGCACAATTCATACAAAAGTAACACAAAGTGCTTTACAGTCATAAAAACACATTAAAACTCACAATACAATAACAATAAGAGCATAAATAAATACATTAAAATGTACATGACACAATAAAATGCGGATCAAATTCCCTTAATCATAAGCACAGCTAAACAGAACAGTTTTAAGCCTAGATTTAAAAACTGGCAGTGTGGGAGCCTGTCTTACATTTTCGGGGAGACTGTTCCAGATTTTAGCTCCATAAAACTGGAACGCCGATTCCCCATGTTTAGTTCTGACTCTGGGCACCACCAGGAGGCCGGTCCCTGAGGTCCTCAGAGTACGAGATGGTTCGTATGGCACTAACAGTTCAGAGATGTACCTTGGTGCTTGGCCATGGAAGGACTTAAATACAATCAGAGCTGCTTTAAAGTCAATTCTCTGAGCCACAGGAAGCCAGTGCAGAGACCTGAGCACAGGACTAATGTGGTCGTACTTTCTGGTTCTAGTCAGAACTCGAGCAGCAGCGTTCTGAATGTACTGCAGCTGTTTTATCGCTCGTTTGGAGAGGCCAGTGAACAGGCCGTTACAGTAGTCTAACCTACTGGAGACAAACGCATGGATAAGTCTCTCCAGGTCTGGGTTAGACACTATATTTTTTATTTTGGCAATGTTCTTCAGATGGTAAAAAGCTCCTGATATTATGGATTTGATGTGGCTGTCAAAATTCAAGTCTGAGTCCATCATTACACCTAAATTTCTCACTTGATTTGAAGGTTTTAAGGAGAGAGACTGGAGGTGCCTGCTGACACTTTCTCTCTGTTTCTGCAGGCCAAACACAATTATTTCTGTCTTGTCTGAATTTAGCTGGAGGAAGTTGTTTTGCATCCACAAGCTGATTTGTTGGATGCAGTGGCAGAGTGAATCTACTGGACCATTGTCACCAGCTGTCAGCGAGACATAAATCTGAGTGTCATCTGCATAGTTGTGGTAGGACACTCCACAGTTGTGAATCAATGAACCTAACGGTAGCATATACAGGTTGAACAGGAGGGGTCCCAGGACTGACCCTTGGGGCACCCCACAGGTCAAGGACATGCGGTCTGAGACACACTGACCAATCTCAACAAAATACTCTCTGTTTTCCAAATAGGACCTGAACCAATTTAGAGCATTGCCCGTAACGCCCACCCAGTCCTCAAGTCTCTGTAAGAGAATCTTGTGATCGACTGTGTCGAAGGCAGCACTGAGGTCCAACAAGACCAAGATAGAGACTTTGCCTGCATCAGTGCTAAGACGGATGTCATTTGTTACTTTTATAAGAGCTGTTTCAGTGCTGTGGTGTGATCTGAAGCCTGACTGGAAAACATCAAAAATGTCATTTATTACAAGATAATTATTAAGCTGTTGGTAAACAACTTTTTCAATAACTTTTCCCAAAAAAGGTAAATTTGAGATTGGCCGGTAATTGTTTAGTACTGTCGCATCAAGACTACTCTTTTTTAAGAGAGGCTTAATGACTGCAGTTTTTAAGGCCCTTGGGAATATCCCAGATTGAAGTGACATATTGACTATTTGAGTGAGTTGAGCTAACAAACTGTTTAGCACAGACTTTAAAAATATTGTGGGTAACACATCAAGGCAGCAAGAAGAAGAACTTAGACTGGTTATGGTCTCTTGGACAGTTTTTTCATTCACGATTGCAAAGTGAGACAGCTCCACGTGTTTAACTGGCTGATTGGTTGTTATTAGCATTGAGGTGTTAATTGTATTTTTAATGTTCTGAATCTTGTCATGAAAGAATTTTGCAAATTCATTGCATTTGAATGTAGAAATGAGTTCTACTGGCAGCTGGGCTGGAGGGTTTGTTAATCTATTTACAGTTGCAAACAGGACACGGGAGTTATTACAGCAATTTCCAATAATTTCAGAGAAATACCTCTCTTTGTTATACATAAAATTTGGTTGTATATGAGCATTTTTTCTCTGAAAATGTCATAATTAATCTGGAGTTTTGACTTGCGCCATTTCCGCTCGGCCCTGCGGCACGCCCTTTTCTGTGCCCTGACCGACTCATTATTCTTCCATGGAGCTTTCTGCTTATTTTTGACCATTTTAGCCTTCAAAGGGGCAATGGTGTCCAGAACATTCACAACACTTAATGAGACAGAGCTCAACAAATCATCAACATTTGAACATGAGGCAGTTTTAAAGTTTATCATTTCCTGAAAGAGTGCACTTGTGCTATCATTTATATGTCTCCTGTGAACAACTGCAGGAGGAGCCTGTTGTTTGGGAAGGATAGACAGGTCAAAGAAGACACAGAAATGATCTGACAGAGCGACATCAACCACATTCACTTTTGAAATGTTAACCCCCTTTGTAATTAGCAGGTCTAGAGTGTGCCCTTTGCTGTGGGTGGGGCCACTTACATGCTGAGTTAGACCAAAGGTTTCAAGAACAGTATGAAACTCTTTAGTGCAGGGGTCACCAACCTTTTTGAAACCAAGAGCTACTTCCTGGGTGCTGATAAAGGCAAAGGGCTACCAGTTTGATACATACTTCTGAAATAGCCAATTTGCTCAATTTATCTTAAATTATATGTTATTATTAATAATTAATGGTATTTACCTGTGTGAAGACACTGATCATGTTAATGATTTCTCATAAAAATATCAACAATGTAAAAAGATAGGAAATAAATTAATATCAATATGCAACACTTTATTTCTATATTTTCAAGTTCCAGTGTTTTTCAAATTTAACATTTTCAAATGATCACTTTTACAACAGTCCTGGGAATCACAATGTACATCGCAGCAGAATTTTTAAACATTTTTAACAAACACCCTGCAAAGCCTAAGAAAAAAATGCACTTAACAGTTGTGCTATCAAATGTAACATGAATGACATATTTTGAACTGGACACCAAATCTGGTATCTGTTTGTTTGTCAGTTAGTGGGAAGCCTGACATTGCATGCTCTCCACCAGTGTGTTGTACTCTGGTGTGTAATTTGACACTGCAACTCTGAGTAAGTCTTGCAGATGTGCATCAGTGAGACGTGTTCTGTGTTTGTTCTTGATGAAGTTCATGTCAGAAAAGGCTGATTCACAAAGATAGGTTGAACCAAACAGGCTTGCAACCTTCAAAGCTGCTGTGCATACACCACTGTACTTTTCTGTATCAACAAGGCCCCAAAAGTTTGGTGCACCCTGATAGGCTTTGAGGTGGAGGTCATTTTGCATTGTTACAATTTCAAGCTCCATCTGTCCAGCATCAAGGCTGAATGTTGCACTTAACTGGTCAGCAATGCTTGATATGTCCATGTTCATGAAAGGATTACAAATGAATGACACACATGGCTCAAGCTGACCCAGGTCACAAAACCTGTTCTCAAACTCTTGTCCAAGTCTTTCTATGACCTGAGAGTACTTTTCGGCAACTTTGTCAAAAGCCTCAGATGCAAAAGTATTGTCTTTCAGCACCATCTGCACAGAGGGAAAGTGCAGAATATTTTTTCTTTAAATGCACAAAGAAAATGCTCATCTTGGCTTTGAAATGCATTTAAAGCACTTATTATATCAGCAACCATCTTACCTTTACCTTGCAACTCACAGTTCAGACTGTTCAGTTTCTCAGTAATGTCAGTTAAAAATGCAAGGTCAAGTATCCAGTCAGTGTCCTCCAGCAACGAGGTGTCTTCCCCTCTGGACTGCATGAACTCTTTGATTTCACCCAAAAGTGACAAAAAACGAAGCAGAATTCGTCCCCTGCTGAGCCATCGGATTTCTGTGTGTAGTAGCAGATCACCATATTCAGCTGACAGCTCCTCCAATAGTACCTTGAATGTTCTGTGCTGTTTAGCTTTGGAACGGATGCTGTTTATGATCTTTACAACGGGAGTCATCACGTGATCAAAGCCGATCACTTTCGCACATAAGGACTGCTGGTGGATGATGCAGTGGTAATGCAGAAAGTTTGGGAACTCTGTGTCACTTTTACAGTGAGCAATGAATCCTGCGTGTCGGCCGATCATAGCAGGAGCCCCATCCGTAACCACTGATACCAGCTTCTCCAGCGGCACCTTTTTCTCCACCAAAAACTCCTTCACCACGTTATAGACGTCAACTCCTCTGGTAGTTGTCTTTAAGGGCAGTAGTGTCATAAGTTCTTCTTTTGTGGAGAAATCATCAAACGCCATCCTGATAAAGATCATCAGCTGCGCTGTACTGCTGCTGTCCACCGACTCGTCACACTGGATACTGAACCACCTGCACCTCGCCAGATCACGGTCCAGCTGGTCAGCCAAGTTCGCAGACATCGTCGACACTCTTCTTACCATTGTAGATGCACTCAGTTGAACATCAGAGAGAGTGGAGATTACATCGGTTCCGTACTTCTCGTCTTCAAGCACAGTTTTAGCAATTAACAGCATTGCTTCTTTGACAACTGCCCCATCTGAATATGCCTTCTTTTTCTTAATCAAGTATTGAGTAGCTCTTAATGAGGCTTCGGTTGCTTTTTGGGAGCTTTTTACCGATCTCGTAAAAAAAGATTGCTGTTTGCTGAGAGCTGCCTTTAAATCGCGAGCTTTTTCTGCTCGTAGTGCGCTGCCCGGTGGGTAATTAGCATGGTAGCTTGTGTGGCAAGTTGTTAAATGTCTCTCCACATTGTGCCGCTTTGCTGTCGCCACAGTTGCCCTGCAAATGAGACACACGCAGGCTCCTTTCACAATGGTAAAAAAAAACTCTACCTCCCATTCATCGTGAAAATGATAGGTTTTCTTTCTTTTCTCTGCCATATTTTTTCGGGGTCAATCACCGCGTTTTGCAGCGCCACAACGCTACGTTTTGGGCCTGCGCACAATACTGACCCTTGAACTATTGTAGGTCAGAGTTCATTTATATTAATCATTAGAATAATAATATATTATCATTTCCAGTTCTCGTGTAAGTGTGATTTAAACGAGAATAGCAAAAAAATAAAATAAAATAAATAGATGCAGCTCACTGAAAGTGCGTTATTTGAGCTAATTTTAGAACAGGCGTACGGGCGACTCACATGGTACTTATGGGCGACCTGGTGCCCGCGGGCACTGTGTTGGCGACCCCTGCTTTAGTGTTTCTGTCACAAACATTGTCCACATGAATATTAAAATCACCTGTAATGACTAGACCATTAAAGTCAGTGCATACAACTGAAAGCAACTCACAGTAAATTCATCAATGAAACTTTGACAGTGCTGGGGAGGCTTGTATAAAACTACAAAAAGTATGGAGGGTGATTGTTTTATCTCCATTTTAAAGCTCACATATTCAAATGACAAAAAAGTCCCAAATGACAACCTATGAGTGATTATTGTATCTCTGAATAGTGCACAGACACCCCCTCCCTTTTTGTTTTCTCGGGTTATAGATTCAAATTTGTAATTTGGTGGAGCTGATTCTATTAGAACTGCATTACCTGTATTTTTATCAAGCCACGTTTCAGTTAAGAACATAAAATCAAGGTTATAAGAAGACATAAAATTATTGATTAAAAAGGATTTGTTACATAATGATCTGACATTGAGCATGGCCAGTGTCAGATTTGTTTCAGTGGGACTGGACAGTTTTTTATTACAAGGAATACAAATTAAATTTCTCTGATAGGTCAGTTTTCTATTATCTAGAGGAGTTTGTTCCTTTACAAGATCACATGTATTTGGTCTCAGAGCTGTGCAGGTGGTAACAGATGTAAATGTGATTTGATGCAGGTTATAAGATACAATGCCACGAACAGAGTGTTTATAATTATGACATCTTGCACTTATAATAGTCCTAATGGGGAAAGTAGGTTTTTTCCTCTTAAAGTCTTTTTGCAATCGTGTCAGAGATTGTTTTCTAGACATTGCCTGCAGTGACCAAGAGGGGGAGCGAGTCTGAACACAGCGGTATGTTGGGTGATCTGAAGAAGCAGTGGGGATGGGAGTATAGGAAGTAAACAGTCACTCACGTGCGGGAACGCCAACCAGGTAGTGGACAGCGTAGAGCATGTTGTTTGCCAGTAGACGGCTTCCGAGCCAGTTCAGATGCAGACCATCAGAGCGGTAGTGAGATGGACGATCCCAAAACAGGTTAAAATTGTCAATAAATTTGATAAAATGAGACTTGCAAGTGGAGCTGAGCCAGGCGTTCAAATAGAGGGTTCTACTGAGTCTCTCAGCACCCTGATTCATTGTAGGAAGAGGACCGGAGACACAGACATACCCTGAATAATCCACGGTTTCAGAACATTGAAGAGCTCCATGAAATCTCTTTTTGTAATTTCTGACTGCCTGTATAACATGTCGTTTGTACCGACATGAACGATAACCCTATGAACTGTTGAGGGCATCGATTGGAGAAGGTCTGGGAGTCTCCTCATAATCTGTGAGACTGTAGCTCCTGGAAAACAGTGCGTAATAGCGTTGAAGAAGCGAACATGTCTGATTATGGAGTCACCGATGATCACTGTTGTGGGAGGGAAGAGTGGTTGCGGATGATCCGTAAATGGATTACTGTGCTTCGAACCATCCTCGTGCACGGAGGACTGACCCGGGACGGGCGGCTCTGGCTGGGCAGCTTCAGCCCGCGTGTGCGGGACAGGTGCGAACTGTTCCGCTGTGGGTTCCTGGTGCAGGGGCGCGTTCTCGAGCAGGCACACCGGTTGTGCCACGGCTTGTTGTAGCCGTGGCTGGACCGGTGACTGCAGCGGCACCGGCTGTGCCGCGGCATTGGACCGTGACACCACCGACGGCGGCGAGGGTGCGCGCAACACAGGAGAGAGCGGCAGGGCAGGAGCTGAAGCTTGAGCATCACCAGATCGCCTCAAGATTGCTTTTTTTAGGATGTTTAGTCTGGCTGAAGATTTAGCAAGCTGCTCAGACGTCTTGATAAGTTTAGTGGACTCAGACGAGCTGGAGGAGGAGGAAGCAGCCACTTCGGGATGTACCGGAGCCTCGCTTAAAGCAGCCTGGGAAGAGACGGTCCCCGGCGGTGGATCCTCGGTGTTCCCCGACAGGTGGCCCGGGACGCCACCCTGAAGAGCAGGGAAGTCGACTGACGAGTCCAGAATGGAGATGTTTTTTACCGGAGCGGCTGGAACAGATGAGTCAATTGCCAGGGCAGAAAAACGGTTGGTGAGGCTTAAGCGGGGGACAATTGTGGCTCCAAGTGTGCATTTTGTCTTGTTCCTATGCACCACCGAGTCATCTTGGTGTAGCCGAGAGTGGGGAGTTGAGCAGGAGGGCAGGGGAGAGCCATGCGGGTCCCAGACCACTGTATCCATGAGGGCGCTGTTAAGAGAGGCTATCCGTTTGTGTTGTCCTGTAGCAACATTCATAAGTTTGGAAATTATTGCTTCCTTTTTCTTAAGTTCATTGGATAGTCGCATGATCTCTTCTTCTAGTTGATAAATAGTTTTGCCCTGATACACATTATCCTCTTTTAAAGGAGATTGGTCTTCCCCAGGTGGCATGGCTGGCAGTGTTGGCCACACCAGGCCAGTTTCTCAAATCAATAAATTAATTTTAAAAAACTACTCTACTCTCGTGGATCTTTGTAATTCCTGTAAAATGTTCTGTCTTCCCTCATTCATTTGTGCATCCTGCTGCTAAAAAAACAATCCAGTGTCTGAAACTGAAACAATGTCATTAGTTTCAATGCAAATTCCCTGCCACCATCACTGCAACTGTGGAGAATGGTGGTGCATGCTGGGATAGTGTGATGGCGCTGTGGGAGCTCTAGACTGTGGAAAATTATAGCTTAGGTTTGTTTCCATGGAAACAAACAGGTGGAGGCTCCTCCAGCCCAAGGACGAGTCAGGGTTGTGGAGATGCAAACCTTCTTTGAGGAAGGACACTTTTTACTACTTTTTTAGTGCAATAAAACCATCCAAAATAAATAAAAAAGGTCATGTACACTGCCTTTAATTAAGGGGTATTTACTAAGCCTGAATAATTCTTAATAAATGATTTGTTCATTATGAATTAAGTCCTTGTCCACAGGTGAGACACTACAGGCAAAACTCATTATTTAAAAAAAATTGTGGGTTTTTTTGGTCAATTTGCTCTCTCAACATATCGGTTTCATGTGAAAACATGCTCCTAAAAATGTTTTATTGTTCCATTTATTCCTCTTCATTCGTAGATTTCTCTGGGACACAGTAACTTCAAATGCCGTTTTCTTAAAATGCATTTTTCTCGCCTAGAGACATAAGGCTCACCACTTACTAGCTCCTACACACACCACACTTGACAATCTTGGACTCAACAAGATTTTGACAAATTGTAAGGAAGGATTTTTAAATATCTAAATCTAAAATTGAATTATTGAAGGTTTAAGTAAAAAAAATGAGGCGAAATTTGATATTTTGGCCAATTTTAACTCCAATCTAGTTTACTTAAAAACTAAATAAGCTGTCCAAAATCCCCTCTGTAAATTTTTTGTATGAATGAACCAAGACATTTTAACCTGGTTCTGTCCATTTTTCATTTATGTGTATTTTTACACATCAAATGCCATATTTCTACATGAAAACATGACATGATGAAAAACTTTTTTTCTTACATTTATGTGGATAAACTACAGCAGAAGTTTACAATTGATAGCTTTAAATTTAACAGTGTTTTTCTATTCACCTGCAGTGTGTCACCTTAAGGCTAATTAAGGAGTAGTTATTATAAAGTGTTACTGAAATATGATAAAGTACTGAACAACACATGGTGCTGGTGATGCTAATGTTAAAAACAAATTCTGCACATTTACATTTTATTAGTGCTGCTTCTTAGAAAAATAAATCTTTATGACGATTTACGATAAATATTAGAAAACCATCATATCCAATAATTGTAAAAACAGCTTTTTTTTGGATTCCTAAATATAGCACGTCCAGCAGCTTTGCTTGATTGCTGCACTTACAGACATTTTCTCTGTCGGATTCACACCTGAGAAGAGCAGACCATTTCAGCTTCAATCAAGACTAAATTGAGAGCCACTTGACATTTTGAATTGTCTCGGTTTATTTTAATCGCTCATAATTGCGCTCAAGACACAAGGATTCTCTTAAATTACACGGAAACGAGTATAATTTTGACTTTCACAAAAATCTTATTCAACATTTCTACCAGTAAAACATTTAAGGTATCCTAAAAATATTTGGATTAAAGGACACATATTACGCCGAATTGACGTGTTCGAGTTTTTAAGAAGACCTATTGTGCTTTTTTCTTCTGTTAAAGACCAGTTGAAAAATGGACAAAAGTCAGATTCTGCATGGTTGGATCTTAACAAGGTTCCAAATAGAGCTTCAATGAGCAACAATAGTTTAAATAATTTGCTGCGGCGCTTGATGTAAGCCTTTCCAGGAGGTGAGTGGGAACATTTCTCCTAGTGATACTCAATCTTTTTTTGTCTCACTCCCATTTGTTGGCGCATATTGAAGCTCTACTTGGAACTAAGGCTGCACAATATTTCGCAAAAGTATTGTTATCGCAATATAGGCTGATGCAATAACGATATCGTAACAAACAAAATATATCGCTGTGACACCAAAGTCTTCCATCTGATAGAAATGTTGCTGCTTTAAATGAAAATCATGAACAAAATGTAGCTTTTTCAAACTAAATTATCCTCGGTTTTGTATTTGTTGGTTTTTATTTCAACATAACTGTGACTATGAACAATAATTGCAGTCGTATTTTCATGATTTGATCTTTCTCTGGAGTAAACTGGAGTAAAATGTAAAGACTAAAACACAAACTTGGCAGAAAAATGGCAGAAAAGAATAGACCATTTTTGATTTTCCTTAATTCTACACATAGAAGCCTTCATTCACGATATTTCAACATTTCTTTGGTTAAAAATGTTAATTTATTTTAAATCTCAATATCTAAAAGAGAATAATCGTTAGTTTCAGCCTTAGTCAGAAAGCGTATTTAAGTATCGCAATAATATCGATATCGCAGATTCTAATATCGCACAGCCCTACTTGGAACCTTGTTAAGATCCAAATGTGACTTTTGTCCATTTTTCAACTGGTCTTAAACTTTGATCGGGACTATATTTTGGACATTTTAAGTTGCAATATTGACCTAAAACAAATCCTTACTTCCATGTTGAAAACCGCAGCAGTGATTTGCACTGGCCCAGCTTTTGGGGAGCTGCAGAATCCAACGTGTGTCACCGTTTCAGAAATCGAACTTATTAAAGACCACTACAATCAACATGCATAAGAGACCGACAAAGTTCAGGAACTTTCCCAACCTTAAAAAATACACTTCAAGTATTTCAAGCACCCTGGAACGCTGAAAACGATTGTCTTCCCTTCCCCACAGTGTGAAACCAGTTCAATTCTTCCTTCTTGAATAAACTTGAACAAACGTCGAACGGTTCATTTTTTTCCGTCCAGGCTTGCACCATGTGGCAGTGGTCTGAGGTCCGTCTACTCTTCGCCGTTCATTTGTTAGATTTCATAAGAGCGGACACGTTATCTAACAGTCTGTGGAATCAGAGCGGTGTGGGAGGTGCACCTGCTCCAACATGAAGAATGAAGGATGGGAAATGTGTACAAACGGGATATGTTCATCTGTGGTTTGTGCTGACACGTTGTACGACCCGAGCGTGAGAAAATCAATAGTACTGGCAGACATCGGAGCTTTGTGTTTGGCAAATTGGCGTCTCTTTGGAAATCGGTTATACAAGCTCAGTGTTACATTCATGCGGCTTTTAGATATTTAAAAGGAGAAATATCATGCACAGTTTGTCAGTGTAATCCCTCGTTTGCCCGGGTTATGTTGTGTTCTATATTGTGCGCGTTATGATTGACTGTTATGCACGACAAACTTTGCAAATCAAGAGCGGAAACAGTGTGTCATAATCATTTAGAGTCAGGAATGGAGTTATTGAATTTGTCTTTGGATGCATTTCAAAGTTGCAAAGGTAGTCATCTGGACTCAAAATCATACACAATTTACTTAAAGTGCGTATGACAGGTTTTTAGGATTTTCCAATTTTGACTTTATTCAGTGTATTAATACCTCTTGCAAATATAAATTGCAGTTTTACACCAACCCGGTCGCTATTTGTGGAGAAAAGTGGAAAAATCTGTTGAAAATTACAGGAAGTAAACAGATCGATGACATCACCCTGGGGAGACAAAGGTTATGCACAATTTACACAAAAGAAACTACATTTTTGACCCTTTAAACATTGATTCAACAAAATAAAGGTGTTAATATACATTTCTCAAATGAACAAAACCTGTGACATTAGAAGATTATTTATGGCCAGCATGCAGTGTGGTTGCTATGGTAATTTCCTAGTGTGATGTCATACTTTACAACCAGGAAGTAAAATTTAAAACCTAAAAGGATAGCTAAGCTGCAATAAAGTCTGTACCAATGCGAGTGCCGTATAAATAATTCCAGCCCAACGTCACTTACCGAGTTAGCGTTGTCAGGCAATTGAGTAACAATGGGCTGAAAATGGCTGCACATTTCCACCACTTTGGAGGAAAAACGCAATATGTACCTGCCTTAACGATTATTTTAAAAGTCTTCGAAATGTCTGACTTTTTTGAGTGGGTTCTGTGCACGCCGGCGCCCAGCTAGCCCAGTGTTAGCGTCAGTACTTCCTGTTCAGTTCTATTCCCATGGGATTTTTGCCAAGTTGTATTCAAATACATTTTTAAAATAAGTACTTAAAGGTCCGGCAGTGTGGGTGGACGTCACAGATTTTTTAAATGGAGAATTTATGAGAATTGCAATGCTAACCGCTGTGAGTTCATTTTGTATAACCTTTAGATTTTAGTAGAAATTGAAGTATATTTGTCTTAACTGCATTTTATTTAAATGAGTCGTCTAACCTGTCATAGGTCCTTTAAAAGCTTTCGGCCATGGTTTCCCTCCATAAGTTACATCGCCATAACAATCTCTGCAGACCAGCAGCTCCTGGTTGCCCCTCGGATCAGGAAGTAGGACCCCAGCTTTAGAATACTTCTCCTTTCACTCAAGATGCGCTTAGACTCTTGAGTCTCATTTTTATTCCAGATACAGCAAGATAAGCTTTTACATTCACGTTAATCTGGTGCATGTTGTGCTTGCTTTCATTGTTCTGTTGTACCGTTGTCTGCGCACCACCTTGAAAAGCTCTGCGTGTGCTGTGTGTCAGGAGTTTGATCGTTGATGACGGATTAAGAAGGCTAAAACGAAGCTAAGTGCACTGAACCGCATCACCGTCACAGGTTAGAGATACACGCAGAGACACTTTGACGAATGCAGCGCGGGGCCAGTCTGAGTGCTCATCTTTTTGGAAACTGTAGACGCAAATTCGACAGACAAATCTCTCTCCGCGCTCCCGAGGTCCGATGTCACACTGAACTCTCACGGGTCGCCAAAACCTGCCCGACCTGCTCAGACCGGAGACCTCGGTGTGAAGTGACCTTTAGTCCACCGTCCATGCACTTTGTCCGTGGGAAAATCAGATAACCCGTGGGAATCCATGTCAGCTTAATACTTTTACGTACTTTTCACAAGTTTTTCCCAGCTCCACCATTTTACGACAAAACGATTGAGCCAACAATCTGCAGTGGAAAGTGACAAAGTACAGAGGAAAAAAGTTAACATTTTTTTGGTATCTGTACTGGACTGGGGAGGTAAAGGGTACTGGTTTCCCCGGGGCCCAGGGCAGGGAAGGGGCCCTCAAAAGTGTGTGATGTTTTGTTTTGGGTTTTTTCCAGTTGCATTTTCTATGTTTTAATCTGTTTTTGTTGTAATAAAATGCACTTTAGTTGAGCAAAGTCCTTCAGAGACTCAAAACGATTATGCACGAGATGTAAGGGCCCCCAAAACACTATTAAAAAATGAAAAGACAGAGGAAGATCATTGCCCACATATTAGCCAAGTTGTTAAAAATAAATTAAGCAGTGCATTTTCTTCTTTAGTAATAATACATTTCAAGATATTTGTGAAATTGGTCTGGTAAAACAAGCAGTGTCATAATATTAGCCGGCAGCTACACAGGATGTCTATAAATATTGTTTGTAGAAACCATATATTCTAGCAAGAGTGAATGGAAAAAATAACAATAATAACCAAATTTTCTGGGATAAATAAATCAAAAACAAAATGATGTATTGGGTTTGTGCGTTCTTGTCTGTACTCTACTTAAAGGGCCTGTACCTGATTTTGAACCATTAGACAGGAGCATGTTTTAATTTGAACCATTAGCCCCGCCCACATAGTCCTTCCTTTCGATGGACTTTGCCCCATGACTCAGAAACGACTGTCTTGAGATCGTCTTATGCAGTCCAACTCTTTTGAAACTGTGCCATGACAGAGAATCAAGTGTCAAGGATGGTGTCAAGCAATTATTTTCCCATGAGTCATAGTGAACAAAAAGAGGTGACCCTGGCATATGCTTCTGCACTAGTTCTTTCCTAACAAAAGGCATGTATTATATGCACAGATTATATATTACAGAAACAATGTTATTCTTATTTAACAAAGCATGATGCACAGAGAATGTGTCTTCACTAAAGTAAATTAAAATCAGGTACAGGCCCTTTAAAGTGCGTATGACAAGTTTTGATGATTTTCTAGTTTTAAGTTTCTTTGGTGGAATAAAACCTGTTGTGAATATTTATGATAGTTTTACACCAACAAAGTGTCAGTTTGTGAAGAAAAAGTTGAAAAAAGTTGAAAAATATGTTGAACTTTACAGGAAGTAGAGCAGAGTTCCAAAACACGATGACGTCACACTAGGGAGACTCACCAGGGACAATTTACAACCAACAAACACATTTTTCTGATCCTTTAAACATGAATTCATCAAAAATAAAGGCGTTCCTATGTGTTTTTATTTGTCAAATAATAATTTCCGTGACATTTGAGGAGTTTTCACCCAGTGTACGACACGGTTTCTAGGCAACAGTTACAGAATTCCCCAGTGTGATGTCATGATTTACAACCAGGAAGTCAAAATTTAAACCTAAAAAACTGCCAAACTGGGATAAAAATTGTTTTCTTTTTAGCAGAGTCTTGAATATAATTATCTTAACTGTGTTTTAGTGAAATGAGCACTTCAACCTGTCAGAGGCCCTTTAAGTAGTTTACAGGGGATACTTTTTAGTATTATTCGCTACATTTGAGAAAACGTACGTGTATTTTACCCTACTAAACGCAGCTAAAAGCGACAAAAACGTGACTGAAAGCGACAAAATTGTGTTTAAAATGTGAACAAATGTTGAACAAAATCCCATTAAAAACATAAATCGCAAACCTAATCACACTGGTCAGATATTTTTCCTAAATCGTGCAGCTCTATTATAGAAAATAGAAAACTACAAAGTGAACACGAATCACGATGCAACTGAAATCATGATCTGGCCCCAAGAAAATTACGCTAGTACTTTTCTGCCGTATCGCCCAGCTCTATGTGTGAGGCCCAGAAGTGGTAGAAAACAAAAGTCTGAAATAGACGTGAGAATGGCTGTTGACTCTGACCTAAAACCTCCTAATGCTCTTCTTTTCCCGCGGTGAGCAGAGTTCATTCATTGTTTTGGGTGAAAACAATGCCGAGTGGCTCCTCCGGTGTGAAAGCGGCCCCAGACGGCACCGTGATTCACACACTGAGTTTATACGACAACAGCACAACAGCCTGAGTCAGCCCCGCTCCACAAATACTGCGCCGGGCTCCATCCGCTCCTATTTTAGGAAACACAACTGAATGAGCTGAACTTTCAAGGTGCACTCATCTGGAGGACGCTGCGCCACCTGCTGGTCTCCGTGAGAATGTGATTGCGTTGGCGGGAATGTTCCACGGTACAGAGACAAACACGTGCCGCTACCAGACCAAGATACAGGACAGATCTGTGGAGATGTGAGCCTATGAATTTTATGTGTTTTTTTAATTTTTTTTTATAATAACACCTGTAGTTAATACATACACGATAGTTAAGTTTAATGCCATATTGGGGAGCATTTCAAACAAAGACCAGGAACCAGGACTAAAGTATGTCTAAACCAGGTCTAAACCAGGTCTAAACCAGGACTAAACCAGCACTAAACCAGGTCTGAACCAGCACTAAACCAGGTCTAAACCAGGACTAAACCAGCACTAAACCAGGTCTAAACCGGGACTAAACCAGGTCTAAACCAGGACTAAACCAGGTCTAAACCAGGACTAAACCAGCACTAAACCAGGTCTAAACCGGGACTAAACCAGGTCTAAACCAGGACTAAACCAGGACTAAACCAGCACTAAACCAGGTCTAAACCAGGACTAAACCAGGACTAAACCAGCACTAAACCAGGTCTAAACCAGGACTAAACCAGGACTAAACCAGGTCTAAACCAGGACTAAACCAGCACTAAACCAGGACTAAACCAGGTCTAAACCAGGTCTAAACCAGGACTAAACCAGGTCTAAACCAGGACTAAACCAGCACTAAACCAGGTCTAAACCGGGACTAAACCAGGTCTAAACCAGGACTAAACCAGGTCTAAACCAGGTCTGAACCAGGACTAAACCAGGACTAAACCAGGTCTTAACCAGGTCTGAACCAGCACTAAACCAGGACTAAACCAGGTCTAAACCAGGTCTGAACCAGCACTAAACCAGGACTAAACCAGGTCTAAACCAGGACTAAACCAGGACTAAACCAGGACTAAACCATCACTAAATAAGGTCTAAACCAGGACTAAACCAGCACTAAACCAGGTCTAAACCAGGACTAAACCAGCACTAAACCAGGACTAAACCAGATCTAAACCAGGACTAAACCAGGTCTAAACCAGGACTAAACCAGGACTAAACCAGGACTAAACCAGCACTAAACCAGGTCTAAATAAGGGTCTAAGCTAAGCTAAGCTAAGCTGGGTCTAAACCAGGTCTAAACAAGGACTAAACTGGGACTAAATCAGGTCTAAATCAAGACTAAACCAGGTTTAAACCAGGACTAAACTAGACAAGTGATTTTGTATATTTTTAGATATGGGTTGAGGGCCGGATCATGGCCCTTGGAGGGTCTAATATGGTCCCCAGAGATTTTATAAAGACTTTCATTACTTTAATAATAATTTGTCCTCTGAGCTTTTTTTCAACTTATTCATTCAAATCTATAAATGAAACTTTTAATATGAATAAATTAAATGAGAGCCCAGGTGCCGTTGAATGAACTGGTACCATTAACGCCCAAAGAGTTTTATGCTAATCTGCTCCATTAGCGCTACATTCTCAGTCTACCATCTCCACTGTGCCGCAGCCAATTAGCCAAAGCTGCAATTCATTTACATACAAGGTGCTAATGCGTGCTACCTCGGGCTAACCGCTTCATTAACAGCCTCTTTAGCTCCTCTCCGTCCCACATCCAAACTACCACTGTGTGTTAGCTGTCGAGAAGAGGATCAAATCAACAGCTGATAAGTTCAAAAAGCTAAAAAAAAATTAAGAAATAGCCAGAACATGCACTTTGACATTAAAAATAACAATCAAAACCGATCACGGAATGTAATGTTCTGTTATTTACTGACTCTGAGGACACATTATATGATAGAGTCGTTTGGATTTTTTGCAAGTGATAAACTCATTGTTGTTTTTAAACATGAGACACTGCAGGTGAATAGGAAAAAATCTGGAATGTAAATGTATCAAGTTAAAACTCCTGTAGTTTTCTCACATAAATGTAAGAAAAGATGTATTGCAAGTTTTTCATCATGTCATGAAATAAGGCATTTTATGTGTAAAAATGGCCAAAAAATACACATATTTGGGACATTTAAACCTGAAAAATGGACAGAACCAGCTTTAAATGTCATGGTTAATTTTGTACATATATTATTTGTAAAAGAAAAAAAAACTTGATTTTTGGATTTCTCATTTAGTTTTTGAATAAACTAGTAAACTACTTTCTGAAAATTGGCCTAAAAATTCAAATTTCACCTTTTTTTAAACTTAAAACTTTTAAAAATTAGGTTTAGAACTAGATATCAAGAAATCCTTCTGTACATTCCATCAAACACTCGCTGATCTTTGTGTCTCTGTGGGAGAAAAATGCATTTTAAGAAAACAGCCTTTGAAGTTACAATGTCCCAGAGAAATGTGAAGGATGAAGATTAAATGACATAATAAAACATCTTTAGGAGCAGACTGGACAAGTGCCTGCACTGACTCACATTCTGCTACATTGAGCTTTTAACCATGCTCTAACATCGTCATCAAAAACATACCTGGAGTTGCATTTAGCTGCATTCACGCTGTTTTGAGGAATGTTGGCTTCAATATCCGACCATCAAACACACTTCCTACGTCACTTATCCAAGAGTCGTCTGGTGTTTTAAGTCCTTAGTATAAATATATATTTATTTAATTATTTATGTTTTGAGGTAAATTGAAGGTACTAGAGAGCATGTTTAAAGGATAATAACAATATGAAAAATGCATAATATTTTTCCTTTAAATGGGTAATTGACCTGAGAACCAAAATAAAATTATATACATACTTAACGAAAGACTCAGTAATTACTGAATTACTGCATGACACCATCACCATTAAATATTAGAAACATAACAATATTTTTAGTAATTGTAGGTACAATATTCTTAAAGAAGACATATTATTGGACTTTTTCCAAAGTTTGGACGAGCGAAGAGTCACTACTCACCGACAGGAGGGGAGTTACTTCACCTGGGGCACCCTGGAAACCAGCGCCCCACTTTCACTAAACCACAATCCTCCTCTCTAATGTGAGATCACTGACAAATAAGGTCTACCAACTCCACACATCTTTGCAGTACAGTACCATGGCTCAATAATTGAAAATAAACTCAACTGGAACTCTAACACAACAGCCAAGTTTGCAAAAAACGTTTATATTTTTTTAAAGAAAATTGTGGACTCTTAAAGCTGACAGCACAATAATAAAGACTGTTTTACAAAAGTTTTATTGAGAGCATTTTAACTGTCTGTATTCAGAGCCGGAGCATTTGTCTCTGCAAAACAAAAGCAAACTAGACCAGACTGTGAGTGTGAGAAGAAGCAACATTTCTGGGAAACAAATGCACAACATCCCCTTTTTGGTCGACAAATACACTTTGAATCTTGCTCAGAAGATTGTGGCAGACACACGCCATGCTTTGTGGACTGAACACTGTCTCCTGCCGTCTGGCTCTGCCTCAAATGAAGACCAAGACTGGCACTACATCCTCTGTCCCGGACCGTATTCAGCTGCTCAATAAACTGTAATCCTAGTACTCTACTTTATATACGAGGATGGTGTTTTAATGTCACCCAGGGCCGGTTGGAGGCATTTGGAGGCCCTAAACTTTAGACTTTATTTGTGGCCCACCAAACACACACTGCTTAAATAGTTGGACATAACAATAACAACACACACCTTTATTAGCATTTACGTTTTTCTTCTTACAGTTAGAAATAGGCATATAAAGGGAAATTTAGTGTGCTTCCCAAGAAAATTTGACAAATCACACACCTGTTTTCCAGTGCATTTTAGATCTAATATTTAACTTTTCATGCTGTATTTAAAGATAAGCTGTTTTAGAATGGAGCATATTTGTACATTTTACACTTTAACTTGTACTTTACCAGAGCATGTGGTCCCTTATTGCTGGTGGCCCTAAACATTTACTTCGATTGTTCTCTTGAAGTTTTGATTATTATTAAAATAGCTGACTTTTCGAACGCGGAGGTGCGACTCCCCGTGGACACTTGTATCCGCTCAGCTGCTGCCAAATGTTTTCTTTAACCAAGTGTTAGACACAGTCCTCTCGTCCTTCTGTGCTGCTCTCAGTGATACAGCAGTGTGTGTGCAGACCATTCACACCTATTTATAAATGCAAACTTCATTTCCCATTCAAATGATTGTTCTTGGCAACTTAAATTAGAGCGATGGTTGGATAATCTTTTGGATAATTGTCACTTGGTTTATTTATACCGGTGAGCTAAAGGGAAATGTGTGTTCAAGTTTTTTTTTGTGAATTAGTGCAATATGAACCAGTGCAATATGGTACTTGCTGGTGATGTAGTGGTCAGGGTCAAAGGTCAGATTTATTTATATGGCACATTTACAACGTCCAGTGGTGCCCAAAGTAAAAAAAAAAACAAGGATGTAAGGGTTGCATGTGTGTGGTTGCTACCATTGCGGCGGTGTGGGTTTGCTTTGCAGCCTTGACCATTTGCCGAATGCCTATACCCGCTCTCTCTCCACATTTCACGCTGCAATGGTCCTGTCAAATACAGCCTTTGGGCCAGTAAAATCGTTTTGTTAATTTTTTTATCTGTGCAACATGATAAATGCAAAATGAATTAATGCTATATGCATCAGTGCAATGTGAATCAGTCCCATAGTAATCAGTGCAATATGAATCAGTGCGATAGGAATCAGTGCAATAGGAATCAGTGCAATAGGAATCAGTGCAATGGGAATCAGTGCAATAGGAATCAGTCCCATAGGAATCAGTGCAATAGGAATCAGTGCAATATGAATCTATGCATTAGGAATCAGTGCCATAGGAATCGGTGCAATATGAATCGGTGCAAAAGGAATCGGTGCCATAGGAATCAGTGCCATAGGAATTAGTGCAATAGGAATCAGTGCCATAGGAATCAGTGCCATAGGAATCAGTGCAATATGAATCTATGCATTAGGAATCAGTGCAATAGGAATCAGTGCAATAGGAATCAGTCCCATAGGAATCAGTGCAATAGGAATCAGTGCAATATGAATCTATGCATTAGGAATCAGTGCCATAGGAATCAGTGCAATATGAATCGGTGCAAAAGGAATCAGTGCCATAGGAATCAGTGCTATAGGAATCGATACATTATCAATTGGTGCAATGTGAACCAGTGCAATATGGTGCTTGCTGGTGGTGTAGTGGTTTAAAGGGGACATACCTTTTATTGTGTACTGTGGGTGTCTGGTAGTGGCTAAAAGTTGAAATTAATCACTTAAGTAGCTGCAAAGATATATTTATATAAATGTTGCAACATATTTCTCAGTTCGTTCGAATATCCGCATTATCTGTTACGTATTTTTATCTATCACGTCACAGCGGAACTACTAAACAAGGTCAAGAGCTTCCAGCAGAGACCGCCATCTTTATTTTTCTCGTAGCGATTTTGTAGTCCAAGTGCAAAGATGTCAAAGGTGCGAGTAGACAAGTTAAAATGCTCTGTTCTTGGTTGTGTTACCAGCACAACTCATTACACCGACCGCCTGCATCTGAACAACTGAGATCGGCTGGTTACGTTTTATTTTTCGTGGTAATGTACCACCGACAGTGGGGAAAGTCCAGTTTGTGTGCTAAGCACTTCAAAGATGAGTGCTTCAGTAACCTCCGCCAGTACAACGAGGGATTTGCTCAAAGATTGCATTTGATCGAAGGGTCAGTTCCTTCGGTCTATGGAGATGACGATATAGTGGAGCGGTAAGTCAAGAAACGCTGAAACACTGTTTATTAGACCTATTTTTTATCCAGTCATTCTTTACCTGTGTTCTGGCCATTTGTGAGGGATTAGCATTACACCTGTAGCTGCCCATCTTTTACTCGGCTGTTTTCCAGCTGCTTAGGGCACATGTCATTATATATTCATATAATACATTTATTTTTTAGGTTTTCATAAGGCAGAACTCACATCAGACTGCTCGTAGCTGACGTTAGCATGTCGCTAGCGTTAGCATGTCGCTAGCATTAGCGCGCAGCAAGCGTAGCCCGCAGCACCTTAACTACACTGACTGACTTGACAGTAGCCTTTTTCCCCGGACTGTTGTTGTAGTGAGATGGTAAAGTGAGGGTCCATTAGACAACCTGCTAATATCTTTCACACACAGTTAAGCTAACGGAGCGCATAGTGAATTACATAGTAGTAAACAAACCATTGAGATGCCATTCTTTGCTGCGAGGATCGTCTTCTTCGATTTCCTCTTGGTCTGTGTCAGACTCTGGCTCGTACATGTAAGGCTGGATGTTGATGTCTTCGCTTGTTTCCATTTTTCGATTGTCATTACGTTTATTTCTAACTTTGGAGAAGTTTTGGATCCGACAGACGGACTGTGTTTGGGACTACAACAATGGCTGAACGAGGCGGAGTCTGCGTGCAATGCGCATGGGAGGGGGTGGGGTGCGAACTAACTCATTTGCATTTAAAGAGACAGTGCCAAAACAAGGCGCTCAAAAGCGCTCCTTACAAAAGGGGTAAAAGAGAGGCATGTAGAAAGAAAATTAGGAGGAATTCAGACTGTAGATTGCAGGTACAGTATATTTAGACCCCAGGTAAATGTTTTAAATGTTCAAAAGGTGAAAATAAAAGCATGATATGTCCACTTTAAGGGTTGCTCGTGTGTGGTTGCTACCATCGTGGGGCCGAGGGTTCACTTCCCGGCCTCGGCCATCTCCGTATGTCGATACACGCTCTCTATCCACACTGAAAGCTGCAACTGTAAGTGCGAACTTATTTAATACTACAGGAATCAGTGCAATATAAATTAGTGCAATACAAATCAATACAATATAAATTCGAGCAATAAAAACATGAATTGGTGTAATACAGATCAGTGAAATATAAATTAATAAATTAATTATCAGTGCAATATGAATCAGAGCAATATGTTTTCTCGTTTGTAATAACAGTAGACCGTAGAACAGTGAACTACTGGAGCCTGCTAGCCGCCGCGTTCCAAATAGGACGTATCCATGGAGGCTACACCGGCTCCATCAAGCCGAGCTGCCATTCACTTTCGATTGGGACACTGGTGCCCTTTACTCTGTAACTGTTTTGGTCAAACTCACCATCTGGAGCTAAAATGTCTGTTTTGACACACGCTACATGATCCTAGTGTTTTTTCTTCTTAGGTTGTTCAAAGTTATTAGCAATAATAAGTGACCAATCAGGCGCTGTTTCGCTTGTGTTAGCAAAAGGTTTGATTGACAGCTAGCGCCGCATGTTTCCGCCAATCTCCTCTCGCCGAGGGTTTGAAACCGTTAACAACCTCACTCCTGATTATTCCATGTGGTTGCCACGATAGGCACTTGGATCTTCAAATATGGAGTCTGGCTCCACTTTAGCCGCTATAACATCTAGCCGCGATTGGATTCATTTGGCTGGAGCCAAACGCTATGGGTGACGTCACATTCCCATAGTCCACTGTTCTACGGTCTTTGGTAATAACACAGCACTGTGTTTGTTGGCCTGTGAATCTGAGTCCTCAGAACATTTTCAATAGCCTTGTTGCCACATAAGTAATATTGTCCTCTGACTGCCACCTGGGCAGTCTGTCAGGACACATCTCCAGATCTTGAGCTACTCTGCGGTCAGGACTTTAGCTGCAGGATTTTTACCTTTGTTGTATATTTTGGGTTAATGGGGAAAATGGTTTTACTTATATTTGGAAGATGTGCTTGATAATGTTAATTTAATGGTGGGGTGATGACACTGAGCACATGTCTGATTCAACAGCTCGAACGGTAGGAGCAGGTTCACGAGGCTCACATGGAGCATCACTGACTCAGAGGTGAGCAGAGCCAGGGGTCATGGGATTCAGAATGTCAAATCTATGCCCAAATCGTGTCATGAAATATTAATGACCAGTTTGCAACATGCTATCCATTTAGTGCCAATGTAAGTCAAGCTAGTGCCCCATTAAACACATCGGCCTTTAAACATGCTCTTGAGTAGCTCTGCTTTGGCATCTCAGAACTTAAACTTGGTGATGATTTATGGGCTTTATAAAAGTAATTTTTGTTAATTTTGTTTTTGTTTATCTTCAATTTTCTCTCTCTAAATATAAGTTTTCATCAGAAACAACATTGTCCAAGCTGCACCTTAGGGTGTCCATCCATCCATCTTCTTCCGCTTATCCGGGGCCGGGTTGTGGGGGCAGCAGTCTAAGCAGGGACTCCCAGACCTCCTTCACCCCAGATACTTCCTCCAGCTCCTCCAGGAGGATCCCGAGGCGTTCCCAGGCCAGCCGAGAGACATAGTCCCTCCAGCGTGTCCTGGGTCTACCCCGGGGCCGCCTCCCGGTGGGACATGCCCGAAAAACCTCCCGAGGGAGGCGTCCAGGAGGCATCCTGAACAGATGCCCGAGCCATCTCAGCTGGCTCCTCTGGACGTGGAGGAGCAGCGGCTCTACTCCGGGCTCCTCCTGTGTGACACTTTAGGATGTTTATTATTTAACTTAACCCACTTTAATCCAATGTGTAATCCACATTTTAACTTCAAAAATGCATTTTTCTGTCACAGAACCATAAAGATCAGCTCTTAAAATAGCAATCTTATACTTATATACTTATAGTTATACTTATCTTATACTTAACAAACTGAAAAATTGTACAGAAAGATTTCTTAATATCTAATTCTGAATCTGATTTATTACAGTTTGAATTATTACTCCGATTTTAAATGGGATCAAGTTTACTTAAACACCAAGTAAAATGTCCAAAATCCTATGTGTGTTTTCTCATAAAAATTAAGCAAACAATTAAACCTGGCTGTGACCATTTTTCAGATTTATATGTCCCAAATATGTGCAAGTTTGGCATTTTTTACACTTAAAATGCTCCAGCATTATATAAAACTTATATGATGAAAAACCTACACTAAAGGCCAATTCATACTTCATAAGAAGTACGAACTTTGTTCGTGCGCCTCGGGCTGTAAGAACAAAATTACGTCATTTTGTTCTTACAGCCTCTGTTCGGCTGTTCTCGCAGCCTGTTCTTGGCACATCAGCTGAGCAGAACTTTGTTCGGCAGAGCTGTGCGTCAACTAGGCTCTGATTGGCCAGTTTTTCAAAAGGGGCGGGGTAAATTTCCTTGGGCGCATGTTGGAGAAATAGTGTTTGTTATCCTAAAGACAAGGTGGTCAAACCGACGGGCTGACATCCGGAAGTACGAAAAGTGCCTCTCCTGGTCTATCTCCCTCATTTGTTGAACGAGCAGACTGTATTCGCTGTACTACCCGCGTCGTATTTAGCGGCCGGACATGCCATCTTCACTCATTTCGTTCTGTCTCCTCGGCCAGCGCATGTAAAAAAAAAAAGTCGTCATCCTCCTCTCTCATCCACTAAAAACTACATCTGCCATTGCTAAAACGATATCAACTGAGCTGTCAGCGATGGTAATCTCCATAGAAACAGCGTGGAAACAGTTGTTGGGATCACGGGGGGCGGGGTCTGAAGGAGTTCGGCTGCGGCGCTTGAGCTGAAGTATGAATGCCAGAGCCGAAACGAAGTTTATTCTTGTTCTTACAGCCTGAGGCGCACGAACAAAGTTCGTACTTCTTATGAAGTATGAATTGGCCTTAACACTTAAAGGACACGTTATGCCTTTGACCTTTGAACCACGTTTTAACATTGTTCCATCATCAACATGCACTGTGCTGAGTCGTACAAATACCAATACAATACAATACAAATCCTATGGTTAATTAATTATATATTTTGTTTGTCCTTTCTTTTGTCACATGGATTACCATATTGTATGAGTGGGTAAGGATGGTATGAATGTGATGTGGAAAAGTTTTGTGAATATTTTAAAACCTGAGAAGAAGAGTTTCGAATTGATTCCTCTAATTTGTGTCTGGCCTTAGAAGCGCCATACCTGATTTTTAATGCTTTGACACGTAAAAAGAGACACAGAAAAATAGAATCAGGTACAGCCCCTTTAATGGAGATGGAGGTAGGTAAAATGACTGCTTAGTTTATTGTAATCTGGCAACTTCAAGGTCACTACAACACATGTGGGTTTTCCTAGCGGATGTTTGTCTTTACTCAATACTGTCATCACACTCTTTCTGCAACGCTGACCTTCATCTCACAGAAGCGTGTCTATCCGAGTCTGTCTGTCCACGTGGAACATTCTCAGCTCCGAACATGACAAAGAGTTTCCGGTGTGTCAGAGCAGGAAGTGTCTGTCATACAGGGTTTTTATGATTCTGTGTTTATTCTGCTGGAGGACACCTCTTCAGTCCCTGTGTGTTTGTGAGTGTGAATGTGTGTGTGTGTCTGTGTGTGTGTGGTACCTGCACACTCAGTCACACACACACGCACGCACACACACACACACACACACACACACACACACACACACACACACACACACACACACACACACACACACACACACACACACACACACACACACACACACACACACACACACACACACACACACACACACACACACACACACACACACACACACACACACACACACACACACACTCTGATATCATCACAGGATGCAGTGTCATCAGAGCGTGCAGAGAGGAGTTTATCTTATGCTGATGACAGCAAATAGACAATGTAGTCTACTCAAATAGTTAAAGGAAAAAAACATTTGTCATTTTTAATATTAGCCTTTAAACATGCTCTTGAATATGCCATCTCATGTTTTGAAATAAAAAAAAAGTTTATTATGGACTAAATGAAAGAATTTCTCTGCTCTGTGAAATGACACTTACTGAGTGCACCCAGCCTAGTGCTATACACAATTTAGTTATGTTAGGACATAAGAGATGATATGATGCGGTTAGCAGTTGCAGTTGTATTTGTGTTTAGATGGCAGAAAGAGTCTGGCGATGATTTAAGGACTTAAACAGTATAAGATTATCGGAAAAGTGAAAATCATCACTGATCGAGGGAGTTCAGCAGCTGCATCTCCAGGTCTGTTTTTGATGACGGAACATTGTTAGAACATAGTTAAAAGTTCAAAAAAGTTGCAAGTCACTATAGCATAATCCACCTAACCTTCTCCAAATATGTGCCTCACACAAGTGGTGTACACAGGTGGCAACTCCAACCATTTTTGACATGAGTGGCCTGAAGAGCGGGGTCTGGGGGCCCATCCAAACACTACTACAAATCACCACATTTCCTGTTTTCTGGTGCACTTTGAGGTGATGTGGAATGATGGGAAATGTGTGAAGAATGATCAGGTCACTCAGATTATAGTTTTGCACAAACTGCTCCATTCACAACATTTATTGCTTTATTTGTCCAGTGTCAGCAAATTTAAGCAGAGCCTTAATTGACAATAAATGTGTTAATTTACATTACATTATTTGTACAGTTTTGTATCTAAGTTTGACAGAGAGCACTGCAGAATGCATTCAAATGCTCTCTCAAATATGGCCTGACCCCTAGGGAGGCCAATCACATTTCTGGAGGCACCCCTGACCTATATAGACCTGGTGGCATCAAGTGCCTCTTTAAAACATACAGATTTTAATTTAGAATTGATATGTAGGAAGAATATAGTATAAAATCAGTAAATAATGCATAATTGGTCAAAGTGTCAATCTTTTGCCGCCTCTCCTGAATGTGTCTTGCAGTTCGGACTCTCTTGCCCGGGTGTCGGCTGCAGTTTGGGTCACTCTCTTCGCTGCTGTCACAAACGGCAGGGGACAGCAGCATGTGTGAGTGGGCGGAGCAGCACTGTGCATCCCAGCTGAATCTGATTAGCGCTCGGTTGTCTGTGCAGCTCGTGAGAAGACGCTTTTCTGTGCCAGAACGCCTCCTCCTCCCACATCCCCAAAACCTTCTTGCACATGGTTCAAGAAATTCATCCGTTTGTCTTTATCTTTCTCACGTGCCAGTGATTGTCAGCGAGTTCTTATCTCGCTGTGGAAAATGTGCCGATTCACAGCTTTGGCTCGTGGGAATGTCGGGCAGGAAAGCTTTTCTGCTGTCGTTTATGTCTTATGAATATGTTCCACTATCTGCAGAGGTGGGAAGTAATTAGTTAGGAATTAACTGCACATTTTAAAAGCAGATTTGCACGGCCTACATTTTGCTTATTGTTGAGTACTATTATTTTCCAGTACCAATACTGAAAACTGTTTTGCTTACACAGTTGAATTGAGCTCCTGCACCATGTGAGTAAATGTGTTGAGATGGCAGGGAAGAAACAGCGATAATGAATGGCAACCAGCCTGAAATTTTGCTTTTGGTGTTGTTTTTTGTCATTAAATGAAGCTGTAAATAACAATACGTCTTAAAAGCTGATTGTATTAAATGTTAGCGACCCCCAACTGTCACGAATGTGCTTTTAAGAGTTTAGATTGTGCCCTAAATCTGCAATTTATATTTATATCAAAAACTGTCCCTGGAAATGTTTGAGAAATACACTTTAGTAGAACGCCCTGTACATCCTGAGTAATGTTTACTGATATTGACGATTACAATGGTGTGATCTGGATAAAATTGTGAAAACATGTAGTACTTTAACTAATGTGAAGCAGTTTTACATGACAGAGTATAATTCAATTATGTCAGTGTAATTAACCTTAAGTGGTTTTATTAAACCGTCAATTGTGCAAACAGTGTGTTTAAAAGGCATTTGCGAATGTTTCTCTTCAAACTACTCTCTCTGCTTAATAAATCAGAACTTTAAAGTGGAATAATATCTAAACTATATAAATACAGTAATAATATGGACAGCCATTTTACTAAATACATTAAAAGAAAAATATGCATTTTTCGTATTGTTATTAGCCTTAAAACATGCTCTTGAGTACCTCAAATTTGAGTACCTTAAATTTCATGCTTTGAAACAAAAAAAAGTTTATTATGCACTAAATGAACAAGTTTCTCTGCTGTCTGCACTGATACTTAGTAAGTGTATGCAGTAGTAGTACGCCAGTAGATGGCGCCTAGCTCTGTACACAAGAGACTGCGTGAGATGCGATGATCAGGCTAGCTGTAGCAGTAATTATGTTTCAACGGCAGAAATGCTCAGAACGAGTCTGGCAGTGATTTAAGGACTTAACACAGCAGAAGATTCACGGATAAGATAAAATAGATACAATCTGAAAAAACATCCTTGATCGAGGGAGTTCAGCAAAAGAGCTTTTGACTGTCAGAGGGGAGAAGCTTTTCTAATCAATATTCCTCAAAATAGCGTGAATGCAGCTAAATTAAACTCCAAGTATGCTTTTGATGACAGAACATTGTTAAAAGCTCAAAGGAGCCACTGTGATACAATATACAGAATATGTGTCCTTTAAATTTAAGTGGGACAGAGACGGTAATGTTGTTTTAACAGATGAAGAATGCAAAAATACTTCACAATGGAGGACGACAAAATCACATGTTTGGAAAGAATTCTGTTGGAAGAAAGTATCACTTTTTATGTCAAAGTGCCCACTATTCACAGGGAAAGACTCACTGCTGGAGAAACTGTTGTTACCATGTGTTTTCAGGACTGTCCTGTTGCAGCTTTTTCACATTTTAGTTGTGTTTTGAACTTTTACGGGAGAAACTATCATCGCTCACCATTGACTCTCACATGTTTTTGCCACTCACTGCTAAAATTCAGAATGCTGTGATATCATGGCAAAGCAAGGCACAATTCGTACACAGGGCAATTCAAAGTGCTTTACATAACAGGAAAAATTGCATTAAAATCACAAAACACAAAAAGATGTGATTTTAATGCAACTTTTCCTGTTATTCCTTATAATTTTAAAATAAAGCGCTTTAAAAGAGAAGAGTGCAGATAGATCTTTCATCTGCATAACCGCTACACCAAAAACAACATATCATTTCTTCACCGTATATCACACGTTGACCTTTTGTCCAGTATTGACTGTCGGAGTGTAAAAGAACATGAGTCGGGGATGAGCTTTGGCACGTACGTTACAAAAGGCTAAAGGCCACAAGAAAACCACAGAGGGAAAAAAAAAACAGCGCGCGCTCGTCCCGGTAATTCCTTGTGTGTGTGCAGATGATGCATGCAGCAACACTCGTATGACTCATCTGCGCATTATATAAGCATCTGTAGAACCACAACTGCCTCGGCTCGATGCGTATGGACAGCAGAAGATCCGTAAATGTAACGTTATTGTGTTATTCACTTCTGACACGCAGCGCGGGCCTGGTCTGTGCAAACTTTTTTTCATCAAGGGCCGTATATTGAAACCATGGATGTATTAAATGAACCGGATAAGGCACACCCCCTCTGTCTGTGGTCCCAGATTGATTAGTGGCCGTGCGAGGTACTGCAGCCTCTTGGAACCAGCCTTTTTCTAAAATTGCACATTATAAATGCAGACAGTACTGAATTATTATCAGTATTTAAATAAAATAGAAGGAAATGTTCTTTTCTACCGTTTCTAAAATCACCGAAATTACCGTTTTTATATGAAGTGGGGGATTGTCGTCACGTGGCGCCCTAAAGCAAAGATGGCAGCCTCCGTATCTTGAAGTAAAGCAAAGATGTCAGCCTCCGTATCAGGAAGTAAAACAAAGATGGCAGCCTCCGTATCAGGAAGTAAAACAAAGATGGCAGCCTCCGTATCAGGAAGTAAAACAAAGATGTCAGCCTCCGTATCAGGAAGTAAAACAAAGATGTCAGCCTCCGTATCAGGAAGTAAAACAAAGATGGCAGCCTCCGTATCAGGAAGTAAAACAAAGATGGCAGCCTCCGTATCAGGAAGTAAAACAAAGATGGCAGCCTCAGATCAGGAAGTAAAACAAAGATGTCAGCCTCCGTGTCAGGAAGTAAAACAAAGATGTCAGCCTCCGTATCAGGAAGTAAAGCAAAGATGTCAGCCTCCGTATCAGGAAGTAAAACAAAGATGTCAGCCTCCGTATCAGGAAGTAAAGCAAAGATGGCAGCCACCGTATCAGGAAGTAAAGCAAAGATGTCAGCCTCCGTATCAGGAAGTAAAGCAAAGATGGCAGCCACCGTATCAGGAAGTAAAGCAAAGATGTCAGCCTCCATATCAGGAAGTAAAGCAAAGATGTCAGCCTCCATATCAGGAAGTAAATGCGGAAGAAAGAAACTTTTTTGGGGTCATGGCGCCAATGAGCACTCTCCATAGGGATAAACAGGGCGGCCACTTTGGATTCATCTTCCAGGTTTTATTATAGTTCTATGATTGAAACCGACACGAAGCAAAGAGCCAAAGTTACATTTATCAGAGGTTTGACAGCGCCAGCACACCTTTATTCAGCCTTTGAAGCTTTATTCATTGTAATCCGGAAGTTGCCTTACGCGCCGCCGTCTTGTTTCTGTTGTATTAGTTTACACGGGGCGGACGAGCTCAACAGAAAATAAGTTCTACATGGACTAAAAAGCCGTTTTCAGACTGACCAGGAAATCGGAGCATTGTTGACTTGTTGTTGCTCGTGTTCATTAAACATTTTACACAAATCAACCTACTTTATGTAACATTGTAGCGGCGAGACATTTCCCTCTTTCGTCATTCGTCAAACAAAGGTGCGTATCTGTGGCTAAAAGCGGCAAAAGTGGGCAGGGCAGAATAAGGTGAATAGGCCTCCCACTCCAAAATGACAGGTTTAGCATGGTAGTATTTATTTATTTTATCCCTCGTGCTCTCTTCGTTTGAGCATTGCATATTTGATCAAACAGCAATATATCAGGAAACAATTCTAATTTTATTAAAACCATGTTGCATAAATTGTATGTTAGGTGGTGTTTTGGACCAAAGTTTCATAGCGATGAAATAAAAAAATAAAACAAAAAAATCTAGATGGGAGGGTTAAAGAAAATCCCTGGGCTGCAGGAGATCACATGACAATATCCTAAAACATTTTTTTTGTTCATTAACTAGAACAAGCTTGTACAACATTTCAGTTTGATGCTTGATTTTGTGTTTTGTCATCCTGTTTAATCAAGATTTATTCATTTTCATTGGACCAGTGGTCACCAACCTTTTCACCTATGACCCCCAAACACAAATGTATTTTTAATTGTTTTCAGAACATGAATTTGGTTGGCCCAGGTATTGGAAGATATGTAGTACAGCGTAAATTAAAACTATCCACTGTAAAATAAAGTGAAGTCAATTGCAAATACCTAAAATATTACATAATTACAGAACTTCTATTATTATTATTATTATTATTTTTACCACTGATGGATTATCACATGCCTTGACATATTACACAAAAACAAAGCAACACCTTTTTTGTCAGACATTTTGTATGTATCAAAACCAGACGTCTTGAGCTAATTACAAAATGAAACATTACCAAGGCTAATTTTATGTCTATCATTTGTGTTGAATTTCACTGTCTTTATGAAACCACACCACAAAACATGAAATACTCAGGACACTTTTTTCAGGGCAATAACCTTTAACACTGCCACATTCCATCAGCCAGTGATATTTAATACAGATGGAGGCGACTAAAACGAATCACTGAAAAATGCAGACTTTGGTTGTAATTCAACTCATGATTTGGTCAATTCACCAAGAGTGACTTTGTGACTGGACCAAATAACTCATTGTTATTCGGTTTAGTCACAAACCCGATGAACATTTGTGAACACCAGTGCTCTGATTTGCACTAAAGCAAAGTATTTAGGTTTAGTTTTAGTAGTTTTTAAGACAAGGTAAACCCCAACCAGTTGTAGAGGTTTGAATCATATACAAGGTTTTTTTTGTCTTGCCACATATGACTCTTTTGTTTCATCACACTCATCAAAAGCCAAGGGGGGTTAACAAGGCTCTGTGTTACACTCGTGTGGTCGAGTCCTTGTCACTTTATTGACCTTTATTTAATCAGGAAAGTCCCACTGAGATTTAACATCGTCCAGAGGAGGAGCCTCGAAACATTTGCAACAAGATGCATTTGAAGATATTGTCTCCTCTGAGCTCCGGTGGGACCCTTCAGCCTCAGGTCCCACATCCTGTTCCAGTCAGAGGATCCTGGACCATAAGATACCCCTGTCAGGATATGACTGGTCTAGAAGAGGTCCCTGATCTAGAGGTCTAGACTAGACAAGATGCCTGATGTAGAGGACTAGATTGAAAGAGATGCCTGGTCTAGAGCAGGGGTTCCCAAACTTTTCTGGCCGGGACCCCCAAAATATCCATGCAATCGGGACCCCCAAAGAGAAATAATTTTAAATGTCAAAGCTTGTTAAATCAGGTTTAATATTGGTTATTTGAATTGTTTATTGTCTTATTTGACCATATTTCACCAAAAGATACAGTTTTTAATATGAAAAATAGAGCAAATACAGTGTCATATTTATTCAAATTAGATCTTGAAATCATTTCGCGACCCCCAGCTCATCCCTCGTGAGCCCCAGGGGGTCCCAACCCCCACTTTGGGAACCAAAGAGAGGACTAGTCTGGAGAAGATCTAAAGGAGTTCCCTTGTCTTGTGGACTAGACTAGCCCTCGTGCTCTCTACTACTTCTCTACTCATTTAATTGTATGTTAGGTGATGTTTTGGACCACCTATGAAAGTTTCATAGCGATGAATTAGCGAAAAAATCTAGACGGGGTCAAATCATAGAACTATAATTAAAACTGGAAGATGAACTCAAAATGGCGCCCTATTTATCCCTATGGCGTGTGTAAAAATTATTTACTTCCGCATTACTTCCTGATACGGAGGCTGCCATCTTTGCTTTAGGGCACCACGTGACAACAATCCCCCATGATGCTTTGAGCGACGGGAGCGACCACGCAGCTTGCAAGTTTTTGTGTCAACATTAGCTTGTGTGATTGTAATTGTATTCTTCATATTAGACCAAATGTGAAAGCGTCTGAAATGAAATAAAATACAACTTAAAGGTATCGCTAGTCTATCCATGTCCACGAGCTTCTGTTTGTATCGTCCTGTGCTCGTTCACGTGGCTCGCACATGTTTACCGTGACGTCACTTAATATAAAAACGGTTAAAAAGAACATAAAGGTAATAACATACTGATAATAATTAAGTACTGTCTGCAATTATAATTATAGAAAAAGGCTGGGGCCAAGAGGCTGCAGTACCTCGCACGGCCACTAATCAATCTGGGACATGGACAGAGGGGGTGTGCCTTATCCGGTTCATTTATCAAATCAAATCAAACTTTATTTATAAAGCACTTTTCATACATAGCATGTAACACAAAGTGCTTTACAGTGCATTAAAAACATTCCCACACATGACCGTTTCCCACCCAACCTCCTCCCACCAGCCAAGCAACCCACCCACAGTCACATGCACACCTGAACACACACACGCACACAGACACACACACACACACAGACACAGACACACACACACACACACACACACACACACACACACACACACACACACACACACGTATATACACACACATACTCTAAGATACATGAGGCTGAGTACAGATACACCAGTTGAAGAAGCACCACCAGAGGAGTCATCTGCCACAGGACACAGACTCAGGGCCCAGAGGAGAGATGAGGCACACACTGAACCCCCACCAGGGGCCCATGAGCCAGGGCCCAGCAGCCACAGCTGACCACCGCACCCAGAACAGAGGTACTGGGAGCAGTATTTAATACATCCATGGGTAAAATGAACCCGAAGATAGAGGGAGGGATAAAAGAACTGTTTAAAAATAATCAGAAGAAAAAGAATACATTTTCAGGATAATTTTGGCAAATTCACCAAGAGTACTAAGGGCCAAGAAAAATTGGTCTGAGGGCAATATTTAGCCCCCAGGCCTGATATATACAACCGGCAAATGTCAAGGGCTGGACTGTAACCCATGACTCTGCATGTGCAACGCCACTGCACCACCAGCCCGCCCGCTGTGTTTTAACATCAACTGAACAATCTTACTTTTCTGTGGTAGCATCTGTCAACAACACATGTTACGACTCAATTGTGACTGAACTTGAAATAGATGTGCTTAAAATACACATAATCCGACAGGAAACGTCTTAAAATAGACAAAACAATGACGCGTTGCCGACTGTATCTACTTGGAATATTTAGAGGACGTCTAAGCTTTGGAGTCTTGCTTTGGTCTTGTTTATCTCTGACTTCCACTATTGACTGGTGCTCCTCAGTCCTTGATGTGAGCTAATGCTGATCGATAAGTGCAGTGGGCCTGGTGTGACTTCACAGCACTGTCCCAGAGCACAGCAGTAACATGCAGAGGAATGGAGAACAACCAGGGTCACACACAGGAGCACAGGACCACATGACAGCATTATGGATCAGGTGAGTCCCCTCGTGGATGTCTCTTTTTCCACTTCAAAACGTGCAACAACAAAATGCATAAAAGAACAAAACAACACTAAACACTTCTACATTTTCCTAACAAAGCTTGACGTTATCATCTCCTTTTTAAATACATATTAGCAAGTGACTACTTTTGCATTAAAGTGTCTTTTTTTCACTCACAATTGTGCTGTGAGTTCTTCATGATGTAAAGTTTCTGTAATCGTTGGCGTTGGTGGTAAAGTACTTTTCCTTGAAAGAGTTTTTTTTTTTTTCTGGCAACCAACACCAACACTGAATGTACTGTATATCTCGTCTTCAGCTGACGTAATGTCCAGTCCCGTTAGCACACAATGCATATGTGCTCCGAGGGGCACCAGCTTCAACATGAAGTTTTTATTGGATACCTTGTTGCCTATTGACCTTATTCTGCCCCGCCCACTTTTGCAGTTTTTTGCACTTTTGTTGTAAACGCACTTCCGTTTGACGAGAACTCCGTTAAAGCTAATGACGAACGAGGGAAAAGTCTCGCCGCTACAATGTTACATAAAGTAGGTTGATTTGTGTACAATGTTTAATGAACACGAGCAACAACAAGTCAACAATGCACCGATTTCCTGGTCAGTCTGAAAACGGCTTTTTAGTCCATGTAGAACTTATTTTCTGTTGAGCTCGTCTGCTCCATGTAAACTAATACAACGGACACAAGATGACGGCGCATAGGGCAACTTCTGGAATGAGGTGAATATTTGTGCTGAACTGCACTGTGCCTTTTGCAATTAGGCCATCCTTCTTTTTGTGGGACAAGGGTCGCTTGTTTTGTGCTTTTTTCCAAAGGCATTTGTTTCTTTCGGAAAATGTTTCAACTCTGTGTACGTTAGGTGTTATACAACTGTTAAATAAGCTAACAGTGAACAGGAGACATAAATTAACCTCTCTTTTTTTTGAGTATCTTGATAATGACATTCAGATGACATTTTAACAACAACGTAGCTGTAAATGTTTTGCCTGAAGACACTGTATTTTTTAATCTAATTTTGCGCAGACAGCAACTGCGATTGTATATTTTATTGAAAGTATAGTTCAGCCTGTAGGCTTTTTTGGACAGTACAGTGCAATGTTAAATAAGGAAGAGACTGGGAAGTAAATGGAAGTAGCTTGAGAAGAGGCTGGAACTCTAACACAGTACAACAGTACAAGACCTGAGACATGAGACATGAACCCTAAGACATCGGCATTGTATAAATTCCAGTCTAGTCCGGTCTTCGCCATAGGATTCAAACGCACAACACTGCAGCATTCACTCGACCAATGAGCAGCATGCAATATTATCAGGCTTTCAGTATATTTCCCACTTCTAACCAGTGTCATTATTGGTTTTCAGGTTATATCCAATTTTTTTTCCCTCATTCAAAATCTCTAACATTTGGTTTTAATTGATTAAAGAGTAGGTTTTACACAAAATCTACTTTTTTGGAGCTTTTTACATCGTTAAGAACTTATTCCCTCGTCAAAAACATGTCTGGATTGGTTGTACTTGTAATTCATGCAAGTTTGAGTAATCTTGGACCTCTGACGGGCACTACCTACGGTCTTCTTTATGGTTCGTACTACGAGGCTGCTACTTTTCTCTCTGCTTTTCTCTTCATATTAAAAATGTGCCAGGTTAGTGAATCTCAGATCTCTGTCCGATACAATATGCGCCTCGATGCGTTAACAATTAATACTCTATAGACCCTGTAAACAAAAACATTCTAAGTTCGGAATGGAGGCAAAAGTGAAGTGCAACATAATGTGATTTCACTGGAGAAACTGGGATTTAACCCAGAATATCACAAAATATGAACAATTGAGAGGATTTTGGAAAATGAAAAGCCTCAGACACATGTGAGTGACATCAGAGCTGCTTTTATTATTGTATTTTACATTATGTTTTAGGAAATTATGATAAACTCTTTGCATTTTTGATGAAGGAACAATCCAGATCTATGGGTTTTACTGGAAAAATACTCACAGAAATGTTGATCCCACAATCATTTTTCATTTTATCTAGAAATATATTAGATACTATTCCATAAATTTGATTCTTTTGAAGCTAAAATACAATTTTAAGGCTAGAAAATGTTTTTTTTTTTGTCCATCGTTTGTTATAGAAAAGCAAATTAACTGACCTTTCTTTCTTTCTTTCTGGAAATTCAAATGTGTTGCTTTCTCCCAACACAGACACTTAAAACCTGAAGAATTTAGATCTAATGTGAGCTAATCATTGAAAAATCGACTTAATTGTGCCTCCAGTCGCCTCCATTCCAGAATTTCGACGACATCACGTTTTAAAGGGTCTACAGAAGTGCAATACCTCCTCTTAATCACTATGGCAACAGTCCTAATTACTCATCATTCTGAAGCCATGCATAACGATCCAAACTGCTAATTCAAATATCATAAATAGTTCACAAAAGCGCCAGCATTTCTGCCTCCGATTCAGCCTTCACGGCAAATTCTACAGCCCGTCATTTTTCCAGAACCCCTTTGTCTCTCGTGGTTTCGTTGTTTGTCTGTTTCTCTCCCACTCTCATTCCATTTCATTTCGCTCCATCTGAACCTCCGGCTCCAGCGGCGAGCCTCCGCAGATGTGCCGCGGTCGTCCTTGGAGATTTCCCCGAGCAAACAAAGCCATTCCTCCCCCTCTCTCTCATCCTCCTCCTCCTCCTCCTCCCCCTCCTCCGCCGCTCTCTAGTCCACACACCGACGAGCATGTCTCCGCGTGCCGCTTCTCCCTCTCGCCTTCACCGCCAACATCACCATCATCATCATCACCATCATCATCAACAACACTGCTAGCTACAGCCGACGTCCCGCTAATTACATTGTTTTGGTCCAGAAATCCACCAACCATCACCTCCGCACCGGGCGCTGAGCTGCCCAAATCCCAGCCTGGAGAAGGGGTAGCCGCATCCAACGCCAGGTACGGCACATTTTCGTTATTATTCACTACTTTTGGGTTACGTAATTGTGGGGACACGCTTCTCGGAGCGTTAGTTGATAGGGTTCGAGATCGCTGCTGACGGTGGTTGGTCGGGGACTGCGGATTAGAAAAAAAGCTGATCAGGAGATGGTTATTAATATTTGGGAATAATTGAAAGGATGACAGAAGCACGCTCGCTCGCTGGATGGATGCTATTTTTGGACGAGGAGGTCCGGTCAGGCTCAGAGAGGATCGTTCGTGCAAAGTGTGTGGGGAAAATGTGCGGGAAATGACAAGAAAGTAGAGGATGGGATGGTGTGGACTTGGTGGTGGATGGCGTGGAACTGTGAAAACGTGGAGATGTTTTCAAGAAGAACACGTTTTGATTGTTGTGATTATGCAATAGACCCTTTAAAAGTTTGTACACGACAATGTTATGAATGAAAAATTAAGATGGTTTTGATAAGAGATCGTGATAAGACACTGCACTTTTGATGATTTTTAGGTTTATGGACAAATGTATGGACTTTTTCAAATACTATTTTGAAGCTAGAAAATTGTTGTTTTTGTGGGTTTTTTTTTCATTCATTCTGATAGAAAAACAAACTAACTCCAACAACTAGAGATGGGTGGTATATCGATACTGAAAGAGGTATTGAAAAGTATCAATACTCAGGCAATAGTGATCAACATCGTTTTGAAAAATCAGTTCTAGCTTGAGTGGAGAGTATGAAATCAGATTTGGAACTAAGCTAATTTAAAATACTATTTTCAGTCACTTTTTTTTATAGTTATCTTTTTCATTCAAAATTAAATAAATCACTGAATTAAATCATTTTTAATTAATCTTTGTAAAAAAAAAGTTTTAATTTTATACATTCCTTATTTTATATATATATATATATATATATATATATATATATATATATATATATATATATATATATATATATATATATATATATATATATATATATATATATATATTTGCAACAACTGGAGTTTTTTGAGCTTCCTTTGTTTCTATTTCTGCCTGGTCTTTATTTTTATTATCATTATTTTTTTTTTGGATATGATGCTCCCAAACCTCTTGGGGAGGCGGGTCCTAAACTAGTGCTGTTGTGTTAACACGACAAACGTAAATAGCAACCTTTTTTTTGTTTTTTTTTTATCAGTATGTGTCTTTTCGTCACAGATTATACATGTGCACTGGAATGTTGCAGATTATGGCATTAAACTTTTGTGGGGTTTTTTGCTCATAATTCATTATCTTGAAAAACATGCATTCGTGTCCTGGTGGTTTTGTCTCCATCGAGATAAGTTTAATGCCATAATGTGGAAAACAATAATATTTCTAGTGACAAGTGAAGTACCTCCACCAGAAAAGTTACATACTGCACCTTTAATTAACACAGACAAGTTCTAATTGGATGAAAAAGGGCTCTTGACATCCTTCTGATGTGAAGAAACTCTGAGGAGCAACTTGACAGACACAAAGCACTTATTGTGATTTTAATAATAACAACACTGAATTATTTATGATTCATTTGACTGTCAGACCAAACAAGAATGTTTTCACACATTTTGTACATCAGAGGATTAACAGAAGCATGTATGCTAGGCTAACGTGTACTGTGGATGTATAAATAAACGAACTGATGTTTGTTATTAAAGAGATATGCAAATTACTTTATGTAACATTTTATGTCAGATAAAATTACTGTTTTCTGAAGTGCTGAAGTAAGCAGCTAATTCAATTTAACACTTTGGTAAAGGCAACATTACATACCACTGTAATGTACATGCAATACAAAGAGCACTTAACTGTATGTGCAATACATACTGCACTTAAGTATGTGTGCAATACATACTGCATTTAAGTATGTGTGCAATACATATACCACTTTAGTATATGTGCAATACATATAGCACATAGGTGTATGTGCAATACAGGGGGATGGTGGTGGTCGAAGGGGCTGATGGTGCAGAGTGGCAGCCACTGGAGTGAATGGATGTAGAGTGCTTTAGTTCCAGTAACGGTCATTTTGTCTTTTTTTGAGTTCACAAGCATAAGTTAATTTTAAAACAATACATTGGGAGATTTGGTTGTCTTGTGGAGATGTTTGGGCTGCTCAGTTCTGGAACACGGTAATAATACCTTATTGTCTTCATAAAGAGCTGGTGAGTAAAGTGCTTTGTGTCAGTGACAGTGGATCGACGCCAAAATATCTATATATTGATACCAACAAGCTGTTGGGAGAAAACACTTATAAATAATAATAATAGATTAGATTCAAAGATTAGATTATGTTTAGTTTATGATGTCACAATACCTGTTAAAATAAGATATAATTATATGTTTTTATTGTTATTTATAGTCTGCTGTCTTAATTGAGATAGCTACATTAAAAAAAATGTAGCTAGCTACCCCCCAAAAAGTACATGTTTTTTTAATAAATTCTCTTCGATGTTATATGTAATCAGAATCCAGATTTCCTTTTTTTTTCTTTTTTGCTTATCCAAAGAGAACATGGTGACTTGATGAAAATCTTAAAGCAGGAGCATCCTGAGTGTTGTGTAATATAATCCCAAGTAATCCCTCCCTCCTCGACTGCTCATCCCTCAATAAATCACTATTATTGCCGTGATGTTCCAGCAGCATTAGTTCATTGAGATTGGGGCAGGCCACAATTGCCTGGGGGCCCCAACCTAAAGGGGCCCCCAATAAGATGCCCTTCCTCATCATTATAGACACGGGGGTCTTGTAACTAAGCTAAACAGTCAACAAAATCTAACATGATAAAATTGCAAATGAATATGATGTATTTAAAATGTCAATGTTAAATGCACCAACATATGGGAAATATGATTTGATTTCTTATTTCTTATTTTGGCGGGGAAGGACCTCCAAACCATTCAAGAGAAACAAAAGCAAAGTTATAGAAAATCACACTTGATGAGGAGGGCCCTGTCCTTAATTTTGCCTTGGGCCCCCAAATTCCTAGGTCCGCCACTGGAAATGTTACCAGGGTGTTAGCATGTTGGCTAATGTCGATGCTAACGTTAATGTTTTCTAACTCTGCTCTGGTGTGCTCCAGTGGTTGTCAGGGTAAACCGGGCTAATGGAGCACAGCGTTTTGTTTCTGAACTCTGGAAGGGTCGATGGGATTGTTAAGTGATGATGTCATCGCACTTACTTCCGGGTCCAGCTCTTTTCATTGTAAAGACATTTTAAACTGCTCCAGGGTTTAGAACAAAGCTGTTTTGACATTTAAACCTGCACAGAAATGATCAGTGAAGTCTGGTCTTCCTCAAGAGATTTGTAGATATAAGTTCATCAGATTGTTTCAATTGAAAGACACTACAGGCAAAACCCATTTTTACATTTTTTATTTTTTGTTTTGTTTTTTGGTCTGTTTGTTCTCTCAGCACATAGGCTTTCAAGAAACAACAAACTTGTTCAGTCTGCTCCTAAAAAAATGTTATTATTTAATTTAATCCATAGATTTCTCTGGGACATTGTAACTTCAGAGTTTTGCAATGCATTTTTCTCCCACAGAGACAGAAAGATCAAAGTAGATCCTACACCAAACTGTACAATCTGGGACTGAACAAGATTTTGACGAAACAAATATGAAATTTAAACCTGGTACTGTCATTTTTCTGATATAAATGTCCCAAATATGTGCAGTTTTGGCTGTTTTTACACATAAAATGCCATATTTTTTATATGAAAACATGACAAAACACTTGTAATACATGTTTCTCTTACATTTATGTGAGTAATCCACAGGAGAAATTTCGAATTGATATCTATAAATGTAAGATATTTTCCTATTTACCTGTAGTGTCTCGCCTTAAAATTTGGGCCCAGGGGCGTAGCAGCACATTCTGGGCCCCAGGTACACCCCTTTTCAGTGGGCCTCTAATACATCATTTTGTATCCCAGCAAATTCATTTTTAATTTTCATAGTTTATTATTTTTATTTTTTCATTTACCATTGCAAGAATATCCACTCTATGGTTTCTACATACACTAAGCTAATAACTCGCTAATTTATAGACATCCTGTGTAGCTCCCGGCTTATATTATGATACAGTACTGTTTGTTTTTGCAATAATTACCAAACCAAATTCACAAACATCTCGAAACGTGTTATTACTATAAGAAAATAAACTTGATTCATCTGTAAACAACTTGCAAAATACAACAATTTTAATCTTTTTAAAGGATTGATGGGGCCCTTATATGTCATGGATAATTGTATTTAGTCTCTTAAAGACTTTACTCAACAATCAATAGATTAAAGTGTAGCAAAATACAACTGACATCACATACTTTTGGGGGCCCTTCCATGCCCTGGCCCCCGAGGAAACCAGTACCCTTTACCCCCCCAGTCTGACGCCCCTGTTTGGGCCTAAAAATGCAAAAAAAAAAAAAACACACAAAAAACCAAAGACAGTCCCCGTGGAAATCTGAATGTTTGGACCGTGAACAATCCCATAGTTGGGTGCTTCGCTGAGCATACCATGCCGCTCTCCCGCCGTCGCCGCGCTCCCGCCGTTGCCGCGCTCTCGCCGTTGCCGTGGCGAGTGGAGTGCTCTGGATGTGAGGGTCCTCGTATCAAAGCGCGGAGGGGGTTTTGAAGTCCACTCTGGCGCTGCACCTTCACACAGACCGCTCATTATAACCGCATGACTCACTATTAATACCCCTCTTCTTCACGCGCTCTTTCTCTCCATTTTTACCTCCTCTTTCTCTCGCTCTGGGTCTGTCTCCTCTCACTCTTTTGTTCTCTCCCTTTCCCTCTCTTCACCTGTCATTGACCACAGCACTCGCCGACACTTCAGAGGTATTAATAGGCTGCACTAAACACGGTGCTTTAGCTGGAGAACATCTGCTTTGATTGTGTTTCAATGAAGCCTATTTTGGACCAACGTGTCATTTCTAAAAAAAAAAAAAAAATTTTAAGTGCAATGTGCAGGACTAAATTAGCCCATAAGCTATTTTGGAAATTGACCACATAGATGCAAATTCACTCGAAATAAATGAAGTAGTAGTCAGTACAAAAGTAAAAGTACTGTAGTTCAGTAAACTTTTTAGGTATCTGTACTGCACTTGAGTCATTTTTACTGTAGATACTTTTTACTTTTACATCACTACATCTGAGACCAAGTATCAGTACTTTTTCTCCACTACATTTTTTAAATTGGACTGAAAAGTAGAAGTCCTTTTCATTTTGTTTTGTTTTTTATGGATTATTTTTAGCACGTTTATGGTGATGTTCTGACTCGACTAATTCTCGAGAGAAATTAAGAAATTACCACGATTAGTCCTTTACTGACCAACATTAAGCAAAATTCTTTACCAAAATTATGACATTTAATGCGTGAAACTGGTATTGTAAACTGCATGAAATACTTTTACTATTTACTCTTGAAGTACATTTTCTAACAGGTTCTTCAACACGTTTACTTAAGTAGATTTTTTAATGTGATACTTTTACTTCATTTCGTCATTTTTCCCTTTTTGCTTATCTGTACTTTTACTTGAGTAACAAAATTGAGTACTTCTTCCACCACTGGTAGTAGTACTATCTCAAAGTTAGAAAGAAGTCATTTATTTTGTGTACATTATGCATAACCTTTGTCTTCTTTGTGTCATGTCATCAATTTGTTTAGCTCCTGTAATTTTTACAGATTTTTCAACTTTTCTGCACAAATGGCTACTTGATTGGTGTAAAACTATAATTTATATTATATTATAAGAGGTATTAACAGACTAAATAAAGTCAAAATTTAAAAAAAAATTTAAAATCTGTCATATGCACTTTAAAGCTAACAAACATTAGCATGCTAATGGCACACGTCGTGCTTCTCTTGTAAAATAAAACAATAAATAGAAGCAGAGTAAAAGTTGTGGTCTCATTTTCACCCGAATAGATGCTTTTACAACATATTTGTACTGGGGCCAAACAGATTTGACTTAATTACATGCAAAATATCAGGAACATGGACTGTTGTTTCCCAATAGTAAAAGACTTTTTAAAGACTTGATTGTGACTTGGGGTGGATCAGTGCGTACTGTGCTTTAGATCAGTTGTTTCCAACCTTTTTTGTCTGGAGTACCCCCTAAACTTTGTCTCACACTCAGAGTACCCCTTAACTTGAGTTTCAGGCAAATAAATTGGTTTACTAGTCGCATATTGTCAATTATTACTATTATATATTTTGTTTTAATTATATTTATGGTCCAAGATACTCCATGAAGATGCTAAATTTACAACTAATGACACTTTTTTATTCAGATAAAAGTAAGTAAAAGCTCTAAGCATGATGGAGGGAGTGGTGACCAGACTGAGATCCTTCAGTATTAAAAAAAAACTGAGAGATTAGTTTAGTTTAGTTTAGTTTAGTTTAGTCTTTATTTGAAGGGACAGTGTACAGAGACATTACGCTCGTAAGACAGAGATGATCTGCACCAGATTGTAGCTAAACAGCTCATTTCCATCTGCAGTCCCTGGGGTACAAAAATAAGTTACACAGTGCAAAGTAATATAAAACAGTTATTCATATAGTCACAGTGCAGTTTAACAATTAAACATAGAAATTAATATAGAACAATTTCTCACACACATCCCTCACTCATTGTCTCACACATACACACACATTAGTAAAAAGCACAGGCTTAGTACAAACATATCCATACAGTCATTGAGAACAGAAGCGAGTATATCAGTGTTCACAGATTTGATTGGTCAGTAGCCATTGTTTGAGTTCTTTGGAAAATGAAACATAGTTTGCTTGATTTTTTATTTAACTTGGGAGATGGTTCCATTCTTTTATTGCGTTGTATGAAAAAGCTGATTGTGCAAATGTGTTTTTTTTCTGTGGGATGGTGCACTGCCCCCTGGTGGAGGCCCGTGTAGCTCTGGAAGTTGCTGATGTGTACTGAATGAATTGTTTTAATGGTGCAGGCGCAGTATTAATTATTAATTATTAGATATAATTTTGGACTTGAATGTTCTTTGCATGTACATTGGTTATGGCTCACGTACCTCTTTGGGTCCCCATACCACTGGTTGGGAACCACTGCTTCAGACCACTGCACCCTTGAGCTGTACTGACTCTTTCCATGTTGTTGATGAATAAGTGCAATGACCTTGTTGGAGGCTTTTGTGGCTTACTGAAATATGTTTACCTAAATTGGTATTGGTGACAAATCCCTCACCTCGGAGAACAGTTTGAGGCCACCTCTTCTCTTTCCTTTTCTGTCTGAATGCACCAGCGCCCTGCCCCTCAGCCTTTTATGTAATGACTTTGTTTGGGATTATTTTTGCATCAGGGCAAGCGGCTCGGCTCAAGCGCCTCTCTGCAGATTAGGATTGGCAGCTTGACTTTCATTTGCATCATGTAAAAAGACCAACGCGCCGGCTAAAGTGGTACATTCTAACACGGTGACATCCTTAATCCAAACATATATAAACTGTATGCAGAGGTAATATTGCATTGGTACAACACTGACGTAAAAGAACAATAGATTTATGTATTTTTTTTAATTGTAAAACAGTAGAGATCCTAATCCTAACATTTGTTTTAAAATCTCTATAAAGTTATTTAAATGGAATATAAACAATGAGCTCATTCGTTGAACATGCGTCACTGAAATAAACCAAACCAGATTGCACAGTTCTGTCTAAGTTTGGCTCTAGACATGATCGAGTGAGTGGTGATCAGACTGACATCCTTTTTATATATATATATATATATATATATATATATATATATATATATATATATATATATATATATATATATAAAAATTTAAAAAAAGAGAGATGTCATTTTGGACTTGCCAGGTAACTTTCTTTGCATGCACGTTTTCCATCATTGAAAAAGTTGTGAGTTGGAGCTTTTTAATATAATTAATGCTATGATATCATTTTGATTATACTGCTAAATAGAATGCTAATATATTATTGAGCAGTCCTAGTTTTACCGTCATCTACTGAGCCTTTTGGTCCAACATCACCTCAATGTCCATAGCATTAAGAGTTGGAGCGACAACATTTGGGTTTATTTGGGCACTTTTTGGTTTTGCAGACTTACATGATGGAGAAATGCTAGAATCATTGTTTGTTTAAATGGAAAATCGTATTTTATGTTGAGGCTAGTTTATGCTTTTCTCTTTATATTGTGAGTGGGCATTTCACCTGTTTTATTTGTGCATCATGTTTCTGTGACAGGGACTGTACTGCATGCTATCTGTTTAGCTACAAACTTTTATGAAACACATTACAGCTATTACACACACTTCTATTCTCTGCAGAGAGTCAGTTAACAACAGTTTATCTGCGTGTTTTGCGCTAAAGCTGCTTTTCAAGTTCCTAAAACAAAGCTGTCTCCGTCAGAAATCATGAAATAAGGGTTTAATCGATGAGCTAAAGTAGTCCGAGTGTACTTTGCATATGAACGCCTTTACTAGAAAACTCAGACGTGAACAAAATAAAGTCTCCGATAAATCCTTTGCAGATAGATATTCCCGTGGGTCACACACAGTGGACAGCTCTGAGGACACAGCAGCTGCAGCAGTCTGCCTACAGTGTTCCTCTGCTGCTCTGAGTGAGACGAGGAGGAGGCGGGGCACAGACACACGGGAAAACAACAGGCGGTAGCTGCAGCTTCAAACTTAAAGGGAACACATGATGCCACAGTGACTTTTGAGCTTTTAATCATGCTCCAACAACGTTCCGTCAACAAAAACATACCTAGAGTTGCATTTAGCTTCTTTCACGTTTGAGGAATGCTGGTTAGAAAATCCTCTCCCTCCGACCGTTAAAAACACTTCCTGCTGAACTCCCTCGGTCGATGATATTGTTCTGATAGATGTCACTTATCCAAGAATCGTCTGCTGTTTTAAGTCGTTAAATCATCGCCAGACTCGCTCTGAGCATTTCTGCCGTCTAAACACGATCACTGTCACAGCTAGCTTAACTCGCACTTTACAAAGGCTCGAGAAATAATATATTAGCTCAAATGGAAAACTATTGATCTTTTAGCTGTTCAAGCTAAGATAAGCTGCTAGCATTGGCAACTTTACATCATGATATTCATAATCAGAACTGAACAGTGTTAAAACAGCCTTTAGAGAAGCTTTCATTCAGTCGTACTGTGCACAGTTCAAAGACCTGTCGCTGCTCTGTGTTTACGCTCCCAGTGCACTGTGGGATAATTATGACTCGGACAGTAAAAAACAACAACAAAAAAGCACTGTGCTAATGTAATCAGTCAACTACACCATGAAGGGCTCCAACAATCGGTTAAAGAAAAAATTGCCCACTGATACTAAACTTTCTGGTAATGCACAGCTCCAGTGTATGGTCTCTCGGAGGATTATACCATTTAAAATCTCATACAATTCTTCTAATTTCTGTGATCTGCACACTTTGCCTCACATTCGCAAATCGTTTAAGACTCAGACATCCTGTAGTGTGTTCGGCTTTTGCTCAAAAGTGTAAGGACACTTGCAGTTGGACAGATGTGGTAGACTGAACAACCTTTGTCCTTTCAAATTAAACTCCACTTGCCCCTAACTACGTCTATTTTTATCTCTTCTAAGTTATGTCCTCATTAGCCTGACACTTGTTTTGGCTCTGTGGGTCTTTAAATAGCTCTCTCCATCCACCTACAGGGGCAGCTGACCCAGGATCAACCACACAAATAATCTGCTGGGGTGTGTAACACGAGGCAGGCGAGGGAAAGGAAGTAAGGCTGTTATGATTAATATGAAACGAACTAAAGGTTATGGCAGAAATAGACTGCAGCATGACGTGTCTTATTGTGGTTTAGTTCAATATAATTTCGCTACATTTGGACATTAGGTAATTTGTGCGCAAAATTGAACTTCCAGTGTGTTTTAAAAAGATAGACTGATGCTCAAAGCTCAGGGAAACGATCATAAAAGGTTGGACAAGACTGCACGCTATACTCTTCCTATCCTTACAAAGATGTCTGGGATGCATGGCAACGGTAAGTTCATTATGATCGGCTATTAATTGTCAAGATAATCCTTTTATTGTGTCTCACGGGATAAATGTCTCGGGACAGGGACACATGCTTTAACACATCCACAGAGATGACACGACCAACATCTAGGACTGTACAAGGGAAGTGGCAAGAATACATCAAAACTAGAAAGTGTCTCCATGTATATGACCCAACCTGCACTCAAAATATCACACAGGAGTTCATGTAAAAACATCGATTTAGACAGAAAAGTACTTGTAAACCGTGTATTTAGATGTTAGAGATAAATACATTATTCACTCCAAAATCTTCAGCTAATTCACTCCATATCTTATCGTTGTGTGCTTTTTTTTTCCAGAGAAATCCTTAATCTAAGTAAAATAATTAGTTGACTAATACAAGTGTTGGTCGACCGTCGATCGATTAATCAACTAAACAACAAAAGGATTACGCTCCTACCAACATCGTAAGGACGTTCCAGTCATATAGTGATTAAAATTTTCTCTGTTAAAGGACACATATTATGGTACAGTCAGTTTTTAGCTTCAGACCATGTTCTAACAATGTTCCATCATCAAAAACACACCCGGAGTAGCATTCAGTTGCATTCACGTTGTTTTGAGGAATGTTTGTTAGAAAATCATTCCCCCTCTTGAGCGTCAAACACACTTCCTGCTGAACTCCTGTCGATTCGGGACATATTTTCGGATCATCTACGTCACGTATCCAAGAATCTTCCGCTGCTTTAAATCATCGCTATACTTGTTCTGAGCATTTCTGCCGTCTAAACACGATAACTGCTGCAGCAAAGTCATAACGTCTTTTCAGGTTTAACTTCACATGTTGTACTTGTATATTGCGCTGGCGCCATCTGCTTGCTGGACGCACATTACAAGTGTAATTTCATACAATTGAATGAATAACTTTTTTTAAACATGAGATGCCAATTTAAGACACTCAAGAGCATGTTTAAAGGCTAACAGCAATATGAAAAATTAAGACTATTTTTCCTTTAAATGCGGCTTTATGCTCATACAAACTTTTTCTTAACCACTCCACATTAGTCCACTTCTGTCCTGCTCATGTTTGAAGCTAATTGATCAAAGCGGAAACAGCAAAACAAGATCCAATTGTGAGAAAATCTTTCCTGTCAACAAATGCACAAAAGCCCATCCCTCTGATGTAAAAAACAAGCAAAACAGAAGCCACGTGCTAAAATAGTCTGAAGTGCAGCCATGTTGGTTTGGCCAGGTGGATTGTCAAGCGTTCGTGAACTCACAAATATTGCTTGCATTCATCTTGCTGGGCAGGTTAGATTTAGTTACCTTTTGGCGTATTGCTCTACAAAGATAGGCATGATTGACAGGTGGATTAACTTTGAGGAGCAACACGTGGTCTGTCCATATCAAAACAAACATGGCAGTTTATGGTTTAGGGTTACGCTTTTAAGTGAATAGATAAATTGCAGCTAATCGATTATACAAATAGCTGCTACAAATAGCAAGTAAGTGAATAATTGTTAACTGGTCTATGCACATACTCCACAACATGCCATGAGCTCAGAGAAGAGGTTTTATCACTCAGACAGAGTAGGAATCGCACAAAAACAACACAGGAAATGTGTGAAGTTTGTTTATAAGGAAAACACCCTTTCATCTATAAATATACTCCACCAGGACGTCCTCAGATGGCTTCAGTTCAGCTTAATCTGGGCAAAGTTAATTAAAAAACTCAAATTAATTGATAAATCAAAAGAATAAAAGCTATCGATTAAGAAAATAATTGTTAGTTGCAGTCCTATTACAGGTAGAAAAGTTATGTTAAGTAATTTTTGTTTTTGGTATGTTTCTATTTGTACAGGGACATTGACCCAAACAAAACTATGCCTTGTACCAGGTTATAGCAAACAACGCTTTTATGTAGTCCCTGGGCAGGTTGATGTGACAAACAATATTTTTTAGACATGTGCAACAATCAAGTTTCTCTGATTGGATCGTCAGAAAACTTGTGTAAGAAATTATTTGCAGTGCGTCTTGCAAACTAGAAGCAGCAGGGGCTGGCGGGGCTAATATTTTGTAAAAAAATAATAATAAAAAACAATATATATATATATATATATATATATATATATATATATATATATATATATATAGTGTATTAATTATTCATTTTTATTTGCACTTTTTATAGACAAAGCTTATTTGTAAGTTAGCATTAAAGTTAGCATCAATGTTCAAAGCACCAATCACGTGTCTACATTTAGGTGCTGCTGCTTTCACATACATCGTGGTCCCAGTGTTAGCCCGGATTAGAGCTCACCTGGTTTAGCGTTGCTCTGCTAACTCTGTCATGTCTCTGGAGAGGATTAATAACATGAGCACAGCAGCTGGCAGGGGACTCAGCGCACATGGGACACCCACAGGGAGAGCCCCACACAGCGGTGGCCTCAGGGTGACATTATCAAATCCACAGACAGTGTTTAAAGTATCTAAGTAAGTAGTAATATCTGAGCGACGTCACAGTAAAAGAGTCTACAGTGACCTCTGACCCCTCTGTAGAGATTCTACCAGAGCAGTGTAAAAGTCCCACCCTCTGAGTTTGACGAATGAGTATGACAGATAAAATTAAAGATGATCACGCTGCACTGACACCATGAAATGTAAAAAGAAACAGTAAAATAATTAATTACATCTTTCCAATGGTTCTTTAAATAGTAAATGACAGTTTCTTTTGTCAGACAGCGTGCTTTGTTCACCTGCTTTACATGTTTCGGTTACTTCCAGTCGCCTTCCTCAGAAGCGTCACAGGCTGTTGTAGTGACCTGTCTTGTGGGCTTCTTACGCAGCTTTGCCAGACAGTAGGGACCACTTACACCCCCTGCTGTCTGATGTCTTCTCCAGGACTGCGTTTCAAGTGTGTGTTCAAGTGTAGGCGCCTCATCACGATTCAAACTCCTTGGCTCTCGCTTGAGGATCACGATGGCCTCTCTGATCCAACAGTGGATTTGTTTCTTTCACCACCGTTGGATCAGAGAAAGAGAGAGCAGCACATAAGACATGTCACATCAATTAAGGAAAGACACTACAGGTGAAGAGGAAAAAATCATAAATTTAAAGATATCAATTTGAAACTTCTCCTGTAGTTTACTCACATAAATGTAAGAAAAAAAACGTAGTACATCCTTTTCATCATGTAATGTTTTCATGTAGAAATAAGGCATTTTTTGTGTAAAAACGGTCCAAAATACACCTATTTGGGACATATAAACCTGAAAAATGGACAGAACCAGGTTAACATTTTTTGGCTAATTTTGTACACATTAGTTGCAAAAAATGTGAGGATTTTGAGGGGATTTTGAATATCTTATTTTGTTTTTAAGTAAACTAGACTGGACTGAAAATTGCCATAAAAATTCAAATTTCGCCTCATTATTTTTTACTTAAAACTTTAATAAATCAGTTTTAGAATTAGATATCAAAAAATCCTTCGGTACATTTCGTCAAAATCTTGTTGAAGATTTAAGATTGTGAAGTTTGGTGTGTGTGGGATCTACTTTAAATGGTGATCCTTATGTCCCTAGGGAGAAAAATGCATGAAGTTACAATGTCCCAGAGAAATCTATGGAGGAAGTAGATTAAAGATTAAATGGAAGAATTAAACAAATTTAAGAGGAGATTGGACAAGTTTGTTTCAACATGAAAGCCGATATGCTGAGAGAGCAAACTGACCAATAGCACAACGACCTCCACATAAAACACTTTTATTACTGTAAACAGTAAGTGGCTCAACTTACCCCAGTCTCTCATCCAAGCCTATGAGATAAAAGATTAAAATTGTATGAAATGTGTGGATAGTGTTGTGAATGTTGTGAAAAGCTGCACGGCGCATTTAAATGTTCACTCTGCATCGGAAGTCATTTCAATTATTCACCATATTCCTGTCTCCTGAAATGCTAAAAACATGTTAACAGCGTGGTATAAAAAGAACAGGCTAATCTACAGCTGATGTATTCTTTATGACAAGCGCTCCGCTAACTCTGCAGTCAGCTCGGCGCCTTCAGGGGCCAATGTGACTCACCACCAACACGCACAAACAAGTCAAGAAAGTTAAAAGAGCATTTCATTTCACAGGACAAACTGCAGTTTTTTAAGGTTTGGGGTCAGTTTACTTTTTGTAATATTTGAACTAGAAAAATTATTTGGTAAATTTAGTGTGTTTACATTGGAAATTGTCTATGTTTTTCCCTTCGTCCTCTTCCCTTTCAAAATGTTCAAGAGATAAAGAGAACTGGATCTATTATATCACTGAATCATCTACACCAGGCATGTCCAAACTCGTGCCCGGGGGCCAAATGTGGCCCTCAGACCAATTTTTCTCGGCCCTTAGGCTTCCTGGTGAACTGGCCCACATTGTCCTGATAAATACTATTTACAGCACATTTCAGATTCAGATCATTTGGTCAACTGTACATGACCAAACGCAATTAAAAGCGACAAAAAACACAACTAAATGTGACAAAAACCCGACTTAGAATAGTAACAAAAACGTAACTAAAAGCAACAAAGCCGTGACTAAAAGCAACAAAAACGCGTATAAATATGACACACAACTGTACGTGACCAAAACGTGATTAAAAGCGTAAAAAACGCAACTACAAGTGACAAAAATGCGACGGAGAGCGACAAAAACGCGACAAAAAGTGACTACGACGCAACTAAAAGTGACTACGACGCAACTAAAAGTGACTACGACGCAACTAAAAGTGACAAAGATGCGCATAAAGTATAAATATGACAAACCCAACCGAGCGTGACAAAAAGTGACAAAATTGTTTTTAAAATGTGAATTTGAACATTGGGGTGCACGGTGGCAGAGCGGCTAGAGCTTCTGCCTCTCAATAAGGAGATCGTGGGTTCGAATCCCAGACCACCCCAACATCGTGGTTTCGAATCCCGGACCACCCTAACATCACACGATCTCTCTGGGTGGAGTCTGCATGTCCTCCCCGTGTTACCGTGGGTTCTCTCCGGGTTCTCCGGCTTCCTCCCACCGTCCAAAGACATGACTGTGTAGGTTAATTGAGAACTCTAAATTGTCCCTAGTGTGTGAATGTGAGAGTGAATGGTTGTCTGTCCATGTCTCTGTCTCTCTGTGTTAGCCCTCCGACGAGTTGGCCACTGTCCAGGGTGTACCCCGCCTAAGGCCCAAAGCCACTGGGATAGGCTCCAGTCACCCGCGACCCCTAACGGGAATAAGCGGTAGAAAATGAATGAATGAATGAATTTGAACAGAATCCCAATATTAAAACATAAATCGCAATCGCACCGGTCAGAACAATCACAAATCCTAAATCACGCAGCTCTATTATAGGCAATAGAAAAATATAAAGTCAACATGAATCGTGATCAAATCAAAACCATGACCTGGCCCCAAGAAAACCTTGATAATCATTTTTTGTCATATTGCCCAGCCCTATGCGTATTTTTTTTTATATTTTTCGTCAATGTATTTAGTAGACCTGGTTCATTCTGGATTCAGTCCTAGTTGGCCTAATTTCATCTTCAGTACCTTTTGTAACCCCCACAGTTAAGTTCTCTTGAGGTAAACAAGAAATAGATCTCCTAACTGGCGCTACGTCGCTAAACCTAGCAAGCGTCTCCTAGCTTAACCTCAAAATCTATTGTGATCTCGCCTCCTTTGGCTTCACAATACCGCACTACATTTGTTGTTCACCTGCAAAGCCACAGGTGGTCCATCTTGTCTGCGAAACCATGGGGTCATGTTCTTCCGTTTGTCAAAAGCCCGCCCGCAAAAAAACTCATAATACAAAGCCACCGAGACGTCCTCTTGGAAATTGTAGCTTTTGAAATGAAAATGAACCGGACACAAATGAGGTAGCTGCACAATGCTAGCGTGGGAGTGACGTTTATATAAGATAGCATGACAGTATAGCGCGGTATGGAGTAGATGGAAATAGCATTAGCGTGTTAGCCCGGTTCCGTGTATCCTGTTGTGACCTAAGGGAAATGGTCAAGTATGAATCACAAATGAGAACGGGGAATAAATGTAGATTGAAATGCTTTGTAGTTGAATGCTATAGGGTTTGTTAGGAGTGTATTCATATGGAGGAGGGCAAAGATTCAACTTCATGTAGGAAATGGTGGAAAGAAAAATCGGCTGTAAGAATAACTTTCTGAATTAGAGCACAAAATTGGATATTGTCAAGAAAGGACCACAGAAATTAAACAAACTCAATCATATCTGAAGGGGTGGTGCAAGAAACACAAGTGTTCAAATCCTTAAATTTTGTCCACATGAAGCTTTTGTCACGTGTTGATTTGCAAAGTTGGAAGTAACACTTTGACTCAAGTAAGAGTACTGTTACACGGTACAAAATGTTACTCAAGTTGGAAGAAAACTATGGTGATATACTACTATACTACTAATATACTATACCAGTGGTTCTTAAACTAGGGGTCGGGACCCCAATGGGGGTCGCGAAATGATTTCTGGGGGTTCCCAGATGAAAAATTGATACAATAGTGTTAAACAAGGCTTGATACCCTTCAGATGCAGTGCTAAATGTAGATTCCTATTTGTCGGCCTATTAAAGTCATTTTTCCAGGTCTATATTCTCAAAATAAAATCAAACATTAGATATGGGGCTAATTTATCACTTTGAGTGTCGCCTATTTTTTAAACTTAAATTGAAGTAAAGACTACCTGTTTTTTATGTGAAGATTACTTCAGTTTGTTTTAATTTGTTTTCAAATGTTTATGCCTCACCAGCATAGAACTATAATAAAACCTGGAAGATGAATCCAAAATGGCCGCCCTGTTTATCCCTATGGCGTGTGCTCATTGGCGCATGACCCCAAAAAAATGTCTTACTTCTGCATTTACTTCCTGATACGGAGGCGGCCATCTTTGCTTTACTTCCTGATACGGAGGCGGCCATCTTTGCTTTAGGGCGCCACGTGACAACAATCCCCCATGATGCTTTGAGCGACGTGAACGACCACGCAGCTTGCAAGTTTTTGTGTTAACGTTAGCTTGTGTGATTGTAATTGTATTCTTCATGTTAGACACACATGTTTGCGGTGACGTCACTTCATATAAAAATGGTAATTTCAGTGATTTTAGAAATGGTAGAAAAGAACGTTTCCTTCTATTTTATTTAAATACCGATAATAATTCAGTACTGTCTGCAATTACAGAAAAAGGCTGGTTCCAAGAGGCTGCAGTACCTCGCACGGCAACTAATCAATCTGGGGCCACAGACAGAGGGGGCGTGTCTTATCCAGTTCATTTAATACATCCATGCTCACAAGTAGCATTAGCGATAGCATTGCGACATAAACACATCCCATACTGTTGACTGCATGATCTTGATTATGATGTAACAAATACACTAGACGTAGAGTTAGATCACATCACTGGCAAGATTCCTTGGAGATTGAAAGCTAAAACCCTACTACGGAACATTTTTATGACATATTGTGGAATATTATTGCCAAAGGAACAAGCCAATGCAGGCCGCAAATACTGTTTTTCCAGGATGGCAGGGGAAACACTGCCTCTGATTGGCTGGCTTGAGACTGTCAACGTCTTTGCTAATGGACGGGCCCAGACCTTTGTCCAAACCCCATAACCATTTCCAGCCAATGCCTAACCATAACCTGACACAGCCCCACAGCATTACAGCCAATCAGAGGCTGCCATTAACAGCTCTGCCCTCCCCTTGTGGAGATGTAAGTTAGTAAGGACACATGATTTTCAACGCAACAAAGACATCCAAAATTTTTTTTTTTTTTGCTTTTTTTAAAAGAAAAGGTCTAACATTGGGGCTTTAAGGTATTTGGGGCAACGCATTTATGTTTCCTGTTACCTCTAACAAAAACTGAAAATAATATCCTGCCTAAATATATTATGGCAGCATGTAAAGTGAATGGATACTACAAATCACCTTCATTCAACTAGAAAACTGAGACCACTGAGATTTAGAATATTGTTTTTAGAGGAAAAATGTTTAATGTAATTTTCTAGTTGAGACCGTGTATCAAGCATTGGCCCCTTCACTAAACTCACTGAAACAAAATGTAACATCTGCTGTGCCAAACTTATTTTATATATGAGTTGTTGTTTTTTTTATTTGACCTCATAGAAGTTTTAAAAGCAGCACTTTGTGACAAAATCAGACCACACCCCCCCCAAAAAAAAAAATCCTCTCTGTAAAGTTTTTAACTAATACGTGTACAAAATGAACTAAGAAATGTAAACCTGGTTCTGTTCTGTCAATTTTTCAGATTTAAATGTCCCAAATATGTGTAATTTTGCCCATTTTAACACATAAAGTGCCTTAATTCTATGATGGAAAACTTAATTATATATAACATAATATATTTCTTTCTTACATTTATTTGAGTAAACTACAGGAGATGTTTACAATTGATATCTCTAAATTCAAGCTTTTTTTTTACTTTTAACGTCCGTGGGTAAAACTAACCCATCCGAATGGGGCTGATTACTGTTATTACACCGTACTTTATTTATAAATACAACAGATTTTGTAATATGCAGGAGGTGTAGATTTGGAGTTACATAATGGACAATCTGCTAAGCGGGGCGGGGTGTGTGGTTAATAGAAATGGTAATGATTGGGAGAGCATCTACTTGAATGATTCAGAAGGCTTACGTAACTTCAGTCTGGTGTTTGTTACCGCCTTGAATATCCAGCGTTGGGTTAGTGCAGTGGAGCAGGAATGTACCCAGCTAATTATATGTCATAGGCTCTTCTAATTACATTTAAAAACCAGATAGGTCTTTTGCATTGTACTTTAAAGCTGTTCTGATTCTATTAATGCTATAATGAAGCAGTGTGCTGTATGTTCGAAGGACAGTTTATGACTATGCAGGGGCGGACTTACCATTAGGCAACGGGCCATAATTGCCTGGGGCCCCTAACCCCTTAAAGTGCGTATGACAGGTTTGAACAATTTTCTAATTTTGATTTTATTTGGTGTGTTGATACGTACTGTACATAAAAAAAAAATATATTGTTTTACACCAATCAAGTCACGGTTGGTGGAGGAAATGATGATTTAAAATGACAGGAAGTAATAAACTGATGACGTCACACCGGGGAGACTCTTTCCATCCAAAGGTTTTGCATAATTTACCCAAAAGAAACAACTTATTTTACCCTTAAAGTGCGTATGACAGGTTTGAACAATTTTGTAATTTAGATTTTATTTGGTGTGTTGATACGTACTGTACATAAAACAAATATTGTTTTACACCAATCAAGTCACGGTTTGTGGAGGAAAGTTGAAAAATCTGTTTAAAATGACAGGAAGTAATAAACTGATGACGTCACACCGGGGAGACTCTTTCCACCCAAAGGTTTTGCATAATTTACCCAAAAGAAACAACTTATTTTACCCCTAAAACATTAATTCAACAAAGCAGCTCATCGATGCTCTGTACATGTGGTTTATTCACTCAAACATGTTTTGGCTGATGGATTATTAACATGTATAAGGCGTTATAAGTGCATAAACAAACTATTAGTGCTTATTAACATCTTATAAATAGTTAACTAAGGAACCTTAATCTAAAGCGTTACCGTAACATGTTATCTGATCATATTTTTAATCTCTGAGTTCCCAGTGCCAATTATTTTTAAGGTGAGACACTACAGGCTAAACTTTTTTTTTTTTTTTGGTCAGTTTGCTCTCTCATATAGCATTTGTGTGGAAATAACAAACTTGTCCTATCTGCTCATAAACATTTTTTTTTTGTTTTTTTCACTGAATCCACTTCATCCACAGATTTCTTTGGGACATTGTAACTTCGAAGGCCGTTTTCTTAAAAAGCATTTTTCGCACACAGAGACATTAAGATCAGCCTTAAAGTAGCTCCTACACCAAACTGCACGATCTTGGACTAAACAAGACTTTGATTTACAGTACAGTACAGTACAGATGGATTTTTTGATATCTAATTCTAAAACGTATTTATTGAAATATTAAGGAAAAAATAATAATAATAATGACATTTTTGGAAAATTTTCAGTCAAATCTAGTTCACTCAAAAACTAAAAAAGAAATCCAAAATCCCCTCTGTAAAGTTTTTTGTAACTAATATGTGTACAAAATGAACCAAGAAATTTAAAACCGGATTCTGTCAATTTTTCAGATTTAAATGTCCCAAACATGTGCAATTTTGTCTGTTTTTTCACATTAAACATACATATACATTTTCCTTACATTTATGTGAGTAAACTACAGGGGAAGTCTCCAACTGAAACAATCCTTTTACCATTGACTATCTTCGGTTCCCTCCAATGACACATCATCACAGAACAGGCCAAGATTATTTTAAAAAGTTGTCACTGAAATGTAAAGTTATTTTTGGATTGTGGCTGCTGCTGCTTGCTGGCGCTGTCAGAGCAATGAGCCGGCCCTGTCTCCTGTACAAAATGTGAAGTGGCGTTTTTAGGGCTGCTCTGAAGCTCCCTAAAGTGCAGCGGCTTAAACAGCACACGCATACAGTCACCGTCCACTTCCCCGGGCTCTGCGGTTCGCTCCGATGTGCCAATGTGGGCCAGTTGTGTAATGCAAATAGAGGGGAAACCCATTGAAATCCGTGGCACGGCTCCATTGTCAGAGGCTAATAGTGTTTGTTTTGCCACGAGTCGAGTGGATCGCGTTACGTCAAAGCTTTTAGACAACATGACGCTTTACGGAGATACGGCAACAATCGCACGTGCTATTTACAGAAGGCGTCTGACGAAACACATTTACGTCTTTTAACGGATAAAATGTTTGTCTGTCAAGAAAAAAAGTCTGTCATTAAAGGGGCAATGGCTGTTTCATCGTGTGGTTTTCAAGCTTTCCGTTAGAGTCCTACTCAAGTGATGTCAGGCTTTACAAAAATGAATAGAAGATTTGAACTATGCCAGTTGACTGCACATGGTTCTCACAGCATACATAAGTGGACAAATTGGAGCATTGTTTGGTTGTTACTTTGAGGTTCTGATCCAAACAATGCCACTTACAATGCATAAACAAACTGAATCAGTGTTTTCTTGACGTAAAAGTCTACATACGGATAAAAACTTCCTCAACCTTGCTCACTTTTCATCTGTCTGAGCACATATCGTCTTGTGCTTCATCTTCAAAGGCCCAAAGAGAGCGCTCACACGTCAAGTTGTGTATTTGTAGATCACAGACTTAAAGGGACTGTACCTGATTTTTACTGTTTTGAAAGGTGGAAAACAGCTAGTTTGTTTTCAAGCAGAAGTTTTTACCTCATTAAATGTCAGTCCGTGTGGTAGTTGCAGATGGATTTTCAGGGCGTTTGAAGCCCCCGTCGTCTCCACCTGCTGTCTTCGCGAGGAAAACCAACATGGCAACATTTCTGCAACAACAAGAAAGCGGCAGTGGGAGCTCTGTCATAGAAGTTACTTAGTTCTGCTCTGTGTATCGCTCACTTTCCTAATGCAGCTGTAGCATCCTAAATACTCACCTCCATGAGTTTATGTGAGCCCAGAGTGAGTTTTACTATCCCGGTAAAGCTAACTAACATTATCATGCTAGCAAACATTAGCATACCTAACTAACATTAGCATGCTAACGGTGCACTTCCTGCCTCTCGCAGAATAAACGCTCTATAAATAGCTGCAGAGAAAGTGTTATGGTCTCATTTCCTCATTCATATTCATCTAAACAGATGCTTTTACATTATTTGACATTATTACACGCAAAAAATCAGGAACATGAACTAGTTCTGTTTTTCACATTTCAAAACAGTAAATTAAAAGCAAGAATTATGCTTACTTGATCTAAATTAGTCCTGCCCTAAGGGATGATTTATAACCTGAACCGGCTCTGTCTTTGTTTACCTGCTTGCCTCGTTATGTCGTTATATCCTATAGTTCTCTTTTAGCCAAGTATTGGATTGGTCTTCTCTGTTGTTCTTTAACAGCCCCTTAACAGCTGGCAAATACCTGATTAGCATTTGACTGCTTTAATTTCTCACTTGACCGAGGTTTGAGCATACTGTTCTACACAAAAGGTAGATTATACCTTAACCCCTACCGTTACGGTCTATTTTTCCCAAAACGTCACAGTAAAATGAGCACCATTTCAGACTGAAGCTGTTCTTGAACCCTTTGGAGCACAGACCAATGTCTGGACTCTTTGTGAAGCTGAGACGCTGTAGTTTTGGCCTCTAACTCTAACTATATTTGTGAACACGCTCCGCACAGAGGAATATAGATTTTCAATTCCGCCTGGAATTTCTTTGGTAAATATAAGGAGGAGTAAAGCTGAAGTCTGGTCTGATTAACACTAGATTGACAATGTTGGGCCTTGACCATTCCTCTTTCAAAACATACGCTTATTTGTCTAAAATTTGTTTTAGAAACTTATAATATTGTTAAAAAGTCCAGACGGAATACATATAAAACTAATCTTTATCTTTTTTTTTTTTTACTTAATGTTGTGTAAAGCACTTTAAAGTGCTTCACACAACAGGAAAATAATTGCATTAAAATCAGAAAACGTATCCAGACATAATCAAATCATTATAAAAATGACTTTAAAAGAAAAGAGTGCAGATACAATCTTTCAGTCGTGTGCACAGCTAAACAGAACTGTTTTAATCTGGATTTGAACATTGTCAGAGTGGAAGTCTGTCTATGCAGCTTGCATAAAACTGAAATGCTGATTCTCCATGTTTAGTCCTGACTATGGCACCAGTAGGAGGCCGGTCCATGTTTAGTCCTGACTCTGGCTCCAGCAGGAGGCCGGTCCATGTTTAGTCCTGACTCTGGCACCAGCAGGAGGCCGGTCCATGTTTAGTCCTGACTCTGGCACCAGCAGGAGGCCGGTCCATGTTTAGTCCTGACTCTGGCACCAGCGGGAGGCCGGTCCATGTTTAGTCCTGACTCTGGCTCCAGCGGGAGGCCGGTCCATGTTTAGTCCTGACTCTGGCACCAGCGGGAGGCCGGTCCATGTTTAGTCCTGACTCTGGCACCAGCGGGAGGCCGGTCCATGTTTAGTCCTGACTCTGGCACCAGCAGGAGGCCGGTCCATGTTAAGTCCTGACTCTGGCACCAGCAGGAGGCCGGTCCATGTTTAGTCCTGACTCTGGCACCAGCAGGAGGCCGGTCCATGTTTAGTCCTGACTCTGGCACCAGCGGGAGGCCGGTCCATGTTTAGTCCTGACTCTGGCACCAGCAGGAGGCCGGTCCATGTTTAGTCCTGACTCTGGCACCAGCAGGAGGCCGGTCCAGATGGTTCATATGGCACTAACATGTCAGATGTACTTTGGTGCTTTGGAGAGACTTGAACACAAGCAGAGCTGCTTTAAAGTCTATTCTCTGAGCCCGAAGCCAGTCCAGAGGCCTGACACAGACTAGTGTGATCGTACTTCCTGGTTCTAGTCAGGACCCGAGCAGCAGTGTTCTGGATGTACTGCAGCTGTTTTACAGCTCGTTTGGAGAGGCCAGTGAGCAGCCATTACAGTAGTCTCACCTACTGGAGACAAATGCATGGATAAGTCTCTCCAAGTCTAGGTTAGACATTATACATTTGATTTTGGCAGTGTTTATACAGTGTACATACACTTAAGTCTCCGAAACGTTTTGAACTCTGTCTGCACCTCTTTTTTATTGTGTACTACTTCACGGCTATGCAAATTTAATTGTCTTTTTAAAATTTGATATGGCTGTCAGAGTTCAAGTCTGAGTCCATTATTAACCCCAGATTTCTAGCTTGATTTGTGTGACACAAACTAGGTCGTATCACCATGTGTGGCTAACTTGCTGTAGAATTACATAAGAGTGGTGCGACCTCGTCACACCAGTCAGTTCATTCATATGTCCACTTCCTGTGCGCAGTCGAACAGTTGGTCTGGACATACAACATCCTCCGGCACATATAGGACATCTTGTATCCTCCATGTTTGTGTTATGTTCTGCAGCTCGACGCTCCAGTTTTAGCCTCGTCGAGCTCATCAAGATTCGTCGTGAGTCAGTCGGGCAAAGAGGAAAGGAGCATTTGGCAAGTTCGAGTCGGCCCTCTCAACATGCAGATTTGAGTCACGGAGACAGAGAAAGTCCGACCTGCAGGGTGTTTGTCCCATGAGCTAAAACGGGAAGATTCAATGCTCACAGCGAGGAAACTGTGTCAGATTTGTTTTGTTTTTTTATCAGACATTGAGAAAAAAATGTGTTTCATACATTGTATTGTATCATACATTGTATTGTATTGTATTTTTCATCATGTCATGTTTTCATGTAGAAATAAGACATTTTATGTGTAAAAACTGTCAAAATTGCACATATTCTAGACATTTAAATCTGAAAAATGGACAGAACCAGGTTTACATTTTTTGGTTCATTTTGTACACATATTAGTTACGAAAAACACTTAAAAATGGGATTTTGGGTATATTATTTTGTTTTTGCGTAAACTAGATCTGACTGAAAATTTGCCTAAAAATCTTGTGTTTAAACTTGAATAGCTTGGACTTAGATATCAACAAATCCTTGCTTAAGTTCTGTCAAAATGTTGTTGAGTCCCAGATTGTACAGTTTGGCGCGTGTCAGAGCTACTTTAGGACTGGTCTTTATGTCTCTGTGGGAGAAATATATATTTTAAAACTTTTAGTTGTAACAACAATCACCTGCCCGTTGTATTCACTGACTCGGTGTAAGTGCAAATTGTGGAAGTGTACATTTCTTGGTCTGGCCCTGTCAAATGACTTGAGCTAAAACAAAAACACAAGTAAGATTGTGAAGAAAGGTCATCAGCGTCTTTTCTTTTTGCGCAAACGTAGAGAATTTACAAAAACCTCTAAGCTCTTATTGAAGATGTATCGCTTGCACCGATGGAAATCTTCTTGTTGATTGTATTACAGTTTGGGTCGGTAATATTATATCCAGATAAAAAAGCTTTGAACAATGTGGTCCGCTCCGCCAAAAAACACTGCGATCTGCCTGTTCTTAAAGCTCTCTTCAAATGTAGATTTGCCCTTGGAATCATTCAGGACCCCTCTGACCGCCCGGCAGAGGAATGTTTGAACTTCTCTCTTCAGAACAAAGGCATCGTTCCATCAGACGAAAATCATCTCGACGCAAAAAAACGTCTTTTCACCACTAGTTTGAACGATGCAGTTTAACTGTAAAGATCTTGTACTTTTACTTCTCTTTTATTGGTTTTAACTTAAGCTTTGCTTACTTTCACAGTGTCAGTTGTTTCATGGTTCTTTAATTGTCTTGACGTATGTCCGTGTTTATGGAAGCTTTTTGGCCTCTTTATTCAAATTGAAATGTAAATGTTGAATTTAGAATTGTATTTTGAAAATGAGAAATAATTTTGCAATATCAATTAGCATTTTGAAAATGCATTTTGCAAATAACACTTTATTTTGTAATTTTGCTAAATATTTTGCAAATAAAATGTTCAGTTTGGCGATTTATTTGCAAAATTGAAACAGAATATGAATTATTATTTTGAATTAAATAGCATTGCATTGCAAGACAAATTGCTATAGTGTTTTGTACCCAATATTCAATTTGTATTTGAATGTCTAAATTAGAATTGCACCTGGAAAAAATGTATATTCACTTACAATGTTTTTCTTGTGAAGGGGACATTATTATAAATTCAACATTTACATTTCAATTTGAATAAAGAGGCCAAAAAGCTTCCATACTTGTTTGTTTGTGTGCTTGTTTTTGATGTTTTGATGTGCAAATTGAGCTTTTTTGCACGTTTTCTTTTGCAAGTCTTTCCAATGTGGTTTTTAACTGCAACTGGCAAATGAACTAATCTAATCTAATCTAATCTAATCTGAAGAAAACAGCCTTTGAAGTTACAATGTCCCATAGAAATCTATGGATGAAGTGGATTCAATGAAAGAATAAAACATCTTTAGGAGCAGATTGGACAGGTTTGTTGTTTCCACATGAAAGCCTGAGTTGAGAGCAAACTGACCAAAAAACAAACACAAAAAAAAGCTTTGCCTTAAAGGTCCCATATTCTGCTCTTTTCCCTTTACACAGTCTATTCTAAGGGCTTTGTTGATAAAATTTTGCGTTGTGCAATATCCATAACATAACAGTTTCCAAAAAACACCCATTTCTTGGACTGGCCCCCCTCCTTGTAAAAGCAAACGGCTCACTCTGAGATCTGACCCCCCCGAACAGAGAGCAGGCTGCCTCCCCCGCCCAACTCGCGCGCCTCCCCCGCCCAACTCGTGCCGAAGCCTAGAGCAGAGATAGTGCGCATGCGCCGTGTGCTCCGGTAAACAGCGATACACAAACACTGAATAAACATTTTATCCGTCATGACGGTGCGTCGTGCTGAGTCCTACGTCCTGGATCTGACCTGGAGTTTGACGATCATGCAGTACCTCGACGACGGACGTTGCCGTTTGGTAAATAACAAGCTAACTCTTCGATCTGTCGTATCCATCGTGTAATTACTGTGTAGCATTAGCATTAGCTGTTTTTATTATTGCGGCTGCGCGCTTCCTGGAGGCATGGCTTAAACACAGCGTCATCCATGGGATGAGCCCCCGTCTGCCTGCTCAGCCGAGGGGGACAAAAAAGACAGTTCTCTGGCGAAACCATGCGGGAATCAATCAAAAAACATACGAGGCCCAAATAGCACTGTAGGAAGGTTAAAACCTCTGAAAAGTCGATTTTGCATGTTATGGGACCTTTAATAAAACTCACTGAAAATTAGGATACAAGGAAGTAATTAAGTAAGATACACATGAGGACTGTTTTTTTTTTCAGTTTTCCTGTAGAAATTGAAGTCAGTTATGCAAAAACATCGGTTCAAATGTAGCACAAATCTAAACCGCCCATCGGTAGTTTTCCTGTTCAGTGACACAATTAATTGTCTCTGAAGTTGCCAGATTTGAGTCTTGAGTCACAGAGTCAGTCCAAACTGCAGGGCGTATGTTCATGGGGTTAAAAGAGGAGGACCCACTGCCCACAGCTAGCATGGCGGCCCATCTGATGCAGCCCGCTTTAGCCGCGACAGACTGCACGGAGCATGTCGTCCAGGGCGGGAGCGTTGGGGTTTGTTCTTGTTGTTGTTTTTCTGCTAAAGTAGCGTCGTGTAAGTGGGTTTTACGTACTGTTGCCACGGGTTTCTTCTGGGCTGCCTCCTAATGTCAACATGCAAACAAGAAGACGTTTTAAATAGTTGTGAATACATTTGGGAAACATGGACAACACTACAGTGACGCCGTAATTCACTGAACTAGGTCACAGTTTAAAGCATGGTTTCCGTGGGGCCTTTGAAAGCATTAAAAGTCGTTAAAAAAATAAGGTCTTAAAATGTATTAATAAAGCGTTAAATTCAATTCCCACGGGCATAAAATCTAAAAATCATTTGATAAAAAGATTTATCCATCAGAAGAATAAATATAACCAGAGCTGCTGTATCAGCCAATCAGAAGTGTGTATTCATGATTGTAGTTTTTACTTTGAAATTTAACATTCAAAATATTCTGAATCCCAGATGTACTGGATTTATTGAGTCTAGATGTTCATAGCTGAGATCAAACCATCTAAAAAGTAAGATTGTGTTGTGTTTGCATGCATTAAATTTCATGTAAAAAAAAAAAAAAAGTAAAAATATTTTAAAGTAGTTTGTTATATTCTGCTCATTCTGCTGCCCAATGGAATGTTTAGAAGCCAGTAGTTTTGACATGAGAAAAGAATAAATATCTTGTTTTGACGTTGATTATGGCATTAAAATGTTGAAATGCGGCATTAAAAAACATTAAATTTGATTTGCTGACACTTGCATACAAGGTACTGTACTGACGTTTTTATGGAATTTAAAACGTGAAAAACAGAACTGTTTCATTTTAAACTCTTTGCAGCAGTAGTTCACTTACCTAGGCGTCCTGATGGGTTTTTAAGCACTTTTTACAACTTTCAGAGCTCAGAGCAGAGTTTACCGTCACAGTAAAGCTAACACGTCTTTGCATGCTAACAGTGCACTTCCTGCTTCATGAACTATGATTAAATGCAGACGGCGCAAAGAGCACTCATTTTAACACAAAAAGATGCTTTAACATTTTCGTCTGTACTTGGGCAAGACAAAGACTTAACTTTATTACATGAAAAGCCTCCGTAGTTAATGCAAGATATATTAGTTTAATGCAGTGCTTCTCAATTTGTGGGGCGCGCCCCCCCAGGGGGGCGTGGAGTGATGCCAGGGGGGGCGCGTGTGACCCCAGGAAACATGCTTTTTGCCGTACTGTTCTAAAACTAAGTGTAATTGCACATCCACAACAGTAGGTGGCAGAGGCGCTCTCTTTGCCTCTCTGGGGTGTACGGTCTTTCGTGTCAAACAAATGATATGAACTGCAGTAAACAACCCCTAAAAAAATGGAAAATTTTGTGACAGGGATGAAGAGGAAGGCGGAAAGAGAAGGAGCTAGTGAGGCAAAAGAAAGTCGTCCGAAAGCTAAGTTGAGTAAGTACGATGATGCATATTTAACGCTCGGCTTCACTGTAACTACGGAGAGAGACGAGGAAAGACCGGTGTGTTTACTGTGTTTAAAAGTGTTGGCAGCGGACAGTATGAAGCCAAGTAAATTAAAGCGTCACTTAAACACATTACACCCCGATCACGCTGATAAGCCGCTGGAGTTTTTTCAGCGTAAACTTGCTGAATATCGCCAACAGTCATCCCGCTTTGTGAAAGGCACTTCAGCAAACCAGCGAGCACTGTTGGCGTCATATAAGGTTGCGTACCAAATTGCGCAGTGCAAAAAATGTCTTTCTTTTTTTTGTTTTTAATGTAAATAAAGGATACAATGTTACGCATATGTACTAATAACAATTTGATAGATAGGGGGGCGCGAAATGTTTTCTTCTTCCTGGGGGGGGCGCAACAGAAAATAATTGAGAAGCACTGGTTTAATGCCATACTGTGGAACATTCTAGCAAATAAATAACCCCAGAGACAATCAGAGCACAGACACTAGTGCACCTTTAATAAACACATCTCAGTCATTACTGTGTTGAATACAACTGTCGTTAATGTCACGTAAATCAATTCAAGTGCCACTTTTTAATAACTACGCCTTAATTAATAATAAGAATAATGCATTCTACTTATCATGACACTCAAAGACACAGTGCATTATTCTTTCATTCCACACTCGATGGTGGCATTCTGCACCTCCCACCACCACCACCAGTCATTCACTCACACACCACACACACCACCATTGCTGTAATAAAGCATGAACTAAGACATAGTTCATAATGAACAAATAGCTTATTAATCATGATTAAGGTTCAATAACTTCTAGATATAGGAGTTAGGATATTAATGAAGTGGTTATTAAGCCAGAATTATGCTTCATAAACAGAATTATGCTTCATAAACAATTAGTTCAGTATGAATTAAGTCTTTAATGTCTTTAATGTCTAAGTCTTTAAGTCGTTAATGCTTTATTAAAAGTGTAGTTGTTATAAAGTGTTACCCAAGTTCTAGTGCCAGTTCCTTTTCAATTTCATGTAATACATATTTATTGGTGTCTTATTTCTGTTTAATAGTGATTCATATTAAATATTTTGGTGTTAATAATATACAGCACGAGGTTTTTGGACGATCCGTGGAACTCTACTGTTGCACTATAGACTGTGTAAAAATCACTGGACAAGCCGGAGCCCGCTAGCTAGGAAGTAACCATCCATTGAGCCGAGCTGCCATTCACTCTCTAACTCTGGTGCCCTTTACTCTGTAACTGCTTCGGTCAAACTCACCACCTTGAACTAAAATGTCCGTTTTGACACACGCTACATGATCCTGGTGTTTTATTCCCGTTACGTTCTTCATAAAATCAAGTTATTAGCAATAATCACTGACCAATCAGGTGCTTCCTTTTCCAGAGGTCAGTTTTCGCTCGCATTAGCAACAGGTTTGATTGACAGCTAGCGCCGCACCATCCTCTCAGGCCTCTCTCTGGTTTTACAATCCAAGTAGGGCAGGGCAATTTGTCGAATCTGAATCAAAATTGAGATTCAGTCATGTCTAGTCAGTCTTCAGTGATTACATGCGCGCTGAAAAACTGATTATTGTCATTGAAGCCACAAGATTATTAAAACAGCAATAAAAATCTGACTTTTTTAACCATGGACCCTCTGATTACTCACATCGGATTTTGCGGTTTGCATCTCATTTAAATACTCCAGGTCCAGAAATCAGATTATAATTAGATTTTGCTGTGCATGTGAACGGAATGATTATGTTTTTTTAATTGCGAAGTGTTCAGCCAGTCTGTAGAAGCGTGTTGTTTGGATTCTGGAAGACGCGTTTGTGCAATTTTTCGACTATTAAATCGCAATCCTTAAACGTCTGCATCGTTTATGTGCTTGAAAATCAATACTGAAAACAATTTGACCACGTTTTTGAAAGAAAATGTAATCAAAAATCAAGCTTTCTCAAGTCAAGGAAGAAAACTGTCATTACTTTTTTCGCTCCGTCGTCCAGCCCCGAGTGTAAGGCTTGGTTCATGTCCTGGTTTGGTCCTGATGTTGTATATTGTGCTATTTTTACCTCGCAGCAGACCGGGAGCATTGACCAGGAGTCGGAACGCATCTCAAAAACTTTAGTGAAGGATCGTCACGCTTGCTCTTTCCATTTTTAGCCCCCACGTCACCGCGAGCGAAGGCATCCGTGCGAATCAGGGGGGTTCAGCCGAGCCAGAGCGCACAGGGGCATAACGGGGGTAGAACGGGACTAAAATAGAACCGAACCAATACGCTTTTTTTTTTTTTTCAAAACCATGTCAAGCCTAAGATCCGTGGCTGCAGCGAAAGAGCGAAAGAAAAAGCCAGTGCTAATCCCACACATAAGATGCAATTTCACGGTTTAGATTGGCGATGCGTTTTTAGCATCCGGTCTATTTTGAGCCAATATTGACATTTAAACAAAATATAGCTGTTGTTCTCATTAAGTCATTGTGTTTGTCAAGGGATAATAGCAGCCTATAAGACCTGTCCAGTCGTGACGTGTTGAGCGCACTCAGCCTGGTACCGATATCGACGTTCTATCCTGTTCGCTTTAATGAGACGGTATAAGAAAAGCATTCATTTTGTAGCAGAAAAAAAGGTTGTTACTTTTGCCAACAAGTAATCACAATCAATGTCTAACTTCCAGCTTTACTAAAATAAATTAATGAATACAAATATGTCAGACAGTTGTTGCCAGCTATGTTTTTGGTGTAATTTATGCAGCTTAATGCTCAAATACACATATTATGGTTGTTGGCATGTATGCTAATTTTGATGCTGGTACATATTAGCACACATACTATGCTATATATATATAATGACTTTTTTGAGCTTTTAACCATGTTCTAAAATATTTTTTTTTATCATAAACACACCTGGAGTAACATTTAGCTTCATTCATGCAAGTTTGAGGAACACTGGTTAGAAAATCCTCTCCCTCTGACTGTTGAAAACCCTCCCTGCTGAACTCCCTCAATCAATTATGTTTTTTTTGCTGTTATTTAAGTCTTTAAATTATCGCCAAAGTCATTTTGAGTCTAAACACGATTAGTGCAAACTGACTAACAAATGCATGTTTAGCTTCTGTAAGCGCTATGCAGCCAGTAGATGGCGCCTAAACTCAGTGCCAGGGCAAACAGAAGTAGACGCAGATGTTAATTTTGTTTTTATAGAAAAAATGCTTAGTTCTAAAACATGAGATGCCAAATTGAAGGTACTCAGGAGCATGTTTAAAGGCTGGGTAGAGGGCCGGATCATATCCCTTGGACAGCCTGATTTGGCCCCTGGGCCTTAAGTTGAATAGCCCTGTTCTTAAAAAAATATTAAAATTTTGTCCAGAGTGTAAAGTTCTTCCAGTTTGTGCATGTCAGTCAGAAGGTCTGTCCAGTCCTTGATTGTAGGTGAAGTTTGTGTCATCTATTTTTTCACAAGGGCCTTTCCCTGCAGCCAGGAGTACACACACTCCATATGTATCCACGCACTGTTTCCATGGCTGCAATTTTGAGGCCCAAACACATATTTCTGAAATTCATTGGGATGGAGATGTTGAAAACTGCATTGCTTTATTGATCCCAGACCTTTATTTCTGAGCAACAGGACAGCAGGACAGTCCCAAAAGTCCCAAAAGGTGAGCCATCTGGCAACCACAGTTTCTCCAGCAGTTTGCACTTCCTTGTGAATAGTGAGCACTTTGACATTATATTTAATTTTCATTCGACACATATTTTATTTTGCATTCCCTTATTTTACCTTATTTTAGCATAGACCCTTTGCAACATAATGTGATTTCACTGGACATCACTGGAAACCGGGATTTAACCTCAGAATGTCTCAAAATATAAAAAATTTAGATGATTTTGGAAAATGAAAAGCACTCAGACACATGTGAGTGACATCAGAGAACACATTACAACTGAAACACATTTACAACTGAAATCCCGATAAACTCTGAACGAACAATCCGCATTTATGGGTTTTGCTGGAAAAATAGCCCACGATCATTTTTCATTTTATCTAGAGATACATTTGATACTATTCCATGAATTAGATTCTTTTGAAGCTAAAATACAAGCAAACTAACTAACCTTTCTACCCTGGAATTTCAAACGTATTGCTTTTCTCCAACACAAACACTTAAAACCAGAAGAATTTAGATCTAACGTGAGCTAATCATTGAAAAATGTACAGTCAACTTCATTGATTGTTTCTGGAATGTACATCTATTCTCCCATTCTTCGTCTCTCAAAACACAATCTCCTTCTCTTTTTCAAAGTCAACATTTCATTTTTTAACGAATGTGCAGCGACTTTGAATCATGAATGGATGAATTGGATGGACGGATTCATCGGAAAAATGCAGATGGATTCATAAACAGACCAGACAGCGAAAAGACGAAATCAAAGAAACAGAGTAGTCCTAAAAACAAAAAAGTGCACATCTGTCCCACTGTTTGCAACATTTTTGCATTTTAAAATTCAAAATATGACTCTTTTTATCTATTTATTTATTTATTTTCATGTTGTTAATTTCCAAAGTTATTTAAGGTGAGACACTACAGGCAAACTCATTTTTTGTTTTGTGGTCAGTTTGCTCTCAACATATCGGCTTTTATGTGGAAACAACAAACTTGCAACTTGCAATCTGCTCTTAAAAATGTTTTATTCGTTCATTTAATTCACTTCATCCTTAGATTTCTCTGGGACATTGTAACTTCAAAGGCCGTTTTTTTAAAATGCATTTTTCTCCCTCGGGACATAAAGATCAGCCTTAAAGTAGATCCCACACACACCAAACTGTACAATCTGGGACTGAACAAGATTTTGACAAAACGTACAGAAGGATTTTTAAATATCTAATTCTAAAACTGATTTATTGAAGTTTTAAGTTTAAAAAAATGAGGTGAAATTAGATTTTTAGGACAATTTTCAGTCCAATTTAGTTAACTTAAAAACTAAATAAGAAATCCAAAATCCCCTCTGTAAATATTTTGTAACTTATATGTGCACAAAATCAACCAATACATTTTTCAGATTTAAATGTCCCAAATATGTGTACTTTTTGTCCGTTTTTACACATAAAATGCCTTATTTCTAGATGAAAACATGAAATGATGAAAAACCTGTAGTTTATGTTTCTTTTATGTGGGTAAACTACAGGAGAAGTTTACAATTGCTATCTTTAAATGTAAGATTTTTGCCTATTCACCTGCGGCGTCTCACCTTGAGTCCTGTCCTTAAAAGTCGGCTCCGTCCCTGTCATCCAGCTCCTTGTTATAGCCGTGTTTTGCTGCGGCCGAAAGAATATTGTACAAGTATCCATCAATCATTTCCATTGTTGGAGTTTTTCGTCTGAGAAGTTCAATGGAATGTTGACACTGACAGTTTGCAGTGCCTCGTTAATCTCAGTCCAGTATTTATGAACATACTGTGATCGATATTTTACAGAATTCTTTGCAAACTCGAGGTTTTGGGCTTCTCCATTAGACGTGCACATGTTCCCACTCTTCATCAGGTGTATAAACTCTCCTGCTGATCAACGGCTTCATAGAGTTTAAGATGTGACGTGAAAGCTCAGGACAACCTTGCGAATGATGTAAAAGTACAGCAGGGCCATGGTGCCTTTTGGCCTTAAAAATGTGGAAACGTTTTAACACTCTAATCTATAACCTAACCTAATTCAGCTACAACAGATTTTAGATTTTTCTTTTCTTTGTCTTTTCAATAAGAGGTAGCCTTTTGTGACTGGGTGGTACAGTATAGACATGGTAGGATATTTTTAACTAAAACGGCCATCAAACTGACCAAGTAAATACTTTTTAGCACTAAAATTAAGTTGGGGATTTGCTTTTGACAAATTTGGCTCCACAATTCCTGTGAAGTCACAATAATTTTTAATGTATAATTTATTTAACGCATAATTTTAAGAGACATATTTTTTGTTATGGATTTGTTAACATAACAGTAAAAGTCAAAATTGCTCACTCCCAAATCATAATTTTTATACAAAAAAAAAAAAAAAAACTAGTACCGATTATCAGTAAATGTACATTATGAGCTCAATTTAATGACATTAAACAAAAAACACAAAAATGTTTGAAAAAATTTGGTTAACTCAAAAATGAATACAAATTCATGATACTGACATACTTAAAGTTTAAAACACATAGTGTAACCAAATATTACTGGTTCTGCCTCCCATCAACCATCAGTAAATACACACATGTGACGCTGCTGTCTTCTACACCCAGCTCCAGGATTAGCTGAGTGGAAGGACGGCCCACATGTTCTGTGGGTCATTTATTGGGATGCATATCTGATCAGCACATGTGATTCAGAGCAGAACAGTCGTGGGCCTCTCCCACACATCACTCTGTGCAGACTCTGTGGACGGACATCTGACAGAACTGGAGTCTGACAGTCACACAATACACAGAATACACCAGAGATCGTCAACTGTTTGATTTTTTTTTATCCAGGGCCAGATTTTTCTCATGGTTTTGTCCTCGAGGCCAGAAAAGTGTCCAACGCTTTTGAAATATGAAAAAACTGTAATACAAAAGGCTTTAACAACATCTGAAGAACTGAACCAGGACTAAACCTGATCTAAACCAAATCTAAACCAAGACTAAACCAGGCTAAACCAGGACTAAACCAGGTCTAACCGGACTCAAATCAGCCCAACTGGGACCTTTTGATCCAAACAATCCCTGTTAGTTTGTGTGTTAAAGTGAGACAAATAGGAAAAAATCTTAAATTTAAAAGAAAGAAACAACCGTTACATTGATTTATTTTTCAGATAATGGTCTGGTGGCCTTCACGGTCACATCGTACCTTTATCCGCTCTTTATAACCCAGACATAATGAACTCTGTGGTTTGTTCGGCGGCTCACATTAGGCAGCCGCCACGTCCCCTGAAGTAAACTTTCTCCTGCTCCGACGACTCGACAACAGCCCACGAAGCCCCAGCGTGAGGCGGAAACGCCCAACATGTTTGCACAATCCAAATATCGCTCGAATCTGATACAGCTCAGTTTTTGTTGACGAATGACAGATGAGGTAGAGCACTCTTTCTTCCGCCTGTTTGTGACGCAGCAACAGCTCAGGCGCGGGGAATATTTGATTTAGATTTTTTTGGTGCTGAACTTTTGAGCTGAAGTGTGCTGAGCTGAGACAATGAGGCAAAGTTTCAACTTTTATTCCTGAACCGAACCAATTAAGTGGACTAACAGACTGTTTCAAAGTGCCCGTTTTCCTTTAAAGGACACATATTCTACTACAGTGACTTTTTTGAGCTTTAAATCTAACAATGTTCCATCATCAAAAACACACCTGAAGTAGCATTCAGTTGCATTCACGCTGTTTTGAGGAATATTCATTAAAACTTTTTTTTTTTAATCCTCCCCTCAGAGCATCAAACACACGTCCTGCTGAACTCTTTCTATCCAGGACGTATTTTCAGATCATCTACGTCACTTATCTGAGAATCCTCCGCTGTTTTAAGTCCTTAAATCATCGCCAAACTGAGCATTTCTGCCTCTAAACAAGATAACTGCTGCAGCAAATCCACTTCACAACATCTTTTCAGCGCTAACTTCTCTAGATTGTATACTGCGCTGGCGCCATCTGCTGGCTGGATGCACTCAGTAAGTGTCATTTCACACTGGCTGATAGTAAGTAAGTAATTGGATGAATAAGATACTTTTTTTGTTTTAAAACATGGTATTGCAAATTTAAGGCACTCAAGAGCATGTTTAAAGATTAATAACAATATGAAAAAAGTAAATTTGACAGGTTTTTATGATATTGACTTTATTCAGTGTATTAATACCGCTTGTAAATATAAATGATAGTATTACACCAATCAGGTCGCTGTTTATGGAGAAAAGTTGAAAAATATGTTGAAATTTACAGAAAATCAATAAATGTAGGACATCATGACATCATGTATGTCCGTTTAAACATCGATTCAACAAAACAAAGTGTGTGTTCACATGTGTTTTTCTTTGTCTTTCTTTTTGGCTCAGTCTACTGTCTGGTTTATTGGTCATTTCCCAGTGTGATGTCATCGTTTACAACCAGGAAGTCAAATTAAAAACCTAAAAAGTAGCTAAACTGGGGTAAAATTTGCAAAGATTTCAGCAAAATTTGAAATGATCTTAACTGCATTTTAGTTCAATGAATAGTCCAACCTGTCAGAGCCACTTTAAAGTTTAAGAGCAGAAAGTTTCACTCTGATTTTGAGAACTGTTAACGCGTTACATTGATTTTGAAAAAGATAAAAAAAATTGCACTGAACTATAGCAATTCGAATCAATTTCTTCATAGGGTTAGGGTTGTTGAAAGAGCAAAAACGAATAAAAGCATTAGTAGTTTCACTGGTTGGAACTGGAATTGAACGACAAACGTTTGCGGGCACACTTGTAATATTGCGTTTTCATTTGCTGCTGAGACAAAGCACTTTCCGACTACATTCCTCCACCTGCAGCTGCTCTCAAAACTCCCTCCATATTCCATCTCTGTTTATAGCCGCCTTTACGATCTGACTCACCAATGCAAAACCTGCGCTAAACTTAGTCTCTCTGATCAAACGCTCCTTTTTTCTCTCCCTGAAATAGCTGCAGGTTTGAAAATAGTGCGTACCTTTACGGATGATTCACTGGCACGCCGTTCCTTCCACTCCAGCGCTCACACTCTGGAGACGAAACGCGGGTTATCCAGGGCGACCTCAGACACGGTACAGTCATTAAACACAGCACAGCGTCTCAGCGGCAAAACTAAACGGGATTATTCATGACGGAGGGACAGGCAAGACTCATTCTTTTCACATTTTGGTCTCTCCACGTTTCGGCTTTCATGTGGAAACGACAAACTGGTCCAATCTGCTCCTAAAGATGTTTTATTCTTCCATTTAATCCACTTCATTCATAGATTTCTCTGGGACGTTGTGACTTCAAAGGCAAAGGTATTTTTCTCCCACAGAGACATAAAGATCAGCCTTAAAGTAGCTCCCACACCAGACTGTACAATATTAGACTAGATTTTGACAGAACGTGCAGAGGGATTTGTTGATGTCGAATTTGAAACCTAAAAGTTTAAGTTTTAAGTCAAAAAATGAGCCAAATTTGAATTTTTAGGCACATTTTCAGTCAGATGTAGTTTACTCCAAAACTAAATACGAAATCCAAAATTCCCACTTAAATCTGGTTCTGTCCATTTGCCACATTTATATTTCCCAAACATGTGCAATTTTGAAAAAATTCAGCTGTGCACAGAGTTAGAAAATGTCCACTGTTGCCCTGCTGTTTCTTTGTCACAAAATCAATTAAATGTATTCTTTTGCAGGGTTTAAAGGTCCCATAACAGGCAAAATCGACTTTTCAGTGCTATTTGGGCCTCGTATGTTGTGCCCAAAGTGGTTTTTTGATTGATTCCCTCATGCTTTCGCTAGAGAACTGTCTTTTCCGTCCCCCTCGGCTGAGCAGCAGACGGGGGCTCCTCACTAAGATGACGCGGCTTCCCATGGATGATGCGGCGCTCAAGCCACGCCTCCAGGAAGAGCGCAGCCGCAAGAATAAAAACAGCTAATGCTAATGCTACACAGTAATTACACGATGGATACGATAGATAGAAGAGTTAGCTTGTTATTTACCAAACGGTAACGTCCGTCGTCGAGGTACTGCGTCCACGTCAAACTCCAGGTCAGATCCAGGACGTAGGACTCAGCACGACGCACCGTCAGGAGGATAAAAGGTTTATTCCCGTGTTTGTGTATCGCTGTTTACCGGAGCACGCCGCGCACACCCACCATCTCCACTCTAGGCTTCGGCACGAGTTGGGCGGGGGAGGCGCGCGGGTTGGGCGGGGGAGGCAGCCTGCTCTCTGTTCGGGGGGGTCAGATCTCAGAGTGAGCCGTTTGCTTTTGCAAGGAGGGGGGCCAGTCCAAGAAATGAGTGTTTTTTGGAAACTGTTATGTTATGGATATTGCACAACGCAAACATTTATCAACAAAGCCCTTAGAATAGACTGTGTAAAGGGCAAAATAGCAGAATATGGGACTTTTAAATACCGCATTTCCAGCTGAAAGACAATCACATGCAGCACTTATCCACCAGGAGGCTCATACTTATGGAGATACTTGTGGAGATGTTGTTTTTTTTTCCTTTTTTGGCCCGGCAGTGTGTTTGCCAGCGCCCCATTTGTTTAACATTATGGAAATATCAAAAAGAAACAATCTTAAAGGAATAGTCTTGACTCTATAAATAGCACTTTGTAAACCAGGACATGTTTGTGTTGTGCTGTGCAGTGAGTCAAAGCCCGCAGGCGGCGCACAGACACTGAACACGGTCTGGAGCAGAGGGACCAGCTTCACCAGGCCAGAGGAAGTGACACACCATGAACCGCTCGCACACACCAGGATAAAAACATGTGTGAGTCCCCGGATCACCCAGATTTGTGTTGAGTGCGCCCGATCTGCAGTGAGTGGGGTCTTCGTGCCTTTTCCTGGTGGTGTCATTTCTGAACAGATGGATTGATTCATGATGAAAGGATATTACTATTTTCTTGTATTATTGCCATAGCTACAGAGCACGTGTCTGCGCCGATGTCTAAGATTAGCCTGGTTTAGACCTGTTTTAATCCTGGTTTAGACCTGGTTTTGTCCTGGTTTAGACTTGGTTCAGACCTGGTTTTGTCCTGTTTAGTCCTGGTTTAGACTTGGTTTAGTCCTGGTTCAGACCTGGTTTAGTCCTGGTTCAGTCCTGGTTTAGACCTAGTTTAATCCTGGTTTAGACCTGGTTCAGTCCTAGTTTAGTCTTGGTTTAGACCTGGTTTAGTCCTGGTTTAGACCTGGTTCAGTCCTCGTTAGTGTTGGTTTAGTCAAGACCTGGTTTAATCCTGGTTTAGTCCTGGTTAAGACCTGGTTTAATCTTGGTTTAGTCCTTGTTGAGTCCTGGTTTAGACCTGGTTCAGTCCTGGTTCAGTTCTAGTTTAGTCTTGGTTTGGACCTGGTTTAGTCTTGGTTTAGTCCTGGTTTAGTCCTGGTTTAGACCTGGTTTAGTCCTGGTTCAGACCTGGTTCAGTCCTTGTTTAGTCCTGGTTCAGTCCTAGTTTAATACTGGTTTAGTCCTGGTTAAGACCTGGTTAAGTCCTAGTTTAGTCCTGGTTTAGACCTGATTTAGTCCTGGTTTAGTCCTAGTTAAGACCTGGTTTAGTCCTGGTATAGTCCTGGTTAAGACCTGGTTTAGTCCTGGTTCAGTCCTGGTTAAATCCTGGTTAAGTCCTGGTTTAGTCCTGGTTTAGTCCTGGTTTAGTCCTGGTTTAGTACTGGTTCAGTTCTGGTTTAGTCCTGGTTCAGTTCTGCAGATGTTCTTAAAGCCTTTACACGTTTTTCATATGTATAAGTGTTTTTGGCCTTGAGGACAAAATCTGGCCCTCAGTGAAATATCTTAGAATAGTCCTGGTCTAAAACCTCAAAAAGAGCATTTGTAATTATTCTTGCATCGAAAACTGTATCGAGAATCAAATTTATGTCTTAGTATCGTGACATTAGCACCATCTGCCCGTACACAACGAGCCTCCTGAACCTTGCAGCCGTGCACAGAGTTACCAAACGTCCAATGCTGCGCCGCTGTTTCTTCATCACAAAAACTATTAAATATATTCTGTCACATTTTCTATTTATTCCTTTTTGTTCGCGCTGTTTTTAAATGAGTTCTTGCTCAGAACTGTCCCCAGATTTGGATCATTGTGCAATAATATATAGATAATATCACCTTCAGTTCAGCAAACGCTCACTCATAACCGCCCCTCGGTGCTCTGTGCAGACCAGGGACAAATGTGTTTCATAATCTGACGGTCATTTAACGAGCAAAAAAGTATGACGTGACGGTGTTCTGATAATGAGTGTGTCTGAGATGATCCGTGTGTTTGGTCATAGTGGTGTGCTCTAGACACATGTAACTATAGACCCTTTAAACGTTTGTGAACCAAAACATTCTAAATTCAGAACGGAGGCAAAAGTGAAGTGGAACATAATGGGATTTCACTGGAGAAACTGGGATTTAACTCCAGAATATCACAAAATATGAAAAATGTAGATGATTTTGGAAAAGGAAAAGCACTCAGACACACGTGAGTGACATCAGAGCTGCTTTAAACACATTTATTATTGTATTTTATAGTATGTTTTAGGAAATTGTTAGCGGGAAATTCAAGTGTGTTGCTTTTATTCCCAACACAAACACTTAAAACCAGTAGAATTTAGATCTAATGTGAGCTGATCACTGAAAAATGTATAGTCAACTTTTTGCCTCCAGTCGCCTCCATTCTGGAATTTTGATGTCACATTTTAAAGGGTCTATATCAAGCATGTCCAAACTAAGGCCCGGGGGCCAAATGCGGCCCTCAGACCAATTTTTCTTGGCCCTTAGGCTTCCTGGTGAACTGGCCCACATTGTCCTGATAAGTACTATTTACAGCACATTTCAGATTTTCTACAATTCCAACCTAAATAACTAACATTTTGGTGCCAGACAGACCTGATATTAAGGCAATGAGACTGAATGTAGATGTGGTGGCGCTTAAAACATCAGATAAATGCAGCTTTTTTCAACGTTTCACAATTGATTTGTGGCCCTCCGCTTGGTCTGTATTTCAATATGTGGCCCTCGATGGAAAAAGTTTGGATACCCCTGGTCTATATGGAAAGGCTCTTTTTCTTTTCGTCCAAACTTAAATGCTTCTCTGTGATTGGTCCAGTCCCACACCACCGGCGGTTTGAGCCCAATCACAATCGAACGCAACAGAAAGACATTGATTCTCAAAAGTTTGTCTCAAAATCACAAGAATTCATCTTGCTGGCAAGGTCCCAACTCTGGCATTTTGATAGTCACTATGGGCTTTTTAGGGCGGCAGTAGCTCAGTTGGCAGAGAGATTACCTTCTCATCCAAAGGTCGGCGGTTCGAATCCCGCTCCTGACATGAACATCCTTGGTTGAGCGATCAGATCCACTGACCCACAGGTTGGCGGTGCAATTGCTCCTGCAGGTGAACACTGCAATTGTGTCCTTGGGCAAGACACTTAACCCGCCTCGCCCCCAGTGTCTGCGTACTCTGGTGTGTGAATGGGTGGATAGTTCCTTGATGTAAAGCGCTTTGAGTGCCTCGAAGGTGGAAAAAGTGCTATATAAATATGTGACCATTTACAATTTATTTCAACGTTTCTTCACAAAGTGCCTTTTCACTATTGTAAAGCTATTATATATATAGATTATATTGAACGCTTGTTTTATCCGGTTATCTGGTTTTATCCCACCAAATAAAAACTGGAAAACGTATACTCACTACCAAACTGCAGCTGTCAAATGCAGGAGTGATTAAATTCCTCTTAGATGAGCCTGTACAGTGAGGCTCGTGCATATGAAGCTCCACCTGTTCAAACCAGTCCTGTCCAGCTCGGGCCTCATCTCTATGGATCTACTGTCCAGTGTACTCCATGTATTAATTTAGTTTATCTACAGCATCCAAGAAATGACATATACATATCATTTCACATTTCAGCAATCAGAAATACTCTAGACTTGAGAAAAGGCTGTAATAATAAAAAAATAAATAAAAGTCATATCTGTGTGTTGTAGGATTCCCAGGATGAAGACCAGACTGGGCTGCCTGTCCCACAAGTCGGACTCCTACAGCGACTTCAGCGAGTTCCTGCCCCCGGCTCACGAGACCACAGCGCGATGTCAGAAGTGAGTCTGGACAAGACCTGCACGCACAACCCACGACCGTGTTTGGACAGGGATTAGAGAGACAACACCAATCCAATCAATCAGAAAGAAACATGACAGACGGGTTACTATTTACTGTCACGTGAGGAGTGTGTCAAAGGTTCAGACGGTGTTCCTTCCCTGCACATGGGCCACGCTCATGCTCATTACATATATGTACCTGAAGAAAGACCCGGAAACAGTTCAGTTACAATAGCGCCAAAATCACAACAACAACTGCCTCGACGGGGTAGAAAGCAGTTTAAATAAACAATGTTCAAGAGAATTTAGCAAAGAGATAACTGTCCCAGAGCGCGCCCTGTCCTTGACCCTCCTTCTTGGCAAGAAAAACTACAAAAAACTCTATAGGAAAAAGTATAAACCTCGAGGAGAACCACAGTGAAGGACAGATCCTCCAGGCAGATGAGGAGCAGTCCATCTAGTGTAGAGAGAGTTCCTCTTGGAGAAATAAGGAACAGTTCATCTAGTGTAGAGAGAGTTCCTCCAGGCAGATGAGGAGCAGTTCATCTAGTGTAGAGAGAGTTCCTCCAGGCAGATGAGGAGCAGTTCATCTAGTTTAGAGTTTCTCCAGACAGATGAGGAACAGTTCGTCTAGTGTAGAGAGGGTTTCCCGACAGACGAGGAGCAGTTCATCTTGTGTACAGAGAGTTTCTCCAGGCAGACGAGGAACAGTTCATCTTGTGTAGAGAGAGTTCCTCCAGGCAGATGAGGAACAGTTCATCTGATGTCGAGAGAGTTCCTCTTGGGGAGATAATGAACACTTCATCTAGTGTAGAGAGAGTTCCTCCAGGCAGATGAGGAACAGTTAATCTAGTGTTGAGAGAGTTCCTCCAGGCAGACGAGGAACAGTTCATCTTATGTAGACAGAGTTCCTCCAGGCAGACGAGGTGTTGAGAGAGTTCCTCCAGGCAGACGAGGAACAGTTCATCTGATGTAGAGACAGTTCCTCTGGGCAGATGAGGAACAGTTCTTTTGATGTTGAGAGAGTTCTTCGGGTCTACAGGTCAGGGTCCTGAACAGCAATGAACAGACTACAGTTGAACTAAAATCTTAAATATTGTTGACAGGGAAAGAAGACATCAAACACACGATCAGTTGTCTTGACAGAAGTTTCGGCGTTTAGTTTTTCCGTTCACACAGTGTGCAGCGGCTCAGTGCGCTGGAGAGCAGGGGGAAATGTTGACCCCTTTGGAATCTGCTAGAGAAGTGCAATTAAATCTAAAACGCCCCAAACTAAAGGAAATTACGATATTTAGTTAAACGTTTGCTGATGGGGACCCCAGACTAATTACCTGCTACAAAATAAATTCAGAACTCTAGTCATGGATCCTTAATATTGGCCTAATTTCCACTAAGGTCCTGGCAAAAGCATCTGAATATAGGTAATTCCACAGCTGTTACCTAGCAAACATTTTAAAAACAAGGGCCAAAAAATGACACAATTAGTTATGATCTGACAAATAAGAACACCTGATGACAACTTTACTTTGTTGAATAATGGTTTAAACCAGGCATGTCCAAACTCAGGCCCGGGGGCCAAATGCGGCCTTCAGACCAATTTTTCTTGGCCCTTAGGCTTCCTGGTCAATTGGCCCACATTGTCTTGAGAAGTACTTTTTACAGCAAATTTCAGATTTTATACAATTCTAACCTAAATAACTATAATTTTGCTGCAATGCAGACCTGATATTAAGACACTGAGACTGAATATAAATGTGGTGGCTCTTCAAACATCACATAAATGCAGCTTTTTGAACGTTTCATGATTGATTTGTGGCCCTCCGCTTGGTCTATAGTTCAATATGCGGCCCTCGATGGAAAAAGTTTGGACACCCCTGGTTTAAACTGTCAGAAAAATGTGTCAGTTATCTGTAAATTGCCTCTGTATTTTCAATGGTACGTCATGTTTTGATGATATCACAGAGGGATTCAGCTTTAGAACTCAGGACTACTTCCTGTAATTTTAAACGTATATTTTTCAAAATTTCACAAATGTAAAACTATGATGAATATTTCCTACATGTGCTCTCCCACCAAAACCAAGTCATAATTAGAATATCATGAGCACCTGTCATATAGACTTTAAACATGAACCTTTATAGAGAAATATATTATCTAGATTATTACCTCTAAGGAAATGCTGTCTAAATGTGTTCTATTTATAAGAAACGTCCATCAGATTCAAACAAAGCACATCCTCTCAGTTTCTCTCATGTTCAAAGCTTCCATTCCACTAAATTAGCCGTTTCTTAAGACTGCGGCGCCGAGGTTCCTTTATCAATCCGCAGATTCCTCGGGGCCCTCAACAATAATTTCCGCTCTGTTCTAAATCAGAATTACTTTTATTCAGCTCCAAGGGGAAATTATTTTTATTACAGACATATGGCCGACTAGCAGAACAAATAGAGTTATGAAAAAATAAAGAAATTGCCTTCTCCCTTTAAGGACATATTCTGCTACAGTTTTTTGAGCTTTTAACAATGTTCCGTCATCAAAAACACACCTGGAGTTGCATCTAGCTTCATTCACGCCATTTTGAGGAATGCTGGTTTGAAAATACTCTCCCTCCGACGTCAACAGCACTTCCTGCTGAACGCCCTTGATCGCTGACATTTTTTTCCGATTTTATACGTCACTTATCTGAGAAAGAGACAGCAGAGAAACTTGTTCATTTAGTGCATGATACATTTTTGTGTGGATTTTCTTAATACACTAACACCAAAAATAAAAAAAACTGTCTGAAATGAAAAAGTATTTTATTTACATGTGCACGGTAAATGATCTGTTGCTGACAAAAAATATATTTTTCTACATAAGAGCCCAAACAATGATAAAACACATCCTTATGAAGCCAGTTTCCTCCAGTTAGAACCAGTTAAACTCAGAGAGAAACATCCCACGGCTGAAGGGAATAACACCATAACAAAGCTCCGAAGACGGAACTGTGGCATTCAAGGTCCTTCTCAGCACATTCTTGAAGTAAAGACGGTGATGTTCACTTCTGTCTGGGAAACGTTTTAGCTATGACTAATCATCATTCTAATAATTAAAGCATATATGATATGATGTTACATGACATTTTCCCATAAAATATTTAAGATTAAGCAATTACAGGTGACACTACAGGCAAAACTCTATCTCTTTTTTTTTTCTTTTTTTGGTTAGTTTACTCACTCAACATATCAGCTTTCGTGTGGAAACAACAATTTTGTCCAGTCTGCTCTTAAAAATGTTTTAAATATTTAATTTAAATACATTTCATCCATAAATTTTTATGTCACATTGTAAAATGCTTTTTCTCTCTCGGGGCATAAGGCTCACCACTTAAAGTAGATCCCACACCAAACTTTACAATCTTGGACTCAACAAGATTTTGACGAAACGTACAGAAGGAATTGTTGATATCTAATTCTAAAACTGATTTATTAAAGTTTTAAGTTTAAAAAATTTGAATTTTTAGGACAATCTAGTTAATACGCAATCCAAAATCCCATCTGTAAATGTTTTTGTAACTATTATATGTACAACATGAACCAAGAAACCTAGTTCTGTCCATTTTTCAGATTTGTGCGTCCCAAATATGTGTAACTTTGGCTGTTTTTACACATAGCACGCCTCATTTCCATATAAAAACATTAAATGATGAAAAACCTTTCTTTTTTTTCTTACATTTATGTTAGTAAACTACAGGAGGAGTTTCAAATTGATCTTTAAAATTTAAGATTGTTTCCTATTCACCTGTAGTGTCTTAGTAGTAACATGTTTAAATGCTAATAACAATATGAAAAATGCACGCTATTTTTCCTTTAAACAGATGAGGAACAGTTCATTTAGTGTAGAAAGAGTTCCTCCAGGCAGATGAGGAACAGTTCATCTAGTGTAGAAAGAGTTCCTCCAGGCAGATGAGGAACAGTTCATCTAGTGTCTCAGTAGTAGCATGTTTAAATGCTAATAACAATATGAAAAATGCATGCTATTTTTCCTTTAAACACAGCCTTGAGGATGTGAGCAGGTTTAACATGCTTGGCTGGAGACAGAACATACCACTGGGAGGATATGATAAAACATACATAGGCTACAGAAAAACGCAGAGTGCAGTTTAAAGATGTACAAGACACTAAAGCTGCTTCCTGGTTTATTTCTGTCCTCTCTGTCTCTGCAGACTGTCCACAGACGAGGTGGTGCGATGGTCCGAGTCTTTCAACGAACTCATCTCACACAAATGTAAGTTCACATCTCATATAATTTTAAAAACGTTATAAAGACGACATTGGAAGCGCAGAGCTGAGTTTGCTTGTTCTTCCTTTGTATGGGTGGGTTTCCTCGCTGTGTTCCCATCTATAAAGTAATCCTTCTTCTTGGTCGACCAAGAGTTTGCCTCTGAAGCTCTAGATCTAAAGAAGGATGGGTTCAAACGGGTGTACCTCGTAGACAGTGGCGGACTTACCATTAGGCAGCTGGCCACAATTGCCTTGGGCCCCCAACCTGAATGGGCCCCCAAGATATCATCATCTAGTAAAATCTAACATTGTACAACAGCTAATGAAAACCACGCATTTAAATCAGCAGAACATGTGTAAAAATGAACAAACTTACAGGAAATATGGTCTGACTTCTTAGCTATTCTTCTGCGGGAGGACACGCAAACCCCCCTGTTTAAAGCTGTTTAGAACATGCAGCTATTGCACATATGAATTACAATTTTCCAATATTTCACTTACCCAAATTTATGAATCCGTCTGGCCATCACATGTAAAAACAAAACAAAACAAAAAACGACAAAAGCTTTCTTTCACAAACAATTCAAGAGATAAGAAAAGTTATAGAAAATGACTCTTGATGAGGAGGGACCTTTGTTTAATTTTGCCTTGAGCCCCCAAATGTCTAAGTCCGCCATTGCTTAAAGACTTAAAGAGAACCAGCCTTCTTTGGTTCTGTTTCACTTCACTGTAGCTAAGGAGGAGCTACACATCGCACCCATTATTGGATGAATAAGAACTGTGGTGAAAACAAGACGGCAAAAAACAAATATAAGAAGAAAATAAAAATTGCTCACCAAACCCTGGCATGATTTTGTGATAACCCACAGTTTTTTCATTCGGAGGTAACTTACATGCTGAGCTCTGGCTGCTGCGTTGGAGTGTTGTTTTTGCAATAGACGGCTCTCACGAAGCCCAGAGCTCCTGCAGTCACAGGCTTTGATTGCGCATTCACAAGACCATTAATATAGGGAAAAGGTCTGCGGTGGGCTCCAGTGTCCAGCGAAAATTCACCTCCACTGGCACCACTGCATCGGGAGCGGTCTGAACTCCTCCCGTACTTTTAATTACACGGATGACAGCCGTTATTGTACCAGAGCTGCACCGCATGCAATGTGAGCCCAACATTAACCAAACAAAGCTAGTGCGCGTTAGCGTCAGCTGTTTTCTGTTAATAAATGCACATTTATACAATTTTGAACTCAAACCTAAATAAGATATCCAGAATTTCCTCTGTATATTTTTTTAAACATTTGAACCTGGCTCTGTCCATTTTTCAGATTTATATGACCAAAATATGCAATTTTCATTCATTCATTCATTCATTTTCAATTTTTGTTTTATATGAAAACATTACATGATGAAAAACTTGTAATACAGTTTTTCTTACATTTATACAAGTAAACTACAGGAGATTTTTCAAATGGATATCTAAAAATGTATTCTGTGTTATCAGTCACTATGAAATGTCACTTACTAACTGCATCCAGCCAGCAGGTGGCACCAGTGCTATATATACAATCTAGTAAAGTTAGCGCTGAAAAGACGTTAAAAGAAGTTATATTGCGGATTGGCTACAGCAGTGATCGTGTGTAGAGGCAGAAATGCTCAGAACGAGTCTGGCGATGATTTGGCGACGAAGGACCAAAAACAGCAGAAGATTCTCTGATAAGTGACGTATGAAGTCTGAAAATACGTCAGAAAATCCCAGAAGTTCAGCAGGAAGTGTGTTTGATGCTCGGACGGGGAGGATTTTCTAATGAAGATTCCTCAAAACAGCATGAATGTAGCTGAATGCTACTTCAGGTATGTTTTTGATGACAGAACATTGTTAGAACATGGTTTGAAGCCCAAAAAAATCCCTGTAGCAGAATGTGTGTGCTTGAAACTGCGTTTTCCCCAAGAGTAGTAATAGTAGTAGTAGTAGTAGTAGTTGTAATAGTAGTACTAGTTGTAGCAGGAGTTGCACTAGTAGCAACAGCAGCAACTGTAGAAGTAAAAATAGTATAATATAATAATATAGCCGGTTGTTTCGGTACACTCAGTTCTGTCCCATCATTCAACCCATAAACTATTTTTACCACCAGACGGAGATTATAAAACACAACATTTACCAAACAGCAATAAATAAGACCCATATAATGATCTGGAAATACGCCCGGAGCAGAACGAACCTTGGTGTTTCTCTATTAAGTGTCTATTTTTCTCCCACACCACCATCACCACCACGTCGCTGCACTCCCCCTGAGCTAAACTTACATAAGAGTGATGCCGAAGACGACCTATGATAAATAATGATTCACACGTACTCTTCATCAGTGACCTCCGCGCCGACCCCTGGCTGCACGCTAACGACGGCTCGACAAACGCGCTCCGATGCCGAAGCTAACGAGGTGAAGAAATGTATGACGTAGCATCTTCGACATCGACGTGAGTGTGAGTCCAGGCGTCAGCGGGTTTAATGGGGTGAACAAACCTAATGACCGCTGCTGGTAATGCGGTTTTACTGGACGTACTTCCGACCTGATGCATTGGAGGCACGGCTGATGTAACGGGGGAGTTATAGTTATATTGAATTGCATACATTTTGGGTGTTTTTTGGCCGGTTTGCTTTCTCAACGTATAAACGTTCATGTGGAAACTACGAAATAGCCCAATCTGTATCTAAAGTGGTTTTATTCTATATTATTTCAACCATTTGCATCCGTAGATTTATAAGGGATTGTTGTAAGTTCAAAGGCTGTTTTCTCCAAATTTATTTTTCTCCGACAGAGCCATAAAGATCACCTCTTAACCCATGAAGTTTAGGGCCTATTTTTTCTAAAACGTCAAAAAGCTGTTTCAGAACCCATTGGAGTTTTGACATTTCCTCTTTAAAAAGCTGCAGCAAATTTAATTAAAATCAGTTTTAGGGACCAGGTGGAATTCAACCAAAAGTCCTATTAAATGTTTATGAATTTAGGGGTTACTTTTTATTTGTGGATTTGGAGCACAATCCAAGCCTGATTCATCCCAAAATGGTTTATTTAGCTGAAAACATATTTCTTTTTATATTTAACATGTCCAGCAACTTGATACTTTCCTTTTATCAGATGGTGAACAAAAATGATAAATTATGAGGTTTAAAGTAGCACCTAGACACACCAAACTTTACAATTTTGTACTTAACAAGATTTTGACGGGCTGTACCGTAGGATTTGTTGATATCTAATTCCAGGCCTGATTTATTGAAGCAGAAAGGAGGCAATAACAAAGATCTAGTTTACTCATATACTTTTTTTTTCCAATATGTAACGAAATGAACCAAGAACCAGGCTCTATCTATTTTCCAGATTTATATGGCCAAAATATGTGCAATTTTGGCCATTTTTAAATGCCTTATTTATATATGAAAATGTTACATGGGGCGGCAGTAGCTCAGTTGGCAGAGTGGGCGCCTTCTGATCCGAAGGTCGGCAGTTCGAATCCCACTCCAGACATGGAGTAGTTGAGTGGCACTGTTCCCTCTAAGCTGCGCGCGTGCGCAATTGCGCACAGCTCCCAGGGGCATCGCGCAGAGAAAATCTAAGTTGCGCACGAGAGAAAGAGAGAGAGAGGAAGAGAGAGAGAGAGGCGCGAGCCACACACATTGACGTGCACCTGAACACGCCTGATCATTAACAGCACAAAGCGCAAAATCAAAGGCTCCGGGGGAACTAAAGTTCTACATCCCATACGCTTTTAACTAGTCTTTCTTCTGGACCAACCCGCCTCGTATTCACGGAGTTTTAAGAACAAACAGCTGACGAACTAATGCGTCTAGAATAGCGCAAATTACCGCGAAGACTCGCGCTCCCCATCAGGGTTGAAAGTAACGCATTACGCCCGTTACTGCGGACCCCTAAAACAGCAGGCAAGTAGACGAGCTCCTCCACCTGACGCACGGAAAAGTAGTCCCACTAAAATCATTGCCTCTGGAGTCAAACCATCACATTAGACCCAAACTTAATCCAGGGTCAAGCTGTGCACTTTTTGAGATATAATCGATCCAACCCTGAACTCTCAGAACTCACGATGACAAACTTGATTTGAGTTCATTCATTCTGGATCTGACTTGTCTCCGCGCGTCTTTACACGGCAGCGGTGTGAGCGCCGTGAGCAGCGCTGCACAGACACAGACTTCTCAGACTCCTCTGTCTTCAGCACCAGTGAAGAATCATGAACCAATCAGAGCAAACGCCACAGCGGATCTACAAAGTTTAGCGCTTTGCACAGCGTGTATTGATATGCAAATTAGCAGCGTGCGTAACGGGGCGTTAAGTGCTATATGGCACAGAATAATCCCAAGTGAAAATTGGAAGAATGAAAATGAATGGCCGCTGACGGACAGTTTATTTAGGCTTTGAAGACTGTCTTGTGTCAGAGCTACAGTAAAGTTTAATCAATGACATCATTAGTTATAAATTAACTGTAAATTATCATTAGGCCTATTTGAAACACATATTTATGATCTAAACATGACAGATTATGTTACTTTGTCCAGAGGCTTCAGAGGAAATGTAAGCAGGTTACTGAATATTGCACAGAAGTGTTGCTGGATAAGAGCCAGTCCTTATATTAAAATGCATCAAAAAATGTGAACGCTTTGGAGGGGAAAACACCATATTATTAATTCTACCTAAACCAAATTATAGCTGAGGTGCTGTGATCAGAGAGAGGAGGAGGACAGTGCAGCTCACAAGATTTAGACAAGTGATCAGCAGCATGTGAACTACACAAGTGAACACAACTGTGTCATTGTGCCACAAGTTTTCTTATGATAAACAATGCCTCCATTTGAATCTTTTATTTAAAGGTGCACTATGTAACTTTTGTTTGGAGGGTCTGCCATTAGCCTATTGCGTGACCATAAAATGTATCACTGTAGCATTTGAATTTGTTGATCTAAAACACCTCAAATCCCAGGAAATTACATCCATTTTGTTGAAAAGACCCCCCCCCCCCTTTCATACTTACCTGCTATAGTTTAAATTCAAAATTCTATCCAGGGATGCTTCATTAATGGATGAAGGCCAACAAAACCCAATGTAGACTGTGTTACTGCACTGCTCTGATCTCAGGTTTTGAACCATTGTGACACTGATGTGGCCACAGTGCGTCTGATGTCGCTCACATGGTCCAAGGCTCTGCTCAGAGAGTTTTTGTGTTCGCTCAGACACATGAAAAATTAGAGGGAACATTGTTGAGTGGTCAGATCCTCTGACCCGCAGGTCAGAACCTTTATTTAACCAGGTAAGAACCCTCTGAGATCGAAACCTCTTTTTCAAGGGTGACCTGGGCCAAACTGAAAAATATAACAGCAAAGTTAAAAAAAACAACAACATATTTATATTTTAAGAGATAATTTAAGAAATTAAGAACCAAATGTACATTTCAAGGCACCAACAATTTTTTAAAGATTCACGCTATATAGACTATATAGGCTACTATATCGTCAAGAGCCACCTGTATCAGTAACACAATCACTTTTTAGAAGTAAATGTTGCAATTTGTGTGCATTTAGCACTTTATTTCTCAATTTAATTGTCCAATAAGAAATCCAGAATAGGCTCTTCACTTTGGGTTTCCAGACATAAACCCAGAAGGGCTCTTAGTGATCTGGGACAGTTTATGAAAGCTAAAGGCATCCCAGGGACATTCATTCATTTTCTTGTTCCCGTTAGGGGTCGCGGGTGACTGGAGCCTATCCCAGTGACTTTGGGCCTTAGGCGGGGTACACCCTGGACAGTGGCCAACTCGTCGCAGGACTGACACAGAGAGACAGACAAGGACAGACAACCATTCACTCTCACATTCATACACCCAGGGACATGCTTTTTGTTAAATTAAAATCAGTTGTAGAAGTCTCCAAAAACTCTGAACTGTTGACATTCAATTCACTAGTGGACGAAGCATGGGACACTCTGTGATATAACGACCTTTAATATCCATCACCGTTCACCAAAATGAAGATGGCCGTACTTTAATCTAACACAGTGTGTTCCCTGTATTTGGCAGAAATCTGATAATCCACCTGCAGCTGATGGAAAAGACCAGTAAACCCCACAGCAACAGGGCTTTCCCCGGACATTAGGATGCAGCTTTTCTGTAATGCTTTAGAAAACTGAAGCACTGTCTGATATGGACAGAGTTTTTACTTTGAACAAAAATTAATTTTATGGCACCATTCACACACAAGGTAAAGATGCATGTAGAGATTAAATAGAAAGAGTCCCAGGACTGACCCTTGGGGGACCACACAGGCCTAAGCCACAGATTAATTAAACATTGTAATTTGATTGGTCGCAATTCACAAAAGGTTCAATAAAAACACTACCATAATGTAAATAAAAAAAGAAAAGAAAAAACTTCCCAAAAAACTTCCCAACTTGCTTAGCTTCTGAGATCTGACAGGATCAAGCATGGCATCCAAAGTATTGTACCTATTACACATTTTGACACCCGTGTGAAAGACCTGGAAATCCAATGATTGACCTGTCACTGACCTGTCATTGTTTCTAGACGTGTCACTAACAATTTTATGTTGTCTGTTTTTTATGTGTGTGTTTTATATGAAGGGTTTTGTCAAAGGATTGTGTTATTGATGCCTTGTAAAAGAGATCTCAGAATCTCAGTGAGACTTTCTTAAAAGTTAAAGAAAAAGTAAAAACGGCAGGTATGCCCACATCTTAATTATTTACTTTCTTAAAATAAAGAGAAAATTACTTAAACAATACACAGTTTACATTACAATTTATTTTCTTATCCTAATATGGCAGCATGTAGAGATTAAACAAAGAGCCAAAATGTATCAGGGTTAAAGTGTAAACTACTCACAGTAGTGAAAACAATTCATTCAGTACACATCAGCAACGACTTCCAGAGCTACATGGGCCTCCACCAGGGGGCAGTGCACCATCCCACAGAAAAAAACTACATTTGCACAATCAGCTTTTTCATACAACGCAATAAAAGAATGGAACCATCTCCCCAGTGAAATAAAAAATCAAGCAAACTATGTTTCATTTTCCAAAGAACTCAAACAATGGCTACTGACCAATCAAACCTGTGAACACTGATATACTTGCTTCTGTTCTCAATGACTGTATGGATATGTTTGAACTAAGCCTGTGCTTTTTACTAATGTGTGTGTGTGTGATATACTGAGTGAGGGATGTGTGTGAGAAATTGTTCTATATTAATTACTATGTTTAATTGTTAAACTGCACTGTGACTATATGAATAACTGTTTTATATTAATTTGCACTGTGTAACTTATTTTTGTACCCCAGGGACTGCAGATGGAAATTAGCTGTTTAGCTAGAATCTGGTACAGATCATCTCTGTCTTACGAGCGTAATGTCTCTGTACACTGTCCCTTCAAATAAATAAATTAAAAAAAAAAAAAATAAAAAACATGGAAATACTTCAACTTGTATCTGGGACATAAAACTCACTCAACTACAATGGAAGCGATTGATGGATACCTGTGGAATGTACTTTTGACTGCAGCAAATGCCAAAAAATAAAATAAAAACGGATGTCACGAACGGAGCCAACTGTCAAATGAAAAAAACAAACATCTTTACTGTGAATTTGAAAATAGACAAAGGTGAACATGAAAAATGCGTTTCAAATCTAATCTAATATTTGAAACGTCCCCCAAATCCTCCCGCCCTATTTGAAACTCCTCGTCATTTGCTTGGTTTTCATGACGACAGACTCCCTCACCAACTGAACTCTCATTATGATTTCCAATTATAGACGACCCATAAAACCTCATCAATATTACTCATTATCCAAGAGCATTCGGCACCAACAATCTTTCCTGGAAGTTCATTTCTAAATCCCGAATGTGCGCCGCTTTCACACATGACCGAATCAATCCCATAAACCGGGGGACATAGAGCGTTACGTATGGGAAGTGGAAGTTAACGGAGAGAAGATCTGGCCCCATTGCACTGACAGTAAACACCTGGACTTCCTGATTCAATTGACCGCGCATTACGGAGGTGAAGGACACAATGTTCCCTCCACAAACAAAGCGCCGCGTGCCGAATGTGCAGAGGGTTATGAAAGACCTGAAGGGTTTCAAACGTGGACCTGAAGAATGGCTGATCAAACGATGTCCCTGTTGCCACGTACAAGCCACGGGGAGCTCGTAGAAATGTTGATTAGTAGAATATCAAATCAATTTATTTTTATAATGCCCAAAATCACAACAACAGTTGCCTCGATGGGCCACAGGTAAAAGCAGTTCAGATAACTGTCCCAGAATGCCCCTGTCCTTTGACCCTCCTTCGCGGCGAGGAAAAACTACAAAAAACCCCACGGGAAAAAGTAGAAACCTCGGGGAGAGCCACAGTGAAGGAGAGATCCTACTCCCACAGACAGACAGGATAGTAGAATAGTATCGAGTTTAGGTTAGAGGTGGGAAGTAACCTTTTCATAAAATTGTAGATCTCAGTTTAGTCGTTTTCAGACGTTGTTCACCTTGTTCGGCCCGCCCACTTTTGCCTCTTTTTGCCGCAGATCCGCACTCCTGAAGTAGACGCTCTTCCGGTTTGACGACAACTCCGTTCGCGTAAATGGCGAATATTTCCAGACGTGTCCCCGACAACTTTACGTCGTCTGTTTCATATGTGATGTTTTGCCTAAGTGTTGTGTTATTGATTCCTATTTGCCCGCACTCCCTTGTAAAAGAGATCTCAGAAATTCACTGGGACTTTCCTGGTTAATAAAAAGTAAAAATGGCAGGTATGGCTACGTCCTAGTGATGTAAGTTTTCACTGCTAAAACATATAAAGTACAATGATTAGTGTAAAATGTTGAATGTACACAAGCAACAACAAGTCAGAACTGTAACGATTTCCCGGGCGGCCTGAGAATGGCTTTGTGGACCGTGTAGAACTTATTTTTTGTTGAGCTTGTCTGCCCCAAGTAAACTAACACAACGGAAACAAGATGGCGGCGCCCACGGTAGCTTCCAGAATAAGGTGAATAGGATTGGTAAGTGATCAAATCAAATCAAATCAAATCAATTTATTTTTATAATGCCCAAAATCACAACAACAGTTGCCTCGATGGGCCACAGGTAAAAGCAGTTCAGATAACTGTCCCAGAATGCCCCTGTCCTTTGACCCTCCTTCGCGGCGAGGAAAAACTACAAAAAACCCCATGGGAAAAGTAGAAACCTCAGGGAGAACCACAGTGATGACGTCATACACAGCATATTTCTCTCTTCCGGGTCCTATGCATCCGTCGCTGGTTGTAAACATTTTTTCATGTAAGAAAGTCCACTTAGAAAGACCCTGCGCCGCCCATGATGAGCCCAGGATCTGAGTTGCCTTCATTCCCTCCTTCATCAAAAACTTGGAATTGTATGTAGCTGTTGTATGTTATTTCTGTTTACGAGGTTTATTTTCACACAACACTCCGTTTCAAATTTCTCTATTTTGTAACATCAAAGGTAGAGATCTGGAGGTCCCTTGGAAGAACTCTACAATAACTACACCTTTTTTTGCATGAACAGAGAATAAAGTCCTGTGGCTGTCTCTTCTATATCAGACAATACAAGTAAGAGATTATGTAATTACCTTTTCATGCCCTCTTTACATAATTACATCATCTCTTACCTATTGTCTGATAAAGAAGAAACAACCACAGTATTTTAATTAAGAAGACAAGATGAACTTTCTTAACTTACAAAGACTAAAGTCATAATGAAAACATCATTTATTAACATTCAGGATTAGTAACTACTTAGTTAGGGTTAGGGTGTGGGTTTGAGTAGTGATTCCCAACGTGGGGTTTGGGGCCTCAAAGTCACTGCAAGGGGGCCCTCAAAGGTTGCCCACAAGCACTTTTCAGAATTTTTTCCATGACTTTACAGCAATACAAAGCCTACAGTCATACTATGTATGGGCTATATATTCTATTTGTAAAGTTTAGAATGAAAACATAACTTTTATTATTTTTTTATATAGAGAGCAAATTATTGGGAGGCTTTGAGGGATTTTAAGGTCGAAAAGGGGGCTGCGGCGCTGGAATGGCTGGCTTAGAGTATACGTTAAAAATGTCTAACCCTGAATTATTCTTAATAAACAAATTGTTCACAGTGAATTAAGTCTTTATTCATGCTTTACTAAGGCATGAATAAGTGCAGTTATTATTTGTATTTGCAGCTATTAGCCCTTGTGCTGTATTTAAAGGACACATATTCTGCTGCAGTGTAGTCTGCATTCAGTCTAACAATGTTCCGTCATCAAAAACATACCTGGAGTTGCATTCAGCTGCATCACGCATGCATCATTTGAGGAACGTTGGCTTGAAAATCCTCTCCTCTCCGATCGTCAAAAACACTTCCTGCTGAACTCACTCGATCCGTGACATTTATTGAGATCATCTATTTATCTTATCTTGGAATCTTCTGCTGTTTTAAGTCCTTAAATCATTGCCAGACTCGTTCTGAGCATTTCTGCCATCCAAACACGATAACTGCAATAGCTAACTGCATCGTAGCGTCTCTTAAAGTGATAACATAACTAGACTGTGTATAGCACTAGGTGCCATCTACTGGCTGCATACACTCAGTAAGTGTCAGGGCAGACAGCAGAGAAACTTGTTCATATAGTGCATAATAAAAACAACAACATTTGTTTCAAAGCATGAGATGGCCAATTTACGGTTCATTCAAGGGCATGTTTATAGGCTAATAACAATATGAAAAATGCATAATATTTTCCCTTTAAGTCCATAAATCATCACAAGCCTGCACGCTTACATTGGTATGTTGCGGACAAGCTAGCTTCTCTTCTTTATTTCCCCATGGTAATCTCTTCCAACCAATCCTGATGCACGAAAACCTGACCCACAGAAAGTTATGTTTAGTTTTCAATAATTCCATTACTCTACACATGTACAAACAGATAGTCTAATCAAATGAAAGAGTTTAAATGTCAGTAAACACAGCCCAGTCTTTTCTCTGTTGTGGAGCTATGTGTGGAGACGGTGCACTTCATGTCCTCTGCCACTTTCAGGGCCTAATCTAATCACTCACTGCAGCTTGTTCCAGCTTTAACCTTGTGTTCACATCCACTAATCTTATTATTGTGAGAACATAGTGTGAATCTGGCCCGTTTATAAAATGGGGATTTTGTGCTCCTGTTAATGCTGTGGTTTAGGATCCACTCTGCCCGGTGGACCACATCGTACCCATTACACAAATATGATGTAAATGGTGCGGCCAAATTGACACAGCGCTCTATGGTTCAGCACAGTCTCAAAGCGTCTCTGAGATCATTAGTTGAAATGGTTGATTTAGATTGTAGGTTTGTTTTGTCCTCGTTTTACGCTTTTAAAATTGTAAGTGCTGTGCATGTGCCCCTAGAAGGCTAAAATTACAATCACAACAAAGCATGGTGAGTGGCCATAAAGAGCTCGAGCTGGAGCGTCCAAATATGATCGTCACCATGGAAACTTGCCATGTTTTCTGAGCCGAACGTCTATTGAGATACATTTTTCAGATAGTTTTGTCCTCGCGGCCAGAAACGTGTCCAAAAATGAAAAACATGTAATACAAAAGGCTTTAACAACATCTGCAGAACTGAACCAGGACTAAACCAAGACTACACCAGGACTAAACAGGACTTAACCAGGACTAAACCAAGACTAAACCAGGACTAAACAGGACTTAACCAGGACTAAACCAGGACTAAACCAGGACTAAACAGGCCTTAACCAGGTCTAAACCAGGACTTAACCGGGACTAAACCAGGACTAAACCAGGACTAAACAGGACTTAACCAGGACTAAACCAAGGCTAAACCAAGGCTAAACCAGGACTAAACAGGACTTAATCAGGACTAAACCAAGACTAAACCAGGACTAAACAGGACTTAACCAGGACTAAACCAAGACTACACCAGGACTAAACAGGACTTAACCAGGTTTAACCAAGTCTAAACCAGGATTAAACCAGAACTAAACCAATAACATGAGATAAAATATTTTCTATATTTTTGGCAGATGGGTTGAGGGCTGGATCATATCTCTTGGAGGGCGTGATTTGGCCTCCGGGCCTTAAGTTGAATAGCCCTGCCTTAGTGTCTGGACGCTGCTGTCCAGGACCTGTATGTTCTGTCCAGGACCTGTACGTCTCCAGGACTCGGGGACGAGCAGGTCGGATCACAGCTGACCCTCTCACCTGGACATGGACTATTTGAGCCACTCCCCTCAGGCAGGAGGCTACGGTCCATCCGGACCAGAACCTCCCGCCACAAGAACAGTTTCTTTCCCTCTGCCGTTGGACACATGAACACTTTATAACGCCTGCCACTTTAAAAGACCTATCTGTTTGCACTGCTAAATTTGCACTAATGTCTGTCCAACTGTACATTTCTGTCTATAGTCTTAATCTATTCTGTTTTATTTTATTCTTATGCATGCATCTTTTATATATTTTGCTAATATTTTATTCATTGTTTTATGTTGCACCTTACGCCAAAGCAAGTTCCTTTGTGAATATTGATCACTGACAATGGCAGTAAATTTTAGATTTCCTGATTCGGATTCTTATTAAACTATAGTTTAATTCAATTGGTGGCCGTGAGCCAAATCCGGGCAACCAGGCAATATAGGCCATGGGCCAGACCATCATATGAAGCCTGGGAGACACCCTTCCCAGGCCCACTGTGAACAGCGGTGCAGATGTTGAAAATCAGTCTGACCCGTCATGGTTAAATATTGCATTGGATAAAATGTTGTGGTCTAGTTCTGAGTCAAAATGTGGTTTACACCTGATGTAATCCACAGACCTAGACCTACATGTTTAGTTTAATGGACTGTTTTCAGTCTTGTCTTAAGTCCCACTTTTATTCTCTGGCTTTGGACACCACGGGAGTTGTGTGGTTCTGTGTTTTAAATGTATTTTATTTACTTATTTCTATTCCATGAATTTGCTTGGATTTGTTTTTTTACTGCCACTTGCACTTACAGGCACAAACAACAAACAAAATGTACACTGTCTGTGCAGTACTTATTTATAGGTTTATAATATGTGCTATATAAATAAAAGTTTGTGTGGATTTAGCACTGTTTTTATGCGAAAGTGCAATGTTGTTATATGTTTTTATTTATTTCAGTGAAACAATAGATTTCTCTTGACATTGCACGTTGTTTGTGGTTATTGGATACAAAACATAAAATTGTGGTGCAGTTTTGTGTAAAAAACAATATTGCCCCTTGGAAAATATAATTAAGCATTCTCCACTGAATATATATGAATATAAATATATATATTTTTAAGGTACTCAGTATTGAAATACAACATAATTAGAGCATAATTTTACATGTTGTTCATTGTAAACCTCAATATTGATCTGAAACTACTTAGAATCCGGTCCATTGACTTCCTGTTCAAAACTGCAGAACTAATAAGCCCCGCCTCTTCAGTGTATGTTTTTATTATTGAAAAGTGGCTACGGGACATTTTACCACTCTACATTTGTCACTCGGAGACTTAATTTTTCAAATAATTGCAACTGAGTCCAAAGATGTGGGCGGAGATAGGGGGTAGGTGAAAACAGGAATTTCTTAGCACTCGAGCCTCAGACAACACAACAACATGCAGGAATCTATCAAAATACAACCCTGAGTAAACTATTGATGAGAAAACACTTTTTTAAACACGGCTGAAAGCTCATTAAAGTTTTGCATAACATGTCCGTTCTAAAAAACTCTTTGACGATGCTTTGCCACTCAGCCACCGCTGCATCTGTTGTCTCTTTTCTGTTTAGAATGGCAAACAGATTAAACAGGTCGAGTCGACATGTTGTTGTGACCTGGTTAGACTCCAGCGTGCATTTTCATTTATGGATGAGAGAGGGAGGAAAGGCATGGGGGCGGGGTCACATTAATGAGGCGTTTATCAGGGCAAGGAAAAAACACATGCAGATGACTTCACTTCTGGGAACCGAATGCAACAACGGTAAATCAGAGGGATAATTACTTTATTAAATGAAAAACATGGCTTTCAGGAAGCTTAACGCCAAAGTGCAGGAAATTAAGAGTTGTACGTGCTGAAATGTGCTGTCACCGTCCCAGGAGGAATAATTACTATGTAGTTCTACAGTAGTATAATGTTGAATTGCAACTAGTCGATATTTTATTCATTCATTTACTTTTGTTTCCTGCTTCAATATCCTGCCGATATAAGGTCTAAAGTAAAACAATACAGTGAAGGTGCACCATGTAACTTCTGGTGGAGCTGCTTTCTTTAATGTTTTTCACTTTACACCATGAGCTAGAAGCGGTCCAACTGCTGCGGTGTTTAGAGACACTACAGCCTGAACTATTCTCTAAACAGGAAATTTAATAAACCACATTTAAAAATAAAAGACAGTTTAAATGGTGAATGGTGACATATTTATACAGCGCTTTTCCACCTTCGAGGCACTCAAAGCACTTTACATCAAGGAACCATTCACCCATTCACTCACCAGAGTACGCAGACCACTGCCAACCTGCGGGTCAGTGGATCTGACCACTCAACCAAAGATGTTTATGTCAGGAGCGGGATTCGAACCGCCAACCTTCGGATCAGAAGGCAACCGCTCTGCCAACTGAGCTACTGCCGCCGTGTTTAGTTTGATAACTAAAACAAACCCACATAAAATGCATCAATGAAAGGCAAAAGTGTGTAAAGTGCCCATGTTTCCTCCAGTCAGAGCGAGATCCATAAGTCTGAGCCATAGACATAAAAATAGTGGACAGACGGTTGTGGCTCCGCCCCATTCATGATAATGCGGCTCAGTCATGGAGAATTCAAAATGGCCGCGGGTTAGCCCCCACCACTCCCCCCTCGGTGGGGAGGCGGGGGGAGGGCGACTTTGGGGCGGCCTTTTGCTGACGTACTGCCGTCGTAGCCTCTATAGTTACCGCCCACTCGTAGGTGTATGGCTGCGCCCTGACATTTCCGGCGCGTAAAGCCCGCCTTCTTTAGATATGCAAGAACTTTAAAAAATCACAGCGGCTAAACCAGCCTGGTTCAAAAAAATTCACCCCCCTCAGTGTTGTCACGGAGCCGTAAGCTAACGTTTGAGACCAAAGCCGTATTTTGAGCCAGGCTCTAAAGTAGGTTTTGAAACGTCTAACTCCCCATTGACTTGCATTGAATAATTCTACTTCCGCAGCAGCCCCTAGTGGTCAGCAGCAGATTGCAAACATGGCAGCCTACAGTCGGCGGCTCAATTTGAGTGCGGTAGCCTCTCCCACTGGTCTGAGCTCGACTGTTAATGCCTACAACAACACACGTGTTTTTTACATTTTTGTATTTGTAAATGTGGAAATGTAGGGCTTGTAGTCTCTCGATCAAATGCACAAATATAGATAAATACGCACGCATTTTAATTTGGTGTGCATGTCTTTATTGACAGTGACCTTACCCCATATATATCGCAGTATTGGGGCCGTAATCTTCTGGTTGTTTAGACGATTAATCAGTTGATGGTGCTTTGGGTCATTTTCACACTAGATAGGTTACTTGTAAAGGAGCTTTCGTCCCGAGTGCGAAAACAGGAGGTCAGCTGATGCCTCTCATGGGTGAATGAGGAGAGGTGCGTGTGAACAGGACCAACCCAAAAGTCAAGTAAACAGAATCAAACCTAGTGCACACTTGGGCCGCTCCCCAGAGTGTGAAAACAACCTAAGTCCACCAAAACTTGTATCGACTATTATTTTATTTAAATTAACTACCAAGCAGATGTCCCACTGGTGGGACGTTGGACTTTTTGTTTTTATTTATTCCATTTTATCTATCATCTGATAAAAGGAAACTATCAAGCGGCTGGACATGTTAAATATGAAAATAAAGCTATAACTCACTTATTTCCAGTCAAATCAACCATTCTGGGAGGAATTAGAGTCAAATTTTTAAAATCACACTAAAATTCAGAAAAAACTGAATAGGAGTTTTATATGGATTCCACCTGGATGTTTTTACTTATTACAAGTCCCTAAAACACATTTTTAGTTAAATTAGCTTCAATTGGCTTTGAGAGAGGAATTGTCAAAACCAACAAAAGCCAAACTGTGTCACTCAGGCCCTGCTCCAGACACCAGCTTTACTCATTCAACAAAGAAAACGTACACAGTTCAGAGTTCAAAATCTGATATTCCTCTGTGCAGAGCTTGTTTCCAAGTGTAATTAGAGTAAAATTACCACAGAAGGTTACGTTTAACTCCTGTGAAGCACTCTGGCCACCACTGGATGTTGTAAATTCATTCATTCATTTTCTACCGCTTATTCCCGTTAGGGGTCGCGGGTGACTGATGTTGTAAATGTGCTATATAAATAAATCGGACCTTTAACCTTTGACCTTAAACAGACATCGGAGGCCAAAACTACAGATTCTCAGCTTTACTAAGAGCCCAGTTTGTGCTCCAAAGGGTTCAGAAACGCTTCAATATCTCATCCTGGTTCAATTTTCTCACTGTCAAACACAAAAAAAAAACTAACCAGAATGATAAATCAGGCCAGTAAAAGAACTCAAACCCCCAGACTCCTCTCACTGAGCTGTACACATCTCATCCTGTTCATCACTTCTTCACTCGGCTGCCATTTTTATTTATTCATCCCAGCTGCAATGACTGTCTTAAATAGCCCCAAGGAGAATTGTTTTTCATTAAAATTGATATCGATTTTGCTGTGTGTGTCGGGGAGAGGGTGTGTATGAAAAAGCCGTGACAAATCTGTTTTATCTTGGAGCAGACGAGTAAAGTTCTGTTATATTCTATGAGATAACGGCGAAAATGAGACGACTGAGTGATTTTGGAATGAATCATGTTAAATCGAACAAATTGCGTTTTTACTAGTACTTTTCTGTGTAAATAGTTGTTTTTGCATGAACACCTCTGCATGTATTCCACCAAGATTTGTTTTTTCTTTCTTTCTTTTTTAGCACGTATTAAAAACGAGTCACTAAATGTCATTTTTAGCTATTTGGGTTTCAGCTTGGAAATTGGCAAAAAAACAACAAATGCGCAATTTACTCAATTAATATGTCTCAAGAGCAACTTTACTCCTATTTATATTCAGAAACAGTTGCAGTTTTAGCTGGGATAATAAATGGGTTAAAGTGCGTATGAAAGGTTTTTAGGATTTTTTAATTTGGACTTTATTCAGTGTATTAATACCTCTTGTAAATATAAATTGTAGTTTTACAGGTCTCTATTTGTGGAGAAAAGTTGAAACGTTTGTTGAAAATTACAGGAAGTAAACAAACTGATGACATCACACTGGGGAGACAAAGGAACACAAAAGGAACTACTTTTTTGAACCTTTAAACAGTGATTCAACAAAATAAAGGTCTTCACATGTATTTCTCTTTGTTAAATTAACAAAATCTGTGACATTAGATGAGTTTTGGCCAGTGTACAGTGCGGTTGCTATGGTAATTTCCTAGTGTGATGTCATATTTTACAACCAGGAAGTAAAATTATTAACCTAAAAGAATAGGTAAATTGCGGTAAAATGTGTAAAGATCTGAGTAGAAATTGAAATGTATTTATCTTAACTGCATTTTAGTTAAATGAGTAGTTCAACCTGTCAGAGGCACTTTAATTCACAATGCCTTTTTTTTCTTCTTCCTACATTTTTTGAGTTGTCTTTTGTTCGCTTTACCCATGACTTTCAACAGAAACAAGAATCTTCTACGGTCCTAAAATCTCCCCCTCTTTCCCTGGTGTGTTTACAGACGGGCTGGTGGTGTTCCGGACCTTCCTCAAGTCTGAGTTCAGCGACGAGAACATCGAGTTCTGGATGGCCTGTGAGGACTACAAGAAGGTCAAGGGTTCCACCAAACTGGCCTCCAAAGCCAACAAGATCTACAAGGAGTTCATCGACGTGCAGGCGCCAAGAGAGGTACGATTCATATTTTGTGTTGAATTACTTTTGGTATTTGGAGACCTTGAAAGGCGGGTAAGTTCATGGATTCGACAGAACTAATCTTTACAATATTTTACTGCGCTTTCCAGTCGCCTTCAATTGGGACATTTTAAAGCGAGTAATATACCGCAGGACAGACTGTAGTGTTCCCAGTATTACACAGCAGCAATGGCTTGGTTCAGAGTCTCACTGTCATTGCGTCATCAACACTTCACGCACCCTGTTTTTTATGGATTTTTAGTGATTGGTGGTTGGAGAGGCAGTTGGCGAAGATTGTCTGCCACAAGTCTATAGCTATAGAAGTACAACCAGAGTATGAAGAGTCAATTAACTATGCAGAATACAACACTGACAAGATATTTTAAGGCGAGACACTACAGGCAAAACTCTTTTTTTAATGTTTTGTTTTTTGGTCAGTTTGCTCTCTCAACACATCGGCTTACTAAGGACACACATTGTAACACCTACTTTCAGTCCGACAGTGTGAAAATGAGGTACCCCAGCTTTAATCTCCTACTAGTATCTCACATACTACTTACAATTACTGCAATGTTTCATTTCTCTCCCAAATATAAAAATGTCATACTCCTATAAAGACCCTTCCAGCACGGACGTGTTAAAACTGTTGTGCACATATATAAAGGTTCTATCCTATTAATTTTAATGAGGTAGCAAAATAAAGACATCCGTTTTGAAGTTTTTAGACAGCACAGACAGATAGATGTTGTTTATATGTGCATTACATTTCCCAATGAGTAAAAACTGTCAATGTCTAACTTCCAGTTCAAAAATGTCTGCAGCATTTGAGGTACATGAGGAAAGACAACTAACATTACATTTTCAAATTGGTAAATTAGCAAAAATATTTATGATGTGGTCTTCAGCATTTCACCTCTATTGTACCTCCACGGTACTCCACTTCCACAGAATTCCCACCAAGCTCCAATGTATTTTCAATGTATTTTTGATGTTTGGCTGACAGGACATCTACAGCTATATTTACAACTTTGTTTTTTCTAAACCCTCAAAGAGCCTAAAAGTTAGCTTTGTAGTATTTAGCCTGGCCTAGCTCTTCGCCCTTTCGCTTATTGGTCAAAATTGTCAGTGCTAGCAGTGCTAAACCGTACTGAGGAAGTACATGCGGAAGAAAAAAATAAATTAAAAATGGCATCATGCACCAATAAGCACAGGCCATTGAAAACAATGTGACGCCATCTTGGATTAATCTTCCAAATCGTGTTACTTCCATGTACTCTACACCAAACAGTGTAATAAAACACTCTCTAACGAGGCTCTGGTGTTACTCACGTTGGGTTGAGTGTTTGTCCGGCGCCAAAACAGCCCTCGTTTTTCATAGTTGGCCAACGCTAAGTAGGTTAACGCTAGGTTAGCTCCCCTGTTGTAAATGCATTGGAGCCGACGTTTTGTACCAGTTTTCAGATTGTAGGCGCCGTGTTTGCAAACATTGGAAGGGTCTATACGTTTGACTAAATATTTTCCATATGTGCTGTATTAGTCACCTATTTATTATTATGGCCCAGATCAACCAATATATCAAAGTATGAAATAAAAAAAAAACTTACCTTTACATCAATCTTTTCTGCAGATCAACATAGACTACCGCACGAGGGAGCGGACCAAACAGACCCTTCTGAGGGAGCCCACTCCGACCTGCCTGAACGAGGTCCAGTCCAAAGTCTACAGCCTGATGGAGAAGGACTCTTACCCACGCTTCCTCCGCTCCAAAATGTACCAGGACATCGTGAACCGGGCGCACGCACAGGGGCAAAGGAGATCCGTTTAACGCCAAATAACCCCCACAGCATGGACTAAAACACCGCACTGAAAAGAGGGGAGGGCCATGGGTTGAGATGACTTGAATTGTGATTTTTGTCGTTTTGAGGAGATGTTATTTGCTTTGACTGGAGTGTTCCACAGTATGGCAGTGACGTTATCTATCTTGCACTTTTTAGTTTGGTGTTTTTACTTGGCTTGGTGGTGTCAACTGCCTGATTCTAAGAGGAGAGTCTAGTTTAAAGTCTATGTGACAGGTCAGACTACACACTTCACTAAAATGCAGTGAACACTATTATATTTAAGATTAAACATTTTTCCTATTTGTCCCCAGTTTGACAGTTTTCGTGGTGTTTATAATTGTACTTCCTGGTTGGACATGGGGCGCAAATATGACATAAATAGAGGTAATTCCTTTACCTAGCAACCATTTTGAAACCAAGAGCCAAAATCCATATAAATTAAACAATAGATACTTGATAACACCTTTATTTTGTCGAATAACAATTTCATTTTCTTCACAAACTTTTCAAATGTTAAACTATGCTAAATATTTACCCCAGGGGCCCTCCCACCAAACTAAGTCATAATTAGACTATCATGAGAGCCTGTCTTAAGTGTATTTTAAGTAACTGAAGTCTTTGTCAGTAGCTCAGACACATTTCTGTCAGTGTGCCCTGAGGCAGTTGTGGCTACAGTGAATTTAAGGAAAAAATATTATGCATCGCTTGTATTGTTTAAACATGCTCTTGAGTATCTTTTCTTTATTTTCGAACATATCATAATTAATGTATTACAAACCACACATTACTTATCAGCCAGGCGTTCCCTCATCAGGTTTTTGTGTTAGCACGGCAGCAGAGGTAATTATCATGGGAAAATAACAAAAGCTAGCGATTTGATGAAAGAAAAGGTGACGATTAACTTAAAAACAGCAACTGAAATGTCCAAATCTCTATCATTAACGTTCCAAAACATTTGAAACAGAGTGCTTTGTGAGGCATAGAAAAGTTAATTTTGCACATTATGTATCGTTTAACACTCTTGAGTGCAGGGAGTGAATTATTTATAGAGCAATTTAGAAATTTGTTTATTTATGACTATGTCTTCATTTGTTTTAATTGTAAAGATTTCTCCCAATGGGTAGTATTTTGCTGAAAATTATAGACTAAAAAAATCGAAATCGAAAGCCAACTGAAGGTCTCATAAGCAAATACATTTTAAGTAATAAAATCCTTCTCAAATCAAGATTCAGTCATTTCAACTGGAGTCTCATGGTTTTTCAGTGTGTACATGGAGCGCCTGTGAATACTGTGAACCGGGCCGGCCACGCTCCCCACGTCGTGTCCTGTCCCAGACTCTTGCATGAAGTCCACCCTCTAAAGTCTGAACCGTGGAGACTGAAGACAACCTGCTATAAGCTAATGTGTTACCTCTGTGTGCTGGGTGAACCTACACTGCAAACCACAATGTCTAGACTGGTTAAAACGACTCTGAATTCTGGATAATTATCTTAATTTTAGTAGTACGGCCGTATTTAGATTCTGTTTGGTTTTTTGTTATTGTTTTTTTCATAAAATGTCATGAAACAAGTTACATGTTCTCTCAAATTTTACCTAGCATAGACATGTAAATCAGTAATCAGGGAATTCAGTGCTGATGCTACCGCTTACTTAGCATTTCAGTTAGTTCTGTAAGATTTGAGGGACTCTGGAGCCAGTCTTCTGTATTTTGTCCTATAGCCGTTAACATTAGCAAGAAAAAACGCAAGTTATGAAGAGGGTTTGGGCTGGTACCAACCCATTGACCACATTTAGTGTTTTATTTTAGATATTAAAGGTGCTGTGCATGAAAAAAACTAATTTTAAACGGTTTGCAGCAGTCTAAAATAATTTCTTGCTTTGACACGTATTTCGAGCATCCTCATTTTTCACTGCCATGAGTGCAATAAGTGCTTTTCACAAGGCCCGAGTGAGTTTTGATGCCCCGGTAAAGTTAACAACAACTAGCATGCTAATAGCATATTTCAATTCCTGGTTTTCAGATAACAAAATGCAGAACAAATTTTGTGGTCTAATTTTGACTCTTAATAGCTGCACTTACAAAGTAATTGTACTGGAGCAAAAAAGGTTGTGCTCAACTTGATGGGAAAAATGGGTACTAGCTCTTTAATTGGTGTGTAAAACTAGCATCTGAGCTAAATGCTAACTAACTCTAAGTTGAGATTTCTAATTTGGTGCTTCTGGTAAGACACAAAATATCCTCTTTTACATAAAATGACATAAATATCAGGAAATACCTTTTAAATTGCATATATTTAACTTTAAGGATTGGCTTCCTCATTCATTTGTATATGAAGGAACAGGCCCGTTGAAAGAAATTTGGGGGCCCAGGGCAATAACTCACACATGGGCCCCTTACTAATATTAATTCATAGGAAGAAGATCCAATTCTGGGCCCTAAAGACCCTGAGACCCGGGAGAACAGACCCCTGTGCCCCCCCTGCCTACGCCCCTGTGAAGGATGTAACTCCACTTAGCATCTGCCAAGTGATCGAGTATGAGCAATGAGTTTCTATGGTCAAAACGACTTAATTCAGGTTTGTTTTTGTTGTTTTATTCAAGCGTTTTAACCAGACTAGATATTCATTTTTTGCAGCGTACTGTGCATTACTTTGTCATTCCCATGTTGTGTATTTTGGTGACAGTTATTGATGTATAGTTTGTTAATGAACATGTTAATGAACATGACTGAAATAGAGTAGTTTTTTTGATTACCAGCTGGAAAAGGGACCTAACAACAACGGCGATTCTATAAATATATTTTCAATGTTTACACTCTTCATAATTGATTTTCTTTCAGATATGGCATGGTTGATGTTCTGACACGAGTTTGTAATTTGTTGTTGAGTGTGTTTCGAATAGTATTTTTTTGGTTACCGTAAAAAGAAGAAAAGAAAAAAAAAGTTCAATTCAGCTTTTTCCTGTAGGGACGATTACATTTTTAAACCTAAACTTGATTATATTGTAATTATTTGTTTATTTGTTCATTTTTAAAAATCATTATTATTTCTTTAGTTCAGTCAAGCAATCATTTGGTGAAATGCGACGTTGACATTCAAATTGTCACAACAAATAAAAACTTATCATGCCATAAGCTCATCCAACATCATACATTTAACATTTCAACGTCTCAGCCCATTGTTCAATAGCATCTTTTCAAAAATGTACTTTTCTTTCATTTTGTGTTTTAATTTTGTGTAATAATTTTGATCACATTTACATCACCCAGCACTCTCTTGTGTGTTTACAATGAACAACTGACTTAATATTTATCTGAAACTGTGCCAAATGATATTGCACTTATTAACCTATTGTTACATAACCCTGTGTGTTGTAACGCGTATACAGGTTCAGTGTGTAACTTACCTGTGAAGTACTGTAAAATGAGCACGTGGGTTTGGTCTGGCTTTCATTTTACGAAGGCCTATTATCGATATTTTTACTTTTACGGATTACCGTTCCTTTTCTTGAACCGCAGACATCAAAATGTTGGTATTAACGGGAAAGACTTGAAACGAATTGAAAACCAATATTGGACTCAGAGCGCAAAGGAATATCAGATAAAACTGCGCTCGAACAAGGGATTCTGCAGGGGTGTGTTTTGGCCTCTTGCCTTTTTAACCTGTACACTGAAAAGACAGACTACAGGGAAGTCTTTTTCTTTTCTTTTTAGTTTGTAAATTGAAAGTTGTGACCAAACCTAGCAGCTCTACCCTGAGTCAATGTGTTGTGCAAAATCCTTGACTTAATTGCAGCATGATGCACTAATCAGTGATATTTGAAATGAATTGCATTTACAGCATGGGAAATTAACAATGAAATAAAGTGGATTATGTATTCTTCTATAACCTGCTGTGACCACGTGCTCCTATGGCATTTGCACTTGTTTAGAGTCAGTAGAGTTGGGATAAATGTTCCCTTTAATGCATGTGTAGCCCACTCGAAGACAGTAGAGAACGGTGGATGAAGATGTGGGGTATTCATAGATCAAATTGGAATTTTAATACCAAAATGTTCTGATAAAAAAAAAAAAAAAAACATTGAGAATTGATTAAAAGTGTAGCAGCAAGGATAGGGATGTCAAGATGATTGTTAGTTGGTAATCGTGATTATTCAGGTCACAATATCATCGTACTGAACTAAAAAAACCACAAAAAAAAAAACTAAAAATCATGGGCAGCAACAGTGAGTCATTTCAGTTCAATCCATACCCCAAAAATGTAAAAAAAAAAAACATGTAAAGTACTGTTTTATCTGGCTGTTTATATGATGATATCATGACTTTTTCCTTCAGAAAGTGCAACTTCATCAAGGTATACATGTAAAAGAAAGCAATTTAAGGATTAAAATTCTGTTGTTTCCACGGCACAATTATAGTAACACCAAAATATATTGTGACATTCGTGAGCGAGGATCATTTATTAAAGTATTTGCAATCAAAGTACAAGGAATAGGTTGAACCAGGACTTTTTAGGACTAATCAATGACTAAACCTGGAAATAAACGAAACAAATCTTTGACTAAACCAAGAAATGTCGCCAACCCATGAGGGCTTAAGACAGGTTGGCCCAAATCATGACTTAACCAGTTCGACGCTGAGTCCAAACAATGACTCAACAATATAAATTTAGACCACAACACAAGGCAAAATCTGGATTAAACCTGGTCTGAGCCAGCTAGTTCTGAATTTAAATCAATGACCTTTTATGGCTTAAAGCGTGTTACCCAAGACCAGAACCTTTTTTTTTTCTGTAGCAATACAAAACCTTAATCAGTACAAGGCAATTGGCCAAAATCTTGAACTCTCCAGGACAATACTATCTCTAAATCAGGACTAATCCTTGACTTAACCGGAACAAATCTTTGTTTAAACCAGTATGAAACCATATTATGTCAATTGGCCCAAACATTGCCTACTCTGGATCTCAACCCAGACTAAACCAAGTCTAACCGAACATCATTTAACTATTTTAGGGTGCGTTCACTCTTGCACAAACACCACATTAAAATTAGGACTAAGATAGGACTAAACCCTGAACAAAAACAGGACTAAAACAGGGCCAGATAAAGTCAGACATAAGGCCTTTACTGGATCTAAACCAGGTCTGAACCATGACTTTAAAGGCGATGACTGATTAAAGAAACTAAATTAAATCTGAATTAATGCAACCCTTATACTTGAAGTACCTGTGAGTTATGGGAACTATCCACTGTTCCTCTGTTGTCTACGAGTCCACTCCTATTGCAAAACACTGGTGGAATTTACCCTATAGTATTCTATTTTGTGATTAAAAAGCATCTTGCATCTCGTTGTGTGTGTGTTGCCTCAGATTACTTTCACGTTCAGCCATTACAATATGACAGTTTATCCGCTGTCCAGACAGAAAGGATTGACCTCAAATCCTGTTTTACAAAAGCTAAAAACAGACGCAGGGAAAATATGTTGGAACGTAAATGTGCTAAAACATGCCTGCAAATGTCTTGGTTGAGGTTAGAGTCTTGCACTAAACATGAATAAACTGTAAAGCTACCACAGAAATGCAGAAATCTCACTTTAAACACTTGCTTAGAGGATATAGCTTAATTAGCCTTAATCAAGCATGAACAAACACTTAGTTCGCAATGAACAAACAGTTTATTAAGACTGATTCAGGCTGAGTAATTACTTAATTAAAGTGTTAGGAGTTTGGTTATTAATTAAGGAGTTATGATTTCTGATTTCTGGATTTATCAGATAATTGAAATGTCGTTTAAACAGTTCTATCTGATTTCTTTCTGATTGTTCACACCTGCAGACTTTGACAACAAAAATTTTGCAAAAAAGGGCAAACTAGTGTGATAAAGACAAAAATTAAAAAGAACAAATAAAATAGTAATTTATAACTGTCAACTGTCTATGCTCACAAAAAATATGATTATTATCTTATTTCTAGACCTTTAAGATGATTTAATTGTGAGCAGCTGCCGTCACCCAAACATAACAAATTTTCCTTATGAATAAATTCTAAATCATATCTGAAAAAGGATGATCTCAACAATCTACAAAAATAGAGACGTGGCTAGCAAACAAGAAAATACTTTTATTTTTTGCTGTCAGCGTTTTCTGCAATTATTCCACTTCTCTGCACCACATTTTGACACCTCTTTTTGTAATGCGTTGGCTTTGGCTGATGTTACCGCCGGGTGTACACTGACTACAGTGAGACAGTGATTAAAGCCACTGCACCCAGTTACACTGACGAGGGGGCACAGCGGGCGAGGGTTTGGGTGCCGCACCAGTCTGCAGAAAAATGCACAAGAAGTCTATTTTTACCGGACAGTGCACAAAATATGTGCCAGCTGAATCCACCTCGCAGTCAGTGCAGATTAAGCCTCAAGTACATTATACATTGGAAATATACTGTTTTTATTACAGAGTGCCATTCAGCAGTAAACAGGAAAGCAGATGCTAACCTGCACTACCTTTTGTTTTGCTGAGCATGTGGGCTCAACGCTTCAGTTGCAGTCACTGGAAGTACTGCGGTTGTATCAGAAGATCAAGCCAGCATTTAGTGATAAAAGATTATTTTCTCTTTATATTTGTTTTTGTTGTCTTGTTTTCCCCTGAGTCTGCTATCTCTTATCCAATCATCTAGCTCAAAAGCATTTTGGGAGCCAAAAGCAAGCCAGACTGCTTTGAAAGCAAAACCGCTGAAAGCCCACTATGGATTGCTTAAATAGATCTGTACAGCTCACTTAAAAAAACAGTGAAGACACTTTCAGACAGTCCTGATGAGCTCCAAAGTGAACCAGTGGAAACGTGGCTGCATGGACTGTGATCAGAAAGAAATCAGTTCATTTAGCTGTGTCCATGGCATTTTATAATAATTTAATAATCTTCTAACTCTAAACGTGATGACAACAGTCTGAATTTGAGTGTATATATAACTACAGGCCACATCTGTCCAGGAAATTCACAGCCACCACAAGCTCTACCAGGAAAACATGGAAGAGGGAACATGAATCAGTACATCATGTGATCAAATTGAAAAGCCATTTTCTTGAAATTGGGAACAACGAAGCAGTTATTGTCCTTCCTGGAAATGAGGAGATTTGTCAAAGCTATCAGTGTGCTTTCTGGAAACAGAATTTAAAAAAACGTTTTGATGATTTTTTTTTCTAAGAGAAGAAAAACAACTTCAGGCAAAATTACATGGTTATGACAGATGTGGAGAGATATAGGGCTGGAATTCTGCATTCTGCATTCTTGCTTCAATAATTTCCAACTGTTCATGTGAGAAAGTGATGCTTAAAATATAGATCTGAATAGAGCTGCCCACACGTACAGCACTCTCAGTCTCACCGTAACATTCCACCTAAAAATAGTCTCTCAGATTTTTCAGAAAAAGTTTCATTGCCATTGTCAGTGAAAAAAATCACAAACTGTTGTTATTCCAAAGTATGGCATTAAACATGTCTATCACTATTCTGCAGAAGTAGAAGAGAGAAAAGTGGCATAGTGCAAAAACAGCCTGAAAGCCGATTGCCCCAAAAGAGGCCCACAACCGGTCTTTAGCTATCAGCTCGTCTACAACATTTTTTTAAGAAATAAAATAAAATGTGTTTGTCCCAGTGCATATAAAGTGTAAAAGTAACCTTTAGGGTCAGAATGAGACCTCTATGTGTCGTCTGCATCGGCGTATTTGCTTTGCAGTGAACTGCCCAATTACAACAGGACTCAGCGGAAACATTATTGCAGCAGCAAGATTATTAAGGGGTAATATTAAAAGAGATCATACTACGCCGGTATTAGTCTCTTCACTGGCTTCCCTTACAAAGCCATAAATGATTTGACCCCATCCGACCTAAAAGATGCGATAGTAGCGTACCATCCAAACAGAGCACTTCACTCTCAAAATGCTGGACTGTTGTTGGTCCTAGAGTCTCTAAAAGCATTGCAGGAAGTCGAGCGTTTATACCAAGCTCCTGTTATGGAACCAACTCCTGTTCATGTAAAAGAGGCCGACACAGTCTCTACATTTAAGACCAGGCTCAAAACCTTCCTCTTTGAAATAGCTTATGGTCAGGCTAGTTAGGAACAGAAATAAAAACCTACAGTTTTAGCTACGATGCCCTAGGAACAACTCTGCTGGAGGAAGTATGGAGCTTGAACACTGTGCTCTGGTTCTTCTACTTTCCCATCCCAACAATATTTAAGATTCTAGTTCAACTAGTCTGTTCATTGCTGTTCACATGCATTTTGTCTTGTTTCAGACACTGCGGCGGCTGCTCCAGTGACAACCCCCCATCTCTCAACCCTGACCTGTGACCTGGATGTTCCCATTTGCCTGGAGGAACTCTCTTTGCACTGGATGAACTTACTTTTTCCCACAGGGTTTTTTGTGTTTTTTCCTTGCAGAGGAGGAGGGTCACTTGCTAAATATTTAAACTGCTTTCTACCATCAAGGCCCATCAAGGCAACAGCTTTTGTGATTTTGGGCGCTACAAAATAAACAGAATTGAATTGACTGGGGGTGCACTGTGGCAGAGCGGCTAGTGCTTCTGCCTCCCAATAAGGAGATTGTGGGTTCGACCACCCCAACATCACACAATCTCTCTGGGTGGAGTCTGCATGTCCTCCCCATGTTACTGTGGGTTCTCTCCGGGTTCTCCGGCTCCTCCCACTGTCCAAAGACATGACTGCAGGTTAATTGGCAACTCTAAATTGCCCCTAGTGAATGAATGTGAGAGTGAATGGTTGTCTATCCTTGTCTCTGTCTCTGTGTCAGCTGTGATGAGTTGGCCACTGTCCAGGGTGTACCCCGCCTAAGGCCCAAAGTTACTGGGATAGGCTCCAGTCACCCGCAACCCCGGGAACAGGAATAAGCGCTAGAAAATGAATGAATGTTTTGACTGTAAAGGCCCGAAACAGGTCTAACAATTAAACACAGGCAGGGTTAATTCCCGATGAAACTAAAGTGTGGTAAACAAAGGCAGGCCTGTCAACTTTCTCTGACCAGATTGAAAATGGCTTTAAAATGGAAGTCAAAACACCTTGATTTTTAAAACAGTATCAAGGTGACTACGTTTGAAATCTTGTCTACAACAGGTACAGCACCAATTCACATTTACACCATTTTCTGAGGTTGTGATCTTTGCTAGCGAAACATACGATGAACTTCTCAAGGGTAACATGGATTAGCGTAAGTGATCGCCAACTTAGCCGCCGCACCCGTGTAACGCGCCAGGGTTTAGTTCACTGATAATATACTATATACATAACAATTCAACACTATATTATCCTTATTTCACAGTCATTGTCAAAATAAACACATCTGAAGGCCAACACAACAATTCAAGTTAGCAAAAATTAGCTCAGTATACTTAACATCCAAAACATTAACTCTCCCCGTGTTCCAAAATAGCTGCAATCTTTTTATAGACTCCAGCGTAAAGAGGACAGAAGCTAAAATAACACTGTGGTTAAACATTTCTGTGTATCTGGGTAAGAGGCTGGTGCAGGATCTGGGGCAGACTCGGCCCATTAGGTCCCTGTAATGACGCATGTCTGTCCGGCGGATCACACACAAGTGGCTTAGAAGCACTTAGCACAGACACAACACTGGGAATGTAGGCCAGGAGACACGTGAATCACAATATGGCTGGAATCTGGTCTGTATTGTTCGGCGGAAATCACTTTTTGAAGTAATGATTTATTTATACTTCACAAGTGCCATAAACGCCGTGAAAACTACAGGACACAATAAACAGTACAATTAGACACTCCATCTTGATTTGTTAGCCCACAAGTGGAAAATAAAGTTAGCTACCTTGTGGCCGCCTGTCACTTCAGAGGTCTTTAGGCAAACATGGAGTAAACTTGTGCATTTTCAGGCTGTGTACATTAAACATTATAATCAGCACAACTTACGGCACATTCAGAAAGAAACAAAGGTTATAACACATCTACAAAGGAAATACTCGCGCTAACCGTCTGGGCCAGGTGAGGGCGTACGTCGCGTACCTGTCGCCTGATAGCCTCACAAAGTCTCATTAAATCTCGTATTGCTAGCAGTAGTAAAGCAAATGAACTGTACAATAATTCAAAATATTGCAAGTCTAAAAAATGGCATCAAACCTGCCTGAAACACCTAGCTCCGGTTGGGATTTGCCAGTAAGCAGTGAAGGGAGGCAGATGTATAAAGCTACTAGTCCGGTAAAATAGTCACAAATAGCCGTGGATGCAGAGTCAACTGGTCTTGTGTGGGACTATTATTACCTAGTGTTATGTGAGTATCTTATGTATTTTATTTTGGGTCAAAACGTCATGTTTTGTCAAATACTGTTGAATGCTGAACGTGAATTAGCGAGTTAGCATGCTAGCGCTAATGCTATCCTCATTTTACATTCTGTATGCAAAGTATAGAGGTTTTATTTGAGTAAAGAAGCTAAAGAGAGACTTTCTAATGCACAGTGGACCAAGGCCACTCTCTTTGGACCCTGCTGTGGACACTGGTCATCTGTCCCGCCGTGTATCCTGCTCCTGGAAACCCACATCCTGCTCCTGGAAGCCCAGATCCTGCATTGGCAGCGTAGCCCGCCTTTGAACAAGCTCATGGACATGAACACGCCGTCTGCTCAGCCTTGTCACCGCCCCATTGATTGAGGTTTTGTGAATACCATTCTAAAAACCATACACGTACTTTATTTTAATTTATTTCTGGCTTGCTCAGCAAGTGAAGCTGCCACCATTAAGTTTTAAAGGCCCCCACACACCCCAGCAACATCAGGCCTGCAACGGATTAGAACTGAACAGAACTATTAGATAAAACTTAATTTGGTTACAAATTTAACAGGGAGAAAACGAAGGGTAATCTTTTTATTTACTGTGCATTGAAAGTGATGCACATTTGAATTCCTACCTTTGTATTGTTTTATTTATTTTGAATATTATTTTATTGACTAAATTACATATTTTTTTGCATTTAAAAAATATTGTGTATATTCAGAGTATAAAAGCTAAATTAATTTATTCTTAGTAGGTTAAAAACAAGTAATTTACATTATTCCTGCTAAGTGGAGGCACCGTCAAAACTTTATTAGAAACTCAAGGATTAGGATTTTAAAAAATTGTATCTCCTGTTACAGTTGAAGTTTAAAAACTGAAAGTAAAGGGACCCAGGGCCCCGCCCATAGTACTACCACCACATTGACACAGAGTCAATACTTAACTACATGGGATGGGTGTTATAATCTTTCTTTCTGAACAAAAATAAACAACTTTTATAAAGGAATCCTTTTGATGACACTTACAGGCTGGTTACATTGCTGAAATTAAATGATTTTCTTTGCTGAAGGGTCTAAGCCAAAGAGTCTAATGATGGGTAGATTGGAACCAAATTTGTAATGTTTAAATAAAAAACAAAGTCTGTCCTTAAAAGTCCAAACTCTGTCATATCTGTCAATTTATTTTAGCATTTATTATTTGGGTCCAGTCCTCGTTTCAGTTTCAGTTCAGTTTGTTTCAGAAGTAAGCTCCAAAGGTATCCATTTATTGTGTCCATGGCAGGAGCTTCGAGGCCCAATTACATAGTTTTAAGTCAAATGGGATGCCAAAAACGTGCAAAAAACGTGCAGGGCTTTATTAATCTCAGTTCAATATGTATTAACAGGAGGACAGTCCCAAAGCATATGGTAATGATGGGCCACCTGGCATCCACAAGTAGGCCTTTCTGAATGTCAAACAAGGTTAAGAAAGAATAAAAAAAAATGTCTACTTTCTGTTTGTATCCAGACACTGGGCTAATATTGTGAAGGAAATGGATACAGTAGTTATTGAAGTTTCTGGTTTGGTCAAAATAATAGAATGTCATCCACAGCAGGCAATGTTATCTTCCATTCTTGTAACACAGCTGATTTACAGGTCTTCCCAAACTTTTTTAGCCGAGACCCCCAAAATAGCCATGTTACCGACTCGGGACCCCAACGGAAAACGAAAATTACAGTAGTAATACTTTTAATTGGACCCTATTTCACAATTTTTTTTAAATGAAAAAATAGAGCAAATGCATTGAAGTCATATTTATCAAAATGATATCTTGAAATTTTCTCGTGACCCACAACTGATCCCTCCAACCCCCACTTTGGAAACCACTGATTTAATATAGTGGGCCAATGGTTCCCCACCTGAGATTTCAAGGGGTCCCCAGAGCTTTGTCTGGTCAGAGGGTCAGGTCAGAAAAGTAATCATTTACACAAATGAAGTTGTCAAAATCTCAAATAAATAATTGGAAATTAGATGTAGGAAAAACACACACACACACACAACTGGTGATTCACTAGCAAGGACCACAACCTCAAGCTTGGATGCAGAAGTTTATTGGCGAACAAGAACAACGATAAAATGCATGAGAGTAGATGATAAATGCCGTTTTGGGGCTTCTAGCGATGAGGGCAGCAGGCTCCCGGGCCATGATACCCCCCGACTAAAGGATAAGCCAGAACAATTATAAAAGGGTGGGAGGGAGGGGCACGAAATAACGAACACTGGTGTGTGTGACCGGGAAGTTTAAATAGAGTAGTCACCGGAGGGGCGTGGATGAGGTGTGGTCCTGCTCCCAAACTTCAGATAACAGACTAATCTCCATGTAGTTGTTTAAAAGGGGGGTTTGGTACCAATTTTTATTATGTAATCCATATTTTGGAGCCACAGCCTTGGACTGGGCCATTTTTATCTGGATTTGAGTAGTTTTGACTTGTTTTAATTGTTTATGTGTTGCAGAATATTTCACTGGTTTCAAGGTATTTCTGATTGATCATGCAATTATTTAGCCCGTAAAAAGAAAAAAATTAAATTGCCAGTGGAATGGAAACAAGTTGGAAAGTTGGAAACAGTTGAAACAAGAAAAATAATCTAATTCCATCAGTTTCATTTTCACTCATGTAGAAATTGCTCTTTTGCAGTGCAGGGGGGCTTCTGGGAACGGCTGATCTAAAGTGCCGTTATTTGTTATTCTGTTGATAATAACAGTACATTCAGTTTAGTCATGAACACGGTGTCTCTTTGGTCTTACAGCTGACACATTTGGGCATTACCTTCAGTAAACTGGGAGATCCCACACAATCACATTCATGAGGCTGACTCTATGCACACACACGCCAGCGCATTTTCAATCCAAGTGACCTCACGCAGCAAGGTTTTTCTTCCCGTTGCGGCAAAAGTGACCAAGACGAACCAATTTATCCTTCCATTTATGTATTTATTTTCTGCCGTTATACAATTATTTTCTGCTATTGCAATCAGCAGTTCAAAATAATGTATCAAATATCGTTATAAACAGGAAGCTGAAACCAGAGAATTGTTTTGCCTGGAATGTTCCACAGTACGGTCTTATATCTGAAGACAAGCAGGTGATCAGGGCAAGTTACGGGTCAGGTCTGTGGAAAGGCGACAGTGAGAATGCACGTTTTGATTTCATAAAGACACCGGTGTAGAATTCCGGACGCGTCGATAACAAAAGCAGATGGTAAAAGAGTTACCGCCTCACAGCGAGAAGGTCCTGAGTTCAACCCCTGAGCGGCATGGGGTCTGTCTGGGCGGAGTTTCCTATGTCTGGAGGTTTCCTTCAGTTTCTCCCACAACTAAAAACATGTAGAATAGGCTCCTCCCCTCTACGGCCAGGACTCCCCTGAAAGTCCAAATCTCAACGGGACTGTCCTGGTTGAATAAATGTCTATTAAAATAATAATGACAGTAAAAAAATAAATAAAACAATATTAAAAAATCAAAACAAAAGTTGCAGAACTGCTTTTTTCCCCCTCCATTGTTCAATATGTATAAAACGAGAGACATACAAAAAAAATACAGAACCGGAAGACCTGAACGAGCACATGAAGTAAAAGTTGAAACTTCTCCTGTAGTTTACTCACATAAATGTAAGAAAAACAACTATTACACGTTTTTCATCATGTTATGTTTTCATGCAGAAATAAGGCATTTTATGTGTAAAAACTGCCTAAAACAAATCTTAAAAATGGACAGAACCAGGTTTAAATTTCTCAGTTAATTTTGTACATATTAGTTACAAAAAATGTACAGAGGGGATTTTAGATTTCTTATTTAGTTTTTAAGTAAACTAGATCTGACTGAAAATTGTCCTAAAAATTCAAATTTTGGCTTATTTTTTGTCTTACAACTTCAATAAATTCAATAAATGGAATTAGATATCAAAAAATCCTTCAATACGATTCGTCAAACTTTTGTTGAGTCCAAGATTATAAAGTTTGGTGTGTGTGGGATCTACTTTAAGGCAGATCCTTATGTCTCTGTGGGAGAAAAACGCATTTGAAGAAAACGGCCTCTGAAGTGAATGAACGAAGTGGATTAAACGAAATAATAAAACGTCTTTAGGAGCAGATTGGACATGTTTGTTGTTTCCACATAAAAGCCGATGTGTTGAGAGAGCAAACTGACCAAAATCGCAAATTTGAAAAAAATTAGTTTTGCCTGTAGTTAAAAATAAAACCAGCAACAAAGACATGCAGAGAAAATAAAGGTATATTTAGCCCAACATAGGCTTTTGTTTCATATTTGTTTTACCCAGAAAGTTCCACAATGCGCCCCCCTCCCACCACTCCAAGTAACTCCATCTTTGCTGAATGTAAGTAGACCCTTTTCAGTAGCTTTCAATATCATTCAAGCCTTCAATGCCACATAGAGAACCCATAAAAGCTCATATAGTTTGTCAGAGATAATTACACAACACCCGATGGATTTCCTTAGCACCGTTAGCCGCCGTGTCCTCGTTGCCCCGTGTGAGTGACATAATGCTGTTTTCCATACCGCCCCGGTGTGCAGCGGGGCCTTCAGACGCCGCACATGAGCAAATGGAGTGTGTGATGTTAATGTGTTTATGGACCTTGTTTTTCACAGCTGTAGAAAACAGCTCACAACTGATGGATGTGTGTTAGTAACATCTGACCTTTTTCCACCATTAGAAGCCTCTGCAAAACAAGTGTGTTGACAAATACTACATTGCATCTGCTCTTACATAAATGTTATTCATTGGACGGCTACAAAACAAACTCAAGGTGCACAGTGGAACTTATTTACTATGAACTACATGTAAAGTTTACTCATTGTTAGCCCCGTGGTGTGAAACTGTCATTTGACTTAACCATGAACGCTTGAAAATGAGATGATGAACATATAAACTAACAGGTTTTTTAAAGGTTTCCACCTGTTGTGATTCCGATGTCCCGCCGGCTGATGTTGGACATTTTGTTAATTTATTCCTTTTTATCCACCATCTGACCTGAGGACCTAGATGCTTGACGACCAATGAGAAATTTGACAGAAAAATGTAAAACAAAGTCAATTAAAAAATAGAGTAAATCTGAGGTAATGTGAACTAACTTTACCAGACACATATTCACATTTCTGTACACTACACCCACATTGTAGTGAGTTTGGTGCAATTTTTAGGATTTAAGGAGCAAACGGAGTAACATTCACTTAGTGTTATATCTGCTCCATCTGCCTGAATCCAACAGAACATACAATACAATTAAAGTGAACGATCACATCCAACTGCTTTAGAATGTGAACATTCTATCCACAGAGGACTGATTTTTTTTTTCTCCCAATAAAAGGGCAATTTCAGCCTAGATTTCAGATATATCTTTGTTAGTATTAATCTTTAGGATGTTAGTTATGTTAGTGTTAGTGTTAATGTTAGTATTAGGAATGACAAACATAACATCTAATGAAATGTATAATTATTATCCTACTTTTAAACCTATATATAACAAAATAAAATAAGTTTACCAATGGGGGAAAAAACACACACACAGAAAACTTACATTTTCAAATGATTATCTGCAAATGATTTTCAAATGATTGTCTGCAAATGATTTTCAAATGATTGTCTGCAAATGACCATTTCCCAAAACACCAACTTATGGCATTTCAAACTAATTCATTTTCTTAAGTTAGTCCGTCCTTATCCCTCCCACTGTTGTCAGGTCCATTTGACCCCATTTAGATTTTTATTTTATTTTTTATTTCATCACTATGAAACTTTCAAGGCTGGTCCAAAACATCACCTAACATACAATTTATGCAAATGTTTTCAATAAAATAAGTATTTTTTCCCTGATATGAAAACGTATATCGCCCTTTGACCAAATGTGCATTGCTCAAACAAAGAAAGCACAAGGGTTAGAGTGCCCTGTAGTCCCATGTATCAGATAAATGCATCCCCTCTTTTATTTTTCCTTCACAAGTGTCCAACACAGACATAGTTACCAAGAAAGAATCACAAATGACCACATACCACACCGGAGCGGTTTTTGTGATTGGAATAAACAGGCACCATTTTGATGTTCGATTATTTCTCTCGTCTGTGCTCTGGGAAGAACCTGTCGCATGTCAAAATGTTCCTTCGTGAACCTGTTTTGGCTCCTGTCCTGCGCTCCTTCTGACAGACCAAAGTAACCTGTAACCAGCAGAAGCCCGTGTACCCGTCTACTGTACACACACACTAATTGTTTTGCTCGTGTGCGATTGGACTGTTCTCTTTTGTGTCCTCACATAAACAGCCCGCCGGTCCTCTGCTATTGACTTGTGCTTGTTTGTTATGATCTCTGCAGAAGCGAGCACATCCTCTTATCCCTATGCATGAGCCAGAGTCACATGTCAGGCGTGTTGTTGCACTGAAAACACAGCCTCCCGCTCGGTGAGATCAGTCTTAAGAGGAAGCCAATGTGGGAATTAAAGAACAAATGGTGTTACTTTGATGGGACAGACAGACACGGCGACTACAAGTTACTGTATTTTGGGCCCAGAGTAAGAAACTTCAAATGGGTCCTTCTGAAAATACACTTTTGCCCTCACAGCCTGGTTTGTTTGGGGAACTGTGAATGCACAATTGCAGTTTGATGCGAGGCAAAGAAGTGACATGGTTCGATCGTGGAGGTGGGTCTCGGTCTGATTTAATGCTATTTGTGAACGCAGACAGACCAGAGAGCAGAACAAAACCAGGGACTTAACAAGTTAGAAAAGTAAAATGGAACCAAACAACAAAAGTAAAGTCTAAGCTTACTTTAAAGGCCTTGTACCTGATTTTCACAGTTTTAAAACGTGAAAAACACGACTAGTTCATGTTAAAGTTTCAGTTTAATCAATCACTTTCCTCATGCAGTCCCAGCATCCTGAATATTCACCACAGTGAGTTTAAAAGCACTTTTCATGAGTTTCTGAGCCCTGAGTGTCACGGACTGTCCCGGGTAAAGCTAACAAACATTAGCATGCTAACACTGCTTCTCTCATGGGATAAAAGGCTCTATAAATATTAAAAGTTGTGGTCATTTTCACCCGAATAGATGTTTTTCTCTGCTGAAGCAACACAAATTTAACTTTATTACATGCAAAAAAATCAGGACCATGGACTTGTTTCGTTTTTCACAACAGTGAAAATCAGGTACAGTCCCTTTAAAGCGAAAAGTGGCCTATTAATCCCGTATGTGATGATGCCTTCTAGAGCCTGTAGAACTCAAACTAAGGGGACTTTTTTCCCCATCTTCTTTTTAAAGGTCACATATTATGCATATTATGTTACTCATTCATTCATTCATTCATTTTCTACCGCTTATTCCCGTTAGGGGTTGTACCTAAAAAAAAAAAAAAAAGTGTATTTCTTTCAACTGTGCATTTATTAGCTTAAATCATTGTAAACAGGAGGCAGGGTTTTTGGAAAGCAACATCTGCTCCCTCCGTGTGACAAATGTGACGAGGTGCTGTAGTGACCCTCCAGGAAGTGTCCTGTCTCTGCTCAGACCATAACATCCACGGTCTGTACGAGCAAGATTTACGTGCCTCACCAAGAGATGACTTGATCTATAACTCGATCGATAACTTATATATTGAGGTGAGAAACTAAGCACAACAAAGCTAACGCATCAGCTGTTTCCTGGTTATCGATGCACTGCACTCACTTCAAGACCCAAAATATTATATTTCTGGTTTATAATGCGACTAACATTATCCACCCCAGTGCACTACTTTTAATGCTCTAATTATGCTCTTAACTCTAATTATACAAGACACTAAATGAAAAATATTATGCATTTTTGTATTGTTATTAGACTTTGAACCTGCTCGAGTACCTTAAATTTGCTGTTTCATGAAAAAAAGAAAAAAAAAAAAACAGTTTAGTTTATTATAAACTAAATTAACATCTGTTTCTCCACTGTTTGCCCTGGCACTTACTGAGTTTAGACGCCATCTACTGGCTGCATAGCGCTTACACTGTTTAGTTATGTTATTACTTAAGGAACTGCGTGAGATGCAGGAAATGCTTTTAACAGTCGGAGTGAGAGGATTTTCTAACCAGTATTCCTCAGACTAGCGGGAATGAAGCTAAATGCAACTCCAGATATGTTTTTGATGATGGAACATTGTCAGAACATGTCCAAAAGCTCAAAAAAGTCCCAGTTTTATTTATTATATTTGGACATTGTTTTTGTGTTTTCCGTAATAATCTTACTTTATTTAAACAGCACATTTCACAAACATGACACTTCCTATTATTAAAACCCATGTATTGTAATAGCAACGGCGCCTTTTCCCACAGACTCTGCCTTCTTGTTCCACCTGACACACAGTCGGCAGTAGGCGAAGTGCAGCAGAAAGCCGAGTCGGTGGATGTTATTCATAGCTTCCGATATTTTTTGCCTCTCAACAGTTGGCTCTCATGTTTTCACGAGTTCAGTCTTCAAATAGAGTTATAACAGGACATCTCCGGTCAGTCCTACTACAGAGAAATCTAATGTTCCAAAGTGCATCCCGGTGAAGCAGCGGCGGTGTGGTGTCGCTACAAAAATAGAGCGTTCTGTCCTCACATCCATGGCGTTGGCGGTTATGACAGGTTGTTTTCTTAATATTATTTGATGGCCCATACAACATAATTTGTACGTCTGTTTGATTCAGAAATGGATTTTGTCAACCTTTAAAGGGCCTATGACAGGTCGGACGACTCATTTAACAAAAATGCAGTTAAGATAAATATATTTCAAATTTTGTTAAAGTACAAATTTTATCACGGTTTAGCAATTTTTTCGTTTTTAGTTTGACTTCCTGGTTGTAAATGATATCACACTAGGAAATTACCATAGCAACCATCCTGTACACGGAGCCAAAACTCATTTAATGTTACAGACTTTTTAATTTTCCAAATAAAAATACATGTGAAAGCCTTTATTTTGTTGAATCAATGTTTAAAGGATCAAAAAAAGTTGTTTATTTTATGTAAATTATGCATAACCTTTGTCTCCCCAGTGTGATGTCATCAGTCTGTTTACTTCCTGTTATTTTCAACATATTTTTCAACTTTTCTCCACAAACGGCTGCTTGATTGGTGTAAAACTAAAATGTACATGCACAACAGGTATCAATGCACCAAATAAAGTCAAAATTAGAAAATGATGAAAACCTGTCATACGCACTTTAATAAGCTGACCAACAAAAGTATAGTATACACTGCAGAAATGAGATAAAGCCAAGAACTGTATCTCAAAAAAGGCATATCTGTTTTGTCTTCTATATAGTGCTAATCCCATTCTGTTATATTTTGGATATTTTAAATGGTTAAGATAAGGTAAGGTAAACTTTATTGTCCCTGAGAGGAAATTTGTCATGGGCTACAGTGCCACTTTTGCTTGCATGACATAAAATTCCACACACACTCACAATCACTCCTGACTGACAATAGATACAAAGTTTCCGCACCTACATTATTTACTTCCTGGCAAAAAAAATCCAGTACGTTCTATGTTCTATGTTACGGTTCTATGGTTGATGGGCTCTGTGCACCACAGCCGTTGGCTCAGCTTTCTGAGGTACAGGAAAACAAATGCTGCGTGCAGGCAACTTATTTCACACTTGTACTTGTTATGAGTTCTGTCTTCAGAGCGTTCCATCTGAATTAACGTATATGTAAACAGTATGGCTAATGCTAAATTGCAGGCTAAAGTAGGGCAGGGTGATATGGCTAAATGTTTTTATCATGTTATCAAAGAGACATTTTGCGATAAAGGTATAATTGATGATATAAATGAATCTAGACTAAATAATGGCACCAATATTTGACTTGTTTAAAGGTGCTTTACCCATTTTTTCATGTAAGGAAGGAAAATCTGTACTGCCTCAGCACATATATGTTGTAAAAGCATCTATTCGGGTCAAAATGATACCGTTGTGTGTTGTCTGTGTGCAATTATAGAGCGTAGAACCTTTAAGGATATTTAATATGTATTCAACTGTGAGGAAAATCTGCTGCAGTGAACGCGGAATTATATCACGACGTTCCAGATTTAATATTGCCCCGAAATCAATTAAGCACATATCATGAACGATATAATATGCCCTAGGCTAAACAACAATTTCAAATTTAACTTGCACTTCATTTGGACAGTTTTATTTTCTCAGTCTGCTCTGGTCACCCTTGGAATCTGGTCTGGACAAAACTGAGAAACATGGCATCTATCACAGCTTTAGTAAATGTGTTAAACAGTGGCTTTTGGACAATCAGACATGTGAATATGACATTAATTAACCTAGTGTGTGTTGATTGTTGGGGAGAGTGTGATTGTTATTTGTCTATTGTCATGTCTTTCAGATTACTTTGTTTCTATAGTGTGTTATTTTTCATTAAGTATAAGTATTGTATCTCACTGACTGACTTTGTGGTCATGGCATGTGTATGGACCGAGTGTTTTGTGCCCGTTCTATATCCTGACGTCTCCATCAATCTGCCAATGGGACCACAGATGGAAATTAGCCTGCATGGCTAACTCTGGCACATTTACATGGACTACAACATGTTCATTAATGTGCACTGTCCCATATTAAATCAAATGAATATAACTTGAAACAATTGTCTATGTCCTTTATGTGGTGGTTAACGTCTGAGATCCACTTTTTGGGGTTATTGTCTTTGTAAGTCCCTCGACCAGCTTCAGTTCACAAATAGGGTTTACCAGCTGGAGTGGTATTCCAGGACATTTTCTTTTAAAGTGCGTATGACAGGTTTTTATGATTTTCTAATTTTGACTTTATTCAGTGTATTAATACTTGTTGTAAATATAAATGATAGTTTTATACCAATCAGGTCACTGTTTGTGGAGAAAAGTTGAAAAATATGTTACAGGAAGTAAACAAACTGATGACATCACACCAGGGAGACAAACTTTATACATGATTTACACAAAGTAAACTACTTTTTTTGACCATTTAAACATGAATGCAACTAAATAAATAAGTTCAAATATATTTTTATTTGTCAGGTAAAAGAATTGATGACATTAGATGAGTTTTCGCCCAGTTTACAGTGTGGTTGCTATGGTAATTTCCTAGTGTGATGTCATTATTTACAACCAGGAAGTGAAATTAAAACTTATAAAACTGCTAAACCGGGATAAAGGTAAAGAATTTTAGCAAAACTTGAAATATATTCTACTTAACTGCATTTTACGTAAAGGAGTGGTCCAACCTGTCATGGGCCCTTTAAGGTGGGAAATTTTATGTGTATTTTATTTCGGTCAATAAAACAAAAATAACAGGTTGCTTCACTTACATAAATCAAATACGTTTCATTACAACTGGGAAATATCCGAGTTGCCTGGAGCGCACCAATTGTCAAAGCGCCAAAATAGTCGCATAAATGTTCCAAGCAAAGGTGCACGTATAACTTCCGCTGGAGGATCCATCACCATCTTGTCTGGTCTGAGAGATTCATTATTTGTTATCTCCAAAATTCAAGCTCCAATGATGTTTATGCGCTCACAGAAAAGGATGAAGAGCCCACATATGTAATGGCACCACAGGCCTGAAGGGTCTATAGTCCAGTTCAGTCATATCCCTTCTCAGTTCACATGATGTACTCAGAAAGAAAGGTTTTATGGCTGAGTCAAATGTGGTTACAACATAAACCTACAGAGCTCAGGATTGTGTTGTTATGGCAGCTATTAACGCCACAGGATGCTCGTTTGTTCTCACATTCTGTTTCACTGTTCCCTCAGGCAGGAGGCCACATGAACACATCAGAATACTCATAACGCTAAATAACTCACTTTAAAAGCACTGTGTAACTTTCCTGGTGGAGGGTCAGCCCCCCTTGTCTCCATGCAGAGTGAGAATTGGCAATATATATATATGTGTTTCTGCATTGGCGGATATTGACAGATTTTAAGCGGAAGGTATTGAATAATATTGATAATGAATAAAAATGGAGCAGTTAAGCTAAAAATATGGCCACATGTTTACGCAATAATACATAAATACATCTATTCTGCTATTGTTTTTGTTAGTTTTTATTATTTGTTTATAAGTGAGAAGTTAATTTGTGAACTTTATTTTGGATTTGAGGGCCTTACTATGAATTTTAAAATGTAAATATCAGTATTGGCCACAGCAGCAAGACAACTGTACTGGCTCTTTTTTTAAATAATCCATATCAGATTTACTTTGTTTTGAATGTTACAGTCTTGTATCTTATATGTCCAAATCAATTTAGTGAGTAGGATCACCACTCCATAGATCTGACTTGTAAAATGACTTTGTACCTACTTGACAGTGGAGGTGGCAGACCATAAGTTACATAATGCCCCTTTAACAATGGACTGGTTTAGTTTTACACTGTTCTTTACGTTTTGTTTTGTATTCAGACTCCACTCTGCTTATTTATTACATCTTTGTTTTATGCTGCACAAAACCTCCAAATCATATGTCCTTATTCGCATGGGATTTTACCACGTTACAAGTGTTTCTTCTATTTTAAATGTATTGTTTTTAGCGTCATGTAGTATTCTCTGCACAGTGGCGTGAAATTATGTTCTTTTTTGTCATTGTTGCGATGATGTCCATTGGATCAGATTTCTTATGAAACACCTGTGCATTTTCTCTTTTAATCCATTCATTTATTTTCATTTTTACATTTACATCCCATTTACACAATGTTTAGACGTTTAGAAAAAATCTTAAATTTAAATATAATTGGAAGCTTCTGCCGTAGTTTTATGGGGTGAGATTTGTTTCATATTAATTTATTGACGCAAAAAGAAAGATTAATTCAAAATCCCAGATTTTTTCACAATCCCTGACTTGCATTTATGGATTTATGCACGCAAAATTAGATTTGCATATATATATTTGTGAATAAAACATATTTTTGTTTTGTGAATCTGTGTTTTTGCATGCGAGAATCTGATACTGAATTTGAGGATCACCTAAATTGTGCATTCTTCACCTTTGTGAATGTGGATATTTATGAGACAAATGTTACACATTTTGTAAAAAATATCTATGCAGAATTTTGGATTCACGCAAAATCTGGATTTATTCAAAACGTTAGACTTGCATGCAGAATTTTTTCACACAAATTCTCAATTGTAAAAATTAAGTTACATTTTATTTTGAAATCTGTAGTTTTGCATGTGAGTGTGTGACTTTGCATTTGTGGATCGCTCACCACGTGCATTCATCCTCTGATCTCGCCGAGGATCTTTTTAACACAAACATTCCGCGTTTCTGCACTCTCTCAACTCATTCAGAAGACAGCGCCGTTCCTCTGGTAACCACTAGGGGCAGTGCTGACCAACTTTAACTGTATAGAAGGGCATTTCCGGATGTAGACGGACCCTTATTACCCAAAAAAACGGCGGAGAGAGACCAGAGTGAAGCCGCTGGATGGGTTACATAACATATGTTTATCGTTGTTCTAGCTAGCAGCATAGTATTTCAGCATAGACATTTAAATAAGTAGACACGGCATTCACTGCTCATGCTATCGACCACTTAGCAACACGACCTCATATATTTCCCCTATAGCCGTTAGCATTAGCTCACAAAACACGCAAGTTATGAATAATCCATTTTTAATTTAATTTTAAATAAATAACATGCACAGTCATGTGAGCTAAAGGCTTACTGACTTCAAGGTGAGAATTCTTTGTGCTTCTTGTGAGCATCTAGCGACCATAAACCATTCTCTTTTTTACATGTTACAGGTGAGGATAGCAGATAAATGCCATAAATATCATGAAATAACAAGTTTTATATACTTTAATAAGGGGATTGACTTCATTCATTTGTATGTGACGGAACCGGGAAAGGCTCAAAAAAAACACCAACACTGCCCCTAGTGGTTACCAGAGGAACAGCGCTGTCTTTGAATGAGTTGAGAGAGTGCAGAAACGCAGAATGTTTGTGTCAGAAAGATCCTCGGCGAGATCAGAGGATGAATGCACGTGGTGAGCGATCCACAAATGCAAAGTCACACACTCACATGCAAAACTACAGATTTCAAAATAAAATGTAACTTAATTTTTACAATTGAGAATTTGTGTGAAAAAATTCTGCATGCAAGTCTAACTTTTTGAATAAATCCAGATTTTGCGTGAATCCAAAATTCTGCATAGATATTTTTTACAAAATGTGTAACATTTGTCTCATAAATATCCACATTCACAAAGGTGAAGAATGCACAATTTAGGTGATCCTCAAATTCAGTATCAGATTCTCGAATGCAAAAACACAGATTCACAAAACAAAAATATGTTTTATTCACAAATATATATATGCAAATCTAATTTTGCGTGCATAAATCCATAAATGCAAGTCAGGGATTGTGAAAAAATCTGGGATTTTGAATTAATCTTTCTTTTTGCGTCAATAAATTAATATGAAACAAATCTCACTCCATATAGTTTACTCACATAAATGTAAGAAAAAAATTGATTACTGTAACAGATTTTTGATCACGTAATGTTTTTATAGAGAAACAAGGCATTTTATGCTTAAAAATGGCCAAAATGTTTGGCGCATTTAAATCTGAAAAATTGACAGTATAGGGTTACATTTCTTAGTTCATTTTGTACATATTTTATACCAAAAAATTACCGAGGGGATTTGAGGATTTTGGATTTCTTATTTAGTTTTTGAGTAAACTAGATCTAGCTGTAAACTGACCTCAAAATTAATATTTGGCCAAACTTTTGGACTTAAAACTTACATAAATCAGACTTAAAATTAGATAACAAATCCTCACGTACATTTATCAAAATCTAGTTAAGTTCAAGACTGTAAAGATTGGTGTATACTTTAAGGGCAGATGTTTATGTCTCTGTGGGAGAAAAATACATTAAGAAAATGGCCTTTGAAGTTAAGATTAAGTAAGGGGGTTATTAAAGTCATAAAACATCTTTATGAGCAGATTGGACAAGTGTGTTGTTTCCTCGTGAAAGCCCATTTAGTGAGAGAGCAAACTGGCTAAAAAAAAACAAAAACAAAGATTTGAAAAAAATGGGTTTTGGCTGCATTGTTGTGCCTCAATTCTCAAAATAATAGAATAAAATAAATAATAATTGGATCGGCGAATAAATAAGATTAATCTAGTCTGTCTCCTTTGATCTGAGAGAGACACATCAAAAATTTGAACCTGAAAACGTTAAAGTGCTTTATACTGAACGTTCAAGTCACAAACTTAATCATTTTGAACAGTGCTGCTGACTGATAAAATAATACGTGTTCAAAAGAGTATTTTCAGCTAAAATTACTATAAAAAGAAACAGCAGCTGAACAGTATTATATAACAGGCATGAAAACATTAATTAAGTCCAACTTTGAGATGCTTTGTAGAAACCCAGACACTAAGAATTGATAAGAGAATCTTTATTTGTGCCACAATGGAACATTTCAGTGATGCAACTCAAATACTTATTCAGACAAAATGGCTGTTTGATAATTGAAAAAACATTATTAGTCTACAAAACTCATGAATGATTATACTTTCTCATAGCATAGCATGTTTAACCGCATGAGCATTTACAGAATATCCCAAGCGCTGCATGAATTTGGAACGTACGAGAACAGAGGAGAATAACATGCTGTCAAGAATAGAAATCAGCTGTGCCGATGCTGGAAAACGTAATCGATCGCTCAGTATCAATCCCTAGTCTTCTGATCTGATACCCAAAACCAGGGGTGTAGCACCAAATTCTGGGCCCCAGGTAAACCCCTTCTCGATGGTCCCTAATACACGATTTTGTTTGATTTATTTAAACCTGAATTTTTTGGGGTTATTTATTTCTACATATAACTAATATCTCTGTAATTTATGGACACCCTGTGCTGGATTATGATATGATACAGTAATGTTTGTTTTTTGTAGTGCTGTCAAACAATTAAAAAAAAAAAATCTGATTAATCCACTTTGGAACTGTGATTAATCGCATCACACACTTTTTCAAGTGTCATTATTAACGTGTCTATTTTGAAGTATTTTTGCACATTTTCTTCTGAAAATGAAATCATTTTAATGGGTTAAGGACCCTTCATACGCTCACAGAACTATAGTTACACATAGGTAACTGACATTTATGGTGGTAGATGGAGCTGGTGTTGGTCTGGTGTCCACACGTGCTCTGTAATAGTTTGGTGAAATGTTTGGTTCAGTTAACTTGTTTCAGCAGTTTTTGCAGTAACTACTAGACCAATTTCACAAAAATCTTGATAAGTATTATTTCTTTAAAGCTGGAGTAACTGACTTTTTTGTAAATTAGTGTTTTGTTTTGTTCTCCCCCAAAGATCACGTCATAAAAGCTGCACATTGTGACAAAAATGAGACCGCTGCACGCTGTCTTCATCTAATAATCAAGTATTTCATGTCTCGTGAACCTAGAAATAAGAGCTGAAAGCAGCACTCTGATTGGCTGAGCTCGGACCGGTGGCACAAGTTTCATTTCACTGTCAGAATAAAGCTGTTCTAAAGCTGAGCCTGCGTCAGATATGCACAATTGTATTTAGTCTCTGAAGCACTTTACTCAACTACTATGCATTTTATTACAACAACAATAGATTTAAGGTAGAAAAATGCAACATCACATGCTTTTTTATGGCCCCTCCCTGCCATGGGCTCTGGGTAAACCAGTATCCTTTACCCCCCCAGTCCGACGCCCCTGCCCCAATCAGCCAAACTGAGAACACAAACGTGTCTTACCAGTACAATATATGCAGTCGACAATGCATCATATTAAGTTAGGGACATACTACACGACTTTCCCAGTTGTGAGAGATTTAGAACATTGAGGAGGGTCCACACCACATGAATCTGCGCCATCACCGAGAGTCTGAGGTCCACACTTAACAACTGAAAGTCATGGGAAAGTCACACTACATGACTCAGACTAATAATAATAATACCGCAAACTTGTATAGCGCTTTTTGGACACTCAAAGACACTTTACATAACACAGATAAGGATAAACAACAGAAATTTAAACAAAAGCCAGTTTGAACAGGTGGGTCTTAAGGAGTGATTTGAATGTCTGTAGTGAGTCCAAATTCCTGATGGTTGTGGAAGTGAGTTCCAGAAGGCGGGGACAGCGGCGGCAAAGGCTCGGTCCCCCAAGGTCCGGTGCTTAGTGTGGGTGATGGGAGTTCGGTGTCAGCAGAGTGTTGGTGGCCGGTAGGACGGTTCTGTTGGAGTAGGTCGGTGAGATAGGAAGGGGCCAGGTTATGGAGGGACTTGTAAGTGAGGAGGAGGAGCTTGTAGAATATAGCTATAGAATAAGCTATTGCAATAGTCGAGTCTGGAGGTGATGGAGGCGTGAATGAGAGGGAGGGTCAGAGGTGGGTGATATTGCTGAAATGAAAGAAGGATGTTTTAGTGACTGACAACGGAAGACACTTTTACCCTACAAAGTATAGTCAAGAATTCACAAAACCATTAATATAATCTATAATAATTAGCACCATTTTCATTAGTTAAACAGCATCATGTGACCCCAGGCAGGCTCTTAAAGTTATTATTAGTTGTTATTATCCCTTCAGCTCTGGTTGTAAGTGTAAAAGTGCATGTGCCCTTTCTGTATTATTAGTCTGATGTTTTGGGCAGGTGTGGTAAGCATATGCCTTGTTGTTGGCCTCGTTCACCCTCACGTTCTTCCCTGCTGTACACTACAGGTACGACAAAGGCGGGAAGAAAGTGAACTGGGCCTTTAAAGAGTTCGTTGAGGTCTGTCCCACAGGGGCACCTGTTTCAGAGGCATCCAGGGTGGAAATGCTGTCTGAAAAAAATCTTTCAGGAGTTCCTGGACAGAGGACTGACACGACTGGGCCATGTTAATGATATCAGGGGTTGGGGATGCCCTGATTTACCTTGGTCCTCCAGAGTAGAGTTTCGATTGGGCCCAAAAATTAAAGCCTGACCCGACCGAGCCCGCGTGCATACTGTCCGAACCCAGCCCAAATCATTTGCTGCACGATTCGACCCAAACCAGACCCGGGCCTGCACACGTGTAGAACCTGAGTTACGTAAACTGAGGTCCGTGCAGAGGTTTAAAGGCAGGACTTCAACTGTTCCACCTGCACCAACGTGACGTCTCCTGTACCGGACATGCGTGTTCCATTACCTCTCTCCCTCGCTCCTTTCTTTTGCTTTTTGGGAAGGCATCCATAGCGCTCTCTCTCCTCCGTTGCGCTCTTTTTCTCTCAGTATTGCAGCCGCTCACTTTCATTAAGGCATCTTTTTTCACATCACATATTTTAACTACTTTATTTGAGGATGAGAAGGAAAACAACACAGCACTGGCTGCTAACCGTGCTCTCAGGTTCAGCCCGGCTTGGGTCAAGAATCTAAGCTCTACTCCAGAGGTTTCCCCCTGAGGTCACAAGAGAGGACAAGATAATGACCCTGCCTGTGTACGTCTCCTGTGTGGCCATGTTAACAAAACAACGCCTACATGGACTTTACACGCCTCAGTGAGCTGCACAGCACACTCCCCATCTCAGCTTGAAGGATACTTTAGCTTCGCCTGCGCTGCGTCTTCAGCCTCAGGACAATCTGCAGAGACACTGTGCTGTAAGTCTTGTGGATTATTGTGTAATGTGATTTTATAAAAATATACATAATTGGATATTTAGTTGTATTCTATTGTCTTATCAAAACTATATTATATAACTTTTCTGATGTATTTGTTATTTTTTTTATTAATCTGACTATATCTAACTATCAAGCAATAATTTGAAGATCGTTTTATTGCTCAAAAAAACATGCACATGTACAGTGCGCGCGCTCACCTCTCCACAGATCTGACTTGTAACAGCCTGATGGTGCCACCTGCTTGTCTCACTGGAGAAAGGTAAGTTTAATGCCATACTGTGGAAAATTCCAGTCAAAGCAATGGCATCTGCACAGAGACAAGTTTCATAGTGCACCTTAATTGCTAAATCATGTAAAATGTTATTAGTTATTTTGACGTATTCCACTTTATTCTCAGCATATTCATCGTTGGCATATTTTAGTCACTGCATACTGTTCTAAAATGAGCCGCCGTCTCATTCATCTGCAGTTCAGCCTTGTTCTGTGTTTGTGTAACAGAACCCTGAGGTACACAGAGGAATGCAGCGGAAACTAAAAATACTCTCATTAAACCTTTTATAACAGCCCCCTCCCTTGTGCTTGCCAAGCTGTGTATAGGATTACTAATGTATAACGGTTTTTAAAGCTGTCCTATATAACCTTTCGGGTAGGTCTGCTCACAACTTGTCTCAGTGAAGATGTTATTGCATTGCCAGGAAAGTTTCACAGTATAGCATTAATGTTACTAACTGATTTATCAAGCCTCTGTTCAGTTGGCATTCGCACTAGACGCTAAGAAGGTGTAGTGCAGATTTTGTCTAATTTATTATGACTATTCACCTTAGTCTGAAAGTTACCGTGGGCGTCCGTTGTAATCCTTGTTCCGGTTGTTTTTGTTTACATATTGTAGAGCTGCAAATCTCAACAACAAGTCCATGTATACCTATCCCAGAATGTCTGTAACCTTGCCAGTCATATGAATTCTCACGATATTTCACGAATTGTTGAGAATCCATCTGGATGTCTTCCCACTGTTGGGGCCGATTCCAATCTGTGCAACACTGTGGTCTGGGTGGAAGTCAAATGGACAAACTTAAACAAACATGGTGGCGCTGTACTTCGGCCTATTTTAGCAGATGTATGGACTATTTTGTTCACATTCGTGCATATAGAAGTGTTTCATGCATTTGAGGATGGGGAAGAAGTCTTTTTTCTCAACTGGATTTAAAAAATTGTTTGGTTTCTGGACTCATTCTGCTGTTGTGACGCTTTGACCAATCCGATTAAAATGTTTGTCATGATGTGACACATTCTCCCTACGACGTTTAACTAAATGCCTATATGCAGATTGATAAGAGAAGAAGAACTCACTTCAGAGTGAAGCATATATTCATCTGGCATGAGCCAGGTTAGAATATCGGCATTCTATGCTGTTTCGCCTCAGTAACAAAAGTGTTTTCCAAAATCTCCGAACACCAAAGCGGTACATGAGCGATACATGTGACTGCTATAAAGAATTGTAAAGAACGAACTAGCCCTTTTTTGACGTTTCAAAACAGAAACAATCAGGTAGAGCCCCTTTAATTAAATTACTATTAGATCACACTATTAGATCACACCAAAATGTTAGATATGAAGGTTAAATTGGTGGAGGATTTTAAACTTGCTGGAAAAAAAAATAGTGTTCCAAGATAATGTAGGCCAATTCACTTGAAAAAAAAAAAAGAAAAATTGGATATTGGACACCACTCTTATTATAAATCTATGATACAACCTGTTTTCACATGTGTTACGGTTGAATCAAAGTCTCTCCATCTCCTTCAAATTCAGTCGTGTACAGTAGTCTAAAAGGATTGCAATGATATATTTATAAAAGCAGCATCTGAGGCCACCCCCTGTATTCTCTTTTACATATTTAATTTTGCGTCTGAAATGCGCACTTTCAATCAAGTGCAACACTCCCACAAATTGCACTGGTAGTTTAGCTCCTTTATCGATAAATCGGACCCAGGTGAGATCTGTGGAGAGGTGACCCTGCTCACAGTAAGAACACATATTTTCTAAGGTGCTTTTTAGCAGGACAAACCTAATTGATTAGATGCATGAGTAAGTTTTTAATTGTTTTCTATGGAGAACTCAGACTACAAATAGTTGCGCAAAAGAAATAACCTTTTAATCACTGCATTGCCTTGAAAAATACACAAATAATACCTTTTTATCAATCAAACCAAGGTTATTTTCAGCATTGAAGTCGATAAATGCACGTTATTCAAAGCATTTTCAAAGCACATGAGGTGATCTTATGTAACAAGCCTTTTTACACATCTATTGCACTAAAATAAACCTCTAAAATGAAAAGCTAAAAGGCGTCTCTGGGGTTTGACAGCCCGCGGAAAAGAACAGTTTGACCACAGTGCACACACTCCGTCCTGTGGGCTTTGTGGAACATCTGTGCACATCTGGACTCGACCCGGAGGGAGAAGACAAGCACTCGAACGTCGGTCTCCTACTACGGCAGCTCGCACGTGGACAAAATACATCTAATAAATGCTCTCAAACATGCTTTAAACGTGTTCATTTTAAGTTGAACCTTCACGAAAACACAATAGAAAACCATCACGTGACCTAAGTGTAATATTAAATGTGTTTGGTGACTATGGAAGATTTTTCTGTTGTTATTGGTCTTTAAAGTGCATATGACAGTTTTTTTTATGATTTTCTAATTTTGACTTTATTTGGTGTATTAATACTTATTGCAAACACAAATTATAGTTTTATACCAATCAGGTCACTGTTTGTGGAGAAAAGTTGAAAAATCAGTTGAAAATTACAGGAAATAAAGAAATGTATGACATCACACTAGGGTATTATGCATCATTTACACAAAATAAACTACTTTTTGAGCCTTTAAACATTGATTGAACAAAATAAAGCTGTTCATATGTATTTTTTTGTGTGAAAAATACATATAGAGGAGTTTTTGCTCAGTGTACAGATGGTTTCTTGGCAATTTCCTAGTGTGATGTCATCATTTACAACCAGGAAGTACAATGAAAATTAAAAAAATAAACTGGGGTAAGATTTCAGCAGAATTTGAAATATATTGCATTTAATTTTAACAAGTAGTCCAACCTGTCGTAGGCCCTTTAAACGTGCTTGTGAGTATCTTTACTTTGGTGTCTCATATTTTTTTGACAAAAAGTTGACAAAACATGAGTTACTTAATGTCTCTCTGGCATTTCCCATGCTAGGAATTGCACTTTTGGCTCCATCTATTGGCTGCAGTGGGAATAACATAGGTGAGATGAACATTTGCCAACCTAACTATAATCACGCAGTTGATTGATCGTGGAGGCAAAAACGCTCAGAACGAGTCTTGTAAAGATTTATGGACTTAAAAAATGGTGCAGAAGATCTCAGAGCCACGTCACAAGGAGACATGTCGTCACACATCGGGGAAATTCAGAATGGAGACTTTCAAACCAGGATTCATCAAACTAACGTGAAGCTAAATATAATTCCAGGTATGTTGTTCCATAAAATGTGTCCTTTAGATAGCTAACACACTACACAATTTTCCCCTGATTTCATGAGCCATCTCTAGACAGTTCTCCTCAGTGTTCTAAATCTTTCAACCTTCCTAACTATTTAAATAATGAAAATATAATCAAGCTAATGACTGCTATGATTGACGCAAATTCAGTAAATGACTCAAACTGGGGAATGTCGTTGAGGAAGAAGAAGGGAGAGAGGAAAGAGGGGAGGAGGGATAGATGGAGTGGAGGAGGAGAGAAAAGAGGAAGGGCACCCGAGGGATGTCCCGACAGATGATGCTCCTGAGGCAGCTGTGATCAGCCATATGCTCCTCTCCAGGGCAGAGCCTCGTGCTGAAGAGGAGATGCAGAGGATTCAGATCCACCTGCTGTTTCATGACTGTGTTACATTGTTACTTGTCAAGAATTGACCAAACTTGGCATAGAGGAGCCTCCTTCGGCTTGTTTCCATGGAAATGTGTTCCTTTGGCCATAATATTTCACAGAGTGGCATTGAACGTATCCAAGAATCATATTCTGAATTATGGTTTAACTTTTTATTTGTATGTAATCATGCAGATGTCTTTCACCTCAGACAGTTTTTACTGCTGCTTTAAGAGCAAAATCGTGAAAGTCAAAGAAAGAAATCCTAGAAAGGGTTTCAGGGGTTGTCCTCCGGACGCCGTTTGAAGATCGAGACGCTGAAACCCTTTCCACGATGGACCACACCTGGACGAATGAGGGTTTACATCGTCAAAGAAAGAAAATCAAAAGTCGTGACTTGGACTTGAGTCACTATTTTATGACTTGAGACTTGACTTGACATAATGGACTAATTAGGGACTTGACCCCTGAGCCGTGTGACTTGAGGCGACTGGATGTTTCCCCTTAAAAATGATTTGAAAACAGTTTCCTCTTCACAGTTCTCAGTTATGTAGGAGGGAGATGTTGAAAATGGATAGAATTGCAATTGCAGTTTTGGCAGTACGCAATATTAGAATACTGAGCTCTCAAAAGGGTTTTTGCTAATTCACTCTAAAATGAATTAATCCTGACAGATCAGGAAGCACGACTTGTGGCTAATATTGCGTGGCCAGACGTCCCTATTTACCCGGGATATCCCAGTTTTGAGCCCTGTGTCCCATGTCCCAGAAAATGTGTCCAAAACCATTTATTTGTCCCAGTTTTACACAATACATGTCCCAGTTGTGTCTTATTTTTGACCAATTTGATACCAGCTAACAACAAAGAGAGGAAGAAATTGTCGTTCCTTTGACCAAAATAGAGAGAATTGTTCTTGAAAATGACCAGAACACAAAAAATCAGAGCACTATAAATAGAAGCTTTTTATATTATACCGTTTAATGAAGTCACGAATGAGCCGTGAATAGTGTGTATAACAATGTACTTAATTATCCACTCTTTTTACAATTTTACTGTAACTCCCCACTCCAACCCAGGTGTGTCCCAGTTTTAAATTTTGAATCTGGTCAGAACGCTACCTCGGAGGCACAATACATATTAAAATGAAATAAATTTAAGAACATACTGAAATAATCTTCACATAGGTTAACTGATAACTCTAAAATTGCCTCTAGTGTATGAATGTGAGAGTGAATGGTCTTCTGTCCCGCCTGAGGCCTAAAGTCACTGGGATAGGCTCCAGTCACCCGCGACCTCTAACGGGAACAAGCGGTAGAAAATGAATGAATTACATTTTTTTTTTTTTTTACAATATCAACATGTGACTAGAATGTGTTTTGGCAAGTTAACACAAATATGCGATCTTACGAAATGAGTCTGAAAAAATACTACTAGTCAGAAGCATGTTTTGCAGTTGTTAAAGCAGATGGGGGACAGTTACATTAGCGTTGGTCCAGTCTGTCCGCGGTCTCAGAGCTCACAATAGCTCGCTGAAATTACACTCATTATTAGAGCAATCAGTGAGGCCAGATTTAGCTCCAGCTGCTGAAAGTACACCGCTAATGAATAACAAAGAGAACAAGGTTTCATAATTGAATATCTTTTCCAAAGGTTCAAACTAACTGGGGATCTTTTTTGGTGTCATAATACATTGAGTAGCTCTTATGTTACACACGATCACGCAACACAATTTTCAGTTAGCCCAATGTTAACTCAGTGGAGATGTTACGATGCTAAATAATAAACTTAGCGTTCATTCAAAAGTATTCTAACAGTATATATTGATAAATGTATTTACCAGAAGTGACCCAGCAGTTTATCATGGTCTTCCATGGATTTTTTGTTCCCTTTTCGTTTTGCCTAATGCAGGCATGTCCAAACTCAGGCCCGGGGGCCAAATGCGGCCCTCAGACCAATTTTTCTTGGCCCTTAGGCTTCCTGGTGAACTGGCCCACATTGTCCCGATAAGTTCTTTTTACAGCACATTTCAGATTTTCTACAATTCCAACCTAAACTAAACTAACTAACATTTTGGTGCAATATAGACCTGATATTAAGGCAATGAGACTGAATGTAGATGTGGTGGTGCTTAAAACATCAGATGAATGCAGCTTTTTTAAATGTTTCCTGGTTGATTTGTGGCCCTCTGCTTGGTCTGTATTTCAATATGTGGCCGTCGATGGAAAAAGTTTGGACACCCCTGCCCTAATGTTTCTCCATTTAAGTTTAACACAGCAACTGCAAACATGGCGGATTTCTATGGTAATGGTCTATCTTTCTATCCCGAGCTCCAAACTAAATATAACATATCCAAAATACTCTCTGTATTTATTTTCATCTAATATGTCAATAAAATATAGCAAGGAATTTAAACCTAGCTCTGTATCCAGTATATTTTCAGTGCAATTTCCATAAAACTGAAGGGTGGGCGATCGTTTCCTGCCAGACACGAGACCTGTACACCACCAGCAGCCATCTTGATTCTGGTCACTAATATGAACTGCAAACATGGATGTATTAAATGAAATGGATAAGGCACGCCCCCTCTGTCTGTGGTCCCAGATTGATTAGTGGCCGTGCGAGGTACTGCAGCCTCTTGGAACCAGCCTTTTTCTATAATTGCACATTATAATTGCAGACAGTACTAAATTATTATCGGTATTTAAATAAAATGGAAGGAAATGTTCTTTTCTACCGTTTCTAAAATCACAGAAATTATTTTTTTATTATTTTTTTTTAAATGAAGTGACGTCACAGCAAACATGTGCGAGTCACGTGAACGAGCGTCGGACGATACAAACAGAAGCTCGTGGAAAAGGCTCGACTAACGATACCTGTAGGTTGTATTTTATTTCATTTCAGACGCTTTCACGTGTGTCTAACATGAAGAAGACAATTACAATCACACAAGCTAACGTTAACACAAAAACTTGCAAGCTGCGTGGTCGTTCACTTCACTCAAAGCATCATGGGGGATTGTCGTCACGTGGCCCCTAAAGCAAAGATGGCAGCCTCCGTATCAGGAAGTAAAGCAAAGATGGCAGCCTCCGTATCAGGAAGTAAAGCAAAGATGGCAGCCTCCGTATCAGGAAGTAAATGCGGAAGTAAGACATTTTTTTGGGGTCATGCGCCAATGAGCACACTCCATAGGGATAAACAGGGCGCCATTTTGGGTTCATCTTCCAGGTTTTATTATAGTTCTTTGACTGCAAAGAACAAATATCAGAACAGTCCTAATCTTTACTGTCAGCTGTGGTTCTGACAATTACAAAACAACAAATTGTATCATATAAAAGCACAGCAAAGTCTGGCTTTGTTGTAGCGAGTTATGTAGAAAATGCTAATAAATGATTAGCACTGGTGATTAGCAACAGGTCAAACATAATGGACTTGATAAACTGAAACAGTGTCTTTCCCTGTGTATGGTAGTAGCGCTGCACAAAACATGTACTACCTTTTTATGTGATTATTTTAGTGTTTACTTTGATGAAGGTGTTTGTCATTTAAAAGTCTGTGTAAAGTTATGTCCGTTCAAAAGCCTCGCTATCTGCCCTGACTGCCCTGTGAGTCGTGACTAATGTGACTTTTCAGGCAACATTTGTGAACTTTTATAAAAAGGGAAAGTACAAAAAGTAAACACTTGTTGCTTCCCGTAGAAACACTATTTCGCCGACTAGCCACAATTGATATGTGACGGACGTTGGTATGAACTGATATACATATAGAAAAAAGGATAGAACATTTAAAATTGTTTTGAAGAAATGCAACATTTGAATATTGTGTTTTTATCGTATTTTAAGCTGTAATCTATAAAACAATAGAATAAAGTATAAAGTGACATTACCTCACTTTTAACACATCAAAAACATCCCTGGAGTTGCATTCAGCTTCATTCACGCTGTTTTGAGGAATACTAGTTTGAAAATCCTCTCTTCTTTGACCGTCAAAAACACTTCCTGCTGAACTCCCTTGACCAGTGACGTTTTTCAGATTTCATACATAATTTATCCGAGAATCTTTTGCTGTTTTAAGTCCTTAAATCATCGCCAGACTCATTCTGAACATTTCTGCCGTCCAAACATAATCACTGCTATTGCTAGGCTAATCGTCTTGTCTTAAAGTGCTAACATAACAGTTTGTAAGTGTCAATGCACATAGCAGAAAAATCCTTTCATTTAGTCCTTTTTTTTTTGAGATGGCAAATTTAAGGTACTCATGTTTAAAGGCTAATAACAATATGAAAAATACATAATGTTTTTCCTTTAAAGATTATTTTTCATTCACATTTGTCGTACACTTAAATCTCAACTAATACATTTAGATACATGATTAAACACATTTGTGTTGAATTGACAAGCAAGACTGAAACAAGACTAAACCAGGACTAAAACAAGACTAAAACCAGGCTCACCCAGGAACAAAACCAGGACTAAAACAAGACTAAACCAGGACTAAAACAAGACTAAAACCAGGCTCACCCAGGAACAAAACCAGGACTAAAACAAGACTAAACCAGGACTAAAACAAGACTAAAACCAGGCTAACCCAGGAACAAAACCAGGACTAAAACAAGACTAAACCAGGACTAAAACAAGACTAAAACCAGGCTCACCCAGGAACAAAACCAGGACTAAAACAAGACTAAACCAGGACTAAAACAAGACTAAAACCAGGCTCACCCAGGAACAAAACCAGGACTAAAACAAGACTAAACCAGGACTAAAACAAGACTAAAACCAGGCTAACCCAGGAACAAAACCAGGACTAAAACAAGACTAAACCAGGACTAAAACAAGACTAAAACCAGGCTAACCCAGGAACAAAACCAGGACTAAAACAAGACTAAACCAGGGACAGAAACCGGACTAATATCACAACACATAATACCGTCTGAATATCATTATCAGGATTTTCCAAAACATAATGAGATATTAATTTCTGTTAATATCGCCCTAATACAACCCCACATAATGCAAAATGCCTTTTTTAAAGTAAACTACAGAAAAAGCCTGATTTATTTACTTATTACTTATTTACTTACTTATTATTACTTATTTATTACTATTTTTCCTATTCACCTGCAGTGTCTTAATACAAAAATATTTCCTGAATTATATCTTCAAAAATAAATGTATTCATAATTATAATGCATTCAATTGTAGCTTAGCTCTTTCAATTAAATATGTCACTGACACATTGAAAAGAGATCAAGGTTAAGCAAAAAGAAAAAGAAATCTGCAAACTTCAAGTTCTTTGGTTTCATTTAAAACAATAAACCATTATACAATGTTAGTTGAGTCATAGTATTTCATAATAAATGACTGTTTCATAATTATGTTTAATTAAGGTGTAATGTAGCCAAGTCCTTGAAGCCATTGGGTGATTTTGTGTTCAGGTTTAAATACAGTTCAAGACTCGTAATTTGACTTGTTCCATCTTAGTCTTGTGTAACTTAAACAAGTCCAACGTTACAAAACCAGCACCAATTATTGAATAAGATTGCTGTCTGTGTTATAATAGATTTTAATATTCATCGACTTTGAGCGCAGCATAAGGCTTAGTAGAGTAGATTATGACGTCCAAATTAACCGCAAGACCCTGATTAAACAACATTAAAAACATTGAAAATTTTGGTGTGATTTTGGACATGTTTGTGGTGAGCAACATGGCTGTATTGATAGCCCATTACTGTGGTGTTTTAACACTCTTTGACGCAATCATTTCAGTTCTATCAAAACAAAAATGTACACGCTTTCATTCATTATTCAAACTGAGACGGAATGAAAACCTACAGGGACAAAACCGAGACTAAATCAAGGCTAATTTCGACAAATGTCAAGACTTTTCTTTTAAATTTTAATTTTAGCTTCAATAAAGTAAAATCTGTTGTGGCCTAGGAACATATTTTGTAAAAGTAGCTGTTAGGGTCAAAATGAGACCACAGTGTGCTGTCTGCATCAAATTATAGAGTGCTTCATTCTGTGCAAAGAAGGGAGTGCTAATTGTTTTAGTGGCTAATTTAGACGTGTGTAACAACCAGATAGATACTCTTGTATCTTTAAAGAGCATGTGCAGGTTTCACTAAAACACAGTGAACATGATTATAGATTTAAGATTTGACTGTAAATGTATATATTTGTCCCCAGTTTTTGTAAAGTCCTTTTACTTCCTGGTTGAACATGAACTAATATGACAATAGGAGTGCTGTCATCTGTTTTCCAGAAAACAAATATACCCAGCCGGAAAAATGACTCAGGAAGTCGGGTGAGAAGCTGCTGCCTGACTTCACCTGCTGTGGCTGATTTATCACATTATCTTAATCAGCTGAGGGTGGCAGATGTTTTATCCTTAAAGCAACACATTTGCACAAGAAAACTCACTAATGTTTAGTTTACTACAGAAGTAATGCTGTACTTGTTAAAGTACTTATGGTAGAATGTTTTACAAAACAAACAGGGTCTAACGTTAGCTTTTGGGCAGGCTAACAACAAAAAACTCCACTGTTTTGTTAATCTCCAAGAGGGGAATTAAAATGTCAAGGACTCACATACAGACTACATTTACACAAAACAAACTGGACAAAAACAAGAGTAGACACAAGTGCTGTTATAAAAGTGCACAGCTGGTGGAATGAAAGACTTTGAGGCATTCAGTAAAACATTGAGGCAATTCTATTATTCTACTATTCGCCCAATAAAAGAGCTTTTAAGTTCATTAAAAATCCTCTAAACCAGGCATGTCCAAACTCAGGCCCGGGGGCCAAATGCGGCCCTCAGACCAATTTTTCTCGGCCCTTAGGCTTCCTGGTGAACTGGCCCACATTGTCCTGATAAGTACTATTTACAGCACATTTCAGATTTTCTACAATTCCAATCTATATAACTAACATTTTGGTGCCACACAGACCTGATATTAAGGCAATGAGACTGAATGTAGATGTGGGGGTACTTAAAACATCAGATAAATGCAGCTTTTTTTAACGTTTCGTGATTGATTTGTGGCCCTCTGCTTGGTCTATATTTCAATATGTGGCCCTCGATGGAAAAAGTTTGGACACCCCTGCTCTAGAGTCTGTGGGAGCGAGAACAGTTTGGAGTTCTGTCCTCGTTCTATTCTATCAAACGGTGTTAAAGAGTGGAGTCTGTGATTTTATTATTGGTGACATCAAGATCCCAATTTTCCGAGATAAAAGCACATGAATGCAAACAAGTCGGAAGCCTAACATCTCATCTTGGAAACATGAGTTTCCGAAGACCACACGAACGTAGCAGCAGAGATAATTCCACAACTGTTACCTAGCAACCAGATTTAAAAAGACCAAAATCCATATAAATTACACAATGTTTAGGAATTGACAAATAATACATAACATCTTTATTTTGTTATTTATGATGTTTTAACCTGACAAAAAAATGTACATAAATTGTAAAATTACTTCCTGTAAATGTAAACTCAGGTTCTATCCCAACAAAATAAGTCATTATGAGAAACACAGGAGAACCAGGAGACTTTAAGTACTTCTGTCTCACAACAAAAACATTGTACTTTTTACTTCTACTTCAATTTCAGCAGTATTATTATTATTATTAGTAGTAGTAGTAGTATCTGATGCAGTAACAGAATTTATAACAGTAATAGTAACCTGCAGAGCCCAGAATGATATGACCGGCAGCTTGTAGTCAGAGAAATAGTCAGAGAGAGTAACTATAACTATTAATAATTATGTGTGTGTTGTTGAGTGTTCCAATGGTTTGTACAGTTGTAACGAAAATCCACACACTCAAAACCCCATTTATTTCATCATTTACCGCAGTGAACCTCTCATTTACCGCGTGTATTCCATTTTGGCTGAAGTGCGACACTTCCCAGCAGCTCACTCTCCTGTTTAACAAATGTTTTAGTCCATTTACTGTGCTCTTCCGGCGTTCTGACTCACTGTGATGAAGACCTTCAAACAGAACCAAAACAAACAGAGTGGGGTTACTGTCGGGAAGCTCCGCTCACTTCCTATTGCGCTGACCTTACGGCTGAAGTGCGCTTCTCTTTCTCTGCTCAATTTAACTACGACAACAACAGCCGGCTCTGGGCCAAACCAGAAGCATGTGGGCTGGAAAGGTGCGCTGTGTTGTGCTCGCCGGTGGTGCAGGGGATGAGGGTGTGACTCCAGCCCTTGACCATTTGCTGAATGTGTACTCCCTCTTTCTCCTCATTTCACGCTAGAGCCAAATCAAATATTCATGCAAGAAATCATTTTAACGCTGTGTGCAACCAATCCCGCATTTTCACGTGTGATACTCAGAGCGGCCCATAGTGTAGGCCCGTAGTATAGGCCCGTAGTATAGGCAGTACAGGCAAATGCTGAGGGTGCATGGTGATGGGGTGGCGTGTGGCGGGCTCCTGAATGCGCCTGATCATTAACAGCATATAGCGTGAAATCGACTCTAAACGATTATTTCAGGTCAACGCGCCTCTCATTCACGGGGGTATGAGCACAAACAACTTATGAACTAATACAACTCTAGATTTAAAACCACAAAGAACCACAGAATGCAGTTCAATCCACATTTCTGTTGAATTATTTTTGATGCAACATTAAATATGAGGCCAGTTGTCTAGGCTTTAGTTTTTCTGTCCTCAGTGCTCAGTGCACTGGAGACCAGTCTGAGAACAGAGGCTCCACTGAGAGCCACTGACACAGGATTAAATGACTTAATGATTGTAAAGTCATCTAAATATACAAGAGAAGAAACCTACAGTCATAATGTGTAATTAAAGGTAAAGATATTAAAGGTGATAATGGAACTTTAGTGTGGAGGGTCCGCCACCTGTTTGTGTCAATGAAGATGTTATGGCCTGGAATAATGCTCAGTATGAAATAAAACGTATCACATTGTGATGACTGAAATGTACCTGATTACAGGAAGGTGTTTTGTTAAGAATTTCCTGGGGAAACTACCAGGTACAGAATATATTCAGAATTAAATGTTCTGACCCTTAGTATATGGACTAATGCCTGCAAAGGTCTGGGCTAAAGTACCAGTATTAGAGTATGTATTACCGCGGGTGAGGGCAGGGGGCGCAGTTAGAAATCTTGCCAAGGGCAAGAGCTAGGGCCAACACTGCCGATACTGATACTTAAGCTTTGCCGATACCAGTATAGGAACTTAAAATTAAAATGATTCCCCTCAAAACTAAATGGATCCAGTTAGGTTATGGAAAGATGAGTTATTCTGAAAGTAAGTTCTGTACAGTTCTGTTAGTAGAAAAGATGAAATATCAAAGCCAACATCGGACAGTCAATAGTCTATTACATCTAGTTAAAGCCCAATCTGGATTTCAGTAGAACTGTTATCATGATATTGATACAATCAATGTGCTATACTCCTCTTGTTGCCATGGTGATGTTACTGCTTTGCCTGCTTTCTATTCTGTAACAGTAAACTTTTATTCAATTACAGTGTTTTATTGTCTTTAAATACCTTCAAAAACTCACATTCTCACCATGTACACCGTGTTGCTGTAGTCTGAATGTGTCTTGAGTTGATACGACGTAAGCATAAGGTGTACCAAGTAACTTTTCTGGTCTCTAGAGTTGTTAATGCATTGACGTAAATGTTCCACTGTATGGCATTTAACATATCTCTCCCACATTTATTTGACTACAGGTGTTTTGTATTTTGCCTCACTACTTATAACTATAGCTCATTTAGATTCCCATTTTCCCTCGGATGCTTCAAACATGCAGAGTCATTGAAGTTCTTTTATTTTGTAATGCAGGACTGAGATCCTCACTGACTGTTCTGAAACAAGCCCGCTGTCCATCAAGAACACACGTTTATGTAATGCATTTTCAAATAGACGCCATCTGTCCTTTGGAGGCCTGAACACAAAACTAACAAAAAAGAAAAAGTCTAGATTTTGTAACAACCAGTAGAGTTTTAACAACTTTAACTTATATAGTGTGGTGAGACTTTTGCTCTTTTTTTTATATATATATATATATATATATATTTTTTTTTATATTATATTCTTAAATCAGTGGTTGTTGCTGTTGTGTCCTTGAACAAGACACAATACCCATTATTTATGAATGTGGTGTGTCAGTGAAAAGAAGTCTAAGAAGCCTTGGCGTGTATGTCTATTTTAGCTCGAGTAGCTCAGGTGGAGTCAGCTCTATGTTCTTCCAGTTATGCTCCCACATTTGAAAAAAGGGTTCCCCAGCTCTGTTTTCCCATTTTTGATACACATGTTCTATAGTACCCCAGCTTTTTGTTCCCACAGTTAAAAAATCAGGTTCTATGTGCTCACTGGGGCTGTGGTGGATAAGGGTGTTGCACATGTGGGATTGGTACCACAGTGGCATTGTGGGTTAGAATTCCAGTCCTCAACCACTGGCCAAAAGTCTATACCTTCTCTCTTCATATTTCACAGGAAAAGAAAAAATCAGAATAAAAGAAAAAAAAGGTTCTACATTCCCCCAGCTCTTTGTTCCCACAAAAAAAAGGATCCTGTACTCCCCCTGCTCTGATTTCTCCCATACGAAGAAAGGGTTCTATATTCCCTCAGTTCTGTGTTCCCACATTTGAAAAAAGTCTATTTTGTAGGCCTAAAATAGAAGTCAGAACCTTTTTAAAAGGGCCTTTTTGTACTGTGCTGTACTTGAATAAATTGTAAGTACAAACCCTCCTTTCCAACAAAGTGCATGGCCTCTTGACTTGAATGGGACCATCTTGATGCCCAGGGACTTACCACAGACGCAATAAGACTTCAGTGCTTTGGTTTGAGATTCTTCGGTTGTTGATTCTGCAGAAATTCGCTCCTTTTCGCAATAAACTGATTTTTTTCCACTTTTTTTACTCGTCAGCCATTGTTTGGACACGAAAAAGACATGTGCTCCTCTTATTGGTTTCAATCTGCCTGTCAATCTCCCCCATCAACAATCAAACAGATAAGATATGGTTCCACGTCCATGTTATAAGAGCCCAGTCCTCTGGTTGGTTCATTCTATGTCATCCATTTCTTTAAAAAGTACATTCTATTGTTTCTATTGCACGAGTTATAGGTCCACTGGGATGTTACTGTTGAAATCAGTTTGCAATTATTGATCTCTGTCCAATATTAGTTTGGACAATCCCAAAGGACATGCTTTTTCAACTTCTTTTTTCTTTATGTACCGCACTCGAGGGGGATTTTTATAACAATCTTCCATTACAAGCCTGATACATAATGACTCACTTTGAAAATGTAGCCCAGTTCCCATCAAAGGACTAAATAAGCTTTCATAGCATGATTCATGTGTAAAGTGAATGCAGTTAGTAACACAAGTCCGTTTCTGCTGTACAGCCTATATTTAGAGATGACCTGCTAGAAACTATACATAGCCAAGATTTTCTCCCACGAAGAATACAGATCCCATAATGAGCACATTCAAACACCTGCATTACTCACAGCTCAAAATAACAGCAGTTTTATTTAATCCGTTTTCAACGCCGTCAATGAAAGAGACTCGCATATGTAAGGATTAAACAACCAGGAGATGTGGAGGCTGTGTTTTGTTTAAAGTAAGTGTTTGGGTTCTACATTAGATTTTAAAATGTAATACGTTTTTATTCAAAATATTAGACCTTAAATCTAACAGTTTAAAATGATCCGATCAGAAGGAAAACTGATTTTCACTTTAGTTTGCCTGATTCTACGACTAAATCAGAACTAAAAAGCTCAAATTGCTCTCTGTGATATGATGTATCAGTATATGACGATAAGGGCTGTCCATTCTAGGTCCCCTTCTTCCTTCTATAATCTGCATCAAACACATTCTACAACTTGTAATTTCAAATAAAGATGCAAGCATTAAAAGAACTGGTACATTAAAGTCTATATGACAGGTTGGACAACACATGTCACTAAATTTTAAGATTTTATTAAACATTTTGCCCATTTGTCCTCAGTTTGACAGATTGTTGAAGATGTTACTTCCTGGTTGGACACGGGCAGCAAATATGACACAGGTAGAGGTAATTCTACTGCTGTTACCTAGCAACCATTTTGAAAACAAGGCCCAACATCCATAAAAATTACACAATAGTTATAATTTGACAAATAAGAATACCTGATGACAACTTTAGTTTGTCGGATGACACTTTAAACTGTGAAAAGGTTGTGTCATTTGTCTGTAAATTGTATTTTCAATGGCACGTCGCTTTTTGATGACATCACAGAAGGGCTCCGTTTTAGAACTCAACACCTCTTCCTTTATTTTTAAACTTCTATTTTTCACTGACTGCAACTTCACAGACGTAAAACTATAGAAAAGAATTGCCACAGGTGACCTCCCACCAAACAAAGTCATATATATATAGTCATATGTATAGACGATAAATCAACTGTTTTTACATGCCAAGAGAGTTTTATTTCGATAACAAGTGTACTGTGATAGAGCTTCGTGTGTTCCCAGGCTGTAGTCGTAAACCTGCAGAGTCTCCAGTACCAGAGGAGCTTGTACCACGGCCGTCTTTCTCTTTCCATTATCGTCTTCTCTGCTCCTGAACTCTCTTGCCGCACACTTTCAATCACATGTCCTTACTCACCTTGTGTATTTGACCGCTTTAATTAGTGACACATTATATGTTGAGATTAAAAGAATCTCTGCTGTGGCTGCACTCAGCGTGCAATGACGGCTTCAATCATCCACAGAGAGCGAGAGGAGCAGCAGGAGGCTCTGACTTCATTTAACATTGAACTAGGCTAAAAACATCTGCAATCTGACAGTTGAAGAGCAAATTCTACCATAGAATTCTGACCAAAAATGTTACATTAAGTGGAGGACTTGATGTAACATTTTTGGTGGATGATTCGACACATGCTTGTCTTCATGTACCAGTAGGTCACATCTGTGGAGTTTAAAAGCAAACTGTGGAACATTCCAGGGTTAGAAATCAAAGTTCCATAATGTACCTTTTATTGAATGTTGTAAAGTCACATGAACCCAAACTACTGTAACTTTTGTTTCTTCATTAAAGGCACAATAATGGATTCTTACTGTCTTAAAAATGTGAAAAACAGAACTAGTTTGTTGTAAACTTATGGCAGCAATCCACATACAGTATTGCTCGCTTAACTAATGCATTCTGAGCATCTTAATTATTCACCGCGATGAGTCAGGGTAAAGCTTACAAATATTAGCACTTCCTGCTTCATGGAGAATAAAACTATAATAATAATAATATAATTAGATAGATACAATCAGTAGATGCAGTCAGTATCCCAGAGAACACCCACTAACAGACCTCCGTGGCGGAACAAATCCATTAGGTTTAATGTCGAACAGCAGCACAATCACCCGTTCAACAACTATAAGAGCAAATGCCTACTTCAGGAGCTATATTGTGCCAAATACACACACACAGGCATGGAGAAGGATAAAGCAGTCAGGCGACCCAAATTTGTCTCGTCACCCAAGAATGCTACTGTTAGCTGGCTAAATGCTACTGCCTCCTGCTGTATTTTAACATCTAAAGAACAATCAGTTTACTTTTGTGAAGTAACGCCAGTGACGTAAGTTAGATAAATTGTGCCTAAAATAAAAATAATTCATCAGGAATTGAATTAGAAGAGGGAAAAGGTTAAGTTTCCTGTTCACCTTATTCCGCCCCGCCCTCTTTTTATGTCTATGATCCGCACTCTTGTAGTAAAGGGACTTCCGGTTTGATGGTAACGGTGTTTGTGCAAATGGCCAACGAGAGAAAAGTCTCTCGCTAAAACATTATATAAAGTAGATCGCTTTGTTTAAAATTTTTAATGTACCCATGTTAAAACAAGTCAACAACGCACCGGTTTCTTGAAAACGACTTTTCAGTCCTTGTCGAACTTATTTTCTGTTGAGCTCGTCTGCACCGTGTAAACTACAACATAAAAAAGATGGCGGCGCACACGGCATAAAGTGAATAGAGTTTTCCACGATGGCAAACAAACGTTACTGACTATATCTATTAAGACAGCATGCAGTCTTTTTTTACTTTATTACATGTAAAAGAATCATGTACAACCCCTTTAGTAATAAAAAATCCAGTCAAATTACTACAAAACACCTTGGGTCTGTGAACTTCCAATGTCTTTTCCTTGCACCGCACGTTTCTTTCATTTCGCAGGACTCCCGCCACGCCGTCTAATCAACACGTGGCACGGATATCAAGTCCTTGGCCCAGTTTTTATGCTAATGGTGCCTGTATTTACTGCCAATTCGGAAACGAGGTCACTGCCTTCCCCCCCCCCCTCATATGTAATCTCAACCAATGTACACTATTTGTCCCCATCTGCCTTGCGCAAAGTGAGGTCCCCGTGCAGCCCTCGTCATTTACGGGTAATTTTCCAGAAAGCAATACCACGCTAGCGCCCATCTGGTGAAGTACAGGCTTATCAGTGAAGTAATAGCCCCTATTCATGCTGGGACAGAGATGGGCGAAAATATTGACTCGGGAGGTAGGGTGGTTCGAAATGTGAGTGGCACCAGGTGAACGGAATACAATGCTGTTTTTGATAGGATTAGATGCATAAAGAGAAATGGGAGGAATATTGTTTGGTAGAAATGAGAAGGCAAACCAGGCCAAGTTATGACCTTTGATTTGAAAGCCCCTGAAAAGAGAGAAATGCCATCTGGGGCTTATCAGGGCTTCACAGGGAGACGAGGTTAGACGGGGAAAGAAAGTTGATATTTTCTTTAATATATTTAAGTCGAATAGGAAAAAATAACGTGACATGGGTTTGGTGATCAGTGGAAAAAACTGATATACTAAAACGTCTGGTGTCCAAAACCTGCTGGTGTCTACGAAGCTGAACCCTGACCACCCAACGCTTGGTTCCGGAAGTACATTTTCGACTCATTTTTTTATTTCTGGATTCCAAATAAAAATGTATATGACATGCTTGAATTATTTTATTTAAACGGCTGTTTTTAGCCTTGATTTGAACATTGTCAGAGTAGAGGCCTGTCTCACATCTTCAGGGAGATTGTTCCAATTTTCAGCTTAAATCTGAAATGCTGATTCCCCATGTTTAGTCCTGACTCCGGGCACCAGCAGTAGGCCTGTCCCCGAGCTCCTAAATAATAGTAGCAATAATTGTAAGTGTGAAATCAGATTTAATATTGGTTATTTGAATAGTTTATTGTCTTATTGTCCTATTTCTATACTATACTATACTGTTTTTAATTAAAAAAAAAAGAGCAAATACAATGACATATTAATTAAAATGTGATCTTGAAGTCATCTCGCGACCCCCAGCTCACCCCTCGCAACCCCCCAGGGGATCCCGACCCCCACTTTGGGAACCACTGGTCTAACCTACTGGAGACAAATGCATGGATAAGTCTCTCCAAATCTGGTTTCAATGCTATACCTTTGATTTTGGCAATGTTTTTTCGATTGGTAAAAGGCTGTTGATGTTTTTGAATGAATTTGAATCAAAGTTCAAGTCTGAGTCCATTATTACCCCCAGATTTAACTTGATTTGTGGGTTTCAGAACGAGAGACTGGAGGTGACTGCTGACGTTTTCTCTTTGTCTCTGCCAAAGATAATGATTTCATCTCATTCATTGTTCTTATTATAAAATGTGAGTCTAACTTTGAAAAACATTGTTTATATTTAGTTTTTCAGTATTACTTGGTATTGCATGGAAACCAAAAATCACTGTCGCCCATCCCTGGTGCTTTTGTCAGGTGTGTTTCCCAGTAAGGCTTATTAGACCGACAGGGGACACCACCAGGCAGAGTAAGGCCTTTCACATCAAGGATCATCTTTAGTCCGTGGTCAGACACAGAGTGGCCGCTTGCGTGTGTTCAGTGTGAATAACGTCACTGGGCCTCAGAGGAGCTCAGAGGTTGTTTGTGCTGTTTCTTGAAGATTCGTTTGTAGAATCTGTGTCTCCACTCGCAGTAAAATGCGATTTTGTTCTGAGAATATCCAAACATAAATGCCTCTTTCTTTGGCCAAAAGCAAAAAGTAATAATACAGTGCGTTTGGTCTCTGTATGTGACACCATGTGCTCATATCGCGCTCTGGGCTTTAGTTTATTGTATAATTATGTTGTTGTTATGTAGTTTATTAACTAATTCACTAATTGAAATAGATATTCAGTCAAAGAAAGCCGGAGTCATAATTGATGAGGATCGGAGCTGGAGATCTCACATAAATTAAACAAAAGGAAAAATATCCAGAGCCATTGAAGTGATTCATAAAGTAATTTTTTCATGAAACAACGCTGTATCATTAACGTTGCACAATCAGTCATTGTATAACTCAATCATTGTCGTTGTCATCATACTTGACCTACTATGTTGTTGTCGTTTTGGGTTCAACATGTTAAACATTTATGCAACCAATATTTATTTTAAAACAAAAGGGGTTGTCACCAACAGTGATACAGAGATCCATCGAAACCATTGTTGATACAACTTAAACTATTAATTAATCCATAATATTGCTGAATTAACAATACTAAAAATAATGTATAAATGAAAGTGCAACATATTACTCATAATATTCAAGTCACTATAATCTGAAAGGAACAGACATTTTTAGAAATTCCAGATTCAGAACCAGGAAATGGAACAAAGAATGTCTATGAAAGGAGTCATAGGCTGGACACAACAGACGGAATGAAGCAAATAGAGCTGTTTAAATGAGTTCTGTAGAGCCGTGATCATGAACAAAACACTTTAAACAAACAAACACTTTAAACTAGCCACTTACCTTATCTTGAGCTGTGAAAAGATCGCAAATCTCCGGCAAAAAGTTGAATAATCCAGTCCGTTTGATGTTTCACATGCGTCATGTTCACGTCATGATGAATAAAACTTGAATGATGATTATTAGTCCATAAATATGTGTGTGTCAGGCGGATTTGACCCATATTCATTACAGAAACCTAGTTTTATCTGAGTTTTACATACTTATTTTCTCCCAGACGCCAGAGTCAACTGAGCTGTGTCCGCGTCGTGAAAAAGTGCACTATTTAGTCTGATCAAGAGCGCAGGACTGTGGGGTGAACGAGGGGTTAGGGGCCGGGGAGGACACTCGGACGTAACCAAAGAATCACAAACCATAACAGCATTCAAAAAATACACAAAAGCTATCATAATAAGTAAGTATGATCAAAAAAATGAGGTGTTTGCAGTAAAACGCGGTGAATATCTGGTTGCGATATTTTTGTGTGTGTATTCAATGCAAATGTTTAGCGCAATGTGTATTTTAAAGTTGAAAAGGGGGCAGATAATATAAGAGTGCTCTTCTTTCTGCTCCTTTTCATTCATTTTTACCTCGTCACTGAAGTCTTTTTTTATATGTTACTACGGAAACAAGTAAAATTAAATAAATCAGGATTTATCAAGATTTCAATTATTACTCTAGTCTGTTCAATAACAAAAATGTAGATGTTGATTAACTGTTCAGAATCGGACGCTCACTTATTTCCCTCAAAACTTGGAGCAAAGAAACGTGTCTAATCTTAAGTGTCACAATAGTTATTACTAATTCAATATATTAGATCTTTTTTGGACCGTGTAAAAATACTGGTTTTGCCCAAACAATCATGATTATATTATTTTTTTAACCGTTTTCAAGCAGCTCTACTAGATATTGTCAAAAATGACTGCATTGAAAAATGTGTTTTTTATCTAAAATAATTAAAACAATGCTTTCTGTTTTGATTTCGTCACTCTGTTACATCGGGTGTTTCTTTGCAATTCTAGAAACACAGCGTGAAAAAAACCCACAATTTCCGTCATTGTGAACGTTCAATTCCAAGACTGGCCTCCGAGAGAGAAGATTTACAGTTCAAAATAACCCACGGACATACATTTTCTCGGTAAAGTCTTCATGCCCGAGGAGCCAGAGCGTCTAACAGATAAAGGTTTGACTTCACAGTTAATCAGAGCTGAAGAAGAACTCTACTGTCCACCGTGTAAGGACAGGCCTGTATTGGGTTAGCATGTTGGACTGATAACCTCACAACACACTAACTTCTCAGAATAGATGGTTTTGCACTTAAATGACTAGAACGCGGCATTCATGGTATGCAAAAGTGTTGCTGCAACAGATACAAAAGTTCAGCAGTGTGTGTGAGACCTGAAATCCAGACTGTCACGCCAACAAAAGTCAGTTTGCAATAGACTTTGACCGATAAATGCTTTGAATGATAACAAATTCAATCCTGTGCATCCTTGTATCGTTACATAAATTCATTTGCTATCATAAGAATTTTGTCTCGCATATTATGTCAAGCCATCTTCATAAAAGGCTGTCTACTCAAAAAACACATCATTTGCAAAATTGCTCTGCATGTGCCTGACCTAGTTATGTGTTTGAGGAAAAATCTAGTTAAGACTCACGGGTTGTACTTTCTCTGCTCAGTTTGACAATCCAGTCCTTTCATTTGCGTATGTAAAATTATTTCAAACATTTCATACATATTCTGGTGGATATTAGCTGTAATAAATAGCCGGTTGGCCCATTCTAGGTTGCATGGTATGGTTTTATTTCATTTTTAGTCCCCCCTCAGCCCCCCTAACCCCAAGCCCCTGAGTTTTGCTGCACAGGCCCTGCACTCCTCACACGCAGATTCCCTTCTTCTTTCAAAACTGTCAGTCTGCAAATGTTTAATCCAGGACTGCTCAACCTATATTTTCATAGATGTAAACCCTCATTCGTCCAGGTGTGGTCCATCGTAGAAAGGGTTTCAGGGGTTGTCATCCGGACACCGTTTGAAGATCAAGACGTTTCGACTTTTATCCAATCAGAGAGCTGGTATGGGAACTCTGGCTTATATGCTACTCTAAGTAGTGGGAGTCAATAGACCTTAGTCACAGGGGAAACTAGGTGAGGCCAACTATTAATCAAACAAGACAGACCAATTAATCAAGTCCCAGGTGACAAACAAACAATTTTCCAAACAAAGACAGGTACTCAGTGACTCCTCCCTGGGGGCAGGACTCCCACTACTTAGAGTAGCATATAAGCCCAAGTTCCCATACCAGCTCTCTGATTGACAATGACTTTTGGATAAAAGTCGAAACGTCTCGATCTTCAAACGGCGTCCGGATGACAACCCCTGAAACCCTTTCTACTATATTTTCGTATGTACATTTATAGCATTTGTCTTTTGCAAGAGCAAGTTTGATTTCGCTGCGCGCGTGTGGCACTTCTGTGCGTCGGCTGCATTTGCGTCTTTTGGTCTTTCATTCATTCTACATTTTGCCTCCTTTCTCCGCGAATATGAGGCCGATTAACGTCAAATAAAGACCATTTTGGAGCTTGAGACCAGAATAAAATTGTTTCGTGGTCAAATAGTGGCCCCCGAATAAACCTGATCCGCCCGCGCATCTGTCCCGGTCTGCTCTAAACCCAGACTTGCTCACTGTCTGCCCCGCGAAGAGAGAAAAAAGGAGGGACGCTCAGAGCAGCGCTCAGAAGTGACTGCGGGGAAAGAGGAGGGATGTGAAGTGTGTACTGGTCTCTAAACGGAGAGAAAGCACTAAAGTACCGAAATAATCTTTAGTTACAAATTGAACCGTAGCAAGAGGTTATGCAGATGACATGACGACACTCTCAAAATTATGTCAAGCTTCATAAAAGGCTGTCTACTTAAAGAACACACAAGGTGACTTTTTTGAGCTTTTAACCATGTTATAAATAGAGCTGTTAAAGTCAACACACTAACTCCTGGGATTAATCATAAAAAAGCTTGCATTAATAATGAACTGGCACAGATTAATCACGCAGTCTGTTTTGACCAAACACGCTCTTTTGGATTATGCAGCGAGACAAATGAGCACAGACCACTCAGCAGCTGATGTTTAGAAGCGCAGGACAAGCCAAAACACCACTAAGATCATGAGTTGAACACAGTACGCTGTGTGAGGAAAATAATGGTTACGTGTGAGCGCTAAAACGAATAACATGAACTAAATACTTCACCAAACTGCAACAGAACACTTGTAAGCACCAGGCCAACAGGAGCAGCCTGCACAAACAAGTGCTTGAAGCATACACTCGTGCTAACATGAGTACATGCCCCTAAGCACTCCAGGCTAAATGCCTTGAGAGAGAAGTGTGTTAACTACACAACAAGTGACTGTGTGCGTGAGGAGCAGGACCTCATAAATTCTTCACTTGTAGCCATTTGGACTTTAAAATAATTAGATTTGGACAATATTCACTCTAAATTATGTACTTTTTCTAAAGGTAAAATAAACATTTAAATAATGTCATTGAAAGCAGCACGCACTATGATTAATAGTGATTAATCATATTTCAAAAGTGTGATTCATCTGATCTTTTTTTTTTTATCTCTTGAAAGCACTAATTATTATAACATTGTTCCTTCGTCAAAAACTTGCCTGCAGTAGTTTTAAGCTTCATTCACAATTTTCCATTAATCATGTTTACAAGATAATCGTCGCTGCTCCTTCTTTGATCCTCACAAAAACACTTGGTTCCAACAGCCCCAGATTTCTAATGTCAAAGATAGAAATCCTGAGCGCTCCTGTCACACTCCCATCTGAGCATTTCAGCCTCAAATACCATTCAACTGTGTGCCTACATTAGGGAGCAAGCTAGTTTGTGTTTATTTCCCCATGGTCATCCCCTCTGCTGCCAGTAGATGGAGTATTAATGCCAAACCTGATGAGGGAAAGCAAAGGTACAAGAGCATGTTTAAAGGCCTATAACAATATGTCTTTAAACATTTTATAGTTTGTAAAACCCCGAGGGAAGAGTGAGATAAAGCTCTGCATGTGCCTGACCTAGTTATGTGTTTGTCAGAGGAAAGAACTAGTTAAGACTCACGGGCAGTACTTCCTCTGCTCAGTTTGACAATCCAGTACTCCAGCTGATTTTAATAAATGAGGTGTTCATTTTCAGAACCCCGGTAACAGGGAAAGGAAAATGGTATGACACTATTTTGTATCATAAGAATTACATATATATAGTAACCATAAACCATGCTAAGAAGAGCTCTTTTTGAATCTTTAGTAACAAATTGAACAGTAGCAAGAGGTTATGCAGATGACAACATTTTATCTGAGTGGCAATGGTGAGTAAAGACTCCTGTAAGAGCTCAAAGCATTACTAAAATGTGAAAAAGTTGCTACAGTTTGTTAATAAAAAAAACGTTGCCAGCCGGATTCAACGAAGCAAACAGGTCAGGCCATTCAATTTAAGGCCCGGGGGTCAAATCAGGCCCTCCAAGGGATATGATCCGGCCCTCAACCCATATTCAAAAAATATAGAAAATATTTGATTTCTTGTTTTTTATTTAGACCTGGTTTAGAACTAGATTAGACATATTTTAGGCCTGGTTTAGACCTAGATTAGACATAGTTTAGACCTGGTTTAGGCCTAATTTAGACCTGGTTTAGTTCTGGTTTAGACCTGGATTAGACCTAGTTTAGACCTGGTTTAGTCCTGGATTAGACATGGTTTAGTCTTGATTTAGTCCTGGTTTAGTCTTGATTTAGACCTGGTTTAGTACTGATTTAGTCTTGATTTAGACCTGGTTTAGTCCTGGACTACTCCTGGATTAGTCCTGTATTAGACCTGGTTTAGACCTATTTTAGACCTGGTTTAGTCCTAGTTTAGTGCATTTTGGTTCTCTTCTTTTTTGTCATATTTTCAAAAGTGTTGGACACATTTCTGGCCCCGAGGACAAAATCATCCAAAAAATCTGACAGTAAAATAAAGTAGCACTGAAATGGGTCCAAGCCTCCTGTTGGATAATTGCTGCATGGCTGATTGTCTTTCACCTGCAACACAGCACTTAAACCCAACTGACGTGGATATGATAATGTCTGTGTTTGGGAAGAGTCAAATCATCAGTATCAAGCAGAGAAAATATCTCCGGAGACGCACAAACTACAAACATTGAAGAACTGTCCAATGCATTATTAAAAACTGGAGTGAGGAACCATCATCTTCGAGGCAGAAATGTGGTCAGGAAAAAATTCTGAATGATCACTTAAGCATTTGACAAAATTAAATAGGTGAAAAGCAACTGTACAACTCAGGGCTGTGTTTTATTGTGAAAGTAAGAGTTTTTCCACATGAACAATGCAAAGGGAATTTAAGGGATTGGGACTGAAAAGCCGTGCAGAGCAGATAGCAGGTAAACATCTACAACACAGACTTATTTACGCTACTTTTCTGTTCTGCTTTTTATTGAAACGGTGTCCAGACAGAAAGTGCGTTTGGATGGACAGAGGACACGCTTATGTTCACGCTTTCCAGAGACGAGGCGACTTGGGGAAAAGTGGCTGGAGTTTATTTCAGTGAAGGACACCATCGGAGAAAGTGTGCTTTGACTGTTTTGACATTTTGCCAAGGACTATAGCGTCAACAAAAGCATGTGTGATGATGGACTAAAGCACGGACTCTAAAGAAGGATTTCTTCCCAACAATAAAGAGTCGTTCGGTGAGTAAGATGCAAGTCTTCGTCTTCTTCCACTTGTCCGGGGCCAGGTCGCGGGGGCAGCAGTCTAAGCAGGGACTCCCAGAACTCCTTCACCCCAGACACTTCCTCCAGCTCCTCCAGGGGAATCCCGAGGCGTTCCCAGGCCAGTCGAGAGACATAGTCCCTTTGGAAGTCGTTTTGGAAACTATCGCACACAAATAATTACTTTTAAATGCTCTCTTTTGTGTTTCTTACGTTATTATTATTCCCTTTGTAAACCCCGTGTGATTGTGTTAGGCTTAAACCATTTTAATACATTGTTTTTGGGCGAATATACAATTTTCAAACCAACAAAAGGTAACATACTATATCTATATATGCTACGTGCTAACAATGAATACTCCATACAAGTGTAATATCTCTTCTCACGTGTAAATGCAACAGCAAAAGTAACAAGATGATTGATTTGCGACACGTTGTAGTAAGGAGGACCAAATTACTTACAGGAGAGAATGATGCTTCTAACTACATTGTGACATTTATTGTGCGATGCGTCTCCACCAAAGCACCCATCAGCCCTTGTGTTCCACCCGCTGTCACACGTGAGCACGGCTTCAGGTTTGCCCATTACCGCCTCGAGAGAGCTGTGAAAATGGATCTTAGGACTGACTCATGCTTTCAAGTGCGAGGTTAGAGGGGAAGAGGGTGAATGGCCTCATTTAAGACACATGCAGGTCTTCTAACACTATTACCCTGACAGATGAGGGAGGGAGAGGGGACACGTGTGAGATCCCTTGATGACGACTTCATTCTTACAGCTGCATCAGTCCGTTCACAGCATTTGACTTTTCTGACGTTTCTACCTCATGGATGGAGCAACGGATGGATACAGTCTCATGCAGAGGATGTTCTTCGTTGGAGAACATCCTCTGCATAAACCTCTCCACTCTGCTTCTATTAACGTTGGATTAAAGACCCCATAGACCAGGGGTCTATATATAAACGTATTTTTTCCGGGGGCCGAAGATGCACGATGTGCCACCAGTTGACAAGATTTAGAATTGCACAAAACTCAATTCAGTTTTATTCTTCTATGTGTCATTACCGTTACAATGTTATAAAGATATGGGGTTGCCTGGCCTCCATTCTAATCTCCATGTATTATTTAATACTGTCGATTAGTCTGGAGATGCCGCCACATAATTTGACTTCAGTGGGCGGGACAAACGTGTCAACCAGACGAACAGCGGACGTGACGACAGCACCACAAAATACGGTTTATGTGCGAAAGGCAGCAGAGAGCTGTGGCTGTCAATCCAAAATGTCTGTAGCTGTAAAGCTTCCTCGTTCTGTGGCTTTAACGACATGTCCTGGTCCTTTAAAACAGAGAAACCCCGAACGTTTTCTCTGTCATGGACGCAATCTTGCTTGTTATTGCTTGTAATCGCGGCACACAGATGTGGCGTTCTCCTCTCACGGCTCTGATTGGCTCGGTTGCCGCAGAATAGAGGAAGTAGAGGGTTTACCGATCAGGCCCAGACACACTTTCTTTCAAAATTGAAAGATATTGAAAGCTAATGGGAATGGCTGGTCAGACTAGATCTGGAGCCTCATTTATAAAACTTGAAAGTCATGTACTTAACGCAAGCTTTATAAATAAGACCCCAAGGCTGTTCAACTTTAGGCCTGGGGGCCAAATCAGGCCCTCAACCCATCTTCCAAAAACATAGAAAATATTTTATCTCTTGTTAGTCCTGATTTAGGTTTACCTGGTTTAGTCCTGGTTTAGTCCTAGTTTAGATCTGGTTTAGACCTGGTTTAGTCCTGATTTAGACCTGGGTTTAGTCCTTGCTTAGTCCTGGTTTAGTCCATGTTAAAACCTGACTTAGACCTGGGTTTTTTCCTTATTTAGTCCTTTCCATACCTAGGTTTAGTCTTGATTCAGACCTGGTTTAGACCTTGTTTAGTCCTGGCTTAGACCTGGTTTAGACCTGCTTTAGTATGTTCAGTTCTTCTTTTTTTCCTAAAGCGTTGTTGTTTCTGGCACAAAACCAAACCAAAAACCATCCAAAAAATAAGGCCCTTGCTAAAATAAAGTTGAATTGCCTTGATATAAAGTTGAATTGCCTTGATATAGATCGTCACCAGGAGAAAATTTTAACTAAATAACAATTGGCCAAACATCTCCCGCTGCAGTGTCTCAAAACATAACCATGTCTTATTTAACATTCACAACAGATGTGGTTTAGTCATGAAAAAATAACTGTTAGTGTATGATCAACCAAGCCTGAACCAGGACTAACCGAGAATCAAACCAGGTCTAAACCAAAACCAAATCAAGTAGACTAACGCATGATTAAACCAGGAAAAAGAAGATGAGATTTTTTGACAGTTGGACCCTCAAGCCATTTGTGGTTTGGATCTGATTGTTTGGAGTGCCTGATCTGGGCCCCGGGCCTAAAGTTGAATAGGCCTGCCTTAAGACACAAGTGTAATCCCTCATTCATCCAGCAGTGGTCCACAGTAGAAAACAATTCAAAAGTAATCATCTGGACCGTGTTGTTTTTTTTTTTTTAATGCAGACATTTCAACTACCATCCAGGAGTCATTTTCAATCTGAAGTTACTGGGCAGAGGGGTTGAAAATGTATTTCCTGGAAAGGTTTTATCCAGACCGGTATTAGTCTGGTCAGTGGGTTCATCCAGATGGGTCTGAGGTGAGAGAAGTTTGATTTGGTTCTAAATGATGACCAATGAGCTCCTGTTTCACATCACGGGAACGAATGAAGCTGATTACACAGTTCTGCCAGAGTTTGGCCCGAGGACAGAGGCAGTAGTGACCAAACTCACTCTTTGAAGAACTGGAAAAGTGTATTCTGGATGCCGGGGAAGACACTGTACACTGCCTGAGCTATAGATGATTCCTGGTTTAAGGACGAGCTATGCCCTGAAACTCGCCTGCCTTTCTCACCTGTCGCCCCAGAACTCTATGTTCTGTGATAACCTATGATTCAACCAGACAGGTCCCAGTAACAGTGACTGTCACCCACTGCCCCTGACAGTTTCTGAGAAGCACAGTGTTTACCTGACACTTTACCTGATAAATACCTAGTATTTTGTCACTTGACAAAATACTACACGCACGCTTGTGATGAGGGGAAAACAATATGGTTAGAAGCTCAAATTTTATAACATGCCTATTTAAAATTATCTTTAATATGTTTTACTTTTTGGTTTAAAATAGTTTAAAACATGTTTAGTTCATGAAATAAAAATATATTTCACTTTTACTTTAAATAACTGTTTTTTTTTTCTTTCAGCAAGATCTTGAGCCACAAAATTGGAGCAAGATTTTGTCTAATTGCCACAATGACAGTGGATTGTGTCTCACCTTACTTGCTATCGAGTACTTAAATATAGTATTTTCATCACAGGTCATATTTTTTTAGGCGTAGCTTGTTATCGCAAAAGATAATATCCATGGAGACAACAAGGTGACATTTGAAATGCTATGCTGTGCAAAGTGAATGTTGTCTGGAAGGTCAGTGGGAGTTCACATTTTTGCCACTCCAGGCAACCACAATGAGTTTGAGTCAGCTAAACCCACGCCTGGGGATGCCTTCCGCCTTATTGTCCTGTGAAGTCTTAAATTGAGCTATTAGCTGCTAGGAAGTGACAATGGTCGGTCTGAGAAGCCCAGGGGAAGCCTGCAGACGCCTACATGTAACACTCATTTGTGATGTCAGAGCTGCTTTTCACTGAGAACGACCAAGGACGAGCAAAAACGCAAAGAGGAAGAAAGGTGCATTGTGGGCTGAGATCCACTGGCCTTGAGAAATGAAGAGCTTTTATCCGCAACAGAAATACCATCTCTGAATCAGCTGCAAATTATGCTACAATTCTGTATGATTTAAATGTAATGAATCCAGATTTGGTGATAGTTCCGGTTTTGAAACATGAATTGGCACATTGGAAAAGATTGTTGATGTCACAGGATGACAATGCACAGTGCACTTTGCAGTGATTTGGACGTCTTTTACTGCATGCTTTTATTTTGAAATGTCTTTTATCATCTGCACTGAACTGTTTTACTTCACAAACAATTGCACCTGCGGCTGTTTTACCTGTTTTTTACCTATGGCTGTAGAGACTGGGGGGAACAAATTGGCACGGAGCACTTTAAGAGTTGAGGAGAACGGCAGTCGGGACAGTAGCAGCACCTCACACACTGCGCGCTACAGCAGTCGGGACAGTAGCAGCACCTCACACACTGTGCACTACAGCAGGCGGGACAGTAGCAGCACCTCACACACTGTGCACTACAGCAGGCGGGACAGTAGCAGCACCTCACACACTGCGCGCTACAGCAGGCGGGACAGTAGCAGCACCTCACACACTGCGCACTACAGCAGTCGGGACAGTAGCAGCACCTCACACACTGCGCACTACAGCAGGCGGGACAGTAGCAGCACCTCACACACTGCGCACTACAGCAGGCGGGACAGTAGCAGCACCTCACACACTGCGCTGTACAGCAGGCGGGACAGTAGCAGCACCTCACACACTGCGCGCTACAGCAGGCGGGACAGTAGCAGCACCTCACACACTGCGCACTACAGCAGTCGGGACAGTAGCAGCACCTCACACACTGCGCGCTACAGCAGGCGGGACAGTAGCAGCACCTCACACACTGCGCGCTACAGCAGGCGGGACAGTAGCAGCACCTCACACACTGCGCGCTACAGCAGTCGGGACAGTAGCAGCACCTCACACACTGCGCGCTACAGCAGTCGGGACAGTAGCAGCACCTCACACACTGCGCACTACAGCAGTCGGGACAGTAGCAGCACCTCACACACTGCGCACTACAGCAGGCGGGACAGTAGCAGCACCTCACACACTGCGCACTACAGCAGTCGGGACAGTAGCAGCACCTCACACACTGCGCGCTACAGCAGGCGGGACAGTAGCAGCACCTCACACACTGCGCACTACAGCAGTCGGGACAGTAGCAGCACCTCACACACTGCGCGCTACAGCAGTCGGGACAGTAGCAGCACCTCACACACTGCGCGCTACAGCAGGCGGGACAGTAGCAGCACCTCACACACTGCGCGCTACAGCAGTCGGGACAGTAGCAGCACCTCACACACTGCGCACTACAGCAGGAGGGACAGTAGCAGCACCTCACACACTGCACACTACAGCAGGCGGGACAGTAGCAGCACCTCACACACTGCGCACTACAGCAGTCGGGACAGTAGCAGCACCTCACACACTGCGCACTACAGCAGTCGGGACAGTAGCAGCACCTCACACACTGCGCACTACAGCAGTCGGGACAGTAGCAGCACCTCACACACTGCGCACTACAGCAGTCGGGACAGTAGCAGCACCTCACACACTGCGCACTACAGCAGGCGGGACAGTAGCAGCACCTCACACACTGCGCACTACAGCAGGCGGGACAGTAGCAGCACCTCACACACTGCGCACTACAGCAGTCGGGACAGTAGCAGCACCTCACACACTGCGCACTACAGCAGTCGGGACAGTAGCAGCACCTCACACACTGCGCACTACAGCAGTCGGGACAGTAGCAGCACCTCACACACTGCGCACTACAGCAGGCGGGACAGTAGCAGCACCTCACACACTGCGCACTACAGCAGTCGGGACAGTAGCAGCACCTCACACACTGCGCGCTACAGCAGGCGGGACAGTAGCAGCACCTCACACACTGCGCACTACAGCAGGCGGGACAGTAGCAGCACCTCACACACTGCGCACTACAGCAGGCGGGTCTCTCTGCCCCTGCCTGTAAGCACCGGCCTTAGTACTCTGGCAGGGTTTTGAACTGCTGTTGCTGCCGTGAAGGCGCCATAAAAAGGGAACGTGTTACTGTGTCGAACGTGTTTGTTCCAGAGCGGCTCGGCCACCTGGAAGTCTGAGGAGTGAAACCAGAGTAGGGCGCTGAACACAGCAGACCTGTCCTGTAAGCATTGTTTTAGTACTCTGGCAGGTTATATCAGGTCAGCGGCCTTAGGAGCTGAGTGTATATAAAAAAGGACCAAGTGACTGCCCCGAACATCCATGTTTTACAGATCTGCATCGACATACTGAACTCCATTCTCCGTAACCCTCCCCCGTTTTTAAGGACTTTTAGTCTTTTATCAATGGGCCCAATGGTTTACTTAATTACGAAATAAATAATATTTTGAACCGTTATTTGTTTTTATGGTCTTATTACTTACACTGCTTACCTGGTTTTAGAATCTTTTACCTTTAAGTATTAAGAGTTCCTAGTGTCTTTTAAAATGAATTAGGTGGTGTTGGGTTTTTTTAGTAGTTTTACACCGATCAGCCACATTTACATGTATTCGGGCTTCAAAACTCTGTCATAGACACGATGAATGGGTACATGTGGCTCATACACTTGCCAGCGGGGAAAGTGAAGATCACAAAAAAATGGATGACACAATATGAAACAGTGATCAAGGACTGGCCTAACATAGTGATCCACAGTAAAAAAACAAAAAAAAATAAATAAAAAAAAAAAAGAAAGAAAAGAAAAATGGAAAAAACAACTTTTGCCAAGTCAAGCAGTTATTTCCCCATGATTCATTGTGTACGATGTGCCCTGATTGGCCGAAAAGTGGTGACCTTAGCAAACGCTGCTGCACAATTTTTTTCCTAACAAAGTGCGTTTATAATATCCACAGATTATACATTACAAACCCAGTGTCTTTCCATTAAGTTGCTTCTGTCAAACAATGTGTAATGGAAAGAGAATTTAGCTTAACTTAAAAAAAGAAAAATCAGGCATAGGCCCTTTAAAGAAGACCTATTGTGCTTCTGTCTTCTATATAGTTTTAATCTACGACACTCATCATTGTGTTATCTTTTGGATATCTTAAATGGCAATGTTGATCTAAAATGACAAGTTTTAAAAATAAGTCTGCTTACTTTTGTGTTTAAAAAAGTAGTGGTGTTTTGCGATGGCCCTGTTTCCTTTTTTTCATTTGTGCCAAAATGTCTACATGTCGCTGCCAAATCCTATGTAAAAAAAATATAATTACTGAAGTAAATATCAATGGGCTTGACACGGGGAGCGGTGAAAACCTGGACTAACGAAGCAATTGCACCTTTGTGCAGAAGATTAAAGATTGCTCAAATATGCACTAATCGCTCTAAATACAACTTTGAGTACTTCAGTGACAAGACAATTATAATATGGTTAAAAGCTAGTAAAAGTCGGTTTTGCCTAATAGGTCTCCTTTAAGACTTTACATGGATGTTTTGTGCCATTTATGTGAATATGTTCATCTCTCTGTGTCTGTATTTTGTTTTTGTTTGTGTTGCATATAAATGGTGGAATTTAAAAGAAAAGGAAACAATTGTTCACAAATCGAATAATGATCAGCGGTTACACTTATAAAACTTTAAATTCTGCCGAAAATAAGGTGACCAGATGTCCTCTTATGCCATGACATGTCCTTCTTTTTAGAGTCAAAAAGCATTGAGGAGGAATTCAAAATTTTCCATAAATGTTAGGAATTCTAACTCTCCACCAGTCAACAGCTTTGTGTGGGCTACTTTTCTAAGTTTGACGATACTCTTGGCTCATCTGATCAGAGACAGGAAGCAGCGTGTGTCTAAATTCCTGCAGCGTGTGTCTAAACTCCTGCTGCGTGTGCGAACCCAAAATGCACATAAACGGGTTCATCTTACGGTGAACAGGGGTAGCCATCTGCGGATAAGTTCGATGTTCTAACTGTGCGTTTCATGTCTCAAACGCTGCACCACTTTGCATTAGACGAGTTTGCGCTGATACGTTCATAAATCCCATTCGTGAGCTGCTGCACAATAATAGAATAATGTGCCATATGCCCAGGGGTGTAACACCAAATTCTGGGTCCCAGCTACAGACCTTCCTGGTGGGCCCTTAATACACAATTTTGTATGTGATTTATTGATCTTTGCAAATTTGTCATTAACAGGGCTCTGAGGTCTCCTGCATTGACCGTGAGACACACGCAATTCACCTCCATCACACGCACACACGCCACACCTCCCATTTCTCACGCTGAAAAATCAGTCTAAATTTTGAAGAATTTAACCTTAATATAGTGCCAAATGTACGTGATCAAAACAGGGTTTGGTGGTGTTTTAACAACTCCAATCAGTCAGTGGCATCTGAAATGTTCCACCTCCATTTACAACAAAGTAACATCGCAAAATATATATATTTTTCAGTCGGGTGAAGCCAGTCACTCCGCTCAGCTGTGTGTTGTTGTGAGTGAAGTGCACAGGCTCACGGTCCAACCTTTTCACAATAAAGCCTTCACTGCAGGGAGCAAACGCAGGAACTTTTATCTTGAAAGCACCACGCAGGAAGCATTTAGTGTTTATCAGGGAACCTGACATCGCAGACGCACTTAAACTTTTCTGAGACTACTACCGCAAATTTTGAGTTTAAAGTCACAATTTCGAGTTAAAAGTCAGACTTATGAGTTTAAAAGCCAGAATTTTGAGTTTTTCACACAATGGTATGCGAGCTGCAGAGAAGTACTTTAGAGATGGCTTTACCACCAACGAAATACTGCATTTACATTTACATGGCCCTGTTTCCTTTTTTTCATTTGTGCCAAAATGTCTACATGTCGCTGCCAAATCCTATGTAAAAAAATATATAATTACTGAAGTAAATATCAATGGGCTTGACACGGGGAGCGGTGAAAACCTGGACTAACGAAGCAATTGCACCTTTGTGCAGAAGATTAAAGATTGCTCAAATATGCACTAATCGCTCTAAATACAACTTTGAGTACTTCAGTGACAAGACAATTATAATATGGTTAAAAGCTAGTAAAAGTCGGTTTTGCCTAATAGGTCTCCTTTAAGACTTTACATGGATGTTTTGTGCCATTTATGTGAATATGTTCATCTCTCTGTGTCTGTATTTTGTTTTTGTTTGTGTTGCATATAAATGGTGGAATTTAAAAGAAAAGGAAACAATTGTTCACAAATCGAATAATGATCAGTGGTTACACTTATAAAACTTTAAATTCTGCTGAAAATAAGGTGACCAGATGTCCTCTTATGCCCAGACATGTCCTTCTTTTTAGAGTCAAAAAGCATTGAGGAGGAATTCAAAATTTTCCATAAATGTTAGGAATTCTAACTCTCCACCAGTCAACAGCTTTGTGTGGGCTACTTTTCTAAGTTTGACGGGCGGTGGCTCATCTGATCAGAGACAGGAAGCAGCGTCAGCAAAGTCAGACTTATGAGTTTAAAAGCCAGAATTTTGAGTTTTTCACACAATGGTATGCGAGCTGCAGAGAAGTACTTTAGAGATGGCTTTACCACCAACGAAATACTGCATTTACATCACAGTGGGCAAACGCACTCTTGAACTGATTTTAAGGAGGGTCTTGTAAGAATAAAGGGTCGATGTTAGAATAAAACTGATGTGGCTGAAGTGGCAGCGTTAATTGAGCAACAGCTTGAGACGTCTGGTCAGTACCAGGCTATCCATGGATGCACCAAAAACGATAACTTTTAAACTCATAATTATGACTTTAAAACTTGAAATTATGACTTCCAGTGGGGCTTTCATTTTTTATTCATTGGCGTAAATGGGCTTCTATACCGTGTTGCTGTGTCTGGCTCTGGGAATTTTTCTTTAGTTGTTGTTAGTGTCTTTTCTAGTTTACAGGTTTGCTCAGGACACTTTAAAATGCCCAAATATTTCATAATATGACAAATTGGACATTTTACAATGTTCCTTGGTACACTGGTTGAAAACATATTAATGCACAAAGTTAGGCATGGGATTTATACATTTACAACAATAATAGGGACGTCGTACTGGTTTCACAAATTTTAATTATTCAGTGTAATATGTTGAATTCCTAAAACCTTTGGGGAGCTACTTGGAAGAGGGCGGAGAGCTACTGGTTGCTCTGAGCTACAGGTTGGAAACCCGTGCTCTATGGTTTCTACATAAACCTAACAATAATAACAATAACAATAATTCTGTCATTTATGGACATCCTGTGTAGTTTGTGGCCTATATTATGATACAGTACTGTTGTTTGTTTTTGTTTTTGCAATAACTACCAGACTAATTTCACAAAGATCTCCAAACATAATAAGACATTAAAATCACTACTTTTATTTGTTGACAACTTGGCCAATATGTGAAGAATGATTTTCCTCTTTTTTAAAGGTGTGATGGGGCCCTCAGAGCTCATGCATAATTGTATTGAGTCTCTCAAGGACTAAACTTAACCATAATGCATTTGATCACAACAAAAATAGATTAAAACATAGATAAATGCAACTGAGCAACTGAAAGCAGCCCCTGCATGTGCCTGCCAGGTACAACAATGTGTCTTATGTAGGCTATGTTTTTAATTAGTAGTGATGTGGCCATTGTAATTAGTATTTCATCATTATTAATTATTTTAAATGTGTACTGGTACTTCTTTGCATGGCAGAAGCTGAACAGAGGAAGGGAAACAATACATGAAGTGATAATATGAGACATGAAGCCTGTCCGTTGTTCATTTAATAACACAGATGAATCCTGTGTTCACTGGCTCTGTTCCTGCGCTCTTTATACTTTCACATCCCTGTGAGGCCTGGGGATGTGCAGTGCTTTCACCATGTTTAATCTGACATCGCTGATTTCTAAGCATTGCTGTCTGCGCTGTTTTTTCTCCGTGTGCAGCACAAACACAGGCGAAGGAACAAGCCCTCACTCTATGTCTGACACTTTTGTCCCTGTGATTACACCTACATCCTGGCCTTTCCTGCATTAACACTGCAGCGAGTGCGTCGTAATCGTGTCCCTCTCTGCCCCCATTTGTCATCACATGTAACACAAATTATTACTGTACACTCTCTCTTGTGGCATGTATGTAGTGTGTATGTGGCGTGTACGTGGTGTGTATGTGGTGTGTATGTAGTGTGTATGTAGTGTGTATGTGTTGTGTATGTGGTGTGTATGTATCAAATCAAATCAATTTATTTTTATAATGCCCAAAATCACAACAACAGTTGCCTCGATGGGCCACAGGTAGAAAGCAGTTCAGATAACTGTCCCAGAATGCCCCTGTCCTTTGACCCTCCTTCGCGGCGAGGAAAAACTACAAAAAACCCCATGGGAAAAAGGAGGTGTGTGTAGTGTGTATGTGGTGTGTATGTTGTGTGTATGTAGTGTGTATGTAGTGTGTGTGTAGTGTGTATGTGGTGTGTATGTTGTGTGTATGTAGTGTGTATGTAGTGTGTATGTGGTGTGTATGTAGTATGTGGCGCGTACGTGGTGTGTACGCGGTGTGTATGTGGTGTGTATGTGGCGTGTATGTAGTGTGTATGTGGCGTGTATGTAGTGTGTATGTAGTGTGTATGTTGTGTGTATGTGGTGTGTATGTTGTGTGTATGTAGTGTGTATGTTGTGTGTATGTAGCATGTATGTAGTATGTGGCGTGTACGTGGTGTGTACGCGGTGTGTATGTGGCGTGTATGTAGTGTGTATGTAGTGTGTATGTTGTGTGTATGTAGTGTGTATGTAGTGTGTATGTAGTGTGTATGTTGTGTGTATGTGGTGTGTATGTAGTGTGTATGTTGTGTGTATGTAGTGTGTATGTAGTGTGTATGTGGCGTGTACGTGGTGTGTACGTGGTGTGTATGTAGTGTGTATGTTGTGTGTATGTAGTGTGTATGTAGTGTGTATGTAGTGTGTATGTAGTGTGTATGTAGTGTGTATGTTGTGTGTATGTAGTGTGTATGTAGTGTGTATGTGGCGTGTACGTGGTGTGTACGTGGTGTGTATGTAGTGTGTATGTTGTGTGTATGTAGTGTGTATGTAGTGTGTATGTTGTGTGTATGTAGTGTGTATGTAGTGTGTATGTTGTGTGTATGTAGTGTGTATGTAGTGTGTATGTAGTGTGTATGGGCGTGCATGATACAAACACATTAATAAATGAAATAACAATATGCATATTGCATATTCCAATATTGCAATGACAACAATTATTAAATGAATTAATTATTCAGTCCAATAAGATCAGGCATGTCCAAACTAAGGCCCGGGGGCCAAATCGGGCAAATCGGGCCTCCTGGTGAACTGGCCCACATTGTCCTGAGAAGTACTTTTTACAGCAAATTTCAATTTTTTTACAATTATGACCTGTATAAGTGACATTTTGGTGCGAGACAGACCTGATATTATGGCATCGAGCCTGAATTTAGATGTGGTGGCACCTAAAACATCAGATTAAAACAACATTTCACGATTGATTATGGGCCCTCCGCTTGGTCTATATTTCATTAGGCGGCCCTCGATGGAAAAAGTTTGGACACCCCTGAATAAGATGGAACCTTACAGTTTGAGGTTTTGGAGCTGTGACCCTACAAATAGTACATAGTACAACAGAATCACACTGACCCCACAGACATGAGGAGTCCCCTCACAAATAATCGCTTATGACAAGCAATACTTAGGCTACACCTTCCCAACCTGGAGAGGCAAATTGGGCTTAAAACAAGCTAATAATGTTCCAGTGTGCAGTCAGCCTTAAGTCACAATCTTTCACTCAGTTTAAGCTTAGATTACCTTTTGACCCAAACAAGCTAAATTTAAAATTTTGAGATCTGACTACTTATTTTCAACTGAAAAAGACTGTCTTGGTGTCATAATGAGGCTGTTGTGTGCTGTTTTGGTATCTGAAAAGCAGGAAGCACGCTGTTAGCATGCTAGTAGTTGTTAGCTTTGCTGCACCAGGAGCAGAGAATCAGTCACAACCACAGGACACAGACTCAAGGCCCACAGGAGAGAAGAGGCCCACACCAAACCTCCACCGGGGCCCATGAGCCAGGGCCCAGCAGCCACAGCCGACCACCGCTTCCAGTACAGAGGGCCCCTCAGAGAAAACACTGGGGAGCCTAAAATGGATAAAAGAATAGATGAAGAAATATTAATTAAATAGGAATAGGGTAAAACTAGGATATAAATACATCTAAACTAGTAAGCCTAAAATAAATGAACACAATAAATAGCATAAATAAAATAGATTAATACATAATTAAATGTCATTATTTCTATTGTTCTTGAGTGTATGCTAAGTCACTTATTAAGGTCTACCATATGGCATTAAATCAAACACAGCTCTGTGCTACGTCACTGGTGCTTTCTGCTTCTGTCCACACAAACATAAGGAGACCAAACCTGTTCTGATAAAGAGGACATAGGCCCTGCACGTGAGACACTATTTCTGGAAAGACAAATGTGATTCATGACTTGTTTACTATACAAGAATTACCTGCAAGCAGCTATTTCAGTGCACACACGTATTACTGTCTAAAGGGCATAGGCAGCATTAGCTTTATTACAGGGTCTATAATAAGATGAAGAGAACATTCAAGTGAGCTGTGGATAAAAGTGCTTTGCACAGAACATGTACTTCTGTTTCCCCCTGTATGTTTTTCCCAGCTCTTAAAGCTTTCACTGAAAATGTGTTTAATTGGCTCTGATGTCTGCGTTGTCGGGCCTTTCATGTTTTCAATCTATTTTATGCCTATTTTTTACTTCTCATGGCACAGCCACTGAAAATCATAACAGATTTTAAAAGTATATTAATACTACACTGCAAAAAATGAATTTATACATGAGTTCAAATGTCTTGTTTTCAGGATATTAATCCAGACGTTTTGACTAGTTACGATTAGTAAAGAGTATTTACTTGATGGAACTAGATAATTACTTTTTTTTTTTAAAACCCGTTTATGGCTTGTTTCAATACATTACTTTCTTACTTCAAGCCAAATTATCTGCCAGTGAGTTAAGATTATTCTACTTACTATTTTAAATAAATGTGCTATTGGCACATTTAATTTCTTATTTTAAGATAAATTATCTCATAATCCGGCAGAAATGCCCTGAAACCTGTGACATATTCTTCATCATGTAAGAATTGAAATATCACTGAGTCAAATCTACTTTAATCTAAATGAAAAATTGTAAATTCAAGTCATTGTAAATTAGGCTAGATATACATTTTTACTGTGTATGCTTTATCCACATGTTGCACTGTTCTGAACACCAAACTGGTCCACTGTAAGGTTTTTTCGTCTTATAAGATTTATGGATGTCACACGCAAGACGTGATGAGTTAAAAGTTGTAAGACAGAACGCAGTCACACATGATGAATCACACGATCAGTCGTAGCATAGCGAGTGAATAACAGGCTCAGGCTCTGTGTGATAAAGTCATCAGAGTTGTACCTGTTAGCAGAGGCTAGCGCGTCATGCTAGCGGTGTTTTCGTGTTTGTAAAAGTTGTTTAATGAAAGAGAAATGAGAAGATAAGGTCCCTCCTCTGCCATTAGTTTGAGATACACTTGTGTTTACATTTTTGACAAAGACTGATCGTAGGCGCAGCAACAAGAAGACTCACTCTGCGACCAGATTCCAAAATATCAAACATGTTTGATATGAATCGTAGCTCGTCTTTGGTCATACGACGGTTCTAAGTTTGGTCATTGTCCCCGGCACACTCTGAGATCTATGAGCTATGAATTTGAGCTACGACTCACGATTCTTTCCTCCATCACAAATCTTACGTTGCGGCAGTGGACTTAACTTAATTACCTTATGTGTTCCCAGTATCCTAAATATTCACCGCGATGAATTAAAAAGTGCTTTTTACAACTCTTTGAGGCCAGGTTTTATTATTAGTTTCTTTTATTGACCTTTATTTAACCAAAAAAGTCCCACTGAGATTTACAATCTCTTCTTCAGGGGAGTCCTGGCCCCAGAGGGGCGGAACTTATTGCACATTTTAGTGGTATACAGTCTACACAGACATGGAGAGAGTATGCAAAATCCACATAGAAAGGCCCCACACCACCCAGTAGTCAAGAGCAGGACCTTCTTGCTGTGAAATGTAATGTTCTTGGTAAAAATAGAAAATAACCTAGAAAAACCTTCTTTTTCAGATGGCTCAGTCAGACAGACAGAGCCCTCGTCCTTATTTATTCTGCTGAAGACTCTTATCTTACCAGATGTCAGTTATCTTTTTACATCTGCAAACCCTGTGCCATTGCCGTTAAATGAGTCTGTTTACATCTACAGCCTCAATATATTTCGTCTGTCTGGGTTGGCTCCGCTCCTCATTTGCAGACAGAAGTGTGTATTGACCGTCCCTGTTCTCACAGTCGGGGTGGTCATGCTCACAGTCGGGGGGGTCATGCACACAGACGGGGGGAGGTCATGCACAGCTTCGGTGGATCCGTGTTCCTGGAAAAGCCAGGCTTGTGTAACTGCTGCAGGACAATTCTGTCAGTGTGGAAGGGCAGCAGTCTGAGCCCCGCGGCCATGACACTTCCTCTGTTTTCTGATATTCAAAAGGAATCTCAACCGGAACTACGGAAGACTCTTAATCCTGGGATTTATCTCGGTTAAGGATGCCAGACATTTTGTCATGTCAGGAATAATGACATCATGAAATAAAAACACTGATAACCGTACAATTTGAAGTATTTCTGTAATGTAAAAAAAATATCAGTGACAATTATGTCTTTTGACCTGATACAGTTCTTTGGTTGGTTCCTTTAGCTGGTTCCTACGGCTTCAAAGTTGTTATATTTGGCACAAAGCTGGTTTTGTATCTTTTAGTTTCTTTAACCAACTGTTTGCCTCTTGAACTGTCAACAATGAATTATTTAAAAAAAGTTATAATGTAAACGTAATGCTTTGGATATATAATGTGACTTTCAACCTATTCAAAGCGCTTTACAGTAAAGTAAGTAAAATCTCATGCTATAGCGACTTTTTTGAGCTTTTAACCACGTTCCAACATTGTTCCGTCACCTAAAACACACCTGAAGTTGCATTTAGCTGCAATCATGCCATTTTGAGGAATGTTGATCCGACCATCAAAAACACTACCTGCTGAACTCCCTCGATCAATGACGTTTTTACAGATTTTAAAGTCTGGCAACACCGGCAAGTACCCTCAGATCGATAATGACTTCCGGATGGCGGTTGATTTGTCTTGATTTCAAAAACAGTGTCCAGATGGCTATATTTTTGAATCCTTTTCTACAGTGTTGCTAACGTTAAATGTAATCTCTTACACTTGTACATAATCACAGTAAAAAACTTCCCTGTTGTCTTTTACATGCAAAATTTAGTACTTTCCACCTATATTTCTTAAACGGATGTACATTCTCAAAGTGTGAAAGGCAAATTGATGTATTTTTTATTGTTTATGACTAGAAAAACGTGTAAAAGAACAGTATACTGGCTGGGAATGGCAAAACAAAACCATCAAATTAGCAAAATAACACCTGATACTTGTAAAAGCACACGTGACATTAAATTAAACAAAAAAGTAAATCTACATCTTCATAAAACACCCTCTGAAGTGTTGTTATGACTCACTTTATGGTGCCTATGTTTATATTTGCGGTGCGATTCCCAACGGCAGGGCCAGGTGTTAGACGGAGAACAGGCTAAATATAAACCCTAATCTTAAAAAAGGGCCATAACTTGTGCAGGGCTTTTCTGGGACACAGACAGTGAATGTTGTTGACTAAAGTGGAGTATGCGGCGTGTTACGGATGTGTTCTGGTCTGGGTCCCATGCAGGTCAGATGAGCTACACAGCAACAAGGAGAAAACAGCAAAACATTAGCTTTAGCTGTAGCGATTGGAGTAGAACTATGAATGGGCCTATATTTTGTACAACTTTTCTTTTAGTTTTAAGTCGTGTTGTGTTTTTTCCCCATTAAAACGTGTGGAGTTTTTCCCCCCATTCAATTTGTGACATCACCTACTTGTCTCTATGGCGATAAGTAGTTGAACTTTAATGCCATACTGTGGAACATTCAACATCATTACTTACAGAATTATACATGTATTTCTGCCTAAATAAAGCATGAACAAAGACTTAATTCATAGTGAACAAATGGTTTATTGAGAATAATTCAGGCTTAGTAACTATTTAAAGGACACTTTTAATGCTATAGTGACTTTTTAACTTTTAACTATGTTCTAACAAGGTTCCGTCATCAAAAACATACCTGAAGATGTATTTAGCTGCATTCACGCAAGTTTGAGAAATGTTGGTTTGTCAATCCTCTCCCTCCGAGTGTGAAAAACACTCCCTGCTGAACTCCCTCAATCAGTGACCTTTTTTCAGACAGCACTTATCTGAGAATCTCGGCTGTTTTGAATTCTTAATGGAAAAATATTCTGCATTTTTCATATTGTTATTAGCCTTTAAACATGCTCTTGGGTATGTTAAATTTACCATCTTATGTTTAGAAACAAACAAAGAAGTTTTTTATCAGCTGCATGGGATGACTCATACTTAGTACATCCAGTCAGTAGATGGCTCTAAGCGCTTACACAATTTAATTATATTATCTTTGTGCGACATGCCATTATCAAGCTAGCAGCAGCAGTTATTGTGTTTAAACGGCTGAAATGCTCAGAATGAGTCTGGCGATGATTTAAGGACTAAAAACAGTGGAAGATTTTCAGGTAAGTGACATAGATGATCCGAAAATACGTCCCGGATCAAGGAGTTCAGCAGGGAGTGTTTTTGACGCTCGGAGGGAGAGGATTTCTATTAAACATTCCTCAAAACAGCGTAAATGCAGCTAAATGCTACTTTAGGTATGTTTTTGATGATGGAACATTGTTAGAACATGGTCAAAAACCCAAAGTCACTGTAGCAGAATATGAGCCCTTTAAATCATCACCAAACTCAGTCTGAGCATTTCTGCCGTCACATCAGAATCAGAATCGGTTTATTGCCATTGTCAGTGATCAAACTTCACAAACATAGGAACATGCTTCGGCGTAAGGTGCAACATAAAACAATGAATAAAATATAATAAAATAAAATATACATGATGACTGTAACTGTGCGATAGCTCAGCATATCAAACCACCGTGTATATCCACATGTTCTAAAACATGTGTGACATATGTCAAAGTAAAGGAAGAGAATATTTAAAGGCAAATAATAATACAAATAATGTACAATATTTGTCCCTTAAATTATCGTCATCAAAACATATGCAATGTTTTTTTTTCCCATTCAGTTTGGTCTTGTGGCATCACCTACTTGTCTCCATTGCATTTTTGTGTGTTTTTCATTTGTCATTGGTTGTTGTCAATTTTAGATATTGGTTTACGTAAGTAATGAAATACTTAAGAAGCGGACGCATACAATTTCCCCAAAGCTCCTCTTTTCAGCTGTATCTCGGTCAAAGTGCATTCATACACACACTTGAGTGCATGACTGTGAATACTGCTTGCTTTGACACTGAGCCAAACCTACTCTGAGAATCCCAGACCAATCCAATGGTTTTTGTTGTCTCTGGGGTCACAATTTAACACAACTGATGATTGGCTCTTTAATATTCACATGTAAAAACACTCAAATGCTTAACCGTGCCACTTTACCTGAATTCACCCTATAGTAGTAATAGGAGTAGTGGTAATAGTAGTGCATTCTTTAAAAATGATTTGTTCATTATGAAAGTGTAGCATTAAGACAAGACAAATTAAGACAAATATTATGCAAAATGTACTTTTTTGAGCTTTTAGCCATGTTCTAGCTTTGTTCCGTCATCAAAATCATACTTGGAGTTAGATTTAGCTTCATTCATGCTAATTTGATGAATTCTGGTTTGAAAATCCTCTCTCTCCGACCGTCAAAAACACTTCTGAATTCCTTGGATGTATAACGTTCTTCTTTTCTGTTTTAAGTCCTTAAATTATCATCAGACTTGCTCTGAGCATTTCTGCTCACACAGCTAAGTTTCTATGGCGTCTCCCAAGACAGTGATACATTTATATTGTTTTTTGTGAAAACATTTTATTTTTAGTTGTGAAACATGAGATGTAAAAGTAAAGATACTCAAGAGGATATTTAAATGTGAATAATAATAGAAATAATGCACGATATTTGTCCTTTAAATCATGTAACGTTATCCTCATCAAAACATGTAATGTTTTTTTTTCATCCATTCAATTTGGTCCTGTGGCATCACCTACTTGTCTCCATGGAGATAGATAAATTAATGTCATACTGCAGAACATTCTTGGCAATACTGTTTCCAAGCAGACGAGCAGCTACATAGTGCACCTTTTTATGTTCATTTAGCAAACTTTTTACCCAAAAAAATTACAAATGACATGGAAAAGGTTAAGGAATTTTTGAAACGTGTGAGAAAGGAAGTTGCAGTCCAGTGTTCCACTTTTTGGTAATAGCGTTGTAAACCAATTAATCTTTTTCATTTGTCATTGGGCTTGTTGTCAATTTTAGATATTGGTTTACGTAAGTAATGAAATACTTAAGAAGCAGACGCATACAATTTCCCCAAAGCTCCTCTTTTCAGCTGTATCTCGGTCAAAGTGCATTCATACACACACTTGAGTGCATGACTGTGAATACTGCTTGCTTTGACACTGAGCCAAACCTACTCTGAGAATCCCAGACCAATCCAAATGGTTTTTGTTGTCTCGGGGGTCACAATTTAACACAACTGATGATTGGCTCTTTAAAGGTCCCATAACATGCAAAATCGACTTTTCAGAGGTTTTAACCTTCCTACAGTGCTATTTGGGCCTCGTATGTTGTGCCCAAAGTGGTTTTTTGATTGATTCCCGCATGGTTTCGCTAGAGAACTGTCTTTTCCGTCCCCCTTGGCTGAGCAGCAGACGGGGGCTCCTCACTAAGATGACGCGGCTTCACAAGGATGACGCGGTGTTTAAGCCACGCCTCCGGGAAGCGCGCAGCCACAGAATAAAAACAGCTAATGCTAATGCTACACAGTAATTACTACACGATGGATACGACAGATAGAAGAGTTAGCTTGTTATTTACCAAACGGCAACGTCCGTCGTCGAGGTCCTGGAGCACGTCAAACTCCAGGTCAGATCCAGGACGTAGGACTCAGCACGACGCACCGTCAGGACGGATATAATGTTTATTCCCGTGTTTGTGTAACGATGTTTACCGGAGCACACGGCGAATGCACACTATCTCCGCTATAGGATTCGGAACGATTGGGGCGGGGGTGGCGCGCGAGTTGGGCGGGGGAGGCAGACTGCTCTCTGTTCGGGGGGTCAGATCTCAGAGTGAGCCGTTTGCTTTTGCAAGGAGGGGGGCCAGTCCAAGAAATGGGTGTTTTTTGGAAACTGTTATGTTATGGATATTGCACAACGCAAACATTTATCAACAAAGCCCTTAGAATAGACTGTTTAATGGGGAAAATAGCAGAATATGGGACTTTTAATATTCACATGTAAAAACACTCAAATGCTTAACCGTGCCACTTTACCTGAATTCACCCTATAGTAGTAATAGGAGTAGTGGTAATAGTAGTGCATTCTTTAAAAATTATTTGTTCATTATGAAAGTGTAGCATTAAGACAAGACAAATTAAGACAAATATTATGCAAAATGTACTTTTTTGAGCTTTTAGCCATGTTCTAGCTTTGTTCCGTCATCAAAATCATACTTGGAGTTAGATTTAGCTTCATTCATGCTAATTTGATGAATTCTGGTTTGAAAATCCTCTCTCTCCGACCGTCAAAAACACTTCTGAATTCTTTCGATGTATAACGTTCTTCTTTTCTGTTTTAAGTCCTTAAATTATCATCAGACTTGCTCTGAGCATTTCTGCTCACACAGCTAAGTTTCTATGGCGTCTCCCAAGACAGTGATACATTTATATTGTTTTTTGTGAAAACATTTTATTTTTAGTTGTAAAACATGAGATGTAAAAGTAAAGATACTTTACAGATACAGATACATTTAAATGCGAATAATAATGAAAAATAATGCATGATATTTGTCCTTTAAATCACGTAACGTTATCATCAAAACATGCAATGTTTTTTTTTCCTCCATTCAATTTGGTCCTGTGGCATCACCTACTTGTCTCCATGGAGATAGATAAATTAATGTCATACTGCAGAACATTCTTGACAATGCTGTTTCCAAGAAGACGAGCAGCTACATAGTGCACCTTTTTATGTTCATTTAGCAAACTTTTTACCCAAAAAATTACAAATGACAGGGAAAAGGTTAAGGAATTTTTGAAACATGTGAGAAATGAAGTTGCAGTCCAGTGTTCCACTTTTTGGTAATAGCGTTGTAAACCAATTCATCTTTTTCATTTGTCATTGGGCTTGTTGTCAATTTTAGATATTGGTTTACGTAAGTAATGAAATACTTAAGAAGCGGACGCATACAATTTCCCCAAAGCTCCTCTTTTCAGCTGTATCTCGGTCAAAGTGCATTCATACACACACTTGAGTGCATGACTGTGAATACTGCTTGCTTTGACACTGAGCCAAACCTACTCTGAGAATCCCAGACCAATCCAATGGTTTTTGTTGTCTCTGGGGTCACAATTTAACACAACTGATCACTGGCTCTTTAATATTCACATGTAAAAACACTCAAATGCTTAACCGTGCCACTTTACCTGAATTCACCCTATAGTAGTAATAGGAGTAGTGGTAATAGTAGTACTTTACTTTGGATTTTATTTAGTTTGGATATTAATTAGTAGTTAGTAGTTACTAAGCCTGAATCGTTATTTCAAAGAAACGTGTTCTAAGAATGTTCCGTCATCAAAAACATACTTTACATACATTCACACTACGAATCCTGGTTAGAAAATCCTCTCCCTCCGACTGTCAAAAACACTTAACCGATAATCTTCGGCTGTTTTAAAGGACAAACATTCTGCAAAATTGACTTTGTCGAGCTTTTAACCATGTTCTAGCTTTGTTCCGTCATCAAAAACATACCTGGACTTGCATTTAGCTTCCTTCATGCTAGTTTGATGAATTCTGGTTTGAAAATCCCTTCCCTCCGACCGTCAAAAACACTGCTCTCAGTTCCTTCGATGTATGACGTTTTTTTGAGAATCTTCTTTTCCCGTTTAGGTTTGAATCATCGTTAGACTCACTCTGAGCATTTCTGCCATCTTAACACGTCATGACAACCGCATCTCATCTCAGGCCAAACAAACGTGTAAAAACATTTGCCTCTGCAGCCAGTAGATGGAGCCACAGCTAAGTTTCTATGGCGTCTCCCAAGGCAGTGATAAAGTTCTATTGTTCTGTGTAAAAACATGTTATTTTCTGGTCTAAAACATGAGCTGTCAAAGTAAAGACACTCAAGAGCACGTTTAAAGACCAATAACAACACAACTAATGCATAATATTTGTCCTTTACGGCTAACGTCGCGTAGTTATTATAAAGTGTAATTGTGCATCCAACTGCTACAAAAGTAAACACACAGATAATACACCTTTTCTTCATGAGGGACTGTGCTTTTCACTTATCCTGAGTCCCCTGTTTATTTGACATCGCATTACTATTTGTTAAATGCAGCTTTGGTCATGTGACATTTTGTAATTAGAGCTTTTGACTTGTGGGAATAGTAGACTTTGCAAACACAGCAGATAAGAGTGTGTCCTGTGTTGTGGAGGCAGCGCTATAATATAATGTAATTACTCTGAGTGAATGAGCGAGCTCTTTCCCATCAGCCCCTGCTCCACACACCTCCCCCACTGATGATGTTTTACGGCATGGTTCAATTATTAGGAAGATAAGAGAAGACAAAATATGATTGTTATTGTAGAGCTTTTCTTTTCACGTAAAGCAGGGCTATTCAACTTTATTTCACTGAGGGAGAGAGTTTTCAGATGGTTTTGTCCTCGGGACCGGAAATGTGTCCAGAGCTTTTGTAATATGAAAAACATGCAACACAAAAGGCTTTGACACATCTCAGAACTGAACCAGGTCAAAACCAGGTCTAAAAAAGGTCCAAAGAAGGACAAAATCAGGTCTAAACCAGGACCGAACCAGGACTTAAACCAGGTCTAAACCAGGACTGAACCAGGACTAAACCAGGACTGAACCAGGACTAAACCAGGACTGAACCAGGACTAAACCAGGTCTAAACCAGGTCTAAAAAAGGTCCAAAGAAGGACAAAATCAGGTCTAAACCAGGACCGAACCAGGACTTAAACCAGGTCTAAACCAGGACTGAATCAGGACTAAACCAGGACTGAACCAGGACTAAACCAGGACTGAACCAGGACTAAACCAGGTCTAAACCAGGTCTAAAAAAGGTTCAAAGAAGGACAAAATCAGGTCTAAACCAGGACCGAACCAGGACTTAAACCAGGTCTAAACCAGGACTGAATCAGGACTAAACCAGGACTGAACCAGGACTAAACCAGGTCTAAACCAGGACTGAATCAGGACTAAATCAGGACTAAACCAGGACTGAACCAGGACTAAACCAGGTCTAAAAAAGGTCCAAAGAAGGACAAAATCAGGTCTAAACCAGGACCGAACCAGGACTTAAACCAGGTCTAAACCAGGACTGAATCAAGACTAAACCAGGACTGAACCAGGACTAAACCAGGTCTAAACCAGGACTGAACCAGGACTAAACCAGAACTAAACCAGGACAAAACTAGGACTGAACCAGGAGTGAACTTGGATTAAACCAGGACTAAGCCAGGTCTAAACCAGGACTAAACCAGGACCGAACCAGGACTTAAACCAGGTCTAAACCAGGACTGAATCAGGACTAAACCAGGACTGAACCAGGACTAAACCAGGTCTAAACCAGGACTGAATCAGGACTAAACCAGGACTGAACCAGGACTAAACCAGGTCTAAACCAGGTCTAAAAAAGGTCCAAAGAAGGACAAAATCAGGTCTAAACCAGGACCGAACCAGGACTTAAACCAGGTCTAAACCAGGACTGAATCAAGACTAAACCAGGACTGAACCAGGACTAAACCAGGTCTAAACCAGGACTGAACCAGGACTAAACCAGAACTAAACCAGGACAAAACTAGGACTGAACCAGGAGTGAACTTGGATTAAACCAGGACTGAACCAGGACTAAGCCAGGTCTAAACCAGGACTAAACCAGGACTGAACCAGGACTAAGCCAGGTCTAAACCAGGACTGAGCCAGGATTAAACCAGGACTGAATTAGGACCAAGCCAGGTCTAAACCAGGACTGAACCAGGAGTAAGCCAGGTCTAAACCAGGACTAAGCCAGGACTAAACCAGGACTGAGCCAGGACTAAGCCAGGTCTAAACCAGGACTGAGCCAGGACTAAACCAGGACTAAGCCAGGACTCAACCAGGACTGAACGAGGACTAAACCAGGACTAAACCAGGACTAAGCCATGACTGAGCTAGGACTAAACCAGGACTGAACTGGGACTAAACCAGGACTGAACTAGGACTAAACCAGGACTAATACCATGAGATCACATTTTTTCTATATTTTTTGGAGATGGGTTTAGGGCCTTCAGTTGAATTGCCCTGATGTAAAGCATTGCCAGGTCAGACTAGTTGAGGGGTGAGACAAGCTGGCGTCCTGTCACCCATGCTCTTCACACAGTATATGGACGAGCTCTCTGAAAGAGTAACAAAATGTAACGTACAGGGAGTGAAATGACATCAGTAATTGTAAAAAGAGCGGGGTACTGGTGATGAGGACAAAGGAGCATCTTAAGACTGCTTTTTTACTCATCTGGAGGGGAGCTATTGGTCGTGGATAAGGTCAAACATCTTGGTGACGTCATCAGGAGTGACCTCTGTGACCTCTGAGACGATAAGCGCAGGCTAACTTGCAGGCTGGCACACACGTTTCATGTTAAAGCTAACAGCACTCCGCTCTATACTGCCCACTTGTGGTGCAGTTACAACAGAAGCAATTCCAAGAAGCTGCAGGTTTGGACAAGGGCCAGTCTGATTTTTGTGAATGCCAATTTTCCCACTGAATGCTGTGATTAGAAACTATGTATTTACGTTTATGGTGTGATGTAGAAAAGTTACAATTCTTAAAGTGAGACACTGCAGGTGAGAAGGAACATCTTAAATTTAAAGATATCAATTGTAAACTTCTCGTGTAGTTTACTCACATAACTGTAAGAAAAAATGTATAGAAAGTTTTTCATTATGTGTTGTTTTCATGTAGAAATAAAAGTTTAAAACTTCTGTTGGACTTTTGAAGCTGAAAAATGGACAGAACCAGGTATAAATTTCATTGGTTCATTTTGTACACGATAGTTATTTTTTAAAAATCTGGGGGGGTTTTTGGATTTATTATTTATTTTTTGAATAAGTCAGATTCATCTTTTTTTTATTATTTATTTAATTTAGACTTCAAACTTTAATAAATCAGGCTTGGAATTAGATATCCCTTTCTGTACATTTTGTCAAAATCTTGTTTCGTACAAGTTTGTACAGTCTGATGTGTGTAGGAGCTACTTTAAGTCTCTGTGGGAGAAAATGCATTTTAAGTAAACAACTTTTAAAGTTACATTGTCCCAGATGATGGAACAGATTGGACAAGTTTCCACATGAAAGCCTATATGTTGAGAGCGTAACCTGACCAAAAAAACTTTTTAAAATGACTAAAGCGAGTTTCGCCTGTGTCTCGCTTTGACCCTCGTGCTCTCTTCATTTGAGCAATGCACATTTGGTCAAAGAGCAATATACGTTTTAATATCAAGGGAAAAAATGGTAACACTTTATAATAACTACACTTATTCCTGCCTAAGTAAAGCATGAATAAAGACTTCATTAATAGTGAACAAAGAATTTACTAAGAATGATTCAGGCTTATTAACTATTTAACTAATACTCTAACCCAAATTCCGAGCCCTAACCCTAACCTTAATTAAGTCGTTACTAATCCTGAATTATGCTTAATAAACTATTTGTTCAGTATGAAATAAGTCTTTGTTCATGCTTTGTTAAGGCAAAATAAGTGTAGTTATAAAGTGTTACCAATTTTTTTGCATAAATTGTATGTTAGGTGATGTTTGGACCAGCCATGAAAGTTTCATAGCGATGAAATTAAAAAAAATGGTAAAATGCTAATTATGATACTAAGGATAAATGAAAATTGCTTGTTGTGGCAAAAAAAAGGAAAGGACCACCTCACCAATCTTGCTTTTTCTCAATAGTTCTGTTTAATGTTAGGTTTGCCTTTTCTTTGCATTTAAAGCGCCTTTGAGCAGTGTCCACAAAGCACTATACAGGTCTGATGAATAATTATTATTATTGTTTTGGGTTTTTTTTTCTTCAGTGTTGATATTTGTGCTAAAGATTCTCTCATTTTTTATTTATTTCTTTTTCAGTATCATTTAGAATCTGGGTATCATCTGGGGTATTCCGTTCATTTATTTATTTTCCCATCCCTGCTCTCCTGTCTGTTTCCATCAGCCACGAGTAAACATATTAGCTCACGACCTTTTCTATTTTGTCTTTCTTTTCTTTCTTTACACAGAACCACCTTTCCTTTTTTTTTCCACAGTCCGTCTGACTTCGCGGCGACACGTTCCCAGTAAAAACCTGCTTCCACTGTAAACCGCGCTCAAAGGCAGTCAGCGAAAAACCCCATCGGACAGCGCCGCAGTCATTTCCCAGACTCGTCCTTGCGCCGCTCCCCCCTCCCTCCTCCTCTCTCCTCTCTCCCAGCTCCTCCCCCCTCCCCTGTAGCCGCTCCCCTTCTCTCCTGCCGTTGGACGCTGGACTCCGGTGACACATCCAGAGCCGAGGGTGGGCTTATATAAACCCTCACGCTGCTGCTTTCCAACCTCAAACGCAGTATCTCTCTCATCACTGGAGCTGCCTCTCCAAACGGACGCTAAAAACACACCAGACAGAAACAGAAAAACACTCACTCAATGCTCACTATGTGCAAAGGATTAGCCTCGCTGTCCACCTGCTGCTTGGAAAGGTACATTTACTCTCCATCGTTTACGGATTTGAACGTTCGATCGGATTATTTCGCCTGCAGTGTTCTGTGAAAAGGATTGCTAGAAATTGCATGCAACTTGCTTTAAAAAAACACTTGCCAAAGCGGTGTTTTTGAACAAAATGTCTTATTTTTTTGTTCATAGGGCGAAGGAGCTGAGAGCAAGATTGGGAAGCTTTCTGCAAAAACCCGACTGGAATTTAACCTGCTGCAAAATTGGCAAGCACAAGTAAGTATCTAAATGTGTTTGTTCAGATAGAACTTGAAAGAACGAAAGCGTGTCGTGTTTTGGGATTTTTTGGGTGTTTTTTAATGCAGACGTGACTTGCGTACCAATGTTTTTCGGGGTCTATTTTGGGCGCTGCACCTAAATTTAGCTTGCTGCGTCTCTGATCCCGGTTGTCTTCGATAGCGCCTAAACTTACGACGTGCGCTTTTTCATTTTTTAAACGTCACAATCGCATGCAAAAACAGACGATGCAGAGACGTTTTTGAATGCAACTTTGTCATTCTAAAACGTTGCACTGCGTCTGCCTGCACCGTGCATGTTAACCGCTGGAAATAAACAAATGCATGTTAATTTTAGCTCAAACTGTTCCATTTCTGATGGCTTTTTTTTGCTGTTTTCGCAGGCCGACTTTGGAAGAATGCCAGCGCTGGAAAGAGTCATTTGAGAAGCTGCTGTCCTGTAAATGTAAGTGAACGTTTCCAGTCATGCGCCCACACCTCGCTGCGGCACTGATTCATTAGAGAGACTGTGACTAACGAAGTGTTAAACGGACTCAACCGGAATTCAACTCAGACTGAAATAAAACTACTGGACTTGGACAAAAACAGGATGAAATCAAGACTGAACCGAGGCTAAAACTGGACAAACAAATCGTGTTAGAATTCGCTCTTAAATCAAGATTAACTGAAGACACAAACAAGGTCTAAAACAGGATTAAACCAGGTCTAAACCAGGATTAAAGCAGGTCTAAACCAGGATTAAACCAGGTCTAAACTAGAAACAGAACAAGGTTTAAACCAGGATCAAACCAGGTCTAAACCAGAAAAAGAACCAGGTTAAAAAAACCAGGACTAAACCAGAACTAAATAAGTCAAACCCGAAATTTAAGCAGGAGTAAACTAAGATTGAAAAAGGTTGAAAGACAGAGCAAGATTTAAACCAGGACTAAATATAAAAAAAACAGAGTTCAACCGAAAGTAAACAAAGATTAAAAAATAAAGTTGAACGGTTAACCAAACCTGTTCTGAACTAAAAGATTCGAGCTAAGACTAAACCAGCAGACTATCTGCTAAATAGTCTGTAAATCTAGTCTGTTAGTAAATCTAACCTGAGTTAGATTTACTAACTCAGGATTTAACCAGGTCTAAGCCAGAAAAAAAGACTTAATTAAAACTAGGACTGAACTAGGATTAAATATGGCCAAACCAGAACTCAATCAGAAGTAAAGAAAAGAGATTAAAAAAAGACTAAACTAAACCAGGATTAACCAAACCAGCACTGAAACAGAGCTAGGTTTAAATCAGAACTAAACCAGCACAGAATAAGGTTTAACCAGGATTAAATTTATCAAAACCAGAACTTAACCACAAGTAAACAAAGATAAAAGGAAGAAAAAAACAAAGGTTGAAACTATTACCCAAACTAGTTCTAACCCAAAAGACTAGAGCCAAGACTAAACCAGCGCTCATTCAGTTAGGTTCTAAGTCTAAAACTTCAAGGATTCAAGCAAGTTTAAACCAGAAAAGAACAAAGTTTAAACCAGGATTTGATATGACCAAACCAGAACTTAACCAGGAGTAAACCAAGACAAAAAAGGACTAAACTAGCACAGAACACGGACTGAACTAGGTCCAAACCGTGATAACATGAAGTCTAATGGCGTATCCTTCTTCCTCTCTTTTGTAGACGGTCTGTGCGCTTTCACGGCGTTCCTGGTGTCAGAGTTCAGCGAGGAGAACATCGCGTTTTACTTCGCCTGCGAGGAGTACCGCCACACCAAGGTCCTGAGCAAACTGCCGTCCAAGGCCCAGAAGATCTACGACGAGTTCATCTGCCCCGACGCTCCCAGAGAGGTAGGTCTGAGGCGCACGGCTGCACTGTTCACAAGCGAGTAAACCAAATGAGACTGAGAATTCAGAGTCGATAGCATTAGCTCTAACCTCGTCTGAATGAAATGAGAAACATAGGACTTAGGAATGGAAAATAGTATCTAAATAAGAGAGATTTCTTTTGCAAATTTTGATGACAACTGGTTTGCTGAAAATGCTACATGTTAATATAGAGGATTAAAGTCTGAACTGGACTAAAACTTAGAATTAGAAAGTAAAAAACAAAACAAAAAAAAAGGGAGGGGGAGGAAATGGAGAGAAGTTAATTCATTAAATTGAAAAAAATAAGATAAAAAATTAAACGAATATGTAGAAGAATGAATTAAAAAGAGGAGAAAAGTTATAACAAAAAAGTCTTGGATTAAAATGAAAAGCATACAAACAACAGAACCTAGTATTTAATGCAATATCAATGCAATAATATAAATTAAAAAATTGAGAAAAGTGATTAAATTCAAGGAAAAATTGTATAATAAACAAAAGCAAAAGAAAGTTAAAAAATAAATAAAAATGTGTCTGAACTAAACTGAAACTAGTATTAAGTCTTAAATTATATGTACAATGATAAAAAAAAAAAAAAAAGAATTTAAGCAAGTGTCGAAAAGCGATTTTAGCAGAGCATAAGCACAAAATTTAAAAAGTGCACAATAATTAAGTCCAGTAAAAAACACACAAAACAAATCCGACTAATGCTAACTGATTTCTTTCTTTGCTCAGATCAACATCGACCACGAAACCCGCGACATCACCCGCGCCAACATGGACGCCCCCTCTCTGTCCTGCTTCGACTCGGCCCAGCACAAAATCTACCTGCTCATGGCCAAAGACTGCTACCCCCGCTTCCTCCGCTCCCCGGCCTACAAGGACCTCCTGCACCAGGCCAAACCCGCCGCCCACAAACCCCCCAAGAGCCAGAGGACCGAGAAGAAGGCCTGAAGCGCCCCCCGCTGGCCAGACCGCCCTCCAAACCAAACCAGCTGCCTTTCAAGCGTTTACAGAAAAGGCGCGGTAGAAAGAAAATGAAACGAAGGCTGCGTCGTGAAGCTGCGTGCTAGCTGGCTAATGCGGCGACGCGGATTAGGCAGGAGTGAAGTGCGGGGTTTAAGGTGGATCTCCGGGACGTTTCGGAGACGTTGGAGATGCGTTGAAGACAAGATGGCTGCCGAACAGACGGAGCATGAGAGGAGACTTTCTTTGGACTGACAATCAAGTGTAGAAAACGTTTTCTGAAGCACTTTTTATCGCCTTTTTTGGGGCAAACTGTTGTCGTTGTTGTGATGTGCAATGTCCCGCTACTGAAATTTCTATTTATTACTATTTATTTGACATTAATGTATTGTTGGTATTGTTGTATTTTTTACAAAAGATTCTCTGTGCAATATTTGATCTGATTAATATATTACAATGTTATTTATACGATGTCAACTTTTGTACGTGAAATAAAAAAACAGATTGTGGAAACATTAACGTGGTTGTTCCTTTTAATAATTCACATATAATAGTACAAGTATCACAAAGAAAAATCTATTGAAGAAAAAGTATTGAAGTAAAAAGTATTTTGAGAGGTCAAAGTGAAAAGAAGAAGTGATTAACTGATAGCTTAAAAATATATATATATTTTTGTGAAAACCTGGTCTTTAACACTAAATCTTTAGTCAGAATGTCAGCATTTTTGCAGGTCTCAAAACCCTACAGAAAAGTACTTTACTGTTCAGTCTCATTTAAGTAGAAAGTAAAAATATCTGCTCTCAAATGAATTGAAGTAAAAATATGAAGTATCTGATCTGAAATGACTTATACCTATAAATGTTACTTGAGTACAGAACTTTAGTTTTGTGCTTTTTTTATTGTACACCACTGCATATGACAAAGTAGAACATAAAGAAGATTTATGATGCTTCAATGCGACTGAAATGATAACACATTTAACCCTATCTGTCCTATCGGAGTGCATGAGCGCCCTTTTCTGTATTTATATTTTAGTAATTTGCAAAAATAAACCAACAAATACAGAGTAACAATTCTTTTTGCACATACAAGTGGACAAAATGATCTTTAAAAAGCACCTTTCATGAACTCCTTCTGCAGTGATTTCTGTCATTTTTAACAAAAAAGTCAAAATGCATCGACTACACTTCACAAATGGATTTGGGACCCATAGAAATGTATTTTTACTATTCAGCGAATAATAAAGGGGTTTTTGTTTGGAAAAAAACATTGAGAAACTTTGAGTCATTTGCAATTTTGCACTGCAAAAAATGAATTTCTAGATGAGTAAATAGAACTAGATTATTTTACTTGTTTCAAACCATTTGTCTTGTTTCCATACATTACTTCTTACTTCAAGCCATTATTATCACCCAATCATCACCCAATTATCTGGGTGATACGGGTTAAGATCATTTTACTATATTATTATTTTATTTTTTTCTTATTCTAGGTTAAATTATCACATGATCAGTCAGAAATACCTTGCAATCAGTGAAATACTCTGCATCACGTACACAGTGACATCTCATGGAGTAAAAACGTCTCAAATCCAGATCAAAATGATAAATTCAAGTCTTTTTACATTAGACTAGATTTACATTTTTGCTGTGTGGGGGATAGATTTCATTTTTCATTTGGTTGTGAATTACTAAGCATTTTTGCTCTTTGAAATATTAAAAAAAAAAGTCTTATTAAATATATATTGCTGTAATTTGAATGAATGAATGAAGTGTGAGGGTTGTATAAGTGTATAACATAATATAATAGTTCTATAAATGACACAACAGCAGAAACTGTCAACATGAACAGAACAGCTTTAGTACATGTGCAGATACTGCCCTCTGCTGGCACATGATAACCACAGCTATAAGGGCTCAATAAATTCCTTTTTCTCATGCGGATCCCAAAAACACTTTATATTACAAGTCTGAAAGTTTGTTGAGGCAGCTGTGTGGTAAGTAATGAGCACAAGGCGTATACTTTATTTAAAATCTGTTTCTGAAACTTTATAAACCATATTTTAAGTTCAACATTTTTTCAACAGTTTTTTGGACTGCGAACAACCGCATTACGGAAATGAGCTTCCACTGAGCTGCTCAGCCCTCATTTAAACTTTAAACTTTTAAAGTGAGACAGGCAAAACTCTTTTTTTGCTTTTTTGGTCAGTTTGCTCTCTCAACACATTTGGAAACAACAAACGTGTCCAATCTGCTCTTAAAGATGTTTTATTATTTCGTTTAATCCGCTTCGTCCATAGATTTCTCTGGGAAATTGTAACTTCAAAGGCCATTTTCTTAAAATGCATTTTTCTCCTTCGGGACATAAGGCTCAGCACTTAAAGTAGATCCTACACCAAACTGTACAATCTTTGACTTAACCAGATTTAGGCAGAATGTACTGAAGGAACTGATATCTAATTCTAAAACTGATTTGTTAAACTAAAAAAATTAGGTTACATTTGAATTTTTAGGCCAATTTTCTGTTAAATCTAGTTCACTAAAAAACTAAATAAAAAATCCAAAATCCTCTCTATACATTGTTTCATAACTAATATATGTACAACATGAAAATACAATTAAATAAATAAATAAATAAACCTGGATCTGTCCATTTTTCAGGTTTAAATGTCCCAAATATGTGTATTTTGTAGACATTTTTACACATAAAATGCCTTATTTCTACATGAAAACATGACATGATGAAAAACTTGTACTTTATTTTTTCCCCTGCAGTGTCTCACCTTGAATAGAGGAGTCCTTTGTCCTGAGGGCTATTGCTCCACCTGACAAACCCTCCTGCTAAAGAAAGGTGAATGGTTTGGAAGCGGAGTTCAAATTTCCCTCAGGATCAATGACGCATCTCAACTATATATCTATTTTTTTGTTTAGTTTCATTTATTTATTTATTTTTTGCCTCTGAATCTGTACTTTTTACATAAAGTGCCTCTGACAGGTTGTACAACTCATTACACAGTTAAGATAAAAACAGCATATTTCAAATTCTGATAAAATCTTTACAAATTTTACCCCAGTTTAGCTTTTTGTTTTTTAGTTTTATTTCCCGATTGTGAATGATGACATCACACTAGGAAATGACCAAAAAACCATCCTGTACACTGGGCCAAAACTCCTCTAATGTCACAGATTTTTTTAATTTGACAAATAAAAACACATGTTGAACACTTTAATTTTGTCGAATCAATGTTTAAAGGGTCAAAAAAGTAATTTATTTTGTGTCAATTATGCATAACCTTTGTCTCCCCAGTGTGACGTCATCTATTTGTTTACTTCCTGTAATTTTCAACATATTTTTCAACTTTTCTCCACAAACAGTGACCTGATTGGTGTAAAACTATAATTTATATTTACAAGCGGTATTAATACACTGAATAAAGTCAAAATGAGAAAATCATCCAAACCTGTCATACACACTTTAACTAACTGAGTGCTTCTTCAACAACTGCTGTGTCTGTGTTTGTGCTTTTTTTCTTTAAATTATTCTTTTAACGCCAAAAAAATAGTTTAAAGAAAACTATAAAATAAAAGCATGTTTTTTGTAATTTTGGATGTTTTTATTAGGCCAAAAACATGTGTGAGCAAGCTTGCATCTCCACAAACCTGACTCGTACTTGGCCTGGAGGAGGAACCTCTTAATTGTTTCCATGGAAATTTTGTTTCTATGGCGTTAATATTCTACTGTCTGGCATAAAACTTGTCTTCCTCCACGGAGTTTGTTCCAAAGTATGGGTTTAACTAGCATATGGATTTGCTAATGACAGGGGCGTCGGACTGGGGGGGTAAAGGGTACTGGTTTCCCCGGGGCCCAGAGCACTGAAGGGCCTTCAAAAGCATGTGATGTTTCTATTTTTCTTTGTTGGATTTTTCAACGCTTTATTTTCATTTTTGTTGTAATAAAATGCAAAAGTAGTTGAGTAAAATATTTGAAAGACTAGATACAGAATGGTTGTCTGTCAGTGTCCATGTCTCTGTGTCAGTCCTGCGATGTACCCTGCCTAAGGCCCAAAGTCACTGGGATAGGCTCCAGTCACCCAGGACCCCAGGAACAAGTGGTAGAAAATGAATGAATGATAAATCATAGGGCCCCACCGAGAAGGTTTGTACCTGGGGCCCAGAATTTGGTGCTACGCCCCTGTCCATGGAAGATTATGTGTTGTTGTTTTACTCATCTTACTTATACTTACCTTTTATATCCAAACACACCTCATTCTATTTAGAATTATAAAGCTTGTGTTACATTCTCTCTTCTTTAGATTTTTTTTTAATGAGTTCTTTTATTATTTTTGTTCGTTTATTTAAATGTTTCACTTGTGGCATGAAAGGTTTAACCTTGAGGCATAGCAACAGTGTGTTTTATATCAACAGCAGCTAATGCAGAGGTTGCTATGTACATGGATACAATTGATCTGTGCTTCAGAGTGATAACATATTGATTTAACCATGTGTTTGAACATTTCTAATTCATTTATCACAATAGATCTGACTCATTTCATACTACATAACTTTTCTGCTGTTAAGGGGGGCAGGAAAGCAAATTATGAAAAAAGCTTACATCACCGAGCCCTATCCAGGCCTGATCTTGCTTCTGAGAACAGATGAGATGTTTATAACCAGTGGACAACATTTTCTACATGAAATGCTCAATTGTAGTGAAGAAAGACATTATATCATTACATCATTATATCTCCTAATTTATTGTCTTTAAAAAGAACTTAAGTTTGTATTGTAGAAAGATGCTTCTAAGCAGGGGCGTAGCACCAAATTCTGGGCCCCAGGTACACACCTTCTCGGTGGGCCCGAAATAAATAATTTTGTATATGATATATTTAACCTAACCTATTTTTAACCTAACCTTTCATTCACTTTTGCAGAATATACACCCTATGGTTTCTGCATACACTTAACAATAACTCGCTAATTTAGAGACATCCTGTGTAGCTCCTGGCTAGTATTACAGTGCTGTTTGTTTATACAAAAATATCTCGAAAGTCATCATTACTATAAGAAAATACGCTGCAAATTATATCAAGTAGTTTTATTTGTAAACAACACATTTTTCTCTTTTTAAAGGGGTGATGGGGCCCCCGGATCTCACGCATCATTGTATTTACTCTCTCAAGGACTTTACTCAACCGCATTGCATTTTATTACAACAAAAATAGATTAAAGCATAGAAAAATGCAACTGAGAAAAAAACCATCACATGTATTTGAGGACCCTTCCCTGCCCTGGGCCCCGGGGAAAGCAGCACTCTTTGCCCCCCCAGTACGACGCCACTGTATCAGAGATTATTTTTTGGGGAAATGTTATTGATTTACCTGGAATGTTCCAATGGCATTAAACACATCTACTCATGACAGGTTGGACTACTTGTTTCGGATGTTTTGGAGGTGCAGGAAGTTAGGTGGTGTGGAGGTAAGGCAACGGCGAAGGAGATCTGACACCAGGGTGAGCCTCATCAAGGGGCCATTAATGACCCCGGTCGTTTGAGTTAGAACCGGAGTGCGGAGCCTGTTGGTACCGCTCGAGTAAGTCTTTATAGTACCTGCAGACAGAGACCGGTAGGGGAAGGCAAAAGAGATGTAATCAGTAATGGAGAGAACGTTGAATAAAGAGAAAAACGGTTGAAGAGACTATGGGAGGAACAAAAGCTGTTCCGGGCGGTCCAGTGAACTGTAAAGTCCTTGGAGCTGGGCTGTGCAGGAGGCAGAGCTCACGAAGTAAAACGAGACGGGGAATTGTCAATGGAATTTAGTTGGGAGGGAAAGTACTTTTCTTTGAGGATGAACTGATGAGTAATCAACAAAGGTCAAAGGTCAGATTTAATTGTAATGCACATTTACAACAACCAAGCGGAGCCCAAAGTGCTTCACAGGAGCGACGAGGTAGAATACAAAACAAGAATGCAATAGTACAAACAATATAGAAAACAAGAACATTTACTGCATAAAGTGCAACTCAGCAAATACGGCATTATTTGTATAGTTTCTTAGCCTGTGTTTTTAGAACTAAAAATAAAATTCCTTTACAAAGAAAAATATAACTTTATCACTGTGTTGGGAGATGCCATTTTGACTCCATCTCTTGGCTGTAGAGAATTACACACGAGTGTATACCCACAATGCTTTGCAGTATGTAGTGGATCTGACAAATTTATAGTTATAGTGATTTGTCATGAAGAAATGTTCAGAGCGAGTCTGGCCATGATTTAAGGACTTAAAACAGCAAAGATTCTGGGATAAATGACGTCAGCGTCATGTACACACATGGAAGGAGCTCAGGACACAGTGTTGGAGAGAGAGGATTTACAAACCAGTATTCATCAAACAAACATGGACAAAGTTAAATACCAATGACAGAACAATGTTAGAACATGGTTAAAAGCTCAACAAAGTCAATTTTGCAAAATATCTATCCTTTAAGAGACCGTGCTGTTCTAATGTTTAGTGGCAAATTGTTCCATAACTTGGGAACAGCCACAGAAAAGACTTGTTCACGACCTTTGCTCCTCCCTTTGTTTTGATGTCAACAACAGCGAGGTTATCAGATTGGACAGCAACAACTACCAACTGAAGGCCTTGAGGTTAATGTCAGTTGAACAGTGAAGTAACAGGCGCCTTTCCAGCAAACGCCAAAGTAACAGCAGTCGTCTGAAGGGATGGGAAGCGGCTTGAACGCTCCAGTAAAGCCGGCCTTTGCCTGTTTACCTAAACAGCACGAACGCCGATGTGTGTGACCTGGACGCTTAAATAGTGTGGCCACCGGAAAGGACATGGATGAGGCGTGATCCTGCTCCCGAGTCAAGATAACACATTTACCTTCATTAACACGGACACCTACTTACCTGGAATGTTCTTGAAGCAGCAGGTCAAGATACAATATAAAATCCAGAGTTAAAGGACAAATATTATGCACTAGTTGTATTGTTATTTGCCTTTAAACCTGCTCTTGAGTATCTTCACTTTGACATCTCATGTTTTACAACTGAAAATAAAGTGTTTTTACAAAGAACAATATAACTTTAGCTTTTGGAGATCACATATTAACTTATCTGTGGCTCCATCTACTGGCTCCAGAGGATATTACAACAGTATATACACAATGTTATCGTGCAGTTACAGTCATCATGTTTAGGGGTAGAAATGCTCAGAGCGAGTCTAGTAATGAGTTAAGGACTTGAATCAGAAAAAAACGTCACTGATCGAGGGAGTTCAGCAGGGAGCGTTTTTGACGGTCGGAGGGAGAGGATTTTCAAACTAGCATAGCGCAAACTTGCAACTTCAGGTGTTCCCCAGTTGTGTTTTCTGTCATTTTCAACATGTTTTCAACTTTTCTTCACAAACCGCTGCTTGAAAAATCATATGCACTTAACATTTTACTACAAGTGTATCTATTGCTCAGAAACACCTTAAAAATGCATTATTAGTACGATGTGGATCGCCTTTGAGAAGATCTGACCCGTAACTGTAAGAGTAATGCCATACAGTGGAACATTCCAGGCAAAGCAACAGAGACAAGTAACAAAGTCGAACACAACACTGACATTTCAGACCTTTCCTTTCTGTCTTTTGCACATGTATAGTGAGTGTTACTATGGAAGACACAGCAGCTATAATAATATGCATTAGTTTTCTGTGCCATCTGCTTCATTCTTATGACCGCCCCGATCCTTTTTGAATATACAAGTCTGACCAGATTTTCAACTCACCTGTACGAGCAATCGCCGATGCACACATTGAGACGTTAGGTAACTGCAAAGGAAGAAATGATTTGGGGTAAAAAAAAAAGCAAAAACCAAACCAAAAAAACATTGCGATTTTGCTCCGACAATTAACACGTTTGCAATTTATGTTACACAGAAGGCATTCCACAAGCTTTTAAAGATGCACTGTGTCACTTTTTTTGGTGTTGGGTCCGCCACCTGTATTTTCATTGCTCAAAACTACCTGAGCAAGCAAGCATCCTAATAGTTCACTGAGTTTATGAGCACTTTTAACCACGTTCAGAGCCCAGACGGAGTTTCTTGTCATGCAAACGCCACAGGGAGATGGTGCCCTGTGGTCTCCTTTGGGTCAGTGGGTCAAAACAGATTTGAATTAATTACATGAAAAAATCTATTAAAAACATATTATGGGTGAGATCACTTTTCCACAGATCAGACCTGTAACTTGGCCTATTATCTGCTTGTCTCCGTGGAGAAAGATGGTAGATGAAGATAAAGGGCCATGTGGGAAGTCAATTATCCTTTTATATCAATATTGGGATTTCAAATATTACAATAATCTACATGTGTCGTAAAAAAAATTAAATAATTAAATCTTCTTCAGTCAAAGCAGGGTTACAAGTTTAATATAGCTATCGAATAAAGCCTTATTGGGGCATTTTCTTTGCAAGGAAATTACATTAAAAAGAGTTTTGATGTAAGTAGCTCTTTCTGCTCATTGTGACATTTCCAGTTGTGATTATTGCTCGCCCAAGTTATAAAAACAACTTGGGAAATGGGGTCAAAAGTAAGAAGCCTGTGGCTGCAGACCTGCACCCAGAGGCCCCTGCTCCACAGCCTTCACCAGGAGGACCCTCACGTGCCTCACCTCCATCCACACCTCCCTCATGGAACTAAACACTAGAAAACACTTTTCAAATGAGACCTATCATGATTGCTGTTATGTAAAAGTGTTTAATATTGTTGGATGACTTTGACAACTAGAGTGTTATAGATTGTGATGAGGAAGGCTGCTGCGCATGTTTAACATTATTATTTTTATACGTACTGTCATTAACGTTGACATTATTTACATTCAAGACAATCCCAAACCCTTTTCCTAACCTTAACTGACTTGTACCTCATCTTAACCAAAGTCTACGGCAACACACATGGACAAACTACTACAAACCATGTGCTTTATTCCATGTGCTTTATTCCATGTGCTTTATTATACATCTGTGCATGCTATGTGCCTTATGCTCTTTCAGCTTACACAGGTAAACCAGTTTAAAACATGTTTTTGCGGAGACAACAAGAATACATTCAATGATTAAATTGGTGATGTTGGATGTTATTGGTGAGTTTGAAAATATGCATTTGATATGATAGAGTTGTTTTGTTTTTTGTCATTTTGGTGGTTGAGTGGACAATGCACATGTTAAGCACCAAGTACAGCCGTAACATCGAGAGGTCGAATCCAGCTCTGGTAAAGTTTTCTTTTTCATTGCCTTAAATAACCTTGAATAAAAAGCAGACTAAAGCAACAGATGACAAGAAGTGTCTCTAAATCCCTGGTGGAGGCTGCGGGGCAGGGGGGTGGAGGTCTGCAGCCCGACACACACTTGATGCTGGGGCGACGGAGACAAAAATCCGCTGATTTATCAATTTACCTTAAACATTTTAGGCTTTGACAAAACATTCCCACATTCATCCACATCATAAGAGCAACATGTTTGCACAAGAAAGACCAGACACTATTGTTTAAATAAATACTGATCTAACAATAGATATCTAGTAAAGATGGTAGGAAACAAATAACTTTAGCTTTTGAAGGCTAACAACAACAAATCTTACAGTTAGCTTGATTAAACGTTGTTAAAGTGTGGACTCAGGATTTTGAGGTCATCCAAAGTAAAATCCCTGACATTTTGAGATGAAAAGCTCATGAACGCACGCAAGTCAAAACCTGCACTTGAATGCCCCATCAGTATCTAGTATTTTCATCAGCACATTTCACTCGGGCCCCGTAGCTAAGGCCTTTATCCACAGTTTATCGCCGCCTTTGACGCTGACATTTGTAGCTTTACGGCTCGTTCTATTACATTAGCGTCCTCGTCTCCTCACGCACGGCTTCCTGTTTGCTCAATCCATGCCTGTTATGAATCTATCGAGTTTGAGAGCGAGCGGATGTGGTCGTATCGAGGTGCTCTGAGGTGCGGGAGCAGCTGTTGCCGTGGTGATCAACACTCGCCTCCGCCGCGCACTGCAAAACATGAGCAAACAGGCCTGTGTTGGTTTTACGGCGCAAAGATGGAAGGGAGCGATCGAACTCTAGGAAAAGCAGGTGAAGTCAGACTGTCAGGGAGATGTTTTTTGTTGCTTTTGTTTTTGATGCAGTTGTCATAAAAAAACATTTAATTAATACATTTCACTGCTGTTGCGGTTTAAAAGGTCATATTTCAAACAAATCCAGGAGCAGTAATATTTGTGAGATGAACGGAAGAATCGCATGCATTTCAGAATATGTTTGTAGAGGTCTAAATAATAAAATGATGATTAAAAATGGTTTACAGAAAAAAAAATGTTTATTTAAAGTAGGGCTAAACAATATATCAGAAAAATATTGTCATTGCAATATTGGAGTGTCAATCAGCCGATAATGTTACGCAAAAATCTAGATATTAAATTAACAAAACAGAATTGTCAGTAATTCAGTTTCTGTGTCATTTTTGGATTAAAAACGAAGAAACGTTTACAATTTTAACATAATTTTACACTAGGCTTTTGACGTAATTGGTTTAAAGCGCCTATATAATTGACTTCCTGCGTCCAGGCCCAGTGAATAATAAAAAAAGTTCAATTATAATAAGAAGCAGCAGATATTTTTAAAATCCAAAATCCTATCCTATTGCAACATAATAATCAATCATAATATCGATATTGCAGCACTTTAAGCCAATATATTGATAAAGGCCATAGACAAAATAATCAGTGAAGATCAGAATCGGTGCTGTACTAGAGCTGGATTGGAGTGTTTAGTGAAAGAGGGAACAAACATGGATTTTAAAGGTCAAAGTAATCCGTAATGATGTCTGTGTCAATGTTCTGTCACACAAGAACGAAGAATGAGATTCATCAGAGACTTACGGTAAAGTGACAGTTTTGTGTTTTATAAAGAAACAGTCAGAACATAAATGGTACAGAGTGGTCATGTGAGCGTGTAAGAGAAGCCATGCGTTTAACTGTGAGGCTAGAGTGACCTCTGCTGGTTCTATTCATCACTACAATCACAAATAACAATAATTAAGTAATAAACAATGAAACTCCTTCAGACTGCTCACTTGAATTCTGCCGCAAATTCACACAAACAAGTAAAGTGTCGGCCATCTACGAACTGGGATAAAATATTACTGCCCGTAGCTGCAGCTTTTTTTTTTCTTCTTTTTTTTTTACTTAACACCAGAAGTTGCAGGTGGAATAGGAAAAGATCATCAATTTAGAGATTTCTATTCTATTTTCTTTTTTACATTTTCTGTAGTTTATGTCTTTTATGTGATTAAACGGCCAAACAGGTTTATATGTATGCTTCATTCTGATTTTGGACTTCTCATTTAGTATTTGAGTAAACTAAATCGTTGCTGAAATTGGCTTCATTTGGCCTAATTTCTTTGAGTTAAATAAAGAGGCTTAGAATTAGATATGAACAAATCCTTCAGTTCAATTCATCAAAATCAAGGTAAGAACAAGAGTACAGAGTTTGGTGTAGGAGCTTCTTTAAGGCTGATCTTTATGTCTCTGTGGGAGAAAAATGTAGTGTCTCCCTTTAACACAAGATGGCACTGTTGATGGCATAAAATGTAGCTAATGTTCATATACTGCTGGAGAGGTCACGTTTATGAAGTTGAATTATGCAATTGTGATATTTATTTTTCTTTTCACATTTTTCTTTTCATCTTTATTCGTATGAATTTTCAATATAACCACAGAATAACTCAAAGTCAATGTTCTTTTTGTGGGCAGAGGTGGGTACATAGTAATCATCATAGACACATAACATAACATTACATAACACTGCACAGTCCACTTCATTAAGTCTGCCTCATTGCACAGTCCACATCATCGCAAAGCACAGTTCTCTTCATGTGCACAGTCCACATTATTACACAGTCCACTTTGTTGCACAGACAACATTATTGCACAGTCAACATTATTGCACAGTCCACTTCATTGCACAGTCCACATTACTGCACAGTTCATATCATTGCACCTTCCACACCATTGGACACTCCACATTATTGCACAGTCCACTTCATGGCACATTCCGCATTATTGCACAGTCCACATCATTGCACAGTTCATATCATGGCACCTTCCACATCATTGCACAGTCCACTTCATTACACATTATTGCACAGTCCACATCACTGTGCAGTCCGCTTCATTGTGCAGACCACATTATTGCACAGTCCACTTCATTCCACATTATTGCACAGTCCACTTTATTACACAGTCCACTTTGTTGCATAGACCACATTATTGCACAGTCAACATTATTGCGCAGTCCACTTGACAGCACACTTGTAGGACATCATTGTTTTACACTCGTGGTTTTATCTCAGTCACATCTCAGTTGCCGTCGTAAATGATGTAAAGGACACTTTCTCTGCTACAGTGACTTTGAGCTTTTAACCATGTTCTACCGATGTCCCATCATCAGTAACACGCCTGGACTCACATTTATCTGCATTCACGCTATTTTGAGGAATGCTGGTCCAAAATCCTCTCCCTCCGACCGTCAACAACACTTCCTGCTGAACTCCCTCGATCAATGACACTTTTTCTGATTTTACACATCAGTCTTCTGCTGTTTTAAGTCCTTTAATCATCGCCAGATAACACAATCACTGATGCTGCTGGCCTGATCATCACATGTCACACAGTCTCTTAAAGTGATAACGTAAAAAAAATGTGTATAGCGTTGGGCGCCATCTACTGGCTGCATACACTCAGTAGGGTCAGGGCAGACAGCAGCATATACTTTATAATACACTTTTTTAAGCTTCTAAAGAGCATGTTTAAATGCTAGAACAGTATGAAAAAATGTATTCTTTTAATTTCTCTAAATTTTGTGGTTTAGTCTTTCAAAATGCCAGAATCTATACATTGTTTGATGTTTTGTCTGTTCAAGTGGACTAACTTTCCATTACATTAACTATACATTACACTCTAAACTCTAAATTAGCCTTTATGTCCAGACAGTTCCTCTTTCTCGATGAGTAGGTTCCCAAATACTTCCGTACTACGAATTACTACACTTGAGTAATAAATATCTCGGATCACTACTTTTTACTTCCACGTGAAGAATATTATTTTGACGTTTTAGCTGCTCTACCTACCTCTACTCGTGAGACAAAAAAGTCATTCTTGAATCGTGAACTTATTGTTATTTTTTCTTTTTCAGATCACAAATGAATTGCCTACAGTTGCCATGTTAACTTTGAACACGGGGTGGCACTGTTGTTCAGCAAACCACACAGAGCCTTTGGACTCCGCTGCCAACGTTTTTGACATTTACGGCTGTATTTATGGCGCGCACTTACCTCAGCGCGCCGCAACGTACCACAACAACCCTCTCACGCTGACGTCAAACAACTTTCATTATTTTGGTCGAGAAAATTCCCCTGGTGATGTTCCGCGGACCAGGTGGTGCTGAGCTCACAGAGGGAACACTGTGAGGAAACCGCCCCGGGAACTTCACCAGATTCGATTACAGACGTTACACGCGGAGACGAATGTTTCTGCTTTGAGGGCCAGGACGAAAGGTCATTTGTGAATCTAATCCATCAGAAAGAACTTTCCGGGGAAATCTGATCATTGTGTTTGTAATAAAACAATCTGAAAACAAGGCCATATTTGGGATTTGTCCATTTCCAAAGCGTGATGAATATCCAAGGGGTAAACTGTAAAATGTTGAACAAATATTCAACTATAATTTAACTATATTTATTCTGTATTAAGCGTTATAGGCCTGTAGAATGTTGTGATGTCATCTGAAACCCTGCAATATTAGCTTTGTTTTTTGTTTTTGTTCCGTTGATGTAATTGAGAACAACACATTTTATTATTACTTTTTTCCCCTCTAGTCACCCACCTCCTTTTGCTCTCATCCAGGTCACAAATAAAGACAAAATATATTACAAACATCATGCAAAATTGACTTTGAAGAGCTTTTAACCATGTCTTAATTGTTTTCCATTATCCTTTACCTGCTTGAAGTAGTATTTAGAATGAATATTTGTTCTTCTTATTCGTGACACATGCACACATAAAACATGTTGCACAAGTGAGTTTGTAGGTTAAGTTTGTGAGCTATAAAAAGAAAATGTGACAAAAATGTGACTCAAAATGCAGATTTGTACTTTGAGGGTTTCAGAGATGAGGCAGAAGGTGACAAGAAGTGGTGAGATGAACATTTTTTGTGAGAATTCCATATAAAGTTTTGAAAATGAGACCCCTGTACTGTCCTTTTCTGTTTTGTAAACAGGGACACACGTCTGGATTCAGCAGAATCCCAGACATTTTGGCACAAATAAGCTCTGTATCCACAGCCGTCACTCTCGTCCATGGAGCAGCACTTTGTTGTGAGGATGTCTACTGTGATGTACTTTTTGTCAGCGGAATGGTTTCTTTTACAGAAATATTATAATTTAAAATCAATGGAAACAATAATAATTGGATAAGACACACTTAGAATATATCTTTTTCAATGTTATAACCATTTACTCTCACCCTACAGTCAGATGGTTTCACTTTAAAATATTAACTGTATTTGTGGCTTTTAACCTGTTTGCTCTTGGTTGTCTCCATGGTGATGTCATTAATATGCTTGGTATTTTCTACATAAGTTAAAATAATTTAACTTGATGGGCAGGTGACACCACCGAGTTGACTTACGGATCAGATCTGTGGTGAGATGAACCCGTTCACAGTAAGAATGTTTGTTTTCATAACCCTCAATTCCTTAATTGAGCTGTGCACATTTGCTAAAAGAGCAATATACTTTTTCATATTCATTAATTCATTTTTAGGTTAAAAAAAAACAACATCTTTTATTTAAAAATTAGCATGAAATATATGTTAGGTGATGTTTTGCACCACCCATGACAGTTTCATAGTGATGAAATAAAGAATAAATCTAGATAGGGTCAAAATGAACCGAAGGCAGCGGGAGGGTTAAGTAGTTTTGAGCAATAAAAACATCCTCTAATGAAAAAAAGAACAGTAGATGGGGAACATTCCAGGCAAAGCAGTGAGCTCTGTGGAGACGAGCTCATGTTGGACCTCCATCAGATACTGCATAGTTTGACCAGGTTGAGACCTGATCTGGATCTAATTCTGGCTGGACTTCAATGGTTTCAATCCCAGAATCTCGGCAGCAGATTAAAAACATGTGGGAATGTCTCTGCTGTATTCAGGCCAGACCATAAACTTCACACGTACATCAGGTCCACAATCAGGACACTCTGTAAAGCATAAGCACAAACATGTGCCCGAGCAGAACGTTTTAGGAGCACAAACCTGGACTCAGTTCAGTTCATCAGAAGTTCATCACAGTGTGTTTGATTTTCATCATAAAAGGTAAAGTATGACTGTGACTCAGAGACTGCAGTTGGCCAATATATATAATATAGTACAAGATTTTCATCATGTCATGTTTTTGTGTAGAAATAAGACATTTTATGTGTAAAAATGGACAAACACATTTGAGACATTTAAACCTGAAAAATGGATAGAACCAGGTTTAGATTTCTTGGTTCATTTTGTAACATATTAGTTACAAAAGAATGTACAGAGGGGATTTAGGATTTCTTATTTAGTTTTTAAATAAACTAGATTGGACTGAAAATGGTCCTAAAAATTCAAATTTTGCCTCATTTTAAATTAAACTTCATTAAATAATTTTCAGAATTAGATATAACAAAATGCCATGCTATATGTTTCGTAAAAATCTTAAGTACAAGATTGTAAAGTTTGGTGTGGGATCTACTTTAAGGGATGATCCTTATGTCCCTAAAGGAGAAAAATGTAGTTTAAGAAAACGCCCTTTGAAATTACAATGTCCCAGAGAAATTAATGGATGAAATGGATTAAATGGAAGAATAAAATATGTTTTAGAGCAGATTGGACACATTTGTCGTTTTCACATGAAATTAATTTGGCCTTTAGTGTCTCGTCTTAACTTTGTGGAGATATGAAATGAGTAAAATTTTTTGTTTAGTCTTGGAGCAGACAATTTTATTCTGTCCTTTGCCTGGAATGTTGCACAGTATGGCTCTAACGGAGATAAGCAGGTGACGCCACAGGCCAAGTCACAGCTCAGGGGCCTCGTTTATAGAGCGTGTGTGCATTCAAAATGAGGCTTTTGTGGTTGGGTCCACAAACTCTGCACCGTTAGAGGACGAAGAGTGGCCTTTAGCTTCATTCATGCTATTTCGACGAATCCTGGTTAGAAAATGTTTCCCCTCTGACCATCAAAAACACTCCCTGCTGAACTTCCTCGATATCAGACGTCACTTATCCGAGAATCTTGACCGTTTTAAGTCCTTAAATCATCACCAGATTTCTTCTGAGCATTTCTGCCGTCTAAACGCGATCACTACAAATGAACAAGCTTAACTCGCATTTCCTGACAAACGCATTTTTATCCTGTGTATGCGCTATGCAGCCGGTAGATGGCACCTAAACTCACTAAAGTGCAAGGGCAAAAAGAACCAGATACACATGTTCATTTTATTTACTTTTTGTTATAAAACAAGAGACGCCAAACTGTCGACAAAAAAAAAGCATGATATTTTTCCTTTAAACCAGTCCAGACTTGAGTACAACTAAATGTTGCCATGGAAATGTACTCTAATCTTACATATGATGCTATTTGAAAAGTAAAATAAAGCCTCTACTGCACTACGCCCCGAGCGGAACCAGGCGAACCAGAAGGTAAAACTCTCCAGATATGTGCGCTCCTTCCTGCGTCACTGCTTTCACCACCAGATAGTAGATATTGATATGCTCACGACGGTTATTTGAATGCCATGTTTGCTCTTCATGTTCTTGTATTCTGGCACATTAGTGCATTAATCTTAGTGCATTACCTCTGCGTTGTGCTGTTATTGCACACGGCCAAATCCATAAAGGCTTTGACCTACAACTGTTGTGCTCCGTGATGGATTAGCTCACCTCGGTACGATCAATAGTTCAGAAAAGAGGCATTTCCTTTTCCATGTGGTTCTGCTTTACTTTGTAGACTATACACTGCATAAAAGGATCCTCAGGCCTCGCTGAAAATGACTTGCTCCGTTGGACTTTAAGGCGAGACACTACAGGTGAATAGGGAAAAAAATGTAATTCAAAGATATTAACTGTAAACTTGTCAGGAAAAATGTATTACGAGTTTTTCATCATGTAACGTTTTCATGTAGAAATTAGTCATTTTATGTGTAAAAACACCTAAAATTACCACTTTTTTAATATCACTACTTTTGTCACATGCTTTGAACCCTGAGGCTTATACAGTGATGCGGCTAATTTATGTATTTTTATTCTAGGGGTGCTCTAGCAGGAAGTTCGACAGACCGGTGAAAGAGCTAGTGTGCGGAGGAATACGCTAGTTTTACTTTGTTTTGAACAGTCAGTTTGCATCATGCGTGCACCATCATCACAGAAAACACACGAAGAAATAAGTTTTTAAAAATCGATGTGTAGCCAAAGAAGGAAATAGAGCTGTTGCACGTCAGCTCGTCATCACGTTAACTTTTAATACTATGGTGACTTTCTGTTTGTTTTGAGTCGTTGAGTCGTACACTGGGCCTTGTTGGCTGGTTTCTCACTAACTGTAATTATATTTTGTTGTTTCGGGCAGTTTGGCTGACTGTTGGTATGGTATGGTATTGTTTAAGAACAGATTTTTTAGGCTGCCTTTTTTTACATTTGGCAAAGAACATAAGATTAAATCATAGAACATTTACATTTCAATGTTGATTAAAGGGGTTGTACCTGATTTTTACTGTTTTGAAATGTGAAAAACTCAACTAGTTGGCTTTAAAATCAGTTACATGCATCACTCACTTTCCTAATGCAGTCCCAGCACCCTAAATATTCACCTCCACAAGTTTAAAAGCACTTTTCACGAGGCTAACAAACATTAGCATGCTAACAGTGCACTTCCTGCTTCTCGTAGATTATAACACTGTATAAATAGATGCAGAACAATAGCTGTGGTCTCATTTTCACTCAAATAGATCATTATATCTGTACTGAGGCAAAACAGATTCACATTTCAAAACAGTAAAAATCAGGTACAGCCCCTTTAATGCACAATATTCCTTTGCAATGGAATAAAGACATTTTGTTTTTGTTTTACTTTTCCAAAATAGCATTCTTAATTCACAACATTTTAACTTACATAGATATTGCTTTTTACAGTGCAGTGTGGATTTTAATAGTACTTGACGGCGCAAAGCCTTTTCTCTCTCCTCTTCCGTCATCGCTGCAGTCATGGACACTACTTCACCTTCACATATAGGCTTAACCACAGGTCTGTTTCTCTTCAGATGTTAAGGGCAAACGGCCAGCGCTTGCACTTATGAAAGAGGACATCATTTAAAAGGATAACTCTGCTCTTGCATGTGTTTCTGTTTAACGTCGCGGTTAAAGTGGTTATTAGGTTTACAGGGTGTGCTGTGACTCTATAAAGTGGCTGTACATTACATTATATGTCTGTAGAATTGGCCGGAGCAGACTCCCCGAAGGACGTACAGCGCCGGTCACTGAATGCAAAAATAGAAGTATAGGAGGACGTACTAATGAGATCCGCCAAGCTGTGTCATCATCTGTATGTTTTTACCTGTTTGTTTACACTGCAGGCGAATAGAGAAAAATCTTGAATATAAAGATATTAATTTGAAATGTCTGTAGTTTACTCACATGAATGTCAGAAAAAAACGTATTAGAAGTTTTTCATCATGTCATGTTTTCATGTAGAAATAAGACATATGTGTAAAAAGGGCCAAAATGACCAGTATTTGGGACAATTAAGTCCTGAGCCTCTGCAACATTGTGTGCCATCACTGAGGTCCAACCTCATATCATGCTTTGGAGGGAGAGGAAAACGATTGGAGCCCCTACACAGACATGGGGAGAACATGCAAACTATACTCAGAAAGGGCCCTTTTGGAAATCGATCTAAGGACCTTCTTGTTGAGGAGTGAGAGTGCTAATCACTCAGCTAAACTGTTTACATAATCCTGACTCTCTGATAATGAGTCATGGCTATTTTTCATTCAATTTGTGATAAACAAATACTTTCAGCCAAACATTGTTCACAAATTCTGACTTCCCTCTTTGAAGCCCTTCTTCTGTTGTTATTTGATTAGATTTGCCTAAATAGAAAAAGAAGTAGCCTCTTGACTTCTCCATTTACTGCTCAACCTACTTTCCTCCTTCAGCTCTGGTCGTCTATCCTGAAGCCTCCTGAACCCCTCCCACAGGAATTGTCCCAGGCATGTCCCATCAGGACCCTGCCTCTGGGCTGGCATGGGAACACATCAGGATCAGCCTGGAGGAGCTGCAGGAAGTGTCTGAAGGTGAGGGAAGTCTAGAAGTCCCTGCTTAGACTGCAGCCTCCACGACCTGGCCCTGGATCAGCGGAAGAAGAAGCATGTATGGAACTCTCCTGTTTAGACAAAGTAAAGCAGTGTGGTGAACCAGTGGCTCATTGAACTGGGGGAAACTTATTTTTGTATTATATGTTTCATAATAAAGTCAAATCTATTTTTGCTATATTTCCCATTTCATCATCTACCCCAAGGATGTTTATGATATTATTTTACACTGGGCAACATTCATTACATAATAGTTGTTAGATACCACCCATCTCTTGTATCTGTGCACTTACCCAGAAACAGAAAATACTAGCTTCGGCCTGCTCTCTGAAGTGTCTTGCCTAAGGATACAATGACAGTTTTCCCCAGCCGCCCCACTGTCAATGTTGAGGAAAATAAGTTGTGCCCAAAGCAAAGTGAAATGACTGCGGCGTCGGCAGATACAGTGTTCAGGTCACGGAGGGCAAGACGTTGTTCTCGGAAAACCCCACCCCCCATTTCAAATCATTAAAGCAAATAAAGGCACGAAATAAAGAAAAAAAATTGGGGATTGTTTTAGATACAAGTAACACTAATAGAAAGTTAAAAGCTCACAAAAGCTGATTTAGTAAAATATGGGACCTTTAAAGGCTATCAAGGGAAAGCCATAAACTTGCAACGCCATCTGTGTGGGATCAAATAACTGTGATTTAAAGAGAACAAAGTAAAACCTGCTCTCAAGTTGATTTTACCCTTGCACCAGAAATAAAAGTCCGGGAATGTTAGCTGTGAGGTAATGAAATTTATTATGTCTTCTTTTTATTGGCTTTTGTCCGTTTTTAAGACAAAGTAGCTTGTTTTTACCCTGACATGTTTGTAAGACAGATCACTGAAACACATCAAGGTAAAACCAGCCTACTCGACCAAACAAAAGTTCTGAGTTAAAAGGTTGGCATTTGAAACATGATCCTGCCTTAGCCGTGCCTCAAACTAAGCTCCGCTGCAGCCAGATACGATCTACAACACCAAACCTAATTTAGACATGAAATGGTAGACATGGTTTGGGAAAAAAACACCACACACACTTTCACTTTGTCTGACATTTATCTTTGTGTCTCACGTAATTCATTCTACACCTATGAACTATTGAACATTACAAGCTAAATAGGTTTTTTGTTTCTATCTTTTGTCTGTCATCAACTATTTGCCCCAGTGGTTAGGGGGGGGGGCCGTCTGGCTGCTCACAGCACAGCAGCCAGACTAGAGAATACTACCACCGTATTCCCTGCGTGTCGTAAAAGGCGACTAAAAGGGACGGGGCGAGAGGACTGGGAATCCTCTCCCCTGTAGCTGTTTCCTAGAAACGGACAGGGCAGAGTTGGGAAGGGGAGGTTGTCTCCCCAAACCCTAAAGATTGGGTCCTTGAATGTGCGTGGGTGTAGTACGAATGAAAGTAAAAGAAATCTGATTGGAAGGATGTTTGGAAGAAGGAGAATGAGCGTGTTAGCGCTGAGTGAGACAAAGATGAAAGGGAAGGGTGAGTGTGTGTTTGGAAATGTGAGTGGGAGAAGGTCTGGTGTAGAGAGTGGGAGAGCAAGAGAAGGTGTGGCTTTGTTGGTGAGTTGTGAGGTGAGACGATGTGTGGTTGAATGGAAGGAGATCTCACCAAGACTGATGTGGGTGAAAGTGAAACTTCTGAATGAGCTGTGGGTGTTCATGAGTGCGTATGGTCCTGGCAGCGAATGGAGTATGAATCAGTTGCTGTTTGCAGATGATACTGCACTAGTGGCTGATTCAGAGGAGAGCTTGGCACATTTGGTTGAGGAGTTTGGAAGGGTGTGTGACAGAAGGAAGTTGAGAGTAAATGTTAATAAGAGTAAGGTGATGAGGTGCACGAGGTCAAAGGATGAACGTAGGTTGAATGTGGCATTAAATGGAGAGTTGTTGATGAGTGTTTTCAGTATTTGGGGTCGCACGTTGGTGTGGATGGTGGAATGGGGGGTGAGGTAGAGTTTAGAATGAATGAAGTACGTAAGATATGGGGGGGAATGAAGAGAGTGTTTGAATGTAGGTCACTGGGAATGGATGCGAAACAGAGATTGTATGAGGGTGTGGTGGTGCCTGCTGCGTTGTATGGGGCTGAAACGTGGAGTTTGAAAGTTGCGGGAGAAGAGGAAGTTGAATGTAGTTGAGATGAGATGTCTGAGGAGTATGTGTGGTGTGACGCGCATGGATCGTGTGAGAAACGAAGACATCCGAGAGAGAACTGGTGTGTTGCAAGAGTTGGCTGATAGAGCAGAGCAAAAGGCATTGGGATGGTTTGGACATGTGGAGAGGATGGAAAGGGAGCGATTGGTGAAAAAGGTATATGAATCTGATGTGAGTGGAGTGAGAATGAGAGGAAGACCGCGAATGGGATGGACAGAGGGTGTAAGAAGAGCGTTGAATGCAAGAGGGATGACTGTGGTGCAAGGGAGAGAGGCTGCTCAGGACAGGGATGGATGGAGAGAGTTTGTGTATGAATGAATGGATGGGTGTGGTAGAGGACTGGTCTTGGTATGAAGCGGCAGGGGGAAACCAGCTTCGGCTGAGGCCCTGCTGTGGAAGTGCCCACACTGGGCTGTGCCGCTGACCCTGGTGCAGTGTGGTGTGGTTTAAATCAGTCCTTAAACCTTAAATCAAGGTGCCTTTTCCCCAACATCATCACAGCTAAACCTTAGAAATAATATTATTTGGTGTGACCTCTCCTGGGACGTTGGGTTGGTGCTGGCGTTGGTCCGTGAGTCCATCTGAGTGCTGGGTTGTTTGGGGGATTGCTGGCGGGCTTGGGTGGTGTCGCCGGGTCTGGTTTCGGGGTGCCGAGGGAGTGGCTGGCTGGTGCTTAGGGGTGTGGTCCGGATGGCCATCTGGATCCGGGGTTCTCTGGGGGTTTGTATGGTGGACGGAGGCGCCTGGAGGGGGGCGACGTTATCTAGGTGCACTTTTAGTTATTACTGTTACTGTTGTTGTTGTGGGATGATTGGAAATAATCTGAATCTGGACCCTCTCCCAATGTTTTAAGATTGTTTTAATGCATCATTTCTTAGTTAGGGCAAGCTGAATACCTACACTTAGGCTTGCAGGACAATGTCCTCCTTCTTTTAATGCTTTTAGACACTATTATAGCTTACACATTATACACAATATAGGGTAGCATAGGATATGAAAGAAAATGTTCGGAGAGGGGGGAGAAAAATGTTTAAACCATCATCAACAATAATAATGTTTAAATCAACAATAATAATGTTTAAATCATCTGTGCAATTGGTGTGGATTTGAAGTGGGGCGACAGCGGTGATGGTGATGGACGGGAGGTGTGTCTGGGTGCTCGTTGTCCCTCTCTGGGTGCGGCGGCTGTCCCTATGGGGTTCTCTGGAGAATTTCCTGGGTGCTGGTGGTGGTCCGGTTTGCACTCTGGGTCTGGCCGGTTCATTGCCTTTGTGGCACCTGGGGCGAGTCCTGGGGGTTTTCCGCTCGGGTACGCTGGCTGCCTGATCAAATCCATTGCATGGATGGGGGGCGGGCGGACGCTAGTGTGGGCTTGGCCTCCTTGGCAGAGGTGTGAACATAAAAAAAGAAAAAAAGAAATAAAAAATGAAAAAAGGTGTGATGGTGATGCGGAGGGGGCACTGGTGCAGACGGGGGAGGGGGGTCACGGAAGGAGGGTTTGGGGGGGAGTGAGGGTGTGTGCCCTGTCTAGGCTACCCCACTTTGGTGGGACACAGCCCAGGTATATATATAGAATAGTCTGTCATCAACTACTGAATTTAGTTGATCTTTTGAGAAGAAAAGGGCAACATGGCATTCTGCAGTAAAACTTTCAACCAATCACAGCTCATCAAGAGATATTTACAATGCAACATCACCGTTCAGCTGTCAGAGATCGTTCAAAATACTAACTCAGAAGTATGTTTACTCTTCTCATCAGGTAAGTTATAGGGCTTTAGTTGTTTACACAGAAGTCTTGAAGGAAAACCACGTTTATTATTCATAAAATCATTTTGCCGTACAAACACATCCAAGAGCGTTGACAGTTCAGAGAAGAGTCGTAAACGAATACAAGAATCCCATGCATATCATTACATATTTGTAGAGGTATAAACTACAGGTGAGCAGGTTTTGTACATAATTAGAGCTCATGAAAACTGAATTTAATGATATAGTGCATGGGTGGGCAAATGTAGGCACGCGAGTCACGGTGGGCACGCGGAGTAAACGTTGAGTGGTACGCGCAGCAAAATTGATCTCAGAGCAGTTTCTTCTGTAGCCACACTGACTCCCCTCGTTCGTTCAGCCTTAAGATCTTTCCCCGGTGTTGCCACTGGAGCAGTTTAACGTGGTGCTCTGTGCTCTTTAGCGGCGGAAGAGCTGCATGCATCGTGTGCTGGAGCGGGCCTTTGCACCTCCACATCTCTCTTTCTTTCATTATTATAAAACGCAAGTGCCAAATGTGCGGTGTAGTTATGACTTTATCCTGGACATGTAAAAAGTCGTGGTGAAACGGGATGGCTTTTACAGCGCCGTGGGTCGTCAAAGTGTCGTAAACAGCAGCCAAACTCTTCATTAGACCCTTTCGAAATACACATTTGTCGATATTCTGGCTGCTAAAAGTCTAGTGGTGGCACACTTAAAGGCATGAAAATCTCAAAATGGCACCTGAAGCCAAAAAGTTTGCCAACCCGTGACATAGTGCTTTCCCAGTGTGCAATGTAACTGTGAAAATTCAGTAATGGCAATCCACAAAGTCTTTTGCTGTCTGGGGTAGACCGAGGGAAGCAACCGCCCCTCTGACAACCACCAATCTATCAATCACACATCACAGTGTCCTTCCCAAGGTTACAGTGTCATCAGTTCGTAGACAGGATCAAACCGCTGACATTCACACGCCTGATGTTCAGCCCCTCCTACTTTCTGATGTGTTGGATCAGGCTCAGACACAGTTGTGACTTTGTTCGTCTCAGAAAGGTGTTCAGCTGGATCATCTCGACTTGGAGGAGCAGCGACTCTCCAAGCTCATCCAGTGTGTCTCTAAAGCAGAGGGTCCGCTGCATGATTTTTTTTTGTCTTATAAGATATATGAGATGTCACACTACAAGATGGGATAAAAAAAAAAAAAGTTAGCTACAGTCACACTGCGATGGTTCACACGATCTGGTTTAGCTACAACAAAAGTTTGTCTGAGCAAATATCAGATTCAGTGCTTCGAGTGATAAAGTCATCATAGTTGTACTTGTTTGTGGAGGCTAGTGGTACAGGCTAGAGGCGTTTTCACATTTGTAAAAGTTACTAAATGAAAGAGAAATGGGAAGATAAGATCCTGATCACAACTGAGCTCCTCTGCTGTTACTTTTTAGTTCGCTTGTGTTTACATTTTTGACAAAGATTGACCATAGACTCCGCGACAGGAGGACTCACTCTGTGACCAAGATTCCAAAGTATCAAACGTGTTTAATATAAATCGTAGCTCGTCTTTGGTCGTACGAGCCAAATTTTTTTAGGCACGACTAACGATTCTTCCTGCAGTCAGAAATCTTACGTTGCAGACGGACAAAATCGTGCAGTGGACACCCGGCTTAAGGGAGTGCCTAGACACCGTGCAGAAAACTCAGTTCCACCGCTTGTATCCATCGTCTTGTCTCTCAATACCCACTTCCCAAAGCTCATGACCAGAAGAGAGTAGGAACATAGATTGCTCATGAGCTTTGCATTAGGCCTCAGTCCTTCTTGAACCACAATGGCCCGATACAGCGAACGCATCACTGCACCAATCTGTCAATCTCACGCTCCATCCTTACCTCACTAATATCATACATTTTTACGACTTGATGGATGTGAAAGGTGAGTTTATGTTGACGAGAGAGTCGGATGTGAATGATGTCACAGAATATTTATGTTGGACTGGGAATAGTAGTGACATTTCCTTGAATGTTTGCTCTTTTATGAACTTTAACATCAGGCTGCTCAGGGACTACAGTGCTACGATCTCTCCTGATGAGGTTAATGCAGTGCTATTCAATTAAAGGCCTGGGGTCCAAATCAGACCGTCCAAGGGATATGATCCGGCCCTCAACCCATCTTCCAAAAATATAGAAAGTATTGTATCTCTTGTAATTGGTTTAAATCTGGTTTAGACAAGGTTTAGTCCTGATTTAGACTGTTTAGCCCTGGTTTAGACCTGATTTAGTCTTTCTGTAGACCTGGTTTAGTCCTGGGTTTAGTTCTGGTTTTCACCTTTTCGTGTTACATGTTTTTTGTTTTTCAAAAGCACTGGACACATTTCTGGCTCCGAGAACAAAACCATCGGAAAAAATAAAGTTGAATAGCCCTGGGTTAATGTATATTGTACACTCTGTCCCTGTCTAATTAATTCGTTCAACTACACTAAACTAAACTCGTGAACAAGACCCCAAGATACTTGAACTCGTCCACTTGAGACAAGGATTCTCCAAACACAGGAGACAAAATACCCTTTTTCCCTGCCACCATGTTCGGGTCGAGAACCACGGCCTCGGATTTAGAAGTGCTGATTTTCATCCAGGATTTTGATTCAGTTAAAATGAATCTTGCACCCCCGTTGTTCAATATCTTCAGTTTGTTTATGTGCTCCTTTGACTCTTCTCGTTATAATCCCATCGCACACAGGCCTGACCTTTGACCCTGCTGTAGAACTGCCATCTCCATTTACCTGCAGTGCTCTGATACATTGTCCATGATAGCGTTAATCTAACAGCCGCGGGCTAAACTGCCACATTACGAGCGTAGATGCTACTTTGGTAATGACTAGATTCACTCTGACATTATCTCCTAAGCACTTCCTGTTTCCCCGGTGGAGGCGGGGCTTTGGTCTGAAACGCAGACACCAGCTGTGGTCTGTGTTTGCACTAATTGTTTATCGCTCTGAATATGGCCCTGTACAGATGAGAGGCTGGAGCAACAACAGAACTACAGGTGAAAAATAGTGTTTACGATCAAATAATCCCCTCCACAATAGTATTAAAGGTCCTGTACCTGATTTTTGCTGTTTTGAAATGTGAAAAACAGTTAATGGTAAAGTCTTTCCTTTAAAAGTCTTAAATATTCACCTCCATGTTTTGCCATGCCAGGTAAAGCTAACAAACATTAGCATGCTAACAGCACACTTCCTGCTTCGCGGAGAATAAAACGCTCTATAAATAAATGCAGAGAAAGCACTGGGGGCTAATTTTCACCTGAATAGATGCTTTTACATTGTACCTGTGCTGGAGCAAAACAGATTTTACGTTATTATAAGCCAAAAAATCAAGTAAATGAACTAGCTGTGTTTTTTAAAAATACATAACTGCACATAAATCTTTTTTTTTAACTTTGTATAGCTCCCTGTTACACAGACTGAACAAAATATTTGCTGTGTAACTGGTTCACGCTACATTTACTTCCATTGCTTCTACTTCTGATTTTATGGCTCTCTCAAAACTGATCACACGAGGCAATGTCATCAGGTTATAGCCTAATTGGTGGTTTAAAATGAAATATAAAACAGATTTAAAAAATAAAGAATGAAACAGTGACAAGTCATTTGAGTTTAAATATTATCAAACTTGTTGTTTTGACACATTTTTCGAAACTTGGTTTAGTTTGATCACTTGATTCAAACATTTTTGAGTTTATTGAGTTTTACGTGGTCAAATCATATGGAACATTTCTCATAAGATCATGCAGTTCTCGGGCTCTTTCACAAAACAGAACACACAGCACTCATTCAGAAACCAGTTCAGTGATTTTCCCTTCACACCTGGTAAAGGACTTTGGCCAAAACAGAGTCTCTTTAAATACAGAAACTCAAACATTACAACAAAAAACAACTATATGTGAGCTAAAATCAAACAACTAAGAATGTCTCCTGGATCAAACTGGTCAATGGTCTCAGCAGAGAGTACAGACCGTGGCTGTGTCCAAATGTCCTCATTCACCGCACTGTCCTGCACTCCTGATCAGATTAAACAGTGACTCGGATTCGGACACACAGCTCACTACTTTCTCCTCGCCGCAGGTCACATGACTCTGGTGTCTGGGAGGAAAAAAGCCAGTAAAAAACTGTAAAAAATGTATTTCTGTAATGAATATAGGACCTCAAGTGGGAGCCGACCATCAGCTCCATCATCAAGAAGGCCCAGCAGAGGATGTACTTTCTGCGGCAGCTGAGGAAAGCCAAGCTGCCGGCGCAGATGATGGTGCAGTTCTACACGGCCATCATCGAGTCCATCCTCACCTCCTCCATCACCGTGTGGTACGCTGTCCCAGGGACAAACAGAGACTACAGCACATTGTGCGCTCTGCTGAGAAGGTGATCGGCTGCAGCCTTCCATCTGTCCAGGACCTGTACGTCTCCAGGACTCGGGGACGAGCAGGTCGGATCACAGCTGACCCTTCTCACCCTGGACACCGACTATTTGAGCCACTCCCCTCGGGCAGGAGGCTACGGTCCATCCGGACCAGAACCTCCCGCCACAAGAACAGTTTCTATCCCTCTGCCGTTGGACTAATGAACACTTTATAACACCTGTCACTTTAACAACATATTATATAAGAACAATCTATTTGCCAACTGTACATTCTGTATATAGTCTCAGTCAGTCTATCTTAGTCTATTTTATTCTAATTTTATTTTATGCATGCCTTTTTATATATTTTTTATTTTATCCATTGCTTTATGTTGCACCTACGCCGAAGCAAATTCCTATGTTTATGAATTTCACTTACAATGGCAATAAACCGCTTTCTGATTCTGATTCTGAATACAGGCCAAATCCATCTGACACGCACATATGTATGGACTAATAATCATCCTTCAAGTTTCATTCATCATGGATTGCACGCGAAACATCAAACGGACTGGATTATTCAACTTTTTGCGATTTTTTTCACAGCTCAAGCTAAGGTAAGCGGCTAACGCAAGCAACTCAACTACGTAACGGTTTGTTTAAAGTGTTTTGTTCATGATCTCGGCTCAGCAGTTTGTTTTAACAGCTCCTCTCTCAGCTTCAGTCTGTTGTGTCCTGTCACAGTCTTTTCCAACTCTCGCAATGCATTGTGGTCAATATTGGCCAGTCCAGTGACCACTACTGTTCAAAGTGCATTGTGGTAAATTCTGAGTGCACTAGTTATGCACCTGCTGGACATTCGCACAGCACTAAAAATGTAGCGACCACTAGAGCCCTATCCAGTGTGATGTTGGTGTGAATGTCTTTCGAGAGCACACACATATTCCAAAGAATGAATGCAATTTATATCTTGACATCTCTCAATTTTCTTCAACATAATATTTATTAATTCAAGTATATTGACTATTTGATACAAAAAAAAACACATCTCCTCTAGTCCCAAATTTGTAAAACGTGAACTGCAATTGCAAACTGGACAAAACCAGAGAGAGCTTTTGGACTGAGCTTCAGAGTCTAATGAATGAAATGGCACATGAAAACACCAGAAATTGAAATAAAAAAAACCTGTAAAAGCATGCAAAATTTGGAAGTTACACATGTTCTTGTCCATGTACAGAGTCAGTGCCGCTTTGTCGCTGCAGCAATAAAGTAAGTTGTGTTTTGCACAAAAATATGACTTCCTTTTACACTGCAGACCCTGGACGACCTCTGACCTTCTGCCAAAGTTTCAGGGGGATTTGGAGGCAGCATTAACGCATTATGTTTTGGCTGCAGCCCGGACCTTTTTTGTGCGGATGAATAATTCAAAACATTGACTTTTGACTGTCCTATGCAAATGAAGCCTTCTGGGATTTTCTAAAACGTAAGACCATAAAGTACAGTATTTCATTTTCTAGCGCTTATTCCCGTTAGGGGTCGCGGGTGACTGGAGCCTATCCCAGTGACTTTGGGCCTTAGGCAGGGTACACCCTGGACAGTGGCCAACTCGTCGCAGGGCTGACACAGAGAGACAGACAAGGACAGACAACCATTCACTCTCACATTCACTCACTAGGGACAATTTAGAGTTGTCAATTAACCTACACAGTCATGTCTTTGGACGGTGGGAGGAGCCAGAGAACCCGGAGAGAACCCACGGTAACACGGGGAGGACATGCAGACTCCACCCAGAGAGAGCGTGTGATGTTAGGATGGTCCAGGATTCGAAACCACGATGTTGGGGTGGCCTGGGATTCGAACCCACGATCACCTTATTGAGAGGCAGAAGCTCTAACCGCTCTGCCACCGTGCACCGTAAAGTACAGTATATTATTGTATTTGTCGTTTCATTTTATCATTTCAAGGTGCATGGAAGTGTGTGCATTTGTGCTTGACTTGCGTGTTATTTTCCTTTCCTCTCCGGTGAGCTGGTTTGTAGTGGAGGATGTATGTTTGTATGTATGTTTTTAGTTAATTGGAAAAAAATTAAGCCTGGAGGAAACCCGCCCAGACGCAGGAGAAACACAAACTCTACACTGAAAGGCTTGGGATTTGACCCTGTTTCCTACTCGCTGTGAAGCATAATTGTCAGCTACTCAGCCTCCGTGTCTCCAGTGTCGGCTTATGATGGAATTTTTGCAGTTAGTGATACAAATGCAGAATAATGTCTAAAGGTAACTGAAACAATCAACAGAAGAAATACTGAGAAAGACTGACTGTAATAAACGATTTCTCTATATCAGTTATTGAAAAATGTCCAAATTGCCTCAGAATCTGACATTGACTGAAGGACAAACTGTTTTTGGTCTCTTATCCTTTTCCACTGTTGACGTACAGGTCCCCCGTCTTTTCCTCCATTTCTAACTCTGGACTGTATTACTGAGGTGACTGACAGTTTAAGTGCTTTAAATGTCAGCATGCATCTGCTGAATAATGTGTTAACGTTACTGGGGGGAATGGCAAAGCGGCAAAACATCCTGTTCAGATTCAGGAAACTTTATTTATTTTATTTATTAATTATTTGTCAAAGTTAAGACATTAACGCATGCTATCAATGATATCCAATGTACGCATTAATCATGAGATAAATCACACGGCCGGCTCTTTTAGATTGCACAGCGAGGCTTTGAGTGAAGGAGGAAGTGCTGCAGCAGAACTGTAATCACATGTTAAATGTACACGTAAAGGCCATCAGTCCTCACGTGGACGAGCACAGTCCACTCAGCGGCTGATATTTACGAGCACACAGGATTGGAGAGCAGCGCGGCAGAATAAACCAAAGACGCATTTCTACCTGGGAATACACTAAAAATGATCTTTCTCACTAAAAGGGGTTAAGTGCAGACTAGATCCAAGTTAACAATGAAATAAAACCACTTTCCCAAGCCTGGTCAATGACAGAGGCCCAAAGAAAAACACAACTGTTCAATGAAAATACTTAATGTGACATTTTGCCCTCTAAAACTACACTGAACCTGAACGCACTCTTGACACTAAACACTGCACTGTTAGAAAGTGTAACATTTGTACCTTAAAGCGTACAACACCTTGTGGCTGGAGCAGTACACACGTTGTACTTCTAAAAGACGCTACAATTTAGTACCCTTACATTTTGTATCCTTTGGAATGCATATGTAAAATTGTGTTTAAATAAGAGTATCAAATGGTAGTATTTGCACTACCATTTGCACATTGCACTACCTGCCAACTGTACATTCTGTATATAAATCTATCTTAGTCTATTTTATTCTAATTTTATTTTATGCATGCCTTTTGCATTGCTGTATGTTGCACCTACGCCGAAGCAAATTCCTATGTTTGTGAATTTCACTTACAATGGCAATAAACCGCTTTCTGATTCTGATTCTGATTCTGAAAACTGGATCTATTAATTTCTTTACATCCAAATTTCACTGGTTATATAAATTGTTGTCGTATATGACATATGAGTACCTTTTATTCTCATTGAGATAATAAAATGTACAAATATGTACCTTTTATCATTGGGTACATAAATGTTCCATTTCAGACAGGAAGAGGTACAAATATGTATGTTTGGGTTCAAATGTGACACATCGAGGGTACATTGCTCTAAATTGTACTTTAGAGAGCATATTTGTACCCTATCCGTACCCTTATTTTTGACAGTGTAGTTCTAATAGAAGCGACTCCACCGAGCTTCAAGTTTGAATCTGAAACACGCGACAACAAAAAGGGTGGAGGTGTCTGTGCAGTTTTTAGAGATAAAATAGTTACCCAGAGGTTGTCTTTTGGGGTGTTTCCATCATTTGAGTATTTATCTTTTAAAATGGAGCTAAAACTGTCTCCCTCCATACTCTACATTGTCCTGTACAAGCCTCTCCAGCACTGCCAAGGTTTTATTGATGATTTTACTGAGATGCTTTCAGTTGTATGCACAGACTTTGATGGTTTGGTCATTACAGGTGATTTCAATGTTCACGTGGATAATGTTTGCGAAAGAAACGCTAAAGAGCTTGATGCTGTCCTTGAAACCTTTGGTCTTACTCAGCATGTGAGTGGCCCCACTCACAGCAGAGGACACACTCTGGACCTGCTAATTACTAAAGGGGTTAATATTTCAAACGTCAGTGTGGTCGATGTGGCACTGTCTGATCATTTCTGTGTTTTCTTTGACCTGTCTGTTATTCCCAAATCACCGACTGGTCCTGCAGTTGTTCGGAGGAGACACATAAATGACAGCACAAGTGCACTCTTCATGGAAATTATAAACTTTGAAAATCCTTCATGTTCAAATGTTGACGACTTTTTAAATTCTGTTACATCTAATATCTTGAATGTTCTGGACACCATTGCTCCTATGAAGGTTAAAATGGTTAAAAATAAGCAGAAGGCGCCATGGAGGAATAATGAGACAGTCAGGGCACAAAAAAGGGAGTGCCGCAGGGCTGAGCGAAAATGGCGCAAGTCAAAGCTCCAGATTCATAAAGAGATTTATAGAGAAAGGTTGTACATGTACAACCTCATTTTATGTAAAACAAGGGAAGGATTTTTTTCTGAAATAATTGGAAATTGCAGTAATAACTCGCGTGCTCTGTTTGCAACAGTAAACAGACTAACAAACCCTCCAATTCTGCTGCCATTAGAACTAATTTCCACAGCTAAGTGCAATGAGTTTGCAGTATTCTTTAATGACAAGGTTCAGGGCATTAAAAATGCCATAAATTCCACAGTGCAAATAAAAACTTTAAAACCACCTACACATTTAGAGCTGACTCAGTTTGCACCTGTAACTGACAAAACTGTCCAAGAGATCATCACCAGTCTGAGTTCTTCTACATGCTGCCTCGATGTGTTACCCACCAGATTTCTAAAGTCTGTTCTGAGCACTTTGTTAACACCACTCACTTACATAGTTAACATGTCGCTTCAATCTGGAACATTCCCAAGGGCCTTGAAAACTGCGGTCATTAAGCCTCTCCTAAAGAAGAGCAGCCTTGATGCCTCAGAACTGAAAAATTATCGGCCCATCTCAAATCTGCCATTTTTAGGCAAAGTCCTCGAAAAGGTTGTTTACCAACAGCTCACTGACTTCCTCTTAATAAACAACTCATTTGATGTTTTTCAGTCAGGTTTTAGACCTCATCACAGCACTGAGACTGCTCTTATCAAGGTGACAAACGACATCCGCCTGAACACTGACGCGGGCAAAGCCTCAGTCTTAATTCTGTTAGATCTGAGCGCTGCTTTTGACACTGTCGATCATAGGATCCTCCTACAGAGACTAGAGGACTGGGTGGGCATCACTGGCACTGCCCTAAATTGGTTGAAGTCCTACCTTGAGGACAGAGAGTACTTTGTTGAGATTGGTAACTGTGTCTCAGACCACGTGAGCTTGACCTGTGGGGTGCCCCAAGGGTCAATCCTGGGACCCCGTCTGTTCAACCTCTATATGCTGCCCTTAGGTCAGTTAATACTCAGCACAAATGTGTCTTATCACAACTACGCAGATGACACTCAGATCTATGTCTCACTGACGGCAGGTGAATATGGACCAGTGGATTCACTCTGTCACTGCATCCAACAGATCAGCTTGTGGATGCAAAACAATTTTCTTCAGCTAAACTCAGACAAGACTGAAATCATCGTCTTTGGGCCGCAGAAACAGAGAGAAAGTGTCAGCGGTCACCTCCAGTCTCTCGCTCTAAAACCGACAAATCAAGTTAGAAATCTGGGGGTAATAATGGACTCAGACCTGAACTTTAACAGCCACATCAAATCAATAACATCAACAGCCTTTTACCACCTTAAAAACATTGCCAAAATTAAAGGTATAGTGTCTAAACCAGACTTGGAGAGACTTATCCATGTATTTGTCTCCAGTAGGTTAGACTACTGCAACGGTCTGTTCACTGGCCTCTCCAAAAGAGCTGTAAAACAGCTGCAGTACATCCAGAACGCTGCTGCTCGAGTCCTGAGTAGAACCAGGAAGTACGATCACATTAGTCCTCTGCTCAGGTCTCTGCACTGGCTTCCTGTGGCTCAGAGAATAGACTTTAAAGCAGCTCTGCTTGTGTTCAAGTCTCTCCACGGCCAAGCACCAAAGTACATCTCTGACATGTTAGTGCCATATGAACCATCTCGTACTCTGAGGACCTCAGGGACCAGCCTCCTGCAGGTGCCTAGAGTGAGGACTAAACATGGGGAATCAGCATTTCAGTTTTTTGCAGCTAAAATCTGGAACAGTCTCCCTGAAGATGTGAGACAGGCCCTCACTCTGGCAATGTTTAAATCCAGGCTCAAAACAGTTCTCTTTAGACGTGCAAACGACTGAAAGATCTATCTGCACTCTTCTCTTTTAAAGCACTTTATTTTAAAATGATTTTAAAATGATTCTGTGTGTCTTTTTGTGTTTTGTGATTTTAATGCAACTTTTCCTGTTTATGTAAAGCACTTTGAATTGCCCTGTGTACGAATTGTGCTCTACAAATAAACTTGCCTTGCCTGTGTCCGTGGACTGGGTCCCCAAGGCACCCGCCCTCGACCACAGCCCAGTCTTCTTCACACCCCGCCCCTGTGGTCACTTCTGTGGGGGGTGAGCCCACAGGAGGTCGGACCCACGTCGTCCTTTTGGGCTGAGCCTGATTGAGCCCTGTGGGACACCACGTATTAGAGCCCCAACCCCCAAGCCTGGCCCAAGGGTGGGGCCCGGCTACAGTCATTACTATTTCTACTTCTACTCTAATTTGTAAATTTAAAAAGAAAAGCAGTACATATATTTTGAATATATAGCAAATTATTATTGGGGGCTCCGAGGGATCGTCGGTTGATAAAGGGCTGCAGAGGTGGAAATACCTGATCTAGGCTATTCATATTAGTTTATTTTATTGCCTTATTTTATTTATTTATTCATTTCATTCATATTCATTTTTATTCTGTTTTACTATTTTTACTATGTCTATCATCATTTGCTAGTTATCTTGATTCCAAAAGTGGGGGTCACGAGATGATTTGACTGATCCAATGTTTACATTATGACACAGGATAACTTGCTTAATCTATTTGAAAATGTCTTAATTATGACACCAACTTAAAGTGAGCTTTTCTGAGCAAAATTTCACGTTTTTTCAAGTTTAAAGTGAATGAACAACTGGTGATTTATTACTTCACCACCAGGAAAGAACATTTGCAGATGAACAAAATAATTGGAAATAAAAGTACAATGAACAAAACTAAACCCAAAATAAAATAGCGCTCTTTCCCCAAAAAAGTTCAGTTTGCTCATGTAGTTTGTTAGTTGAAACTGTTGACTCCCCGGGTCAGTGCTGCTAGCCATGTGGGTGCCTTAAGCAGAAATGCTCCGTGGTGCCTCCTGCCCAACCCTCTTCAAAGGTGTAAAAAGATATAGTGGTTTGATAGTATTTATATAGTTATTATAATAGTTGTTTTTTAATATAACTAACAGTTTGTGCATTTCCCTGCTCCGCCTCTGTTTTAGTCACACAGATCAAAACTCTAAAAGTTTTGTTTCACACTCAGAGTACCCCTTAACCTGAGTTTTGGGCAAATAAATGGGTTTACTAGACAGATATTGTCAATTATACACACTGTATTTTTTGTTTTACAGATATGTATGATCCAAGATACTGCAAAAAGATGATCAATTTTCAACTCTAACACTTTTTACTCAGACAAAAGTACATTTCATCTTCTTTGAGCAGGGCACTCCATGGTAGGCCTCCCTGGCTGAACCACTGTATGTGGGCAGACAGCCCCAGGTTAGGCCTGATGGTCTGCGTAGCCCAGTCGCAACCTCTACAGACGTAACTGTTACCCATAATCCACACTGTGGGCTCTAAAACAAATAAATCATAAAAAAATGTCCTATGGAAATACTTACTAATGCAATAACCTACATTGTGTGATTAATTTCTTTCTTTTTTTTTTACATGTATAGAGTAGCCTACCTTTAGCAAGATCAAAGCAGCAGCTGTATGCCACTCACAGACGGGAAAACACACCAGTGATGCTACAAATACAAACAAAACTTTAAAGCTTCCCGCTCAACCTTTTCCCCTCTGAACTGCTCGGACTGTTCACGTTGTAAGAAGTGACCAATGCAAGGATGCCTTTGTGTTCTGCAATCAACTGCTTCCATCGGACGGATCCACTGGAAGGGAAATCGATTGTTTTACTTGTGTAAAACAATGATTCTTGTGCCTTAGTTTTATTCACTTCATACCAGAAGGGTATTAACGGAAAGCTTAATTATGTGAGTTTTAATGAGGTAGAAGTATCTTATTTAGTAACACTGGATTCCACTGAAACAAGGAGCGTGCATCAGAAATCAGGTAGTAGATTTAGAATTATGTGGCTCGTGTACTTAGGAACAGTTGTCATTGGGAAATTTGGAGCTCGCATCAACGGCACACAAGTTTGAAGCGACAGCATCAACACATACACACTCACACTGAAACTGTTCTGTACTTGTTCTGGTATTTGAAATAATTAAAAAAGAAAAGAAAACTACAGTTCCTGCAAAAGAAAAAAAATACTTTGTTCTGTTTATGTCAGCATGTTTTTAAAAATGTCTTTCTTCTGTAAATAGTTTTAAATCCACACAGCTGCTGTTTCAGACAATAAAGGCATATGTTCAAAGGCACATGCAAGTGTTTTTGTTCGTTCTTACATTATTTACCAAAAAAAAAAAAAAAAATATATATATATATATATATATATATATATATATATATATACAAAAAGTCAGACCAAAAAAAAAAAAAAAAGTTTCAATCATGTCATTTTGTGCTTTGTTATGTATGTGCTTTAGAGCCAGACAGTTAGTTTGTTAGAAAATAAAGGCCAGTGTAAAAAAAAAGAAAAAAAAGAAAAGAATCGTTTGATTGTTCTTTTTTTGTTCCATGTTTTGTGTTTCCCTATGGTCTGTCAGAGTTTGTTGCGTCCTTGTCTTGTGTTCCACTGGTGACCTGCACCTGATGTGGTGAATGGGTTTTAAACTAAGACGGGCCATTATTTTGCACCTGAAACGCTGCATTTGCTGTGAAAGATACAAATGGTATAGTCATTTGGGCAAATGTTAGCATTTAGAGCACTTCATTTAGTGTTTTGGCCGTAAAAAAACATAGCCATTTATATGAAGACACTTCCAGTGTAATTACTCTATTTACTTTTAGTCAATGCACAAGTCGGTCAATTACTCAGATAAAAAACAAATAATGGTTATTTGGGTTATACACAGACTTTAAAACAAAAAAAAGAGGTTTTATGACTCGTGCCAATTAGGAATTACTTCAAAATGACACAGGAAGCATGTAAAGGTAGTGTTTTGAGGAAAAACCTATTTAGTCTATATTTTCGATTAAAACGCCCTCAAGTGGCTTCACTTGGGTAAATTTGTGTCAAATTTAGTAAAAATCTGATATGTACTGTACTATTTTGCATTTTAAACAACTATTTGATTAGTGAAATAATCGTTAATTACTGCCCTCCACAAGTTATGAATAATATAATTTGAAGTAATGGTGTCTCTACCAGAGCCAGTTGTTGACTCTGTGTGTGCTGTTATCAGGCTCTGGGATCTACTGAGCTCCGGGCCACACAGACAGAAGAGACCAAACTCCCTCAGGACGCACAGCTCTGCTCTGGGCTGCTGCTGGACTCTGGAGAAGATGGATGAGCTTATCATATTATTATTATTCAGATTTAACACAGAACGACTGTAGCTAACTTGTTGTTTAAAGATTTACATTTTGGTCTGTAATACAAAAGTACCACTTCTCCCAGTGGATTTTTCATAGCTGGAATCAAAAGTTGTTTACTTTTGCATTAGTGTAAACCTTAAAGTTATTAAACATAATTGACAGGAGAACATGTTCCATGGTAGATCCATGACATATTCATGTAGAAAAGAAGTGTTTGACCTGCTATTTACACAGAGAACATTTCATACTCCACCTATAATTACCTCTAACTGACCATCATGTCCTCGAATATCAATAGTAGGCTATCGCTAAACGTTTGTCTATGAAGTAAGTTCTTACCCAATGCACCAGGTATATTCTGGGAGCTGTCTTTACACTTTCTTTAGCTTTTCCTGTTTGTGTTTACCATTGTGTTTACCTTACCCTGAAGAAAACACAATACATGAAAACATTTGGTCATTAACAACATTTTAGAAGGAGTTAATAGTTTGTAAAATCCATTCAATCTGCCTTAAAATCATGGAATAGCGTTCAGAATGCATGTTTTTGTGTCAGCGTAGCTTGTGTGATTGTAATTGTATTCTTCATTTTAGATCTTATGTGAAAGCGTCTGTAATGAAACAAAATCCCATTTACAGGTCTCACTAGTCTATCCTTGTCCACGAGCTTCTGTTTGTATCGCCCGACGCTCGTTCACGCGGCTCACACATGTTTACTGTGATGTCACTTAATATAAAATCGGTAATTTCAGTGATTTTAGAACCGGTTAAAGAGAACATTCCTTCTATTTTGCTTAAATACTGAAAAGAATCAAGTACTGTCAGCAATTATAATATGCAAATATAGCTGCAAGCGGCAATGATCGGCTCTCTCCTGTGTCAAGCCGCCGCCCCACAACACAAGAGGAGGGGCTTATGCACCCCAATTTCCCTCCTGAGAAAACTCCTGCTGCTGAAATGTAGCTGAAATATTCCGATTGTAACCCTGTTTGGCACTGTGCCAGAGCCACTTTATTTGAGGTCAGCTGCATTCTTTGATGGTATTTGTATTTCGTGTTCAACACTACAGTACATTACCTTTCAGTTCCTAAGTACAACACTTTTATTTTACTCAAATTATTATTATTTTTTTTAATTTAAGGTATTTTTTATTTTATGCCAAACTTTATTTTTGTATCTTTAAATACTAGGGGTCTACGAGATAGTGTGAAAAGGAAATTTATTTTCTTTTGTATTTTGTAAAAATGTGAAAGCTAATTGTATAATTTGCAAGAAACACCTTCTGTGGAGGAAGATGAGACTTTTTGGTCCAGTCATTGGGGGAAAAAAATACTTTTTTGTCACGGTACAAACAAATCTTCTGGTGTAGCTTTGCTTTTTAAAAACTATCACTTTACATTCAATTATTTTGTTTAGACACTAATGTAACTGATCCCTGGAGACTAATCCACTCAAACAATCCTTTGCTTGGTTCAAACCTGATGGCTCCTTTCAATCTCGTATTGATTTCTGGTTCATCTCAAATAATTTTATGCAAACGAAGTAGATGTTATATCTGCTGCTCCCTTGACTGATCATTGTTCAATTCAACTAAATCTTACTCCTCACATAAAAAGGTCCTTTAGCAGAGGCCTCTGGGGATTGAATTCCTCACTTCTTACCAACGAAAACTTCTGCAGTGCGATTACTGAACAATTTGAAACAATATCTGCCGATGAAAGGGTTATATTAATGATACAACAAACTGCTATTAAACATGACAAACTAATAGCTATACAAAGTCAACAAAAAGAAACTTTGCTCTAAACCTCTATTTGATGATAACGATAAACAACGAAGAAGTATTCTTGATGATCTTTGCACTAAAAAAGATCCCGAGCAAAATGGGTGGAGCTGGGTGAGAAGAGTACAGCTTAAGAACTGTCTATGTCATAGTACAGTGCTTGTTTTGTTCCCCTTCCCCTCTTGTTCTGTCCTCGTTTGGAGCTTCCTGGGCGTGACTCCAGAGCTGATTGGCACACCTGCACTCCATTCACTATCAACTGCAGCAGTTTAAAGCCTGGTTCAACCTCTCCGTCTCTGCCAGATCGTTCAGTCTACTTTCGTGGTGAACACCTAGGCTGTTTGCGTCTCTAGTTATTTTTCCCTGTTGATATTTTGCTCACTAAGGACTCAGCCTCAGCTCCTCGGTCCAGTCTGCTCCTACTCCGCCACTGCATAACTCACCTGTGCACCTCGGTCCAGCCTGCTCCCGCCTGCCATCCCGGTACTCACCTGTACTCCCTGGTCCAGCCTGCTCCCTCTGAGCCTACCCTCAATAAATATTCTTTGATTGTGCGACAGTCTCTTTGCACTGCTACATTTGCACTGTCTGCCAACTGTACATTTCTGTATATAGTCTTAGTCTATCTTACCCTATTTTATTTTATGTTATTATTAATCTTATGCATGCCTCTTTTATACAATTTATTATATTTTAGTCATTGTTTTTTGTTGCACCTTACGCCGAAGCAAGTTCCTGTTTGTGAATTTTGATCACTGACGATTCTGATTTCTGTAACTTGGAAAAGAAAAGACAAGAAAGAAATGCGATCAAAAGCCTTTACATTAATGATCAACTTTTACTGATCCTCAAATGATTTCCACGGAAATGTCTTCTTTTCATAGCCAGCTGTACTTCATCGTACTCTAAAACCCACACGGACTTCTTTTACAAATCTATTGAACATTTGATCTCTAAAATTGATTTGTGACTGGAACAAGCATGAAGTTTCCTGTCCAACGACAAAGCTCCAGGTTGGGACGTCTGACTGGTCATTTCTGTACATTTTTGGGCCCATATCAAAGATTTAGTGGATGGAATGTTTAAAGAGGTCCTAGAAAATGTCTCACTCAGCCATTCTATGAAACAGGGAGTGATCACACTTATTCCCAATAAGACCCCTCCCACCGTGACAACTTAAGGCCCATAAATAACCATTCCAAACTCTTAACTCACGCTAACAGACTCAAATCAGGTAAAACCCAAATCATTTCTGAAACTCAATCTGGTTTTATAAAAGGTCGCTCGATCCACAATCATTTTAGACTTGTTCTGGATTTAATTGACTATGAATTTCTAATTGATGATGAAGGTTTTATTTTATTTTTAGATTTCTACAAGGCCTTCGATATGATACGTTTATGTTTCCAGCACTGCAGTCCTTTGGCTTTTGGGAGTCAGTTTGTTAATGTTGTATTAATCCTCTAGAATGACACCAGCAGCTCTGTTTCTTTACCACATGGAACATCTCAGAGATTGAATAGAAACAAAGGTATAAAACAATGATGCCCTCTTTTGTTTATTGCAGCAGCTGAAATGTGCTCCATTTCAATTAAAGATGTACATTTTGGCAAATAATGAAGTATCCATAAGTCAACTGGCTGACCATACAACCACCTTTTTAAATGATTTGAATGAAATCCCTAAAATACTCAAAATGATTGATACTTTTTCTAAAGCCTCAGGTCTTAGATTGAATTTAAACAAACGTGAGCTTTTACCACTAAAACCATGTGTTACAACCAATGCATGTAATAGTCCCTTTAAACCCACCATTAAATATCTTGGCGCGCAAATAACTAAGGATAAAAATGACTTAGAAAAACGTCATATTTGGGAGATACTCCAGAAATGCTCCTCTTTTTTAAATAACTGGGCACAGAGAGAGCTGTCTATCTTTGGTAGAATTCTTCTGACTAAAACTGAAAGCATATCTAGACTTGTATATCCTGTCTGCTCTATAGAACAAGCCCTTAAATCTATGAACCAAATTCACTTTCATTGTATATGGAAGCAAAACACATTATATCAAACAAGGCCATTTAACCAAGAAATTTGAAGATGGAGGTTTAGAGGCGATAGAATCTGACAGCCTGAACGGCACTTTTAAAACTGGAGCTTAGATCCTTTTAGTGAATCAAAATAACTGTGTTTTTTTTATTCCTGGTAAGATTATTTCCAAGTTCAGGCGGAATGCAATTTCTCCTCAGTTATGACTTTAGCATTAAAAAACGACCCATTCAGCTCTGTTCTTTTATTTTCTGTTCTTTTATTTTATATTTATTTATTATATTTTTTATTTTAGTTCTTCTACTGGAGCCTGATGTCTAAACACAGCTATAGTCCACATCACACACGGCTGTGGAACGGCCCGTTCATAACAGTCAAAAAGAAGTCCCTTTTTGTGCACAAATGGTTTGAAAAAGGGATTTGGTCCCTAATGCATTCATGAAATGACAGCGTTAAGCTTATGTCGTTTGAGGAATTTTCTCCAAAATATGATACACAAACAGAAAGAAAAGACTTCATTAAAATGACTGAGGCTGTCCCTCAAAATATGTAGAACACTGTATCCTTTTTATTTCATAACCCTAACTGTAGATATCCCACTGTTCCTAAGCTTTTGATGAAAGGGTACAACACATGAAATGCCAAATTGTGAATTTGGAAGATTTTTCAATGTTTTCTTTCCCCATATTTCAAATCCAAATTCGATATCCTTTTATTTTTCTTCTTATGAAAAAGAGAAAAACCTATTCCTTTAGCGTCCCGTCCCCCTAAAGCTGAGGAGGCACATTTTAAAGTGATCTCTGGTAAATGTCCTTCCAAAGAAGTGCTTAGACAAAGGTTTGGGATGGATGGAAACTTTTTGTGATGTAAATATAAAAACCACTCTGCACTTGTTTATTGAATGTATGTTTTCTCAAACTTTTCTCACTATTGGCTTTTCCCCGAGATTCCAAACCGAACAGACTTTTCCAATAAGGATGTACTTTTTGGGACTCTTGAAGGACAAGCAAATGGAAAGGATTCTAAATGTTATTATTATTATTGGTACATTTTTCTCCACTAATGTAGATTCTTAAAAACCAAGCCTTCCTTCTTCACATTTCATAAAGAATTATGCTTTTTCTTCTCGTCTGTAAGCTTCATGGGGAAAAAAATGCTGTAAAACTTAAAGTAAAGCTTATAATGTTTGTTATTTTATTTTATTTTTTACTACCTATATTTTGTATATTGTATTTTTCTCTTTTTTAATATTATTATTATTATTATTTGTTTAATATTATTTATACATTGTTAAATCATTTATGTTTGTATATATAATTTAAATAAAATTCACTTTTTTTGGTAACACTTTAGAATAACTCCCCTTATTCCTGCCTTAATTAAAGCATGAATAAAGACTACATTAATAGTGAACAAAGAATGTATTAAGAATGATTCAGGTTTATTAACTACTAACTTAATACCCAAATTCCGAGCCCTAACCCTAACCTTAATTAAGTCGTTACTAATCCTGAATTATGCTTAATAAACTATTTGTTCAGTGTGAAATAAGTATTTGCTCATGCTTTGTTAAGGCAAAATAAGGTGTAGTTATTATAAAGTGGTACCCTTTTTTGTAATTAAAAAAAAAAAAAAAAACTTGTATGAGTGTTAGCATCGTTAGCATACATGTTTAGTAGTTAGCATCTATTTACTGTGGAATACTAATGTGCAAAGTCATACTGAAAAAAGCTCAGATCTTTAAAAGATATATTTATTTCAATGTAGTTCAAATATTGAAACAGTATTTTTCTGTATAAATGGTCAGTGTACATTGCATAAGCTGAACGATGACATCACGATTCTTGGCTGAACGATGACATCACGATTCTTGGCTGGACGATGACATCACGATTCTTGGTGTTCTAAAGTGTGACAGTTCAGAAGAATCGGTCAGTTGAAAACTGGAGTTAAACTGAGAAGCTGCATTTTCTTTGCTCTCTTGATAAACAGTTAACAAAGATGTTCAGGAGCCTCATTTGCTGTGCACAGGTTAGTTATCTGACGTTAACTGCTACATTGGTTAGATTTAGGGTGAAGTTTCTGTTTAGTGAGTTCAAGTTTTAAGGGAGGAGTTGTTTGTCTAACATCAGTACATTTGGATGGTGTAACAGTTTGTTTGTTCATAAAATTCACACAGTTTTTGTCGTTTTAGCAGGAAACACAAAGTCCGGGGCCTGATGTGGGAGAAGTCAGGACGCCGCGTGAAGCCTGGAGGTACGCTGACATTTCACTGAAAACACTTGACTTTATATCTCCAGACCACATAGGATTAACCCAACTCATGTCCTATTTTGTGTCTCCAGGTTGGACCAAGTGGAGGACGTCCAGACCCCCAAACCCAGAGGATGTAGATTGTGGCTGAAGCGCCTCTTTGGACGTATTCGAGTACGTAACACACTCTACGGCAGAGCTCTTCAACTTTACTTCACCCAGAGACGCATTTATCACATGGTTTGGTCCTCGAGGCCAGAAACATGTCCAACTAAACCAAGACTGTACCAGGACTAAACCAGGTCTAAACCAGGACTAAACCAGGACCAAACCAGGTCTAAACCTGGTCTAAACCAGCTTTAAATCAGGACTGAACCTGGTTTAAACCAAGAATCCACCAAAACTAAACCAGGTCTAAACCAAGACTAAACCAGGACCAAACCTGGTCTAACCCATCTTTAAATCAGGACTAAACCTGGACTAAATCAGGTCTAAACCAGGACTAAACCTCGTCTAAACCACTACTAAACCTGGTCTAAACCAGGACTAAACCTGGTCTAAACTAGGACTAAACCAGATCTAAACCAGGTCTAAACCAGATCTAAGCCAGGACTAAACCAGGTCTAAACCAGATCTAAGCCAGGACTAAACCAGGTCTAAACCTGGTCTAAACCAGAACTAAACCTGGTCTAAACCAAGACTAAACCAGGACTAAACCAGATCTAAACCAGGACTGAAATAAGTCTAAGCCAGGACTGAAACAGGTCTAAACCAGGACTAAACCAGGACTGAAACAGGTCTAAATCAGGACTAAACCAGGACTGAAACAGGACTAAACCAGGACTAAACCAGGACTGAACCAGGACTAAACCTGGTCTAAAACCAGGACTAAACCAGGTCTAAACCTGGTCTAAACCAGGACTAAACCAGGTCTAAACCAAGAATGAACCCAGATTGACTTTCCTAATGCAGTCCCTCCGTCCTAAATACTCAGTGCCATGAGTTTATGAGCCCTGTGATCCCCAGTTTGAGTCAAATTTAAATCTGCACATGCCCAGATGCTTCTGCACAAACGTTGGTCTTTCACTACAGCAACACGTCGTGGCCAAACTACATCTAACATGCTATATATGACTTTTATCTTTGTGTATTCTAAGTTACATAAGCGCTCAAACTCCTAGAAAACACAACATTTAACTCTTTATAAACCTGAGCAGGGGTGCACGGTGGCAGAGCAGTTAGAGCTCCTGCCTCTAAATAAAGAGATTGTGGGTTTGAATCCCGGACCAGTCCAACATCACACGGTCTCTCTGGGTGGAGTCTGCATGTTCTCCCTGTTACTGTGGGCTCTCTCCAGCTTCAAATGACTCAAACTGGGGAATGACAAGCGCTTTGCACGAGTCTCTGAGCCCTGAACGTCACAGACTTTCACGGGTAAAGCTCGCAAACGATATAATATGATGATATGAAATGATTACCATGACAACCAGCAGGGACGGCAAAAGAGCAAAAAGAGCAGATAGCTGTCGGACAGTTCTATTTATTGGGATTTATATTAATACAGTATGAAGTAAAACAAGTCTATTTCCTTTAACAGGGAAGAAACAAAGTATCTCCGGCTCCAACCGACAAACCAGACCCAACTCCTGATGTGAAGACTCCAGAAAAGGCCAGGTAGGCACTCATTCAGCTTTAATGCATATTTAATGCTAATTATATATAAGTAAGTTTATAAGTTAACATGACATTATGTTTGATTCAGGGATGCAAAGTCGACAAAGTTCAGGTTCTGGCCGGTAAGTGTGACAGTCTTATCCTAATATCTAACCACATGTGACAATCTGTATTTCATTTATCACTGGCTTCAACATTTCAAGTTGTCATTTCTTTTGACAGAGAAGTAATAAAGTATCTCCAGCTCAACTGAAAGGAGCAGGCCAAACCCAACACCTGGCATTTGAACAAAGGAGAAAGTATGCACTCGTTTACACAATAACAGATGAATATTCTAAAACACAATCAATAAAATATGAAGAATAATAACCTCTGTCTTTCCACAGTAACGACGAGCCAAAGAGAAGGTCCAAGTTGGACTTGGAGTGCTTGGGGTAAGTTTAAGGATTAAACGGGGTGCTGCTTATTACAGTCATTGGTCAAAGATTAGATGATGATGAAGTTGTTTTTGCATTTGCAGACTTCCGAACACTGGAAACAGCTGCTACATAAACGCCACTGTTCAGAGTCTCATGACCATCGAGCCATTCATGGAGAAAGTGAGCTCTCAGGAGAGTGTTTGGAGGCAGCCCACAGAGGCAGGCCTGTTGAGGTAAGAGTCCAGCAAGAGTCCAGTACTTAACAAACCTCTGAAATGGGGGCAGTTGACTCGAAAAAATCCTATTCAGCTCTGATTAAGTTTGCAGTGGAATGCATGATAATGCATGAATTAATGTCCCCTTATCATAAGACATTAACAAATATTAGCATGCTAACTACGCACTTCTACAAATAGATGGCGAGAAAGCATTATTGTCTATTTTGTCTATTTTAATAATAATAATAATACATGAAATATGCAAATATTGGGCACATGAACTAGTTCTGTTTTTCACGTTTCAAAACACTGTGCACTGTACTTGTCTTAAATAAATATAATAAAATAAAATAATAGGTAATTGTATCTTAGCAAAGTCTTGCCCCTTTCAAAAAACAAAAAAACGTCATCAAAGAGCAAAAGTATACTTTGCTAAAATATCCATTGCAATTGTTCTTCTACACATCTCTGTGTGGACTCCATGAACCGACTGTGTCTCTTCCACAGACATCTTCATGGGATCCAGGAGTCAAGAAAGGGACCAGGAATAGCCCAGAAGATCAGGTTCTTGCACTCTGTTAAGGACACTGTTGCTTCCAAAGCACCAGAGTTTAGAGGTTATCAACAGAAAGTGAGTATAGAGTCACAAATGGACTTCTTGTCTTGTTTAATACTGAACACATTTGCTGCATATTCGTTTTACAAAAAATATCTTGTGTTTAAGGTGAGACATTACAGGAGAAAAAGAAAAGTGTTACGTCACACAGAAATAAGGCATTTTATGTGTAAAAACAGCCAAAATTGCACATGTTTGGGACATTTCAGTCTGAAAAATGGACAGAGCCAGCTTAAAATTTTGAAGTTTATTTTTTTCTCAAACTGACCAAAACTAAAAAGTGTATTCCTGTGGTGTCTCGCCTTAATTAGTCTAGTTGAATCTTTCATGCTGTTCATTTAGTTTAAGTTGTAATGTTTCATTAAGGTTTTACAGTTGCATGTTTTCTATGATCACAAACCCATACTATAAACTAAAGTTGTTGTGCCGTGTGTTACAGGACGCTCATGAGTTCCTCACAGAGTTGATGGGGCAAATTCAAAGTTTGGCACCAACACTGGGCGCTGCCTACAGGTGTCCAGTGCAAGAACTCATGGTGTTCAAAATGGACTGGACCAGGACCTGCCAGAGGTAAGGACTCACAGCCGAGACAGCGCTCACAACAGAAAAGTATCCCAGACTTCATGTACTGTATTCATATTTGTGCAGGTGTAGAGAGGCCTCACGTCGGACAGAGGTCTTCAACAGCCTGTCTGTGAACCTGCGACCTGGTGCCACCACCGACAGCCTCCTGGAGGATTATTTAAGAGTACGTTTTTCAATCTGTTTCCAATAGGACGTTTACACTATACTGTGGAATAATAAAAGCTGCTTGACTTTTACAGACGGCAGAGCTGGAGTATAGATGCAGCTGTGGAGGGCAAATTTCCTCCTTAAAATCGTCATTTTCAACGCTGCCCAAGTAGGTGGAACAAACTTTACATTCGACTAAACATTTGCCTTCACCTTACTAACAACTGTTTCCATTCTTTCATATTCAGTGTTCTGATTCTCCATCTGAAGAGGTTCAGATACACGAACAGAAACCGTCTGCAGAAGATCACTGATGACGTGCACCTAAGCAGAGACCTTGTGGTGACATCAGAAAACGTAAGTGAACTGTCCAAAGCTGTGGGGAAAGAACCTTTGAACATTTTAAGTAAGGCTGAAGACACACTACACGATCAGTCATGGGTAGTTGAAGTCAGTCAGTCGCTTCAGTCTCGTAGCTCGAGCTGTTACGACTGGAGTCATGTTGGAATCTCAAACTGTGCACCGCAGAAAGACGGGAGTAAACTCCAGTCACAGTCATTCTGCATGTTTGAATTATGAGCCCGATTTTGGATCCTCTCGCGGTACAGAGTATTGTTTACTGACACAACAGTTCAGCTGTAAATGAAAAGGAGCAGAGGAGACACTGGGAACTGCATCAGAGCTAAAACTTTGTAATTTTGCCTTTTAAGAAAGATTAATGCACAAATAAGCGCAACAACCAAGTGCAATCAGGAAACACAACAACCTCAACGTTCTAAATCTCTCACATTTGGTAAAGTCATGCAGTGTGTCCCTGCTTAACTTGTCACGTTTGTGCTTTTTACAGGATGCTGCGTGTTTCACTCTAGTCGGGATCATTAATCACCACGGAACATTTACCAACCATGGTAAGAAAAACTGAATAGCCTTTATTACTTAACGCTACTACAATATCTAAATGAAGCTTTAAATCCATATTTATAATGCGTGTTCCCTGACAGGACACTACACCTTTGACGGACGAGACCCGGCGGACAGTTCCCAGGAACCGGGCGATAGGTGGCTGTGTTTTGATGATGAAAATGTGAGCGAGCACACTGGGGCAGACGTCTGCAGGAGAAGACGGCGCGCCGCATACATACTGTTCTACCAGAGAGTTTTGTGCAACTAGAGCAGTGGTGCCCTATACGTCGATCTCGATCTACCAGTCGATAGCGAGGGTAGTGTTGGTAGATCGCATGGAAAAAGCAGACGTCAGCCTATCATCCGTCCGGGGTCAACCCGATGTTCCTTTGGTACTGATGTTCCCTGGGTCCCCGATTGATCCTGAAGCTTTTCTGAGCACTTCTTCCTGGTCCACTCCACGTCTGCCCTCCTGAGAGATACCCGCGGGTCCAGGTTGGTCTGGAGCCGCGAGCAGCGCTTGTCGCCAAGACGCCTCTGCCTTACCAGCATTTGCGCTGTTTTACTCACATGGTTTAAAGCACATCCACCTGCTCCGTACATCAAGCAACGAGCGCGATCAGACACGCACATGTACACACATGCATGTACACGCGCGCATGTACACGCATGTACACACGCACATGTACACACGCACATGTACACACGCACATGTACACGCATGTACACACGCGCATGTACACACGCGCATGTACACACGCGCATGTACGTACGTGCATGTACACAAGTGCATGTACATACGTGCATATACACACGCCAAGATGTACACACGCCAAGATGTACACACGCCGCATGTAATGCACGCTGCATGTACACAAGTGCATGTACATACGTGCATATACACACGCACATGTACACACGCGCATGTACACACGCATGTACACACGCGCATGTACACGCATGTACACACGCGCATGTACACACGCGCATGTACTCACGCGCATGTACACAAGTGCATGTACATACGCATATACACACGCCGCGATGTACACACGCCAAGCATGTACACACGCCAGATGTATCGACGTGCATGTACACACGCGCATGTACGTACGTGCATGTACACAAGTGCATGTACATACGTGCATATACACACGCATGTACACACGCACATGTACACACGCGCATGTACACGCGCATGTACACATGCGCATGTACACACGCGCATGTACGTACGTGCATGTACACAAGTGCATGTACATACGTGCATATACACACGCGCATGTACACACGCGCATGTACACACGCGCATGTACGTACGTGCATGTACACAAGTGCATGCACATACGTGCATGTACACACGCGCATGTACACACGCGCATGTACACACGCGCATGTACACAAGTGCATGTACACACGCGCATGTACACGCGCATGTACACACGCGCATGTACACACGCGCATGTACACATACGCGAGGTGCGGATGCTCTGTGCGCTCAAGTGTGTTGACTGACTACAGTGAATCAAAAGATTGTCAGCGTAGTTTAACTTCTGAGCGGTTGTGGACAGCGCGGTGCATGTTTCACGCACATTGGAAATGCATTAACGCATTATAATGGCACAGGTCCCATGAGCACAGTTCATCACTGGCTCTTGCTTCAAAACTTCAGAATAAGCAGCAGAGTACCATCATCAAAAGTATTCCAAGTATTCAGAATACAGTACCTAAATGTAATGGAATACGTTAAAATACTTTTCAAACCATGTATTCAGTATTCTGTAACGGAATACATTTTGCAGAATACAACAAGTAGTCACTGTATATCAATATATTTATGAGTAAATTAATATTGTGCATTTTTATAGTAGGTGGTCGATCATTTTGACTTGGTCATTTCATAAGTAGCTCTCATGCTGAAAAAGTGTGGGCACCCCTGAACTAGAGTCTGGTCCGATGAATTCAGAGATTTGATCTTCTTCTTGAGATGTTTCGACTGCAAGCTGCGAGCTATCTTCAGGAGTGTCCGTGGTCTTGATGGCGTGACACATATCAGCCGTGGCGTGGTCAGACCGAGGACATGCCAAGTCCATCAGGCTGACCGAGCCTCCAGAAGTGATCTTTGGCACATCAACACTGAGACCAGTTAAGACTTCTGAAGATAGCTCGAGCTAGCAACCAGAGCACGTCAAAGAGGGGATTACATCTTTCATTTACTGTCCTTGTTTGAGAGTAAAAAGTGAAGACACAATAAACATAAGCAATTATTGTAGTCGCAGCTGCCCTGGGGTAGACTGACAGAAGCAAAGCTGCCGTTCTATGTCACAGGCCCCTCCGACCAACACCAACCACTCCATATCGACTGCTTAAAAAATCAGACGGGATGGAGTGTTGTCAAGGCGGTAAAATATTTATCATTCAGAGTCCCTCCAAATCTAAACCAAAAATAATAACAGGCTATTCCCGATCTAAAAAGCCTGATTAGGTTCAAAGGGTGCCTCATATTCACGAGCCTTTCGCCATCTAAACAACACATAATTGTGGGATTAGACTCCATAATGTATCCAGTAACCTGCTGTAACTCCTCCCCAGGTCTTTTGGTCGTCTGTGGTAAGCTATAAATGTAACAAAAATATAACCTCACTTTTTTTTCAGGGAGAATTATGAAGGGAAGGTACCACACATGGTTTGTTACATGACTTGTCATTATAAAGATGTTGCTGTTGTTTCATTTTCTTGAGCAGGATTCTAAAATACTTGCACCCTCGTCGATGTGATCCCTCATTCGTCCAGGCGTGTTCCATCGTAGAAAAGGTTTCAGGGCTTGTCATCCGGACGCTGTTTGAAGATCGAGACGTTTCGACTTCTATCCAGAAGTCATTGTCAATCAGTGCTACTTGCAGCCTGTATGCCGATTCATCAGCAAACACTGGACAAAACCCCAGGCGTTTGATTTAGAATTCATTGTCATGATTGTAACTGTGATCATAATTGTAATAATAATTGTAATTTTATTGATATTTTACAGACAGGAGGATGGCTTGTGACAGGATGTGTCAAGATACAACGCAATCTCACAACTTTTTGGATTAAATTAATAAAATTTTTAAAATATATTAAAAGTTTATATTATGTGTATCTGTATTTACATAGACAAGAGTTTTTCTGTCACAGTTATGATGTCCTCTATCAGCATCATCTGTAAATCTATTTTTTGTTCTTAAAGTGGCCAAAAACAAGATTTAGTCTCAAAGATCTCAAAGATGATAATCTTTGGATATTTTGGACATCCAAACTGAATGTTGTAAATTAAATGTAACTGTTGAGAATGAAGTATGTGAAAGGATCTAAAATGACCTAAAATATTCAGAAACATTCCATTGTTTGAAAGATTACAACATTGCTCCATTTTATTTTTAACCAACCCTCTCGTTTTGTGGTTGTTTTTATTTTAAACAATAAACCCATCATTCATAATTCACTCATCTTCAAAACAGCCTTCACTTTGTCCCTATTATACATGGGAGTTGTTTAAGACTCAATACAGGTGATATTTTCAAAGTAAAAGTACATATCTGGACAGACTCTGCACACCTGACCGGTGCTGAGGAGGAAAAAGCACTTGGAAAAGTTTCAAGAAAACGCTGTCTCACTCTTCATGAATTTATCGATATGACGTTTCATTTACTCTGCCCTTCTTCAGGTAGAGGACAGGTCTGTAGGGGGCGCTAACGTGCCAGATTCAATTTTTTTCACCTCAAGTAGGTTTAGGGTAAAACTTTAACGACTGAATTTGAACTTTTAATGTGCAAATGGGAGCAAAATAATTTGCAAAATGACAGTAATTTTAGCCAAATAACCATAAAACACATTCAAAAAATGTGGATAACTCTTACTGCTGCACTTCTCGAGACCATTTACACCTAAATGTTTTGGGCTTAAGTCCTAGACCAGGGGTGTCCAAACTTTTTCCATCGAGGGCCGCATATTGAAATATAGATCAAGCGGAGGGCCACAAATCAATCATGAAACATTAAAAAAAGCTGCATTTATCTGATGTTTTAAGCACCCCCACATCTACATTCAGTCTCAGTGCCTTAATATTAGGTCTGTGTTGCACCAAAGTGTTAGTTATTTAGGTTGGAATTGTAGAAAATCTGAAATGTGCTGTAAATAGTACTTATCAGGACAATGTGGGCCAGTTCACCAGGAAGTCTAAGGGCCAAGAAAAATTGGTCTGAGGGCCGCATTTGGCCCCCGGGCCTGTCCTAGACAGTCCATCTTTTGTGCCCGTCAGTTATTTTTATGTAACTGTGTGTTATTGGCCCTCAATACAATAATAATGTAACATTTTTTTCATTTCCTATTTATTTGCACAAAACGTGCATGAGTTGGAGAATGCATTAATGAGTGACTGAACACACAAGTGCTTTACATGGGACTGACGACGGTGAAAGGGCACATTTTCACACAAGCTTCGACTGTTTACTACAATAATGTTTGATTTTTCTACTTATTTGTATGCACAGGATGTGCATGAGCTGACACGTGCTTTCACTTTGCATTGAGAGACTAATAGGCCTCTCTCCAGCAGGTGGCGCTCGGGCCTAATAATTAATGGACCAGGCCACGCCTCATTCAGTGTAGTGAACCTGTGTGTCCTTTTTTATGTTGTGTTGTTGGTTTATTTTCCCTATTTGAGCTCAATTTAATGTCTATACATTATATTATCTTTCAAAAACAGTCTTCTATCGGACCCTGCCTTTTGTCCTAAATTATGACTTAAAATTGTGGCTTGTGAACGCTGCCTAACATTTTCAGCTCCCGGCAGACGTATTCTATTAACATGACGACACTTATCCAGTCTGTAACATATTGTTCCAACCCAAATGATATCAAACTAAACTCTGCTCTGATGATTCCTAATGGCCTTATGCTGCAGTCCGGACATCTGTTGGAGCAGGGATTTGAACCCCCATCCGCCCGAGCAGTAGTTGCATGGGAAGCAGTTGTAAGAACAAGTATTATTATTGTTAGTTCAAAATCTGGGGAAAATAATGCACTCAGTCTTTGACAGTTACATCTAATAAATGACATCAGCAGCTTTTCATTGTCTAAAAACATTGTTAAAATCAAAGGTATTTTGTTTAAACCAGACTTATCCATGCATTTGTCTCCAGTAGGTTAGACCAGTGGTTCTCAACCTTGTTTGATTCGCAACCCCCGGTAAAATAACTGTAGGTGTTCGTGACCCCACCCTCTCCTCTGCGAGCCCACTTGTACTACGCATATTAGATTCGGCGCTGGCCATGGTGCTGAATGGATTACTTATTGATCATTGTTGAAAGGAATTATAACAGTTTTTCTTTTTATACTTTTATCACAGTAACATTAACATTGCACAAAATGCTCAGAACCCGTCCACTTAAATGCTTAAAGCAAAATATAAAACAACTGTGTCTTATTATTCATGTGTGCAGCATCCCTACTTTTGTAACATAATAACTCTGTAAATAAGACAATAAATGTCACATTTTGCTTCAGTTCATTTTATATTTAGAATTTGAATGCACAATTTCAACCAAGAGAACAGCAACAGAAAAACCGAAAAGGGATGAATGGGAATTGTTAATGGGACGGCTGAGCCTGTTTGTTTGAACAAAGGAGTTGGATTCTGGGTTTATCTGAGATACTGTCACTTGAAGATCCTCTTCAGCTCTCCACAGTTGTGATATGTATTTGCTTTTAATGCATGTAAGCGCAGAGAAGGTCTTCTCACACATATAAGTAGCTGCAAAAGCATACAGCACATCCGTTCCAGCTTTGGATAACCCCGGGTATTCTGTGGCAACGGACAACCAAAACAAGTTGAAAAAGCTGACTGCGATGTGCGATCAGATAAGAGTTCCAGCAGGGCGTCCTGCAGCTCCGAAGACAGGTGTGAAGCTGTGAAGGCAGTGAAAGACTGGCAGATCCAGTTGTGCTTTTGCGGCACGTCTTCTTGGGGGAAGTACTTTTGGAAACGTGCATAGAGGCTCCTGAGGTGGCTGGATAAAGCAACCCTACGTGTGTCGGTGCTTATGTCGTAACTGTCCATAAACTCTTCAAGCTCAGGAAACATATCCACACAGACAAATGTCTCGTCCTGCGCATGTATGTCCCCTCCATTGCCCAACAGAACAGCATATCTTCGTACATTTTCCCCTCATAGCTGTACTTGATAAAAGTTAGCAGCTATGCAGCCCCTGACACGTCTGTGCACTCATCAATTTTCAAAGAAAACCTCCCATTCTCTTTCACTCTTTCAATGAGCTGCTCTTTCATGTCTTTCCATTTTTGCGCAGCGGTCACATCTTTTAACATTGTTCCTTCATCAAAAACATACCTGGAGTTACATTTGATCAGCTGCAGAACAGCCTATTTTAGTTTAACTGTTGTTTTCAATAAAATGTTTACTCAAACTTTTTTTTTCTTGCTCCCATTTCTTGTGTCTTATTGAAGCTCTATTTGGAACCTTGTTCAGATCCAACCATGCAAAATGTGACTTTTGTTCATTTTTAATTGCTCTTAAACTTTTGATTGGGACTGAACTTTGTGCCAGTTTAGTTTCACATGGTTAGGCCCAGAATGGTTACAGAGATGTCAAATATAAACCAGGTCAACTAGCAATCTGACACTTTCAGACTTTTTAATTGCTGAAAAACAGAACTTGTTCATTTTTAAGCCTTTGCAGTAGGCCAATTCCATTCCTCACTTTCTCTTGTGTTTCAACCAACCTAATTACTCACCGCAACAAGTTTATAAGCTCTTCTCTCAACTTTGAGAGGCAGGAGTCACGGTAAAACTAACAACTAGCATGCTAACTGCGCAACCCTGGTTTTCAGGAAATAAAACTTCTTCTAATTAGATGCAGAATGCACTCAGCTCATCTCTCTTATTTAGACCCTAAGAGCTGCTTTTACACCATCTGTGCTTTTACACCTGCTACTTGAACGTGAACAATCATTTTACACAATCCATACAACATACATATATTATTTTAGCTACAAGATTTTTTTCCTCGTTCGTCGTAACAGAAGTGTGGATCCAAAACAAAAAGAGGAAACAGCGTGTGGGGCGGAAGGTGAACAGAGATTCTACAATGTTGTGACGTCACTTGAATGCAACACATCAACTTAACATGAACTTCTGAATGTCCTTGTTTCTATGGTGACAGATGAATCCTGTTAAATCCCCGTGTCTACAGTTATACAGCCGTAAAGATTTCAGGGTAAAATGTTTGATACGTCATTACGGGAATCAGAATCAGAGTCAGATTTATTGCCTTTGTCAGTGATCAAACTTCACAAATCGCACCAAGATATTTATAAAAAAAATAGGCATGCATAAAATGAAGAATTAAATAAGATAAAACAGACTTAGATTATATAGAAGAATGTACATGTACAATGTACAGTTGGCCAGACAGTAGCGAAAGAGTCCACGGTGGTGATGGGAGATTCTGTCAGGGCAAGGGGGGGCAAGGGGCTGAGACTTTCCTGAAGTCCACGATCATCTCCACTGTCTTCTGGGCGTTGAGCTCCAGGTTGTTGTCACTGCACCAGGACACCAGCCGGTCCACCTCCCTCCTGTAGACAGACTGAGAGGCACTGCCACATATGTCTCCTGCTGTATCTGCTTTAAAAATAGGCCATTATTGTTGACTGAAAATTTAAACATTTTGGACGAAGTTTCTGAACAGGCCTTACATCAAAACATAGTAAGTAAACAAGCATGTAAAATATTGAGCCTCAATAAAGCATGAACAAAGGCTTATTTCATACTGATCAAATAGTTTATTAAGAAGGCTTAGTAACTACTTCACTACTACTCCTACCCAAATTCCTAACCCTAACCTTAATAAAGTAGTTACTAAGACTGAATCATGCTTAATAAATATGTTTTTTGTGAATTAAGTCTTTGTGCGTGCTTTGTTAAGACAAATTAAGGTGCAGTTATTATAAAGTGGTACCAAAACACACAAAAAAACAAGACTATTACAGGTACTTACAAATAAGGAGTTATTACAATCAAGAAATCAAACAAAGCAATAATAACTATTATAAACGTCTGATTGTCTTTTTTATTAAGGCATATAAATTAGGTCTTTCAAGGGATAGAATATTTAATTGATATAAATATATCAATAATCTGAAAAGCTACTACTGCTCCACTAAAAATGTTAAAATTAAGTGGGAAAGAGAATGTACTTTTGTTTTGACAGAAGAAGAACAGTAAAATATATGTACCTCACAATGGAAGACAATGAAATCACATGTTTGGAGGGAATTCTGTTAGAAGAATGTGTCACTTTTCATTACACCATGTCAAAGGGCCCACTGTTCACAGGGAAATACTCACTGCTGGTGAAACTGTGGTTACCAAGTGGCCCACCATTACCATGTGATTTGGGATTGTGTCATTCACACAGTGGATACCTTTGTACTCCTGGCAGCGAGGAAGAAGGCCATTATGAAGAAATGGATGACATCAACAATCAAGAACTGGACAGAAATAACAACTAACATTAGAAAAAGTGAATAACTTATGTCTGGAGTTCATTTGAAATTGGACCTGTTTGTCAGTCAGACTAAATGGGCCTAATACATTTTGGATGGGCCGTAATTAATTTTGTTATTTAACTTCATTTTTGTCGCTGGTATTTATTTGAACGTATAATTTCTTTAATGTTCTCTGGTCTTGTCCTACACTGTTAGAAATAAAGTGTAAAATGTGTACCTTAAAGGACACAATGGCTTGTCACTGGGGCAGTTCCCTCAAGGATACACCAACTGTACCCCTAAAAGAGGGTAGAATTTAGTACCCTTAAATTTTGGACCCTTTGAAAGCAAATTCTACCGTTTTAAGTGTGCTGCCCCAACGACAAGCCCGTTGTAGCTGATAAGATACAAAATGTACACTTCATTTATTATACTTTAGATGGCATATGTGTACAAATCACAAGCATCTACAAATGTTCTCTTTCATTTATTTAACTTTAGCAAAAATATGTCATGCATAACAACAACATGGGATTGATCATTCTATTATGAATTGGTAAGAACATTAACAGTTCAGTTTAAGAATATTAATATCTGCATCAAATCTGATTCTTGTAATATCTCAAATGACCAGCTATGCATTTAACATAAAAAAAACAAAAAACAATGAACATTAATCAGTGTTTTGTCCAAAAGGTAATGCCATACTCAAACAGTTGATCAAATGCTAAACATGTCTTGGTGTAACCTACAACACATCATCAACATTATAAACATCAAGAGGCTGAAAGTCCATTACACACTCCGAGTCTTAAGTTTAAGTACATATGCGTGGTCTTACAGTTAGCCTCGAGAACATGACCAACAGTGTAACTGAGGTTTTAAATGGAAAATTAGGGGCTTTATATCTACAAGAAAAATGTAGGGGACAAAATAAACAAAAGTAGGATTTTACATTAAACATTAATCACATGTGCATTAAACTAAAACAGGCTGTTTAAAAGGAGCTTAAGGCTAAATCCAAATTAAACACAAATAGGGAACATGAATACCCAAAGGCCTAGCCAAAAGTGGCAATACAAATGTAGGTTATAAACCTCTATAGTGCCATCCCAGTTCAGAGAGACACCTCTAACAGAGTGAAGGCGAGCTGGCACTGAGGTCCAGCCCAGCAGACCGCCGGGGCATGGGCAGGTGCAGGCAGCGGATTGGTGAAGCAGGAGGACGAGGCACCCAAAATCAGAGACCAGGAGCCAACCCAGAGCCAGTGGGAACACGGTCCACACACCAGGAAACACCACAGCACATGTATGAAGGCACATTTATGAAGCCACACCGGGAGTCCAGGCGAGGCGGCTCTTGCCAAGCACCATAACACCACCAGCTAGAGAAATCCTGGCTAAAGATCAGGAGATGGTCCTCCGGGCGCTGCTCTGTGCCCATGGCTCCTGACAGGTCGCCCCAGTGGGTTTGAAGGATGGATCAAATGCAGATCATGCGCTTAAGGGACTAATAAAAAATACTAAACCTTACACTATCAATAATCACTATATCAATATAAAAATAACAAGTGATGCTGAAGAACCTTTTGTGGCCAATGAAGAATGACTTGATATTTGACATTAACCCCTCAAAAACAAATGAATATTCCATGGACATCAGAGAGTGTAGGTTTATGTTTACCTTACTTAAAGGGCCTGTACCGGATTTTTACTGTTGAGAAAAAAAACAGAAGTAGACCATGTTCCCGATTTTTTGCATGTAATAAAGTTCAGTCAATGAATTAGTAGAATATAACCTCCTCAAAACCATGTATAAAGCTCATCAAGAGCTATTACCTGATAGACTGCAAAAAAGATTCAAAAAGCGAGAAAGTAGATATAATTTAAGAGGAACTGATCTTTTTACTAAGCCACAGTTTAGAACAAAACAAAAGGAAAGATGTGTTTCGATTCAAGGGGTCAGTCTGTGGAACAACCTGGAGTGCATAATTAAAACCTCCAAGTCTATTAATATTTTTAAGAAAAGTTTGAAAAAATTGTAAATGGGAAGATATAAAAATGTTGTGTAGCAGGACATCCTAAGTTTTCTTTTGTGTATGTAGCAGAAAATCTTTCTTTTTTTGTTTATTTGTTTATTGTTTGTAATGCATCGCACTGGAAGTGTACGATTTTTGTTGATAAGGGGCAGATATCATAAGCTTTTGCTTCTTTCTGTGCCCTTTCATTCTTCATCTCTGTAGATGACAGATGTAGTTGTTTTTATTTTGTTGCTATGAATGAAATGAATAAAAAAATGAAATGAAAATGAAAATAAAGTTAAATCTGTGTTGCTCCAGCACAGATATATTGTAAAAACATCTATTCAGGTGAAAATGAGGCCACAACTGTTACTATTTCTAGAACCTTTTATCCTACGAGAAGGAGGTGTGCCATTAGCATGCTAATGTGTGTAAGCTTTACCCGTGACGGTCCATGATACTCTGGGCTCAGAAACTCGTGAAGCGTATAAACTTCTTGCAGTGAATATTTAGGATACTGGGACTGCATTAGGAAAGTGAGCGATACATGTGACTGAAATAAAGACTTTAAACTGTTTTTCACATTTCAAAACAGTAAAATAATTAAATAATATGTCGCACTTGTCCAGGTTCACAGTGTATACTACCAGGGTTAAGGGTATATATCCTTCTGTATTTAATACTGGTAGTCATGTCATTTTTAATCAATTCTGTAGTTTGAAGCTTGACAGGTGATTGGTGATTATATATTTCCAGTCAAAGAGGAAGTTAATCTTTGTTACGACTTGTGGATATTTGAATAAACGAGAAAAGCAATTTAGACAATAATTCATTTATTGTGTCGGAAATTGAAAGCAACTGAGAAAATTGAACTGAAAACGTTCCTGGCTTCAGATAGGCTACTGCAGTGTTTTGGTTCTTGAAGATAAGACTTGATAACTTCTCCTGTTTCGCTTAGACAATTGCAGTCATTAAGCAAACATATTTAATAATTCAAATAGTGACATGTTCCATTTAAAGAACAAAACAACAAACCAGGCTTCGTGGGTCAGGCCTAAGCAACACGGTCCAAGGAACGAGCGACAGGAGCGTCTTCTTTAAATGGCCATTATTGTGTAGGATTATGGATTTACTGATCATTACTCTTGTTACGAGGGAAACCACACTCATGCACGTTCTCATCACCACACTCCGCCGTAAATCAAGTGGTCCAGTTTTCAAGACGGTGTAAAGAAAAGGTACATTTAAAGGGGCTAAACCTGATTATTACTGTTGTGAAATGGGAAAAACCGAACTAGACCATGTTCCCAATTTTTTGCCTGTAATTAAGTAAAATAAAGTGTTGCTACGGCACAGATATATTGTAAAAGCATTTATTCGGGTGAAAATTAGACATTAGACACAACTTTTACCCTGCATCTTTATAGAGCCTTCTCTATATATAGAGCCTGTCCTACAAAAGAAGCAGGAAGTGTTTTGTTAGCATGCTAATGTTCGTTAACCTTACCGTGACAGTCCGTGACGCTCTGGGCTCAGAAACGTATGAAAAGTGCTTCTAAACTCATGGAGATGAGTATTTAAGATGCTGGGACTGTATTAGGAAAGTGAGTGATAAATGTGGCTGTAAAGACGTGAACTAAAAGCTACTTTTGGACGACACTAGTGATTTTTTTAGTCTTGTTTCACCAATCCCTTTGTTCTGCAATTCTATTTTATTAATCAGTGACATGATTTGGCAGTGTCACAAAGCCATTTTGGCACAAATGAAAAAAGGGGCAGCAGAAAAAAACGACACTTGACCTGTTTTTGTATAAAGTTATATACAGATCAATATTGAAATTAATGATCAATGGGTGTCATATATTACTCACCAGTGGTGGCTGGGGTGAGCCAGATAAAAAAATGACATAATATTTTAAAATGAAGAGGCTAAGTGCTCCATCTCTTCATCTTCACTCAAAAACAGAAGCGGGAGGGAAATTGTGACTGTCCTCCCTGGACAAACCATTCACTTTACCGGAACCATTTACAGCTCATGAGCCACACGTCTGCTCCATCTGGTCCAAACGTCACAGCTGATGAGGAGTGTGCCTTTTGAAAAAAAGAGATGTGATGAAACTGAGGGACTAGAATGGAGAGCAGAGTCGTTGAGCCCCCTGAGCCTGACTGGTCATCAGAATCAGAAAAAGGTTTATTGCCATTGTTGGCGAACAAAATTTACAAACTAGGAACTTGCTTTGGCGGTAACATGAAACATATTATTATAACACAGTAGCAAAATATCTAAAAGAAAGCCTGCATAAAATTAAGAATAAAATCAACTAAGATAGACTTATATACAGAAAATGTACAGTTGGCCAGACAGTAGTGCAAATGTGGCAGTGCAAATAGATAGCTGCTTTTATCATATGATTGTTGAAGTGGCAGGTGTTATAAAGTGTTCATGAATCCAGCAGCAGAGGGAAAGAGGCTGGTCTAGTCCCCAGTCCAGACCCAGTCTAGGGTCTGGTCCGATTGGACCGTAGCCTCCTGCCCGAGGGGAGTGGCTCAAATAGTCCATGTCCAGGTGAGAAGGGTCAGCTGTGATCCGACCTGTTCGTCCCCAAGTCCTGGAGATGTACAGGTCCTGGACAGATGGAAGGCTGCAGCTGATCTCCTTCATCCATCATCCACGATCATCTCCACTGTCTTCTGGGTGTTGAGCTCCCGGTAGTTGCCGCTGCAGCGGGACACCAGCCGGTCCACCTCCCTCCTGTGGACAGACTCATCGCCGTCTGAGATGAGTCCAATGAGGCTGGTGTCCTCAAACTTGATCAGTTTTACAGAGTCATGGTTGGAGGTGCAGCAGTTGGTGTACAGGGAGAAGAGCAGAGGAGAGAGTACACAGCCCTGTGGAGTTCCTGTGCTGATAGTCTGAGTTCTTCCCTAGCCGTGTAACCCACGTCTCACATCCAGCACACAGTCAATTAACAAACACTGCCTCCCCCGCCTGTTCATTCGTCCAGCCACCGGTGGCGCTCTGATTAAAAATGCCGGCACCCCGAGCCACTTCCTGTCACACCTTCCTGCTCCGCCTTGGACTGTGCTGAACTCGTGGCATGAACGGAACAAAACCGCTCCTAACTACCCGAATTCTGAACCGAAAATCTCCAAACTCACTGGTCAGGTTTTTTTTACACCCTGATTTCCTCTACAAGAGGTGGCGAGCAGATAGCCCACGGACCTGGTAGGACCATTCTTTTTTTTCCCCTCCCCGATTGTGGACACCTTAAGTTGGATCATTGGATTATTATTTTTTTTTTACAAACTGAATTGTGCAAAGGAATACTTTACAAACTGAACTTTAAAAAGGTACTTAGAAACAAAAGTACCTTGGACTCTTTCATTTTGTTTTGAATTATTATTGTTTTTCCTGTTTATTTAAATAATAACTTATTTGATGGTTTAATTATTGTGCCTTATTTATTTAACAAGCCTCAAAATATAATTTAATACATTTTTTATTTAACCTTACTCCTGTGTCTGTTGATTTTCATTCATCACAAGCTCCTATATCGAACCTGGTTTTCTGTTTCAGTCATATGCATCCCATTGCAATAACTCAGTCCTAACCCTAATTTAAGTTAGCGTTACAACTGCCTCCGGTCTATCAGGAAGTCAGTGATCCACCTGTAGATGGAGTCAGGCACGCTGAGTTGAGAGAGCTTGTCTTGGTGTTGAATGCAGAGCAGAAGTCCACGAACAGGACCCTGGGAGGTGGTAAAACTGTCTGTGAAGACAGGAGTTAGCTCATCTGTACAGTGTCTCAGGGTGGCGGGGCAGACAGCATAAAAGTGTACATGTGTGTTGGACAGTTAATAAGACCAAAAATATGGATTCATTATAAATCCACACAGGTGTATCTTTAGATTTACATACTTTGGTCCTACACTTTTTGGTGGTAACGCACCATATTGATGGTTGACACGGACAGTCTGGAGATGCTTCTGGCTGTAACTGGATGGATGTTGGATGGATTGAAGTATCCTTCCAGCTCTAACTAAATATGACAACTGATGCAGATACCTCCCACAACGCAAGACTTACTGCTAAGAAACAAGTCTGACATCTGGTTAAAAGCTGTAGCGCTGATTTCCATCAGCTCCTTTATGTTTCGTCTCTTTAAATGTCATCACAACAAAGTGCTGCTCTTGTGGACCATGGTGACAGCCTGACTGTAGAGAACTGCAAATCATGACAATTTTCTTTTTTTTTTCCCCCATTTGTATCAAACTGATTAAAAGACACTGCTGAGTAATACATAAGAAAAGAGAGTTAGAGCACACAGTAAGTACAGAGCAGTGGGTTGTGTGTGGGGGTCATGGAAAACGGGGAGTTTTGCAGCAATGCCGTCTTGATTGCAGAAGAAAAAATATCACTCAAACATTAAATGCAAAAGGAAAATAATTATATCTGTATATAGAATATATATATAATAGTGTAGCTGTGTCATTAGAAACCCAGCACTAGGAGGCTTTAACCATCACATGTTCCTTTAGTCACTGCTCCTCAGACTGACAGCACTGTTTACATGCACAAACCCTGTCTGCAGCTGTATCCCCGTGGACCTGCATAGTAATCCAAATCTCATTATTCATCACACGACCTCGCTCTCATCCATCACAGAGAGGGCAAGGGTTCAAATCCCTGCTCCAACAGATGTGGAGATATCACAGAGTCCGGACTGCAACATAAGGCCATTAGGAATCATTAGTTTGATATCATTTGGGTTGGAACAATATGTTAGAGACTGGGTATGTGCCGTCATGTTAATAGAATACATCTGCCAGGGGCTGAAAATGTTAGGCAGAGTTCACAAGCCACAATTTTATGTCATAATTTAGGACGAAGATTGTTTTTAAATTGAGCTCATGTAAGGGGAAAAAAAAAACAGTCATCAGCCTCATGTAAAGCACTCGTGTGTGTTCAGTCGCTCATTAACGCATTCATCAACTCATGGACGTTTTGTGCAAATAAATATGAAAAAAAAAAAAAAAATGACGGGCACTAAAGATAGACTTCCTTGGACCTAAGCCCAAAACATTTAGGTGAAAATGGTCTCGAGAAGTGCGGCATTAAGCGTTATCTACGTTTTTTGGTTATTTGGCTAGAATTACTTAAAGTCTTTACCCTAAACCTACTTGAGGTGAAAAAAATTGAATCTGGCACGTTAGCGCCCCCTAAAGATCTGTCCTCATACCTGAATAAGGGCAGAGGAAATGAAACGTCACATCGATAAATTCATGAAGACCGCGTTTTCTTGAAACTTTTCCAAGTGCACCTGTCGCCCGGTCAGATGTGCAAAGTCTGTCCAGATATGTACCGTAAAATTCAGACTATTGAGTGCACCTGAGTATAGGTCGCCCCATATTTACAAAGAAACTTTGTACAGAGACAAGCTGCACCTGTCTATAAGCCACAGGTGTCCACGTTTAACATGAGACATTTACACAGAAGGATGGAACACGCAAAGTTTTAATTTGAACACATGCCTTTATCCAAATGGTATCTGTAACAAGTGTACAGAGTCCGCTCTTCACTTGGTCTCCTCCGACGTCTCACCATCGATTCATGGATGACAAACTCACGTGCAACAGCTCTATTTCCTTCATTGGTTCCACATTGATTGCTTTTGACTTAAAAGCTGCATCATATGCATTTCTCCGTCATGCATTCGTCATTTTAGATCCTTTCACATTTGTCTGATACTTCATTCTCAACAGTAACATTTAATTTACAACATTTATTTTGGATTTACAAAATATCTTCAGATAATCATCTTTGAGATACTTTGACTAAATCTAGATATTTGTTTTTGCCCACTTTAAGAACAAAAAATAGATTTACAGATGATGCTGACAGAGGATAACTGTGACAGAAAAACTCTTGTCTATGTAAACACAAACATAATATAAACATTTTATATATTTTTAAAAATTGTATTAATTTTATTAATTTAATCCAAAAAGTTGTGGGATTGCGTTGTATCTTGGCACATCCTTTCACAAGCCATCCTTCTGTCTGTAAAATATCGATAAAATTATTATTGCAATTATGATCACAGTTACAATCATGACAAGAATTCTAAATCAAATGCCTGGGGTTTTGTCCAGTGTTTGCTGATGAATCGGCATACAGGCTGCAAGTAGCACTGACTGACAATGACTTCTGGATAGAAGTCGAAACGTCTCGATCTTCAAACAGCGTCCGGATGACAAGCCCTGAAACCTTTTCTACGATGGAACAAGCCTGGACGAATAAGGGATCACATCGACGAGGAAAATGAAACAACAAACAAAACAACAGCAACATCTTTATAATAACAAGTCATGTAACAAGCCATGTGTGGTACCTTCCCTTCACAATTTTCCCTGAAAAAACAAATGTGTGGTTATATTTTTGTCACATTTATATCTTACCACAGACCTGGGCAGGAGTTACAGCAGGTTACTGGATACATTATGGAGTTCTGTTCAGCTCGTGCAAAGAAATGATGAAAGAAATTTAAAGTTGGACAGTGAAAATCAAAGGAATTAAAATGTATCCAAAGTTTTTTTAAATGTTGTGCTGCAATGATTATTTGTCTAATCCCACAATTATGTGTTGTTTAGATGGCGAAAGGCTTGTGAATATGAGGCACCCTTTGAACCTAATCAGGCTTTTTAGATCCATCCTAATTCATCGCCTTTACAAAGATTATGGGTGAAGCGCTCTGGGTGTCTTAAAGGTGCTTTATTAATCCAATGTATTTTATGGGGACGGGTATAAACAACTGCGAATTAGAGAATGTTTTTTGTGTCTGTCCCTCATCAAATAAACCAATAAATAAATAAATATGATGTGTTGGTGAGTGCTAACGTGAGTGCTGGACCAGACTCTAGTTCAGGGGTGCCTACACTTTTTCAGCATGAGAGCTACTTATGAAATGACCAAGTCAAAATGATCTACCACCTACTATAAAAATGCAAAATATTAATTTATTTATAAATATATTGATAGTTTCAAATAGTTTGAAAAGTATTTTAATGTACTCCATTACATTGCCAAATTTAGGTACTGTATTCTGAATACTTAAAATACTTTTGATGATGGCATTCTGCTGCTTATTCTGAAGTTTTGAAGCAAGAGCCAGTGATGAACTGTGCTCATGGAACCTGTGCCATTATAATGCGTTAATGCATTTCCAATGTGTGTGAAACATGCACCGCGCTGTCCACAACCGCTGTTGTACAGACGCCCAGAAGTTAAAGGACCAATATTCTGCTATTTTCCCCATTACACAGTCTATCCTAAGGGCTTTTTGATAAAATTTTGCGTTGTGCAATATCCATAACGTAACAGTTTCCAAAAAACACCCATTTCTTGGACTGGCCCCCCTCCTTGCAAAAGCAAGCGGCTTACTCTGAGATCCGAGAGCAGGCTGCCTCCCCCGCCCAACCCGTGACGTGCCCATAGACCATACATATCAGTGGACTGCCTTAGCCAGCTAGCCGCCACATTCCAAATAGGAGGCAGCTATGGAGGCGCTCCTGGCTCCTGGTTTTATATAATGGGTTTAACGTTAAATAATCTCAGATTTGCATAATAAACATTTTATCCTTAAACACAGATCTCTCTTTAAAACGGACTTAAATGCACTTTTTACCTTTCATGTAGTCTCTTGTCATTAAAAAGCTAATTCCAGAATTAAAACTGCATATTTAATTACTTTGTTGAAATTTCAAGAGAATTTACAAGAGAGATTTATCACAAGCACATTGGTAATTATATTTGACAAGACATAATATTTGTCAGCTTTGTTTTTAGGCACAAGATTTGGGTGAGAAAAATTACTCTTGAGCTCAAGTTCCGAGTATTTTATCTCCAGTATGTATTGTTTTTAATACGTCCATGTGCGTAATATGCGTGGCGTGTGTGATGTTAGCATTAGCGTTAGCAGCGAGACTCGGTTGCCGGGCGGCTCCACAGGCTAGACCTGTCCCATTTCGGCACGGCCTTTGAGGTCCACGGAGGCCACACAGAGGAGGCGCCTCCGTTGGCCGGGTCCTTCAAAGGATGCAGCCGTTGATTTGGGACACAGCTACCGTCTCATGGGGCGGAAACCGTTAGCAACCTCGCTCCTGATTAGTCCGTGTGGTTGCCACGATACGCACTCGGATTTCCAAATATGGAGTCTGGCTCCACTTTAACCGCTATAACTGCTAGCCGCGATGGCCTTAATTTGGCTGGAGCCAAACGCTATGGGTGACATCACATTCCCATAGTCCATCGATATGTACGGTCTATGGACGTGCCTCAGAATGAGCGCGCGTCCCCCGCCCAACCCGTGACGTAGCCTAGAGCAGTGGTTCCCAAAGTGGGGGTCGGGACCCCCCGGGGGGTCGCGAGGGGTGAGCTGGGGGTCGCGAGATGATTTCAAGATATAATTTGAAGAAATATGAGACTGTATTTGCTCTATTTTTCTAATGAAATACAGTATCATTTAGTGAAATAAGGTCTAATAAGACAATAAACTATTCAAATAACCAACATTAAACCTGATTTGACACTCAGAATTATTTTTCATTTCGCTTTGAGGGTCCCGAGTTGGTTGCATGGCTATTTTGGGGGTCCTGGCCAGAAAAGTTTGGGAACCCCTGGCCTAGAGTGGAGATGGTGGGTGTGCGCGGCGTGCTCCGGTAAACAGAGATACACGAACACGGGAATAAACATTTTATCCGTCATGATGGTGCGTCGTCCTGGATCTGACCTGGAGTTTGACGTACACGCAGTACCTCAACGATGTGTGTATTGTGTCATGAATTAGAGTTGCAAACTGGGGGAAAACAGATCGTAACTCAGATATATGTAGGTATGGCTTATACTTTTGTTACCGTACCTTACAGTATGTAAGCCATTATGTTACACAGTTGGACTGTTTGTCGGTGAACTGGTTCAAAAATGAATTAAACACAATATTTTGAAGTGAACAATGAAGATTTAATAGTTCTGTTCATCCACTTTCCACGTACTGTTTCGTCTCTGCGGCTAATGAGGCTAACGAGCTAACAGCTAACAACGAGCTGCTGCTGTTCATCTCTGCGTCAGACAAACATATCTCAGTAAAAGTGGTGAATACAAATCCTACTCAAGATGTTGTAGATGTTGCTCCCTGGAAGAAGACACTGGCGCAGATTCATTATTTTAGCTTTTATTAAAAGGTACACTTACATGCACAGGTCTGAGCACAGTACAGGAGAGTCTAAATTCATATTTACATTGAGGCGTTATATACTGTTCCCTTTAAAAGTTAAAAATACTGTGTACATGGCAGTCAAAATGAACCTCTGGTCTTTTTCTGTACTTTGAACGTCTGAAATGTAAGGCTAAACAAATAACATAACAGTAATGTAGCCATTTCCTAGAATTTTGACAGACAGTTCAGTCTGGGGCATAATGCATACATGACAAGTTACTATATTTGAATCATCCAAGAGCAATTATACATGCAAGCACATACATATTATAGAAACAGATTGAAATGATCCACAATGTTATCTTTACTGTTTAATTAAAAACTAAATGTCTCAGTTGTGAAGACACTTAATTGCACTTTTAGTTTAACTTAGAGCTACTACTTCTGTTCATCTTGTTGTAACAATAGGTTAAAGACAAAACAACATGTAAGATGTAAATGCAGCTTTACCA